>CM061264.1:33662500-34862500 GCA_030848825.1 Tadarida brasiliensis
AGAGTGGGGGAGAGAGAAAGAGAAACACTGATGTGAAAGAAACACATCACTTGTTCGCCTCCCGCACGACCCCGAGCAGGCCTGAGGACCCAGCCGCAACTGAGGTCCATGCCCTTGACCTGAATCAAATCGGGGACCCTTGGGTCCTGGGGCAGACGCTTTAACCGCTGAGCAAACCCGACTAGGGCTTCTTCTGTACTTTAAAAGTTAGCTTTGTTCACTATACAGGGAAAAGTTGCTGTGAGGTTTTTATGATTGATCTATAGCCTTACACTTAGATTGTGTTAGTACATTTACAGTTACCAGAGGTTTACTTATCTCTACCTATGCTACCTATCACTTTTTGGGCCTTTTTGAATGTTTATATTTGAGTCACATGAGTATACCATGAAGTAGTTCTCTTCTGTAAATGAGAAAAGTCAAGATTAGAATACAGAAATTAATTCCAAATTAATAAGTGGTAGTGTCTGTGTTAAACCCCAGTAGTTCAAGTTTTTAATTCGTCATTCATTACCCACCCAAAAACTTACCCTAGAGGAAATTGCTTGAAAACTTAATCAGCTAGTCTGAGAGAACAATAAAGGCAACATTCCTTAGTTAAGTGTTGGTTGGGGCTATTCAGATGTAAAACCCCTAAGGGGAGGGTGAAGAAAATGCTTTTTTTTTTTTTTAAAGACTATATTGCCCTGGCTGGTTTGGCTTAGTGGTTAGAGAATGCGACCACTGACTGAAGGATTGTGGGTTCAATTCAAGTCAAGAGCCAGGTAACCTGGGTTCCAGGTTCCATCCCTGGCCCTGGTCAGGGTCATGCTGGAGGCAACCCAACGATGAGTCTTTCACATTGATGTTTCTCTCTATCTGTGCCCCTTCCTCCCTCCCTCCCTCCTTTCCACTCTATCTAAATATCAGTGGAGAAATATCCTCAAGTGAGGATTAAAAAAAAAAGAATATATTGATTTTTAGAGAGAAACATAAATCAAACCCACAACCTGAGTATGTGCCCTTGACCGGGAATCTAACTGCTGGCAACTTGCTGACGTACAGAACGCTCAACTAACTTAGCCACACCAGCTAGGGTGAAAATGCCCTTTGAATTTAGACTTTAATGAAAATGCACATTGCCCTGGATGGTTTGTCTCAGTGGTTAGAGCTTCGGCCTGTGGACCATAGGGTATCGGGTTTGATTCCCAGTCAAAGGCATGTACCTGGGTTGCAGGTTTGATCCCTGCCCCTGGCCTGGGTTGTACAGGAGGCAGCCAATCGATTTGTCTATTTGTCTAACATCCATGTTTCTCTTTCTTCTTCCCTTTCTCCCTCCCTCCCTTCCACTCTCTAAAAAGTCAATGGAAAAATATCCTCCAGTGAGGATTAACAAAAAATGATAATTTTTAAAATGCACATTATAATTCCAGCATAACCATTGAAAGAAAAACATGTATAACTTCCAAACCAGTAGAGAGAAAAGTGGAATGAGAAAAACCGCAATTCAGTGTTGTTTTTTTTTTGTTAATCCTCAGCAGAAGATATTTTTCAATTGATTTTTTTAGATAGAATGGAAGGTAGGGAGAGAGAGAGAAACAATGATTGGTTGCCTCCTGAACAATCTTGGGTGAATGGTCTTGGTCCAGGATCAAACCTGCAACCCAGGTACATGCCCTTGACTGGAAATCTAACCTGAGACTTTTGGGTCCACAAGCCGAAGCTCTAACAACTGAGCCAAATCTGCCAGGGCTTTCTTCTTTCTTTTTTTAATACCAGATTCATTGCTTAAGTAATGGTGGTGGACCAAAGTTTTGTCATCCATAAAAAGCTTCAATTTAGCTTTTAGTAGTCAATAATTGTCTAAATGCGAAATCAGTCCTCGTTATAGCTATCTTTTTTTTTTAATTTTTTTTCTTTATTGATTTTATAGAGAGAGGAAGGTAGAGAGAGATAGAAACATCAATGAGAGAGAACATCGATTGGCTGCCTCCTGCATGCCCCCACTGGGGATTTGGCCCACAACCTGGGCATGTGCCCTGACCGGGAATTGAACCAAGGACCTTTTGGTGCGTGGGTCAATGCTCAACCACAGAGCCACACCAGCTGGGCTAGCTATCTTTTTAACTAACTGTTTTTCTCTTTTCTTTTTCGGTTAATTCTCACCCGTGGATATTTTTTCCATTGATTCTTAGAGTGGAAGAGACATTGTTGCCTCCTGCACTGGCAGGGGGTTGAACCTGCAACCTCAGGCACATTCCCTTAACTGGCAATGAACCTTGCACTATCTGGTGTGCAGGCCCATGCTCTAACTATTGAATTACATCTGCCAGGGCTTTTATTTTTTATTTTCTTTTTTGCATTTATCTTCAGAGCAGGAGGGAGAGGGGGGTGAAGAGAGAGAGAAACATCAATGTGAGACGCATCGACTGGCTGCCACCCACACGATCCCAACTGGGGCCCTGGACAAACTGCAACTGAGGTACGTGCTCTTATCGGAAAGGAATCCGAGACTGTGGTCTGTGGGCCAACGCTCTAACTGCTGAGCCAAACTGGCCAGGGCTGCCAGGGCTTTCAAACTAGCGTTTTGTGTTGTTGTTGTTATTGTTTTGTTTTTTAACCCTCACCCAAGGACATTTTTGCACTTATCTTCAGATACAGCGGGAGGGAGAGAGGGAGGAAGAGAGAGAGAGAGAAACATGGATGTGAGAGAGACACATCCACTGGTTGCCACCCACATGACCCCAACTGGGGCCGGGGACAAACTGTAACCCAGGTACATGCCCTTAGAGGGAACAGAACCTGGGATGCTCTGGTCCCCGGGCCGACGCTCTAACCGCTGAGCCAAACCGGCCAGGGCTGTGTTGTTGGTTTTTAACTCGTTTTATTTATGTTAGAAAATATAAAGAATATAATAGTTTGGGTTGTAAAGGTGATAAGGAATGAGAAACTTCAGAAAGAGGAAGTCTTATGTGATACATTGAATTTTGGCTTCGCTGTCATAATTCCTGAGCTGCTTATCTGCTAAATTAGAAAATGTCAAAATAAAAATATGAAGTTTAGCTCAATAATAAAGTTCCAGCATTGCCCTGGCTGGTGTGCCTCACAGTGGTTAGAGCATTGGCCTGCACACCCGGAAGGGTCTCATATTTAATTCCTGGTAAAGGGCATGTACCTGGGTTTCAAGTTCCCATCAGGGCGCTTGTAGGAGGCAGCCAATCTGATGTTTCTCCTTCCCTCCCTCCCTTCCACTCTCTCTAAAAATCACTGGAAAAAATATCCTTGGATGAGGATTAACACAAAAATAAAGTTCCAGCATCTCATGCAAAGTGGCAACGCCACTTGCACTAATCCTATCATAGTGGTTCAGAATTGGTAGTTTATTTTATTTTTTTTTATCCTCACCCGAGGACATATTTCTGTTTTTTGTTCAGATAGAGTGGGAGGGAGAGAGAGGAAGAGAGAAACATCGACGTGAAAGGGACACATTGAGTGGCTGCCTCCCGCATGACCCACCAGGGGCCGGGGACAAACTGCAACTGAGGCACGCGCCCCTAGCGGGAACCGAACCCAGGTCCCTGTGGACCGCAGGTCGACGCTCTAACCGCAGAGCCAAACTGGCCAGGGCGGTAGTTTATTTTTTAAAATTGATTTTAGAGAGAGGACTGAGGAGGACAGAGAAAGAGAAACATCCATTGAACCCACAACCTGGGTATGTGCCCTGACCTGGGATGACACCTCAACCAACTGAGCTACCGGCCAGGACGTCTTATTTTTCTTTTTCTTTTTTTTTTTTTAAATATTTTTTTTTCTTTATTGATTTTAGAGAGAGAGGAAGGGAGAGGGAGAGAGAGATAGACACATCGATGAGAGAGAACATCAATTGGCTGCCTCCTGCATGCCCCCCACTGGGGATCGGGCCCACAACCTGGGCATGTGCCCTGACTGGGAATCAAACCAGCAACCTTTTGGTGCATAGGTTGATGCTCAACCACGGAGCCACACTGGCCGGGCAGGACGTCTTATTTTTCAAACACTGCTTTAGGTGCCCGGCCTTGTGCTTGGTGCTAGGATACAGCTAGGATAAAATAGACATGGTTTCTTTCCTTAGAGCTAAATCCTGGTGGGGAATACAGAAAGTCAATTGGAATATATTAATATTGTGATGGGGGTCACGTAGGTTACAAAGCCATCTGTGTAACTGGTTAAGTTGCTTCTCAGTAAAATAAAATTGCCACCTGCTACAAGGGGTGTTTTGGTGAGAGGATTAAATGAAACATGTAATAAGTACTGAAAGTACTTTGTCTGTTAGTCATGTTTGCTCTGAATTGCCTATTCAATGTTACTTGTGTTCCATAAACACCTCAGATCAACAGGTCTTAATATATAACCCTGCAGTTTTCACTAATGAATCCTGTTGTGCCTTATTTTAGTTGGATAACACTGTTTCCAACACCAGAAATATAAAAATTCGGGCCTCCTCCTTCTTCATTTTCTAATTTCTAAATAGTCACCAATATTTAGCAGTTTGGTATTTTGTAGCAGGGATTTAGGCATGTAATAAAGCCTAGAAGACCGGAGAGGGAAAAATGCAATGGGGATTGTAGTGAAATCTTCCTTAAAGAATTGGATGCTGTTTCAACTGAAGCTGATTGCATGAGAATGTAGCACATCTTGGCATATGTTTTTTTTATTGCTTTTTTTTTTTTAAGAGAGAGGAAGGGGGAGAGAGAAACATTGATGTGAGAGAGAAACATAGATCAGCCACCTCCTGCAAGCCCCTGACTGGGAATCAGACCTGGACCTCTCAGTCCATGGGACAACACTCAATCCACTGAGCCACACTGGCTGGGCAATATTGGCATATACTTTTGATTTTTAATGGACCTTTGAGGTTTTTTTTAAATAAGATTTTATATATATATATATATATATATATATATATATATATATATATAGTAACCTTTCTGATTCAAAATCCAGAAGGGTGGTGTACAATAGAATTTGCTTCCAACCGTTACTCCCTAGACACAACAGTCAACAAATGTTAGATTTATTACATATTCCTCAGTGATACCTCATGCATATACAAGTAAATTGTATATAGTTATTCTACATTGTTGTATAAATGGTAGCCTACTTGACACATTTCTGAGCAATTAACACTATATCTGGAGATCATTCCTCATCAGGACATAGTTTCCTTCATTTTTTTTTGAGAGAGAAACACCAATTGGTTGCCTCTTGCATGGGCCCTGACTGGGGGTCCAACCGGAAACCTGGGAATGTGCCCTGATCAGAAATTGAATCTGCCATCTTGGTATACTAGACAAAACTCCAACCAACTGAGCCACACTGGCCAGGGCATTTCCTTAGTTTTTTTAAATTGCTGCATTGTATTCTATTCTGTGATTGTCTCATAACAAGTTCACTGTGGCTGGATAATTGAGTTGTTTCCAGTATTTAATTATTATGAACAGTGCTATAGTGAATAACTTTGTAATAAATGGCTGGTAAGGGGTGGGCAAAAGTAGGTTTAGAGTTGTTTATATGAAAAATAATACAATAATTAATAAATAATAATGACAAGAATAGTCTGTTTCACATGCTCACAATTGTAAACTACTTTTGCTCACCCCGTATATCTGTAGGGTAAATTTCTGCATGTAGAATTGCTGGATCAAAGAGTTAGTGTTCATTTGTGTTTTTTTGTTTTGTTTGAAATTTTAAAAAATATATGTTTTTATTGATTTTTTTTTTTTTTTTTTTTTTTTTTTTAAAGAGAGGAGGGGAGCCTGGTCAGTGTGGCTTAGTGGTTGAGCGTCAACCAATGCACCAAGAGGTTGGTTGCTGGTTCCATTCCGGTCAGGGCACATGCCCAGGTTGTGGGCCAAATCCCCAGTAGGGGGCATGCAGGAGGCAGCCAGTCGATGTTCTCTCTCATTGATGTTTCAATCAATCAGTCTCTCTCTCTCTCTCTCTCTCTCTCTCTCTCTCTCCCCCCCCCTCTCCCTCCCTCTCCCCCTCCCCCTCTCCCTCTCTCCCTCCCTCTCCTCTCTAAAATCAATAAAGAAAAAATATTTTTTTAAAAAAAAAGAGAAAGGGAGAGAGAGAGAAACATTGATCACCCGCCTCCTGCACGTCCCCTACTGGGATCAAGCCTGCAACCCAGCCGTGTGCCCTGACCTGGAATCCAACTGGGACCTCTTAGTCCATGGGACGATGCTCAATCCACTGAGCCACACTGGCCGGGCCATTTGTTATTTTTGATACTGCCAAATAGATCTTCATAGAAGTTTTGTGAATTTAAACTTCTGTTAGCACTATATGGGGGCACTTGTTTCTCCTACATTCTTACCTTTGACTATTTGATGGATAAACAGTGCTGTCTCATTCTAATTTTGTGTTTTCTTTTTAAATTTTTTCTTGATTGATTTTAGAGAGATAGGAAGGGAGAAGGAGAGAGATACAGAAACATCGATTGGCTCCCTCCTGCATGTCCCCCACTGGGGATTTGGCCCACAACCTGGGCATGTGCCCTAACCTGGAATCGAACCTTCGACCTCTTGGTGCATGGGTTGACGCTCAACCATTGAGCCACACTGGCCAGGGCAGTTTCTGAGTTTTATTTTATTGATTTTTCGAGAGAGGGAAGGAGAGAGAGATAGAGAAACATTGATGAGAGAACATGGATTGGCCACCTCCTACATGCCCCCCACTGGGGATCGGCCCACAACCTGGACATGTGTCCTGACCAGGAAGCGAACTGGCGTCCTCTTGGTGCATGGGTCGATGCTCAACCAGTGACCAACACTGCCTGGGCCGGTATCTGAGTTTTAATTTTTTTTTTATCCTCACCCAAGGACACTTTTACATTTATCTCCAGACAGAGCGAGAGGGAGAGGGAGGAAGAGAGAGAGAGAAACATTGATGTGAGAGAGACACATTGAGTGGTTGCCACCCACACGAACCCAGCCGGGGCTGGGGACAAACTGCAACTGAGGTATGTGCCCCTAGCAGGAACCAAACCCGGGACTCTGATCCGAGGGCCAGTGCTTTAACCACTGAGCAAAACTGGCCAGGGTGGGTTTCTGAGTTTTAAAAGGCCTTCTCCAGTTGAGTTCCAAACTATTTCTCCCATAATTTCTTCTAGTTTTCCTCTGGATTTATATATTACATAATAATTTTACAAGAGAGAGAAAGAGAAACATCGATGTGAAAGGGACACATCGAGTGGCTGCCTCCTGCACGACAACCAGGGCCGGGGACAAACTGCAACCGAGGTACATGCCCTTAGCGGGAACCAAACCCCCGGGTCTCTCCGGACCGCAGGCTGACGCTCTAACTGCTGAGCCAAACCGGCCAGGGCTCTAATTAAGTGATTCTTTTCTAACTTTTTTTTTCTTTATTGATTTTAGAGAGAGAGAGGAAGGGAGAGGGAGAGAGAGATAGAAACATCGATGAGAGAGAACATCGACTGGCCGCCTCCTGTATGCCCCCCACTGGGGATTTGGCCCACAACCTGGGCATGTGCCCTGACCGGGAATCAAACCAGCGACCTCTTGGTGCATGGCTCCACGCTTAACCACTGAGCCATACCAGCCAGGCTAATTAAGTGATTCTTAGAGTGTGGTGCCAAAACCAAGCAGTATTAGCATTACCTGGGAAGTGGTTAGAAATGCAAATCCTGGACCTCATAGTAGACTTAAACAATTAGAAGTCCAGCCCTGGACAGGTGGCTCAGTTGGTTGGAGTATCATCCAGTACACCAAAAGGTTGCAGGTTCGATTTCTAGTCAGGGACATACCTAGGTTTCAGGTCCCGAGTTGGGGTGCATATGGAAGGCAACAGATCATTGTTTCTCTCTGTCCCTCTCTGCCTCTCCCTCCCTCCCTCCTTCCCTCTTTCTTTCTCTAAAAAAATAAATAAATAAATAGCCCTGGCCGATTTGGCTCAGTAGTGGTTAGAGCGTCTTCCCGCGGACCAAAGAGTCTCTGGTTTGATTCCAGTCAAGGTCATGTACCTCGGTTGCAGTTCAGTCCTGGTTAGGGTGGTGCTGGAGGCAACCAATTGATGTGTCTTTCTCATCGATCTTTCTCTGCCTCCCACTCTATCTGAAGATAAATGGAAAAATATCCTTGGGTGTGGATTAAGTAAATAAATAAAGATATTTATTAGGACTTTTAAAAAATGAATGCTCTGTGAAACTTTCCTTCTTCCTTTAAAAAAAAAAACAAACCAACAACCTTGCCCTGGCCCATTTGGCTCCGAGGTTAGAGTGTTGGCCTGTGGACTGAAGAGTCAAGGGTTAGATTCCCGGTCAAGGGCACCTGTCTGGATTGCAGGTTGGATCCCAACCCACGTCCTGTGGGAGGCAACCAATAGAGTCTCCCACATCAATGTCTCTCTCTCCCTCTCCCTCCCACTGCCTAAAAATCAATACAAAAATATCGTTGAGGGATGATTATCAAAACTGACAAACCTTATTTTTAGTGAGCACTTGTGCAGAATGAGGTTTATCATAAATGCATGTATTGCATTATAACAGAAATACTGCATTGTTTTTCATCTGATCGTAACTAAAAGCTAGTATGTGACTGTCTTATTCATAGTATACTTTATACCTAGCAAATAAACATTTAACCAGATATTTGAATGAGTAGGATTAAATTTGGTAATGTGGGTAAATATTAAGATTTTAGTATCATGTTGGGCTTAAATTTAGAGAGGCAGGGAGAGAAAGAGAAACATCAGTGTGTTTTACTTATTTGTGCATTCATTGGTTGATTTGTCTATTTTTTATTTTTAGGAAGTCCAATTTATCAATTTTTCTTTTATTATTTTAAATATATGTTTTTTAATTGAATTTAGAGGAAGGGAGAGGGGAAGAAAGAGAAATATCTATTGGCTGCCTCCCATACGTGCCCCTGGGGATTGAGCCCACATCTCGCACATGTGCTCTGACCTGGAATCGAACCTCTCAATGCACAGGACAATGCCTAACCAACAGAGCCACACCAGCCAGAGCTGCTAGGGCTGTTATTATTATCATCATCGTCGTCGTTGTCATTATTAGTTGTTAATCCATCACCATCATCATTATTAGTTGTTAATACTCACCCGAGGATATTTTTTCCATTGATTTTTAGATAGTGTGGGAGGGAGGGAGGGGGAGAGAGACAGACATTGATGTGAGAGAGACACAATTGGTTGCCTACCATACCATCCTGACATGGGCCAGGGATTGAACCTGAGATCCTTTAGTCCTCTGGCTGACACTCTTAACTGCTGAGCCAAACCTGCCAGGAAATTTCCTGGTCGGACTTTGTTATTATTTTTAAAGCTGAGACTTTTTACTTATTTTTTTTAAAGAATGGTTTACTGATTTTTAGAGAGAGTGGAAGGGGGAGAGAGAAACAGATGTGAGGGTGAAACACCAACCTGCTGCCTCCTGCACACCCCCCACCAGGGATAGAGTGGATACAGCCCACAATCTGGGCATGTGCTTTTGACCTGGAATTGAGCTGGCATCCTCCTGATGCACAGGACAATGCCTAGCCAACTGATCCACACTGGCCAGGGCTATTGGTTGATTCTTCTATGTGCCCTGACCAGGCATCAAAGCCATAACCTTGGTGTATTGGGACGACACTACCACCAGAGCCTATATATTTCTTAATGTGTTTAATTTCCAGGCTTACAATAACCTCCATTTTTACTTTTTTTACCCCTTTTTTTTCCATTACAGAATTGAAGAAGATTCTCCTGCTCCTTCTACCTCTGCAGATAAAGTGGAGAGGTAAGGTTATTTACATGGCCCTGGCCAGTTTGGCTTGGTGGTTGGAGCAGTGGCCTGCAGCCCAGGGAGTCCCTGGATTGGTTCCTGCTAGGGGCACGTGCCTTGGTTGCAGTTTGTCCCCTGCCCCGGTTGGGGTCGTGTGGGTGGCGACCACTCAATGTGTCTCTCTCGCATCAATGTTTCTCTCTTTCTCTCTCTCTCTCAAAAAAAAAAAGATTATTTATATGATATTATTAGATTGATATCTAATTAGATTTAGAATTACTATCATTATTTTCTTGCAAGTTACACATACTTTATTTACTTGATTGAAAGCCTTCCTGTGGTATATTTGTTTTACATAGTTGATCTCTACTTTGTTCACACTTATGTTAGTGAGTGCATTTGGGTTTCTGTGCTCAAGGCTCTGCTCAGCTGCTGCTGTTGCTGTTGGTTTGTTTTCTTTCAGGATCAAGGCGGACACTTTATTTATTTATTTTTTTAATCCTCACCCAAGGACATTTTTCCCTTTTTTTTTTGGTTCAGATAGAGTGGGAGGGAGTGAGTGGAGGAGAGAGAGAGAAACATCGATGTGAAAGGGACACATCGAGTGGCTGCCTCCCACACGACCCAACCAGGGCCGGGGACAAACTGCAACCGAGGTACATGCCCTTAGTGGGAACCGAACCTGGGTCTCTCTGGACCGCAAGCCGACGCTCTAATCGCTGAGCCAAACCGGCCAGGGCAAGGTGGGTACTTTAATATAAAATCTTATTTTTAGTTCCTTCTCTGGCGATTCTTTCCTAGATTCTTAGTTTTGCATAATTATATCTGCAATGGAACCAGTATCCTAAAGTCACCAAGAAAAATCCTCCTACTCCAAAATCACATGTGGATCTTCTAATTCTACTAGTTAACAAAAAATGTCCAAGGCCAGTCACAATAGATCCTAACAGATCATATAATACTGAGTTCGTGCACAGGAAATGTTCTTGAAATCTAAAATTCCCCTTCCTGGGCCGGGCTTTAGTGTTGGCAGCCATGGGAATTAGTCAGTTCCATTATTTCTAATAGGTAACAAGACTGAATATTAAGGTACTTGTCTGAAATTCAAGAATGATTGGGATTTTTTGCATTTGATTAAAATAATAGAATTGAAAGTTAATTTAGTTCTCCTTACTCCATATACAACATGCCTGACAAATGCTAACCTGTGTTTTTTTTAAAATACTGCTGATACAGATCTCTTTTTGGTAAGGTTACTATTTTCATTTTGTTATTTTAGTTTAAAATTTTTAAATTTTATATTGAGCCCACATCTACTTTCATATAACTGCCCCATCTTGATGTAATCAAGGTTCTTAAGAGGTAACAACTAGAAAGCTTATCCAAAAGGTGGATGCCTGGGTTGCTCCCTAGAGATTTTATTCATTTAGCTTGATGTAGAATTCAGGTTTGGGTGTTTTGGGAAAGCTTCCTGATAACTTTTAAACTCACTCAGGTTGAGAGTTACTGTTTGACATTCTCTTTAATTCTTCTGCAGAATATTTGCATTTTTAAAAAAAATTGCTCTATGCATTTATTAGTGAATATTAATGCAGCAAACAGGACAGAAGCTCACAAACACTACATAGTTTCACAAAACGCATTTAGGCAAGGAGTGACTTAGGATCAATATATCCTTGGGTCTTAGTGGATGTATTCCTGGGGGAGGGGGTCTCTGGTCCTTAAGGTCTCATTCCTGCTGGAGGAATGCCTGTTGGTGTGCCTACAGTGGCTTGGGGAGCTCAATTGGTGGGCCTATGGGTGGTCTCCTACCAGGTAGAGAAGCCATAATGCCTGTAGGGGTGGTGCCCCACCCACAGGTATGTGCGGAGTCCCCTGACCTGGTGGGTACTGAGTTGGGGCTCCAGCAATGCTGGTATTGGCCACAACAGCAGGATCTGTTACAATGCCTTGTCCCTTTGGAGTTATTACCTGCTGGGAAGTTTCCCCAGCCCCTTGGATGGACAGTGCCTGCCTATGGAATTTGAACATCAGCTGGTACACCTCTGCCAGTGACCTTGCCAAACCTAGGACCTCCTGCAGCTCCTGCAAATGACATGCAAGCAATACCAGTATCTTTGGGGGAACTTCCCTCCACAATCATGGAAACCAAGTTCTCACACAGTAACACCAGACCCAAAACCTACTTCTCTTTGCGCTCTGGCTGCTTTGCATTATTTGGCTTGATTTTCCTGCACTCAGTCACAGTCACAAAGGATCAAGTTCTTCATATTCTTGTCAAAAGCCTTAAAGGTGGCCAATGAAGATCTAGCTGTCTTACAGGGTACACTTCATTCTGTAGTCAGTGTGCTGTAGCACCACCATGCTGTTGTTTCCCACAGTCATGATTGCTGTCCCACCAAATCCAGTGTCCACAGTAAAGTTTGGTTATCTTTAATACCTAAGGGAAGGCTACAGATAAAGGTATGATGCAAGTTCTGCTAGAAACAATACAAGTTGGGGCAGAAGCTTCAAACAGTAGGGGGAGTCTGGTTTTCACTTGGAATCCACTACCTGGGAAGTTTTAAGACTTATTTAACCACCTCTTGGTGTCTCAGCTAAGAAAGCCTGCCTCAATTCTACCTGGAAGTCCACCACAGGTATTTGCTGCTGCTGAGATTGCCTTGGGTACAGATGACACCCTTGGTTGCTTAGGGAGGCTATCTTCCTACTGTTGACCTGGACTTCCACCTCTGGTACATGCTGTTCCATGGTCTGTCTCAAGTGTAAGCTGTCGTTGGCTGCATCTCAGACCACATCAGGCATCTCTGAGGGCTGTTCCACTGCATGTGTTTTAAGAGTCTTTATGTTTTTGTGTTATGTCTTAAATCCCCTTGTCATCTTGGTTATTTCAACTATAGTCTAGCCGAAGTGGCTCAGTTGGTTGACTGTCCTCCTGTGCACTGAGAGGTTGCGGGTTCCATCCCCCGTCAGGGTTCATTGGGAGAGCAACAGATAGTGATTTCTCTGTCTCTGAGTTTGAATTTGGTAGAATTTTATCTAAATAGAATCATAGTGGACCTGGCCCTGGCCGGTAGCTCAGTTGGTTGGAGTAGGATCCAGGTACACCAGAGTTGCGGGTTCAATCCCCAGTTAGGGCACAGGCAAGAGTCAATGAATGCATGAATGAGTGGAACAATGAGTTGATGTTTCTCTTCCTTTTTCTCTAAAATCAAATGAAAAATAAAACAGCGCCCTGGCCGGGTTGGCTCAGTGGTTGGAGCTTTGGCCTGCAGATTAGAGAGTCCTAGGTTCGGTTCCCGCTAGGGGCATGTACCAAAAAAATAAATACATAAAACAGCCCGGCCAGTGTGGCTCAGTGGTTGAGCATCAACCCATGCGCCAAGTGGTCACCAGGTTGGTGGTATTCCATGTGGGTGTGTCACAATCGGTTTTTCCATTTGGGATCCAGTTTTTGGCTATTAATGCTGTTATGGCCCTGGCCCATGTGGCTCGGGATAGAGCGTGGGCCCACGCACCAAAGGATTGCAGGTTTAATCCCAGCCCTGATCAGGTGGCATGTAGGCCGCTCACATCGATATTTCTCTCTGTCTCCCCCACTCCCTTCCATTTCTTTTGGGTTATTACCTAGAAATGGAATGGGTGATTATCATGAGATAGGTATATATCTAACTTTAAGAAACTCCCAGTTTATCAAAGCGATGCTGCCATTTTACATTTCTATCAGAGTATTTAGAGTTTCAGTCGCCCTACTTGATGGGGTCAGTCATTACATTTTAGCCATTCTAATTGGGGTTATAGTGGTATCTCATGATCAATTTAGTTTGTATTTCTCAAAAAACTAACCGTGTCAAGCATCTTTTCATTTTTCTTATTTATACCATTTGTGTATCTTAGTTAAGTATCTGTTCATATCTCTTTTTTTTTCTTTATTGATTTTAGAGAGATGAAGGGAGAGAGAGAGAGATGGAAACATCAGTAAGAGAGAACATCGATTGGCTGCCTCCAGCATACCCCCCACTGGGGATCTGGCCCACAACCTGGACATGTTCCCTGATTGGGAATCAAACCAGTGACCTCTTGGTACATTGGTCGATGCTCAACCACTGAGCCACACCAGTCGGCTCTATTTCATATCTTTGGCCCATTTTTATTGGATTATTTGTCTTACTGAGTTTTAGTAAGAGTTCTTTATTTTTATTTATATATATTATTTATATATATATATATATTATATATGTATTTTTTAATCCTCACCTGAGGATGTTTTTGCATTTATCTTCAGATAGAGCAGGAGGGAGAGAAGGAGGAAGAGAGAGAGACATCGATGTTAGAGAGACACATTGAGTGGCTGCCACCCACACAACCCCAACCGGTGCCAGGGACAAACTGCAACCGAGGTATGCGCCCCTAGCGGGAACTGAACCCAAGACTCTCTGGTCTCCGACGCTCTAACCGCTGAGCCAAACCGGCCAGGGCGAGTTCTTTATATATTTAAGATACAAATTCCTTTATTGATTTTTGTAGGGAGAGGGAGAGAGAGATAGATACCTTGATGAGAGAGCACATTGATTGGCCGTATCCTGCATGCCCCCCACTGGGGATTGGGCCTACAACCTGGGCATGTGCCCTGACAGGGAATAGAACCAGCAACCTCTTGGTGCATGGGTCAGTGGTCAACCACTGAGCTACACTGGCTGGGCAAGATACAAATTCTTTGTTAGACCAATGAATTTTGCATATATTTTCTCCCAGTCTGTGAGTTGCCTTTTTCATTTTTATAGATGTCTTTTGTCTTTTTAACATGTTTTAATTGATTTTTTTTCTTTATTGATTTTAGAGAGAGGAGAGGAGAGAGATGGAAACATTGATGAAAGAGAACATCGATTGGCCGCCTCCTGCATGCCCCCACTGGGGATCAGGCCCACAACCTGGGCATGTGCCCTGACTGGGAATCAAACCGGTGACCTCTTGGTGCATGGGCCGATGCTCAACCTATCTTTCTCTCTAAAATCAGTAAAGAATAATTATTTTAAATAAATAAAATAAAAAGTAACACTTGATTTCCTGGCTGGTTTGGCTCAGCGGTTGGGGTGTCAGCCGGAGGACCAAAGAGTCGTGGGTTCGATTCCGGCCAAGGGCATGTACCTGGGTTACAGTT
This sequence comes from Tadarida brasiliensis, assembly GCA_030848825.1. Classification (NCBI taxonomy): domain Eukaryota; kingdom Metazoa; phylum Chordata; class Mammalia; order Chiroptera; family Molossidae; genus Tadarida; species Tadarida brasiliensis. The sequence continues at coordinate 33,677,425 of CM061264.1, forward strand.
TGTCCTTGGCCCTGGTCAGGGTTGTTTGGGGGCCAACTAGTCGATGTGTCCCTCTCACATCAAGGTTTTTCTCTCCCTCCAATTTTGTCTGAAGATAAATAGAAAAATATCCTTGGTGAGGATTTAAAAAAGAAAGTAACACTTGAACAAAATTTTTTTCTTTCAGTCTGGATGTGGATAGTGAAGCTAAGAAGCTATTGGGCTTAGGACAGAAACATCTGGTCATGGGGGATATTCCAGCAGCTGTCAATGCATTCCAGGAAGCAGCTAGTCTTTTGTAAGTACTGTGTTTTGCCATGATGTGATACTATGTTCCCAATAAACTCGAGTCATATAAAGTTGTTTTATGAGAAAAATAAAGGCAAGAGTTTAAAAAGATGATTGTTTTTCATGTATGTGTTCTGTAAATGTAAAACCTATATATAACTGAGCAATTTTAGCTTTAGATTTTCCTGAGTAAGGTGATCTGTTTTCTAGTCACTGCTAATTAGGATGACCAACTTGTCCTGGTTTATTCTGTGACTTTTCCAATTTTAGCACTGGAAGTTCTGTGTCTGGAGAAACTCAATCCCAAGCAAACCATGAAGGTTGGTCAGCCTACCATAGACTGTTAGCACTTCCATAGACTGCTAGGAAGTTGGTAGTTACCACCAGGTAACCATATGTTATATATCTTGGGGTTAACTTTAGTGCATGAAGATTGATTTATTTTAACCAAAGACTTTAATATAAGTCTGTACTCTGAGAAAGTTAGATCTTCAAGCATTAGCCTTTCAACCTATCACTTGATTTGAGATAGTTTCCTTTAACGTACTGTTACCAATCCACCTAGCAGCACTATTTACAATAGCTACCGTCTGGAAACCGCCCAATTGTCCACCAGTAGATGAGTGGATAAAAAAAGCTGTGGTACATTTACACAATGAAATACTATGCAGCTGTAAGGAAGAAAGATCTCTTACCCTTTGAGACCACATGGAGGGACCTGGAGAATAGTATGCTAAGTGAAATAGCCAATCACAGAAAGAAATGTCATGATCTCACTTATTTGTGGAATAGAATGAACAAAACAAACTGATGAACAAAATAGGTCCATAGACATAGAAGTAGGGAACAGACTGACAAACCTCGGAGGGGTTAGGATGGCAGGAAAAGATAAATCAAACATATGTATAACCAATGCACAAAGACAACAATACAGTGAAGGTGGGGTGGGGCAGGAGCTGGGAGGAGGGTATCAGTGGGGGAAATAGAAGGGAAATCTATAACAAAAAGTAAATAAATTTAATTTAAAAAAATAATATTACCAATGGCCATTGAAGTCTGTCGTGTTTCTTAATTAGTTTATTGCTTTATTTACAGTTGAGTTGAAGTCTTCCTTATAAATGCTTATAACAGGTTTGAGGCTCCCTCTCAGTTAAAAACCTTTTTCAGCCCTGGCTGGTTTGGCTCATCGGTTTGAGCATCGGCCCAAGGACCCAAGGGTCTTGTGTTTGATTAAGGTCAAGGGCACATACCTGGGTTGCAGGTTCAATCCCTGGCCCTGGTTGGGGTCGTGTGGGAGGCAGCCAATTGATGTGTCTCTCAATGATGTTTCTCTTTCCCTCCCTTCTACTCTATCTAAAGAAATCAATGGAAAAATATACTTGGGTGAGGATTTAAAAAAAAAAATCCTTCATTCTTTCTGTTCAGTTAGGATCGTATGAATAGATCCTAATTCCTTACTTCCCCTCCCAACATCTAGAACAGAATTTTCTACAATCTATTCCTGGATGTCTGTAATAAACTCATCTGATTCCTGATTGGCCTCTGGCCTCCTCATTTGTCACCCCTGAAGAACTGGGGCTCTGGTGTTCAGTGGTGTGCTAAGGGTAGAGTCCACATTTTTTTTTTTTTTATTTATTTTTTTTTTATTCCTCACCCGAGGACATTTTTCCATTTTTGTTCAGACAGAGCGGGAGGGGGAGAAAGGAAGAGAGAGAGAGAGAGAAACATCGACGTGGAAGGGACACATCGAGTGGCTGCCTCCCGCACGACCCAACCAGGGCTGCGGACAAACTGCAACCGAGGTATGTGCCCTTAGCGGGAACCAAACCTGGGCCTCTCTGGACCGCAGGCCGACGCTCTAACCGCTGAGCCAAACCGGCCAGGGCTAGAGTCCACATTTTATCTGATGCTAAGTATTTAGGTATTTTTGTATAAAAATTTATGGCGATACAATGTAAAGTGTTAAAATCTAAGGTTTTAATATTAGTCTCACACACTTCTTAGCTCTTACTCCTAGATCTCTAGAGGGATCAATATTCTCACTGTCCTGCCATTTAAGGGTATTTAAAAGGAAAATTTGAATTGCACTGTCCCAACCTAGTAGACTACCCTTCAACTTGACTTTCATCATAATACTTCCTGCTTAGATTTTTTTTCCCCCTTAGCTTCTTTAGTTACTCTCACTAGACTCTCTGGTGGTAAACCTTAATTTGCATGACTTCTGCCAACCCTTTACTCCCTGAAAGTGGTTTCTTTACATGAAGTACCTCCTCCTTCCCATTTATTCATACTTGTGTGATTTTTCTCCTTCCTTCTTTCCTGTCTAGATAATAATAGCTAAAACTTATATGTAAATCTGGATTTCTAAGCATTGTTTTAAATGCTTTTATATACATTAACTCAATTAGTTCCTGCAGTAGCTCTTTGAGCGTTCTTAACATTTCCATTTTACAGATGAGAAAACTAAGGTGCTGTGAGATTAACTTCTCAGGCATTCTCAATCCAGAGGAAAAAATGCTCTTAACTAAATTATGTTGCTTTGCAGAGGGCCTTACTCAACCTGTAGGTCACAGCCAGCATTAATAGTTAGTCTTCTAACTAACTATTTTGGCCAATATTGACACCCATCTTGTAGCAGAAGAAATCTCTATTAATGTAGTTTAGCTCTTAGGTTATATATAACTGTAGCAAATTGATGTCATTTAGAATATACAATATATATAGATGAAGAACAGGCAACATTAACTTAATGCACTGTTTCTAAGGTCAAGGTCCCTTTGACCTTGTCTGGAAAGTAAGAGAGAGGACTATTGCTTTCCTAGAAGGATGTGTTGTTACTGGAGGAATGTCATAAGTAAAGAGGTAGAAATAAATGTTTTAGACTAGATGTTAATTCAGATCTTAGGTGTTTATTCTCTTTATAGAGGTAAGAAGTATGGTGAGACGGCTAATGAGTGTGGAGAAGCTTTCTTCTTCTATGGGAAATCACTTCTGGAGTTGGCAAGGTATGTCTTTCAAGCCACAGTTTATAAGTAGAATGTTTTGTATCACCGCAATGGTCTATTTAAAAATTTAAGATTCTGCCCTGGCCAGTTTGGCTCAGCAGTTAGAGCGTTGGCCCGCGGACCAGAGAGTCCTGGGTTCGGTTCCCGCTAAGGGCACATACCTTGGTTGCAGTTTGTCCCTGGCTCCAGTTGGGATCATGTGGGTAGGAACCAGTCGATCTGTCTCTCATGTCGATGTTTCTCTCTCTCTCTTCCTCCCTCTCTCCCTCCAGCTCTATCTGAAGATAAATGCAAAAAAATAAAAAATAAAAAAAACCAAAAACTTAAGATTCTGCCTGGCCAGTGTGGCTCAGTGGTTGGGCATCGAGCCAGTCACCGAGAGGTCGCCAGTTCAATTCCTAGTCAGGGGCATGCAGGAGGCAGCCAATCAATGTTCTCTCTCATTGATGTTTCTTTTTTTCTTTTTCTTTTTTTTTTTTATCCTCACCTGAGGATTTTTTTTTTTTTTGCATTTATCTTCAGATAGAGTAGAAGGAAGAGGGAGAGAAACATCAATGTGAGAGAGACACATCTAGTGGTTGCCACCCACACAACCCCAACTGGGGCCGAGGACAAACTGCAACCGGAGGTACGTGCCCTTTAGCGGTAACTGAACCCAGGACTCTTCGGTCCGAGGGTCGACGCTCTAACTGCTGAGCCAAACCGGCCAGGGCTCATTGATGTTTCTATCTCCCTCTCTCCCTCTCCCTGACGCTGTCTCTAACATCAATAAAGAAAAAAAAACTTGAGTTTCTTTGTTTGCTAAGATTGTTTACTAGCTTGAGATGTCACATAAGCTAAGTGAGGGTGGTGTGGCTAAGAAATGAAGGATTAGAAGGAGCATGAAATATTAATAGAAGTTTTGAAAACCACTTCATACAAATAGTAAAGTTATACTTAGGTTTTGACTTTGGGGTCATTAGAAGCAGAGACTTTTCTTAGTGAATGGTCAATAATTTTTCAAAGTACAATATAGAGAACCTTTAAAAGCATTCTTAGCTAGCCCAAAATAATCATCCTTAACAAGGACTGAATGAAGGATAATTTGAAAACACTAGCAAATGAATATGTCTAATAAGTAATTGAGTTGTCTTAATTTTGTAAAGTTGTATGTCTTCCATTAGAATTTATTCATCTGAATTAAATATATTGAGGGTACACAAAACTAGTAAATTGTATGTGATCTATTTAATCTCGATTCTGTTAAGTTTTCTAATTTTGTAGAGCATTTTGGTGATTTGTCATGAAAATCTTGCCAGAATGTTTTTGGACATTTAGGGAAATATGAGTGGGTGTGAAGTTTGGGAAATATGGCCCTGTTATAAAGGAAATATATACTTATCTTGTTCTTTTATTTATTTATTTATTTTTAAATTTTTTTTCTTTATTGATTTTTTTTATTTATTTATTTATTTACTATTATTATTTTTTTTAATCCTCACCTGAGGACATTTTTTCATTTTTTCTGTTCAGACAGAGTAGGAGGGAGAGAAAGAGAGAGAGAGAGAGAGAGAAACATCGACGTGAAAGGGCCACATCGAGTGGCTGCCACCCGCACGACCAACCAGGGCCGGGGACAAACTGCAACCGAGGTACATGCCCTTAGCGGGAACCGAACCCGAGTCTCTCTGGACCGCAGGCTGACGCTCTAACCGCTGAGCCAAACCGGCCAGGGCTTATCTTGTTCTTTTATAAAAGTCATCAGTACTTTTCAGGTAGCTGGATGAAGGGTATGCATATTTCCTTCAGTGTTCTCACAGCCTTAATTTATATTGAAAGTTTTGTAGGAATATCTGGTTATATTCTCTGTATTTGCTTACTCTTCCATTGCTTTTATAATATAGGACTGCAGTTTCTTTAAAAAATTGTTAGATTTTAGCCATCATACATTTCATACCTTTTTCTTTTGTTCTTCTAGAATGGAGAATGGTGTGTTGGGAAATGCCCTGGAAGGTGTGCACGTGGAAGAGGAGAAAGGAGAAAAAGCAGAAGAAGAATCTCTGGTAGAAAATAATGATAATATAGATGGTATGTGGAGTAGCATGTGGCATTCAAGAGATGCGACGTATATTTCTTGTGTACAAGTGTGATGGAATTAAGGCTCTTCCTATCCTGGATGGTCTCTCTCTAAGATGCCGGGGTGACAACCTGCATCTGGTGGAGACTGCAGTGGAGGTAGCTGATTATAAAAACTGATTGCAGTCTTTTGTAAGAGGATAACTTAAATTTTTAAAAAGCTCTGCACCTCAGTTATTTTGATAGCAGTGCTTTCAGAGCCCTTTTAGATTTTTTGTGTGTAAGACATTTAAATGTTAATTTCTAAGTGGAGTTTGGTTTCTAGAGTTTTACATATCAGAGGTTTTTAATGTTCAGAGGAGAATGTAAAACTTGGCATCTCCACCTAACTGATAATCAGAGTGCTCAAGTAAAACAATATCTAATTTAAGGAGCTTGGGTTTCTTCTGCAATAAGTTGCTCTGCTAGGTGGGACTTTGTCTTTGCTTTTCTCATGGGGCAAATAATTTATAGGCCGTCTGCTAAAACTTAAGCCAGGCTGTTTGAAGGGTTTAAAGGGAATGTATTTTTAGTTTCCATTTATGCCTTTATCATTAAACTCGAAGACATGTTTATGCTTCATGTTCTTTAACCATGTAGAGGAAGCAAGGGAAGAGTTGAGAGAACAGGTTTATGACGCCATGGGAGAAAAAGAAGAAGCAAAAAAAACAGAAGACAAGTCTCTGGTAAAGCCTGAAATTGATAAAGAACAGAATACTGAAATGGAGAAGGGTGGAAGAGAAGATATGGATATAAGTGAGCCTACAGAGGAACTACAGGAAAAGGTTGAATCAACTCCAGATCACTTAACTGAAACCACTGAAAGGGCAAAAGGAGCAGCAGCACCAGAAGGATTGATTGAAGCTGAGGTCATTTCTGGGAATCCAGAAAACGAAGCACCAAATGCTGAGGAAGGAAAATCAGTTTTTGCAACTGACATCCAAGAAGAGTACAGAGAAAAAGGTCAGGAGAAGCCTGAAGCAATTGTGAGCATAGAGGAGAAGCCAAAAGAAGCTTCAGAAGAGCAGCCTACTGTGACTCTAGAAAAGCAGGGCACTGCAGTGGAGGTAGAAGCAGAGCCTATAGAATCAACAGTCAAGCCAGTGGATGTGGGTGGGGATGAGCCAAAGGAACAGGTAGCTGCCTCTGAAAATGATCCAGGAAAAGCTGTTCTTGAGCAGCTGGTAGGGCAAGAAGTGCCTCCTGCTGAAGAGTCACCAGAGGTGACAACAGAAGCTGTAGAAGATGGGTCACAAGACTCTGAGAAGCCTGGGCAGGAGGCCACAGCTCTCCCTAAGGATGGTACAGTCAATGGACTGTCAGCTATAGGAGATCAGACTCCTGTTGAACCAGAGACCAATGCAGAAGGATTAACAGAAAGAAAAGATGGCTCAGAACTAGAAGAGAAGGTCAGGGCAGAGTTGGTTCCTAACCAGGAGGAGACTAAGCTGTCTGTAGAAGAGTCTGGGGCAACTGGAAATGGGTTTGAGACCAAGGTAGCCCAGGGGGCTACTGAGAAATCCCCTGAAGACAAAGTTAAGATAGCTGCTAATGAAGAAACACAGGAGAGAGAAGAACAGATGAAAGAGGGTGAAGGTAACCGGGATATGCAAGAGCTACAGTGGGTGGAGTACATTCTGGATTTGACTCACTAATCATGGGTAAAAGTCAGCCTTCCATTCAGGATTTTCCGTCTGCCTTTGGATTAGGAAAGGGCTAAATGAAAATGGGGGTAGTTTAAGAAGGTTGTGATGAGTTGAGCAAGTTAAATGAAAAGCAAGTCTTCTTTAGCTGGCTTATAAACTAATGCTTTTACTAACTGCAAAACAGACCTCTGATTTCTGAGACTTGGCTAGCTATTAGTGACTTGTACCATACTAGCCAGTAAAGGTGGATGGGGGTGGGGTGGGTAGGGAAATAGTGGGCTAGGCTGGCAGAGAATGCTGAATGGATGTTCACTTGCATGCCTCTGGACTGTTTTACTTACTATTCACATGGTTCCTTTTCTCTGCTTTAGGCAGGATTAGAGCAGTAGAATCCACTGAACTGGTACACTTAAGCAGGCATGCCATTTAAATGAAGGTGGTTAACTCTTGAAGGCTGTATTACCAGAGAAAGAATTCTGGTGACCCTCTTTAATTTTAGTCTTCAGGAAGTGTTTAAGTTCACATTAGTTAAACTAGCCCCTTCCAAAAGATAACAAAAAACTTCATTAGCCTTCTTGCTGCTTTTTCCTCTCATTTCATGCTTGCTTTGGCTGTCAATCTGAAATTCTTGTTCCTTAAAACATTATAAAGTGTGGGTGCTTTCTTTATATAGTATTATTTAGTCTACTTTAGATTCAATTTGACCAAGATGTATAAGTCTCTGATTAATAATTATGTAATTGGCACGTCTGAATTGAGTTGTACTATGATTTGAGGATTCTACTGTCTAGAAGGTTCATCTAATGTTGGTATTAATAACCACAGGTATATACCAATTAATCATTCATATAATTGACAGACTACATCAAGAGTTCTCTTAACTTTTGGGTTTTTAAAGACCCATTATCAATATTTACAGCTTATTCTGATAAACTTCTACCTATGTGCAGGTCCCTGCACTCCAGCCAGCACAGGCAATGGTAACCAGAAGTGAATTTGACTTCAAATGGTAGCAACACTGGGCTGTTTATTAGGGGCTTTAGAGGTTCTTTATGGAAAAGCACAGAACTGAATTCCTCAGTTTTTAAAAACTCCCATGTCTTGACCTTTAAAAATAGTGAGCAAGAATATGTAAGCTCTGCTGGCTCTCTTAAAGTTGGACTTTGAATATTAAGCTACAGTAGAGATGTCATATTTCCCCACAGTTTGTTCAAAAGCTATTCAGTTGGGTCACAAGTAACATTGTTGTTAGAGCTCTCTCACACATATATAACTTTTATTCTAAAAAAATTGCTATGTAATAAGTAGTATTGCTCCAGTTATAGTGACGAGGAAATGAGGCTTAGGATTACATGACTTGTTTAGGGTCAAACAATAAGTCATTACTGGAATCCAGCCCTAGATCTGACTTGAATGTATTGTTCTTCCCAGGCAACCTCACACTGAGGAAAGCAACTTTTATCCTCTCCCTTAACCCACCTCTTATCAGGAATTTATGTGGCAACACTAGTCTGCAGAGATCTTGTGGTTTTCTCTTAAAACTCCTTTTCTTACCACCTCTTGGGCTGGCCATGTCCCTAAAAAAGATTATTGGTTTGGTGTTTTTTCTAATGTCATGCTAGATATGATTGGTAAGTGAATAGAATTTTAATATTGGAGGCATAAAGCTTGGCCATGCTCAGATGGACTATACTGGTCAATCTAGTGGTTATCTGACTTTATCCTGTGAGAGTGCTAGAATAACTAGATTCTAGTTACTAGGGAATCAGCAGATTACCTTTACTTTGCCTTTAGCTACAAGATTAGAGAAATGTTATAGAGTATTGTCTCCCTTTTCATTGAAGGGTGGTAATAGGCATACCACAAAATTCCATTTTCAAAGAAGCTTGGAAAATATTTTAACGGCTCTCTGAACATCAGGGCATTCCAATGAATACTTGGGTACAGGTTATCAGGTTGGAAAGTAATGTCTTTCTCATTAACTTAGCTTCCTCTCCATCATTCCATGAAGGTAGTACAGATTCCTCAAGAAAAACCAGTATTTTTCTCATTCTGTTGTAAGACTTGATTTAAACTTTTAATGTAAAATTCCAAAAATTTAGATACTTTATGCCAAATTAGATGTCACCTTCTAACATTCTGGTATAAGTAGGAACAGATACTAGATCATTAGGAACAGATAGAGTAACGATAAATATTTTGTCTCTCTTTTTTTTTTACTGCAAATTGAGAATATAAAGTGTTTTCTTAAGTTTGTAACAAGAATACTTAAATCTACAACCTGTTGTTATATAATCTACTGGAGAACAGGCTTCAGAGTCAAGTCAAAAGAACCACTCCTCTAGCCTAACATGAGGAAACTAAGTACACAAACCACTTGGAAATTCAGTATGAAAAGATAATGTGTGGTGATGGGTATTTGTATTTTAGAAGTACTAAATTAGCCCTGGCTGGGTAGCTTAGTTGGTTAGAGCGTCATCCCAATATGCCAAGGTTATGGGTTTGATTCCCGGTGAGGGCACGTACAAGAATCAACAAATGAATGGATAAATAAGTGGAACAACAAATCAGTATTTCTCTTCCCCTCTCCTAAAATCAATTAATTAAAAAAGGAATACTAAATTACATTGCAATAGGAGAAACGCAAGCCACTGGATAAAACAGGGCTTGTTTGCTATAGAGGTTAATTAGCTTATATATATATTTTTGTCCTCACCAGAGGACATTTTTGCATTTATCTTCAGATGGAGGGGGAGGAGGAGGAAGAGAGAGAGAGAGAGAGAAACATCCATGTGAGAGATCCATCAACTGGTGCCACTCACACGACCCCAACTGGGCCAGGGACAAACTGCAACCGGAGTTACGTGCCCTTAGCGGGAACCAAACCCGGGCCTCTCTGGTCCGCGGGCCGACGCTCTATCGCTGAGCCAAACCAGCCAGGGCTAGCTTATAATTTTTAACTGATAATATAATACGTAGGGGTTTTATGTGACTGTTCTCCTGAAGCAGTATTGCTAGACAAAAAAGTCCTTTAACTTGATTTCATGGCTCTAAGGCCTACTTTCTATGTTTACATTCTCACTGTAGGTTGTTAGGAGGCCATATTTGAGCTCTGTGGCTGGTGTTAACAATGCTTAATGAAAGATGTCACAGGTGGTAGGCACATTATACACAGTTTATGAATTGTTTGTCCTGTGTTCCCCCCTCCCCCCCAAAAAAAAACCCACCATAAAATCACATCACATTCTGGACTTTAGGTGCTGTGTAGAGCTAATTCTTAGCAGCCTGTCCTTACAATAGGCTTTGGCTTGTGTGAGTGTATGTCAATATGGTAAAAATATTGGCTGCAGATTTTAACATGTTGCTGGAGTGAAGTACCTGGTTGTAGTACTTTTCAATCACATTCTGTGCTTGCTAGGGCTGGCTGGAGTCTGGCATGCTCATTGGTGAGAGTTGATAAAGGCTATGCTTTTCTCTCCACAGCTCTATTGTGGAAAAGCTAGTCTGTCCAGTATTCTTGCTCTAAAAAAGGAGTAACTTAATTTTTGGTACTTTCTCAGCTTTATTAGTATTATCTAACAAGTGGCTTAAAGACTTCAGGAACACTGGCTGAGGATGCTTCCAACTGCTTCTGGCTGAGTAGATGGGAGCTTACAGACAGTGAATAAGAGGCAGTAGTTATCTCTTCATCTTATAGTGATTCAGATAGACTTTTAGAAGAGAAACAGCCTTTGATTGTTGAAGGTCTGAACTATAGACACTATAAGATTATGCAATCTAAGTCTAGATTGGACTTGAATTAGAATGTAATCACTGGCCTTATTTATATCAGCCAGTTCAAATGTTGGCTGATTTGGTTTAGCATCTGGACTGTCCTACCTCAGAATATAGGTTATTTCACAGATGTTTATTGGAGTCTCTTACTAGTCAGAAGATATTCTTAGTATTCTTAATACTGATGAATTTTTGCTTGCAGAAACCGAGGGCTCAGAAGAGGAGGATAAAGAAAATGACAAGACTGAAGAAACACCAAATGATTCAGTTCTTGAAAACAAGGTAAATTATTATTTGTTCAGTAAGTATCTTTGTCTGCTTTCTTACTGTAGGACTGTGGTTTACTAATTAATATAGGTGTGATTATTATAGATAGCTGTTTTGGGGTTAGGGGTTGTGGACCCTTTATTAATGCCTAGACTAGACAAATCCATTTCATCCCAGGGCATCCTGTCTATGAGGACAGGGCCCAACAGCTCACTGTTAAATATCACTGACAAAGTAGAAATTGTAGGGACCCATGCTGAAGGTTTTAGAGAGAAAGTCTGAATTTTGAATCCTATGTCATTTTTTTCTCTCTCTTTTTTAAGACATACTAAGTTATATGTTTAGGTTTGTAGTCTAAAGATGCCTGTCTTGTGCCTAATTCCAATGATTTGGATATACTTTAGTCACTTCAAGAAAATGAAGAGGAGGAGATTGGGAACCTAGAGCTTGCCTGGGATATGCTGGATTTAGCAAAGATCATTTTTAAAAGGTAAAACTCTTGGTGCTTCTAGGCTCAGGTTGGGAGCTTAGTGGTTGAAAATAGAAACCAGTTAGGGTTGGACAAATGCTGTTAAGGTTTCTGATCATATTTCCTTCTTTTAGGCAAGAGACAAAAGAAGCTCAGCTTTATGCTGCACAGGCACATCTTAAACTTGGAGAAGTTAGTGTTGAATCTGGTAATACATTTTCCATTTTACTCTCCTAATGGATCCCCACCCTTACCCAGTCTTTTTCAAATTCCTTAAAATCAAGCTTGCTCATAAATTATGGGCAGTTGGCTTTAAAAGGACAGTAGATTTGGGTTTCCTATAGTCTATAATCAAGGGTCATAGAGATGCTACAAAGAAAGATAAAACATTTACTGAGGGAGCATTCCTCCAGAATGGTCAAAATTTAGAAGTACTAGAATATTAAATGTTGCTCATTTGCTTGCTGTTCTTTTTCTTTTCATTAGAGAATTATGTCCAAGCTGTGGAGGAGTTCCAGGCTTGCCTAAACCTACAAGAACAGTACCTGGAAGCCCATGACCGTCTCCTTGCAGAGACCCACTACCAGCTGGGCTTGGCCTATGGGTACAACTCTCAATATGATGAGGCAGTGGCACAGTTCAGCAAATCTGTTGAAGTCATTGAGAAGAGAATGGGTGAGTGAGCCTCAGCTGTTTTCACAATGATCTTGATTAATCCAGCAATTGACAAGGTAAAAAATGTGAATCCTCTTGTGGTAACCTACTGATCATTTCAACCTGTTCTTTGTAGCTGTTCTAAATGAACAGATGAAAGAGGCCGAAGGATCACCTGCTGAATATGAGAAAGAAATTGAGGAGCTGAAGGAACTGCTACCAGAAATTCGAGAGAAGATAGAAGATGCAAAGGAGTCCCAGCGTAGTGGGAATGTAGCTGAATTGGCTCTGAAAGCAACTTTGGTTGGTTTGGTTTCCTTTTCAAGTTTTGGTAATAGCATGTTCGATATCATTGAAGGTGGCATCATGGTATTTGTGCTCTATTTACTAGGAATCTTATTTATAACTTGGTTTCCAGGGAGTCAGAGGTCAGGAGGAATGTGAGAACTCATCTAGTTACTCCTATCAGACAGTATAATGCTTAAGTGAATATTCTCTGGAGCCAGACTGGGTTTGACATCTGTCTTTGCTATTTACTATGTGTGACCATGGGCGTGTTTATTTAACTTTTCTTAGCCTTAGTTGTCTCATTGGTAAAATAGGGGTGAAAATAGTGCCTGTATCTGATACTTTTGATGGTATAAGACAAATAGTATTTGTTTAACAATTGTAAACCATTGTTTCCATCTCTGAGAACTCCTCTGTATAGACTAGTGAGGTGTTGAAGGCTTTTAACCCCAGATTGCCTGGCTCTGCCTTTGGGTGCTAGGGTGTCAAGGTGATGATAGGATATGGAGGGTTTAATTTAATATCAACATTCTCTCTGCCTGTGTCCCAGGTAGGGGGATGGCAGGTAGTGGGTATGGGTAGAGGTGTTAGACGATGTTGCTACTATGTGGAGGCCACTAATATTTGAGGTCTTAATCAGTTGCTTTGATGGTGACTACCTGTTGTAGGACTGTGGGTGACCTGGTGGATTCTATCCTGGGACCCACCACTGGGGTTTGTCATCTTTCACAGGTAGAGAGCGCTACTTCAGGTTTCGCTCCTAGTGTAGGAGGCTCTTCAGTCTCCATGGTGAGTATTTTGTTTTTGATGTTATTTTTGGTCTCAATATTAGGCCCCACCCTTTGACTCATAGATAGCTGTTCATTGCTAATAAAGGCTTCCATTTTGCCAGATTGCCAGTAGAAAGCCAACAGATGGTGCTTCTTCATCAAATTGTGTGACTGATATTTCCCACCTTGTCAGAAAGAAGGTAAATCTACATGGGGTCATTTCTTTTTTGCTCCAAATATACAATGAATACCTTTGCTTACCTGGTGCAAATATTTGCAAAGGTGGTGAGGATTTGCCAGTAAAGATAGTTTTCATCCCTAGCCGGGAAGCTCAGTTGGTTAGAGCGTCATCCCAATATGCCAGTGTTGTGGGTTTGATCCCCCGGTCAGGGCACACACAAGAATCAATCAATAAACGAATAAATAGGTGGGGCACACATCGATGTCTGTCTCTGTCTCTGTCTCTCTCACAAATCAATTAAAAATAATAATTTTCCCTTGGCATACTTCTTGAAGCAAAACTCTTGGCCAAAGGACTTAATCAGAAAAGCTACTGAGGAGGATTGGTCAGATCAGCCCATCTTAGGAAGCTGGACTTTTGCCTTTGGTTGCAGTTGTTTTCTTTTGTGGGAGAGTCTTAACTCCTGCTTTATTTCCTGATTCAAATTTAGGATTTCAAACTTGTGGTTTGGTTATTGTTCAGATCTACTCCTCACCCCCACCCTACCCTTCCATTAGAAAGGCTGAATTGGTACGTTGGGGCAGGACAATTTATTCTGCAGTGTACATACTGGCATCACCTCCTAAGGGTAGGGAAAGACCCTTAGAGTTATGAATCCTGTTCCAGATCTTTGCATCACAGGGGAGGGGAGGGGTGTTAAGCAAGTGTTTTGCAGTTATTTTTTTAAAAACATTAAACACATTTGTGAAGACTTCACAATTATATCTTTAGAGGAAACCAGAGGAAGAGAGTCCCCGAAAAGATGATGCAAAGAAAGCCAAACAAGAGCTGGAAGTGAATGGAGGTGGTGGAGATGCGGTCTCCAGTGGAAATGAAGTTTCGGAAAACATGGAGGAGGAGGTGGGCAGTTAAGCAGGGCTTGGACTCTTGCCTCATTTCCCCTTTTTTTTCAGGGCCTGGGGAAACCATTCCTCCCAAGTGCATGTTCCTCATCTTGAGCCTGTTTGGATTGCTTGAGTGTAACCCTCATAAAAACAAAGGTTATTCAGGAAATAGTTTGGTAGGACATCTCACTGACCATTGGAACCTATATACATGCCACAGGTCCCCCTCTAATGAATGTATGAGAAGACAATTGGCAAGATGATTGGGTCATTTCTGCTTGCTTGCTTCTTTCCATGTAATATATGAACATTGGCTCTGTCAGCCCTATTAGAGTATTTATGAAATTGGCTTTATACTTTGGTCTTTGGCCCTGGCTGGTTTGGCCTAGCGGTTGGAGTGGCCCGCGGACCAAAGTGTCGCAGGTTCAATTCCGGTCAAGGGCACGTACCTCAGTTGCGATTTCATCCCCTGTCCTGGTTGGGGTTGTACGGGAGACAACCAATTAATGTGTTTCTCTCTCCCTCCCTCCCTCCAAAAATCAACAGAAAAATATCCTCAGGTGAGGGTAAATAAATAAAATAAAAAATTTGAAAATATACTTTGGTCTTTGCTCTGTTAGTGTAGAGAGCAAAGCGGAGTTTAGGAACCTGTTTTGACTGAGGCCTACTCAGTTGTATAAGATAGAATGGCTTGAACAAGGATCACTTATGCCCAGGCTCCCTGTTTATCTTCCAGGCTGAGAATCGGGCTGAAAGCCGGGCAGCAGTGGAGGGGTCAGTGGAGGCTGGAGCTACAGTTGAAAGCACTGCATGTTAAGAGGGAACAGAGACTTCCTCTCAAGGGAAAGTGTTTTTGTATATAATGTATTTTTTCACTTTTGGGGGATCTTTTTGTATAACTTCAATAAAGATTGTACGCAAAGGTTGAGGCTTTGATTTTTTTTCTTCCCCCCCTTAAATATTGGCTGAATCTGTGCCTTGGAGCACTTGGTTTTATATAGTGGCCAAAGGTACTTCCCCTCCTTTTCTGTACTGATTCTGTTGAAAGTTCTAATTCAAATTCTTGTCTGTTTAATGTGGAGGTGATCGAATCAAGTGTGGTTGCTGGCTCAGTGGTGCTATATTTTTTCTGATTTAAATACTTGACTGAACCCATCTGTCTTGCAAACTTTTGGTGGTGCTGTCCCTGGATGGGGGGGCTACAAAAACAAGACTTGGTGAAGATCTTGCTTTTTGGTGCTGATATTGTGTGGTGGGCTCTGTGAGCTGATAACAGCCTCTAAGCCAGGCCTTGGGTGGTACCTGTCTTTTATTCCCCTACTCCAGCTCTGGGCCATAATCCTGCCCTGGAGGGTGGGGTGGGAACTAAAGAAACTTTGGGGGAATGATCCTTGAGGAAAACTGGTGTGCTGATTGTAGTGAATTGAGCTTTCTGGTCTGAAAGTGGCTAAGGGACCGATTGTGATGGACACTTTGGATGTGGTTGGAAGAATCTGGGGAGGCTGACTAGTTGAGTTATATTTTTTTCTGTACAGAAAGGTTTAACTGTATCAACACTTGGAATTGTTACCCATCTGCAGTTTTGATTTCTCAAATAAAGATGTTAAAAAAACACACACACACAACTGGTCTGGGCTTGTGTGTAAAGATCTTAGAGTGGGATCCTCGGCTTCCTGGAGCATTTCAGTGTGGAATTGTGGTTGACAGGCAGAAACTGGACCAGTCTGAGGGTGCTGGTGCTGGTGCTCTGGGATCTGGTACTTAAAGCCATCTCATTTGGGTCCTCACTGATGTCCAAGGCACAGAGCAAGTGTGAGACTGGCTGAGCTGCATCTGACCTTGACCCTGACCCTGACCCTGACCTGCTATGAACTGGGCACTACTTGGCTCCAGATTCCAAATGGCCTGCCCTACATTACCTCAGGGGATTTAATCATTTGACACCCACAGGGCTACTTGACTGGGTGAGACAGGCAGTAGGTTACAACCTGCTATTTCAGTGTTTAATGTTGGAGGCAGAGGGAGCTCTGCTGACCCCTGAAGTGTAAACCCCCATATTCCAGTTTATATTTTGTTCTCTAAATAAATAAAATGGTTGGGGGTGGGGGTGGTTTCTGGGCTGGTTACTGTAACTTGTGGCTGCAGAATCTGGCTGTGAACCTCCTTCCAGAAGAAGCCCTTTTATTGCAAGTACCAAGTCTTTGTGTGTGGAGGGGTGGGGGGTGAGGTGGGGGGGGGTTAGTGGGCAGGTCAGCATAGTCATGACATACTTTACTCCCAGGACTTTGATCTTTGGTTCACACTGGGGTCTGGGGCCATGCCCAATATAAAATTTCAGCTAGATTTCACACATCTCATAAACACACACACACACACTACTTGGAAGAAACATTGGGTTTGGGTCCTGTTTATGGGGACCCTTGAGAGCCTGGAAGGCTTCCTGGGGGATGTCCTGAGAAAACTTGGATTTGAATGAAGTGTGGCAAAAAACAACAAAAAACAAAAATAG
The DNA here is from genome assembly GCA_030848825.1 of Tadarida brasiliensis. Classification (NCBI taxonomy): domain Eukaryota; kingdom Metazoa; phylum Chordata; class Mammalia; order Chiroptera; family Molossidae; genus Tadarida; species Tadarida brasiliensis. Next base: position 33,694,233 of record CM061264.1, read on the forward strand.
GTGGGCATGAGTTTATCAAGTTCCTTAGCTGTGGTAAAAGAGTGCCCTTTTAGTCACCTTTCAAAGGATTTCCTACATATCAGGTGATACTGTAAATACCTGACAATATTTAATCTCATCTGTTTTACAAAAGGAAAACAGGTAAAGAAAGGCCAAATACTTGTAGAAGATGGTAAAGCTCTGGTCGGGACTCACATTTTGTGCTCATCTGCTTTTTTGTTTCTAGACCCTCCATCAGAACAGTAGTCAAGCTGCACGTCTGGGAATAGGCCTAAATTTAAGACCTAGTCCTGTTGTATATGTTAAGCTATTCATACCCACATTCTCCTGGACTCAGAAAGCCGGTGGGGGTGGATTAAAGGTGGTGAGGGCCCAAACCTTCATCTCTACCCTTGACTCTGCTGCTAAGGGGCTCTTCTGCAGGAGGAGGGGGGTCAACAAAGCCAGCCTTTGGGGCAAGTGAGCTGGCTTCCAGTGAAGATGAGCTGGACACCTGTGGAATGGAGAAGGCAGATCTTTAACAAGTTTATGTAGAGGTTAACAGCACAAGTTCTGTTGGTAGTGACTTGGCACATAGTGGTCAACAACGGCTGGCTATTACCACACCAACCACACCCATGGTGTCCCTAGCTCTAGTTGAGCCCTCACCAGAGGTGGGTACTGGTACTCGTGGGCATTGGTTGGATTGATCTCTGCCAGCATTTGAGTAACTGCATCTCTTGCATTCATCAGCCTCAGAAAGAGCTCAGCCTGACCCACCTGGGGAGAGGTGAAGTGATACTTTATCTGTACCTTCAGGTTGACCCAGTCATTCCCCATTTTCCACACTCACCTGGGGAATTCCATTCAGCTGCCCATGGCTAAGGCTGGGATCCAGAGGAAGGGCCCGAAGTGGGAGTCGCCAGCGGCCACTTAGTACCCTCTGATCCTGGTCAAAGAGCACCAGTGAGGCCCAGGCCTTTGGTTGTGGTGCCCTAGCCCAAGCCAGCCCATGCCAGGCTTGTAGCTCACAGACCAAGGATACTGATGGTGAGGGTGGTAGTCTAGAACAATGATTAGATGTCAGAAGCCAGAATTGGTTTTATTCCCTTTCTTGAACTTGGCCCTCAGAGCCTGTGGCCCTGTATACAAATAAAACATGGCAAGGGGCACCCAAGTCATAATTCCCACCTACTGACCTGGGTACAGGCTGCCTGCTGGCAAGGATGGCACAGTTGCCCATGGGCCCAGGAGCTGGAGGAGGGGGCAAACAAATGGCTGGGGGCAAAGCTGTGGTCCCTCCTGTATGATGTCCATCTCGGGCCAAGCCAGTCATTAGTTGCACCCAAACCCAAGAAGCCTCAAGGCCCCGCAGGAAGTCATAGAAAATGACCAGGCCAGCCCTGGGAACACAGATCTTAATGCACCTCCACATCCTCCTCTCACCACCTCCCCCAAAATCCCAGTCAGTTCCCCAACCCTAGCTGGACTTTAACCAGCAATGGTGACGAAGTCACAGGATGTCAAAGGAGGGAGTAGGCCTCACCCAGGGTCATAGGGTGCAGGGCCCAGAATGTCAGCTGTGGGCAGGACAAAGTGTGGATCCAGGCCCAGGTTTCTGGTTATGGCTCCAGGAAGCTGTGGCTGTGGGGAAGAGTTGAGTCCTCTAGAATGCTTCCTAGGTGCCTATGCTCCCCCAGTTACACAGAGCAGAGCTGCCCCCACTCCAACCCCTGGGTCCTCACAGTCTTTTCTGTGCCACCCAAGAATAGGACGCCTGTGGAGTGTGGAAGCGGTGGCAGCGGGGGAGCCACCGGCGGTGGGAGGCGAGGGGGATCTTCCCTCCTTCTCAGGAGTGGGCTGGGATTGGCCACAAATTGTGGCTCCCTGGACCCTAGGTGCAGAGGAAGAGTAGGGCCTCCTGAGCAGGAAGCAGCAAGTAACTGGGCTGAAATACCCCTGCCTGAGAGCCCAACCCCCCTATACAGACACTTGAAGATGCGCACACGGACACAGACAGACGTGGCACAAACATGCATCTCATTCCCCACGCATAGTCTCTCCAACCCCTTCCTCTAAACCCGGACTTATGGAGAGGACTAGGCAGGGTGGGATTGGGGTGCTCACTGACCCCAGGGTGCCCGGCCTGCACCCCTCTGCATCTGCAAAGCCAGGATTTCTGCCTCCAGGCACCGGTTTTCAGCCTCCACTACTAGAAGCTCCCTGGACGTGGAATCTGCCCTCCTTCCTGTGATGAAAAAGTCTGACCTGTCACTTCTGACCTCTGGTGACCAACTTGGTCCGGCTCTGAGCAGCTCTCTGGCCTTAGGACCATCTAGACAAGGGTGGACTTGTTAGCTAACATTTGCTTAGGAGGTTCCCATGCCAAATATGCCCTCCATCACCGCCCTTTTCTCCTTCCAAGATTAAGACCACTGCTTCTGAGAGACCCTCCTGGCTGGCCCCTCCTGTTCACCCCTGCGGGTACGTGACCGCTGAAGCTCCAGGGCCGACGCCTCCACTTGCATCTGCCACATCTGGCCTAGAACGCTGGGGTCCTGGCCCCCACCTCGAATGTAGGCCTCACGCAAGGCCCTAGGGAGTTGGGGACAAGAAGGCAACAGCGTCTTTTCCAGACTGATCAGCACTTCAACCCATGCCCGATTCCGGACCCCGGACCTCACCCGATCTCAGCAGCCAGAGTCACTGGTTGGGACTGTAGCACTGGACAACAGGGTTCTTCTGTCTCTCGCAAGGAGTTTAGTCGGGTCCTGGAGTTGGGGGCGACCCGGTGGGGAGACGTTGTCAAGAATCCACACCTCCTGCTGATCCGCCCCTTCCTGAACTCACACTTGCAGCCTTCCCGCTGTTTCCGGACCTACGTCTTGTGCGCAGCGCGCCCCTCCCGGGCTCCCCAGACCCGGGGGCCCGGCTGGTTGACCCACGCCGCGGCGCTCCGGGAAGCCGCGCGCCGGGTCTCACCGGGGCTCGGACTGTAGCTGCTGAACGCGCGTTCCTAACACCTCTAGAGCTCCCCTTGTTCGCCCAGCCTCGGCCCGGAGTTCTCCAAGCTCCCGCTCCAGGCCCAATAGACGTGATATACTGCTCCGGGTCTGGGCCAAACCTTGGAGGCGCTGTTTCAGTTCTAAGAGACCAAGTGTTTGAGCAACTTCAGACCAAGGGGTGAGTACCTAGTCCCCCTCCCTTCCTTCCCTTTTCCCCTCACCTTCGCCACGTAGCTCTAGAGCCCGGCTCTGTGCCTTTGTCTCCGCCACACGCCTGGTGTGAGTAAGGTGCAGGGCCCGCAGCCTCTCGCTGGGGCTCCCAGCAGACTCTGAGTTGGGGCCCTGGGTTGGAGCCTCTGAACGCTCCCAGGGTCTCGCTGACCCCCTGGGAATTGCTGTTATCCAGGGTTGCATTTCATGCAAGTACAGCCGCAGCCCCCGCACCTAGAGATAACATTAACCCGCGATCCCCGTATAGGGGTAATCTGACCCTTTAATATCTATCTATAAGGTTTGGGGAGGATGCTCAGTTTCGAGCCCGTGGGTAGTGCCCAATGTACCTCTTCTGTTAGCCTCCTTAGAGCCGATTTGCTGGCCTCCTTGTCTGGGAAGCCCTGGTGTTCTTGTGACACAACCTATACATAGCGTGTGGGATGAGGAATCCTGAGGGTCAGGGTGGCTAGAATACCCATCCATGGCCATAGAGGAGGCCCTTACCATAGGGCCTCGTGGTTCAGAGGCTTTTGAAGGTTGTGCTCCAAGTGTCAACTCCCGGGTTAAACGGCCAATGCAGAAGTGCTGAGTATGAGTGGCCAACAGGGCCCAGGAGCGGAAAACCATGTCACAGGATCCACAGGGCAGGAGCCCTGGCTCCCCAGAGTGGGAGGCCATGGGATGGGACCTCTTCTCTTACACCAAGCCAAGACCTGCAGAAGATAGGACAGAGAGCAGGAGAAAGGGAGAGGAGGATGAAACAGAAAGCCAGAGGCAGAGAGGAAAGGCCAGGTTTATTGGGTCTACAATAACAAGTTTGTTTGGGGAGGAGCCTTAGCTCCCAGGGCAGCAACTACAGGCCTAGGCAGGTCTGGAGAATGGGTGTGGAAGGCTTGGTCACCTTTGGGAGGAGGCCCTGGCTTGAAAAAATGTCACAAAGTCTGCTCCACCTCATTGCATGAGATGGGTAAGTCTCTAATACCACATCTTGGTTTTTCTGCCTATATTAATAAAATAAAGGGGAACAAACAGCTGCCTCCTAGCCTCACTGGGCCCATATAACACACTCCATCATTGGTCATCTAATGGCCTCTGGCAGGGAAGTGTTATCTTATTCATTTTTGTTTTGCCCAAGTGGATGTAACCCAAGTTAGTATCTTTCTCCATTCCTGGAACACATGAGAGAGTACCCAGTCTGCCTTTATGAGCATTCTGCCAAGAAATAATGTCTTTTTTTATTCTCAAAAAGCTTTTTTACCATTTGGTTCAGGGCATGGAGAGGGCTCCTGGGTGGTTAAAAGGCTATACCTAGCCCTGGCCGGTTCGGCTCAGTGGTTAGAGCGTCAGCCCGTGGACCAATGAGTCTCGGGTTCGATTCTGGTCAAGGGCACGTACCTCAGTTGTGGTTTGTCCCCGGCCCTGGTCGGGGTTGTGTGGGAGGCAACCAGTTGATGTGTCTCTCTCACGTGGATGTTTCTCTCTCTTTCCCTCCCTCTCTATCTGAACAAAAATGGAAAAATATCGAGTGAGGATTAAAAAAAAAAAAAAGGCTACCTAGTGGCTGCAGGGAGAGGCTCGAGCAGAGAAGCCTGACACCAGGGGGATGCAGAGGGGCCCCTCAGAGGTCTCTGGGCTCCCAAGGCTCCTAGTCATATTTGAGGGTAAGCCTTTTGAAGAGATACTTGTCCAGACCAGTCTGGGGTCCAGCTGGCCTGTGGTTAGTCAGGTGGTCACCCATCTCCTTGATGAATTTCACTTCATCTAGGAAGTGGTTCACCAGGAAGTTAACAGTCTTTGTGTGCTTGAACCCAGAGCATGCAGACCCAAAACGGCTAGGTTCAGGTTCTTCTCCATGACCACGGCAGCTTCTATGGCATCCTGGGTTTTACCCCACTCATCTTGGAAAGGCTTTTGCATGTCCTGGAAGAGGGTGCAGCTGCCTCGCTTATTTTGCATCTATAAGAGATGCTTGGTGCCCTTGTGCTTCTCCCTAGCCTACCTGAGAAGTGACTCTCGCACTCCAGAGCCCCATCCTTGGGTCAAAATAGTAGCCCATTCTACATGATTGGACAAAGGAATGCTTTAATGCCTGAACTTGAAGTGCCATCACCGCTGGAAACATTCAATGCTTTTTAAAAAAGCTCAGTTATTTTACTTAAAACTTTTGAATATATGTAAGGTCAGTGGGAAGTCCTGTTGGTGATTATTAGCATCAGTGTCTAGCACTAAGTCTGGTTCACTGTAGATAATCAATAAATACTTTTTGTGAAATTAGAACTCTAAAAAAAAATAATAATAATAATAAATATTAGCCCAAAGAGGTTTTTGAGGACTGCAGATGCAAGTTAACCAGGCAGTTGATGGTGGCCTCCACCTTGGTGATATTATTCTGACAAATCTGGGAGCTCATGGTTGCTCAGCATAAGGAGTTAAGCTCACAAAACGGTGTTGGCTGTTCCCAAAGGCGGAGGATCACTGAGATGGTTCTGAAGGTTGTGACTGGAAAAGAGGTTGGAGGGTGGTGGGAGGCTGGAAGAAGGGGGGTCACTGAGTCTGTTCCATCCAAACATTGTTGAAGCAAGAGACAGATCTGCAAGACCACTGACATGCTCCCGTGTCTTTCACCTAGACTGAAAAGCTTTTCCTTGCACTGGGCCTCTCTGGAAACAACCATAGCTTTTTCATAACCAAGTCCCATTAAAGCTAGCATCCCTGACTCCCATTCCCTGATTCCTGTTTTTCCAGCCAGAGAGGGAAGACAATCAGAGCAGTACAAGGAATGAAAGTTCTGGGAGAACAAATGAATCTATCACATGAAGGAATCAAGTACAGAAAGGTACTTGTAACTTGACACCAGCCAGGGGATAAGCAAGCCCTTTCCTGCTGGCCAAATCTCCCCATCACCCCGCCCCCCCCAAATATATGTATACATCAGAGGCAGGATCTCTGAGCTAGCCCCAGGTTTCTAAACAAGACACCTTTTCTAAGCACATCAGGGACTTACAGTAATGCCCTCCCACCCACCACTCACTGGTACATAAGGCCAAACAAGGTATTACCAGCAGCAGCAGCAGCAGCAGCAGCAGCAGCAGGTTACAAAGTATTTCAAAGTATGTGATCTTAGTCCAGTTTAATTCCAAGTGACAAAAAGGGCACATTTTTATTAAATTTTTTTTTCTTTATTGATTTTAGAGAGGGAGAGAGAAACATCGACGAGAGAATGTCCAATGGCTGCCTCCTGCATGTCCCCCCCACTGGGGATTTGGTCCACAACCTGGGCATGTGCCCCGACCAGGAATCAAACCAGCAACCTCTTGGTGCATGGGTCAATGCTCAACCACCGAGCCACATTGGTCAGGTCACACTTTTATTTTTAAAAATGTTCTTATGGCCCTGGCCGGTTTGGCTCAGTGGTTAGAGCGTCGGCCTGCGGTCCAGAGACCCGGGTTCGGTTCCCGCTAAGGGCATGTACCTCGGTTGCAGTTTGTCCCCGGCCCCTGGTTGGGTCGTGCGGGAGGCAGCCACTTGATGTGTCCCTTTCACATCGATGTTTCTCTTTCTCTCTCTCTTCCTCTGTCTCCCTCCCACTCTATCTGAACAAAAAATGGAAAAATGTCCTCGGGTGAGGATAAAAAAAAATGTTTTTATGGATTTGTTTTTTAAAGAGTGAGAGGGAGAGAGAGATAGAAACATTGATGTGAGAGAGAAACATCGACCAGGTGCCTCCAGCATGCCTCCCAACCAGGGATTGAGCCCGCAACCTCGGCATGTGCCTTGACTGGGATTCGAACCGCGACCTCTCAGTCCATGGGATGACTCAATCCACTGAGCCATATCGGCCGGGCGAGAGCACATTTTTAGAAATTTGTTCTGAGAAAGCCCAAGGCCAAACAGGTAGAATTATTTCTATCTCAACCTACTTATCATTTTAATACTTGTGCAACAGTTCATTTTATAATACAGTCATGTGCTGCTTAATGATGGGGATCCATTCTAAGAAATGCCTTGTTAGGTAATTTCATCATTGTGCGATCAGAGTATACTCACAAACCCAGATGGTACAGCCAACTTACTACACACCTAGGCTACATGGTGTAGCCTGTAGCTCCTAGGCTACAAGCCTGTACACCATGTGCAAAACAAGAGATTAAATCAGGCACAAGAGAAACTTATATAATCAAGAGACATGGTAAGCATGAGATATATGAGGCTGCTCTCAGCATAACACAGCATAGTGCTTTACAGCAAACATTTAGTATGTAGAAAGAGTACATTCTAAAGTAATGATAAAGCATGGCCCCTGTGCAAGGATGACATGCAAATTCGTGAAGCGTTCCAAAAATTAAAAATAAAGCGATGATATAAAGTATAGTGAATACATAAACCAGTTAAGTCATTATCAAGTATTAATGTATGGCATATAACCATATATGCTATACTTTCATACAACTGGCTGGGCAGGTGTTTATACCAGCATCACCACAAACACTTAAGTAATATGTTGTGCTTACGATGGCTATGTCACCAGGTGACAGGAATTTTTCAGCTCCATTATAATCTTTTTTTTTTTGTACGTGCCCCTACCGGGAACCAAACCCGAGACTCTCTGGTCCGCAGGCCAACGCTCCAACCGCTGAGCCAAACTGGCCAGGGCTCCATTATAATCTTATGGGACCACTGTTGTATAGTAGGTCTTTTGTTGACTGATACGTCATTATGTGGCACATGAATGTATTTCACTGATTCTAAGATGCATATTTATTTCTTTTTCTTTATTGATGTTAAAGAGAGAGAGATAGAAACATCGATGAGAGAGAACACCGATTGGCCGCCTCCTGCATGCCCCCACTGGGGATCGGGCCCACAACCTGGGCATGTGCCCTGACCGGGAATTGAACCGGTGACCTCTTGGTGCACAGATCAATGCTCAACCACGGAGACATACAGGCCGGGCTAAGATGCATATTTTTAAACTCTGAAATCAGATTCACGACTAATGGAGTGTCATAATTTATTTTTTTGTTAATCCTCATCTGAGGATGTTTTTCCATTGATTTTTAGATAGAGTGGAAGGGAGGGAGGGAAGGAGGGAGAGAAACATTGATATGAGAGAGACATATCAATTGGTTGCCTCTTGAATCGAACCTGAGACCCTTTGGTACTCAAGTCAACATTCTAACCAGGGCCAAACTGGCCAGGGCTGCAGTCATAATTTAACTGGCCATTTTTCTCTTATTAGTACATAAAACAATGTCTTAAAGTATGTATTTTCCATGAAATACAGTATTTTTTAATCACCTGAGGATATTTTTCCATTTATCATCAGAGAGAGTGGGAGGGAGAGAAAGAAACATCAATGTGAGAGAGACACATGGATTGGCTGACTCCCACATGACCCCGACCAGGGCTGGGATGAACCACAACTGAGGTATGTGCCCTTGACTGGAATCTAACCGGTGACTCACTGGTCTGTGGGCGGACGCTCCAACCCAGTAGGGGGCAAACCAGACAGAGCCATGCTATAGTTCTTACTGCTCTATCTTAGCTTGCACGTGGACTGTTTATACCACTAGCAGAACAGACTCTAGTATAGTATTGGCAGATATGGTCTCTGCCTTCCCAACCTTTAGAATCTAGCAAATGTCTTTCTGGTCTGTCCTAGCCTATACCCCTTCTGGAGTCCCCACTTCAAGTTAGTCATCCTTTTTTAAAAAATGTTTTTTGACTTTTTAGGGAGGAAGGGAGAGATAGAAACATTGATCAGCTGCCTCTTGCACACCTCCTACTGGAGATTGAGCCTGCAACCTGGGCATGTGCCCTGACCAAGAATTGAACTGGGACCTCAGTCCATGGGAAGATGCTCAATCCACTGAGCCACACTGGCCAGTCTAGCCATCACTCTAATATGAAATCAGGCCTGTTACTCTTCTGCTGTGGCTCATTAGAGTATGATCTTGGACCTCTATATCCACTAAGGACTATGTATTTTAGGGAGAGTGCCAGTGCTAGTACATATCTGTCGTTTAACTTCTGCTTGTCCATCAGATCTTGTACTAAGGTTTCTTTTAATTTTTTTATTGATTTTTAGAGAGGAAGGGAGAGGGAGAGATAGAAACAGCAATGAGAGAGAACATTGATTGGCCGCCTCCTGCATGCCCCCTCCACTGGGGATTTGGCCCAAAACCTGGGCATGTGCCCTGACTGGGAATGGAACTGGCGACTTCTTGGTGCATAGGTCAATGCTCAACCACTGGGCCACACCAACCGGGCTGGTTGATTCTTGTATATGCTCTGACCAGGGACAGAACCTGCAACCTTGGCACATGGGGATGACACGCTAACCAACCAAGCTACCTGGCCAGGGTAAGGTTGCATTAAAAAAAAAAGTTTTATTGATTTTTTTATGAGAGGAAGGGAGAGTTAGAAACATTGATGTGAAAGAGAAATATCAATTGGTTGCCTCCTGCACACCCCCCCTACTGGGGATTGAGCCAGCAACCCGGGCATGTGCCCTGACTGGGAATGGAACCAGGACCTCTCAGTCCATGAGACGATGTTCAAACTACTGAGCCACACCGGCTGGGCTAAGGTTTCTTTCTTTTTTTAATCCTCTCCTGAGGATATTTTTCCATTTATCTTTAGATAGAATGGGAGGGAGAGAGAGGGAGAGAGAGGGAGAGAAAGGAAGAGAGAGAGAGAAAAAAACATTGATGTGAGGGACACACCAACTGGTGGCCTCCTGCAGGACCAGACCAGGGCCGGGGAAGAACAGCCACTGAGATAATGTGCCCTTGGTGGGAATCAAACACGCAACTCATTGGTCCGAAGGCCAACAATGCAACCACTGAGCCAAACTGGACAGGTCTTTATTTAAAAAAAAAAAAAAAATTTTTTTTTTAATTGCTTTGAGAGAGAGAGAAGGGCGAGGGAGATAGAAACATCGATGACAGAGAACACTGACTGGCCGCCTCCTGCATGCCCCCCCACTGAGGACCTGGCCCACAACCTGGGCATGTGCCCTGACCAGGAACCAAACTGGTGACCTCCTGGTGTATGGGTCAATGCTCAACCACTGAGCCAGGCTGGACTAAGGTTTCATTTTTATCATAAGTATTTTCTTCCCTACTAGGCCGGGCACTCCTTGTATCCCCCAGAGCTTTGCACAATGTCTAGGACACACAAGAGGCTGGGGAATATTTGTTGAATGAAAAAACCTGCCTCCTCCACTGATCACCCAGGCATCATTGGTCAGACCCTTTCCCCCATGATCTTATGTAGAAGGAAAATTGAGGCACAGAACTTCCTTAAAACACGTACATTGGTAAATACATGGGCAGTGAACAAAAGTTTCTGGAAATAAACTTGGGTTTCTGATTTTATTACTGGTAATTTATTGCACAGGTTTTTCTGCATCAAAAAAGTAGCTGCTAAAAGGAGAAACAGGTGTGTCTGAATTCAGATGTCTCTCAGATTGCCAGAAGTATTTCCCCTAAAACAGAAACCACTCATCTAATTTTAAAGAAAATATACTTCTTACACAAGACAATCCAAACTGATGCAAAATATTTATTCCAAGTTAGTTATTTTATGCAGTAGTTTCCCCCTCAAGACTTGTGATAACCACATCTTTTAAATCTGTAAATAATGTTATCAAAATAATCTTAATCTTTGAAATCTCACAAAAATTTATATTTTACAATCCACCCTGAATATCAAGGCTGCAAGAATAACACATTTCCTATATCCAAATATTTTACAGTTGTACCCAAAGGAAAAAAAAAAAAAGAAAAGAAAAAAGAGAGAAAAAAAAGAAACCCACATATGCTTTGTTAAGGGCTAACGTTACCCGAGCAGCCAAAAATAAAATAAAATATCCAAATTATTAGCATTAATTTAATACAATTATAACTTCAATAGTCACTTTGTCATTGACAATGATTGCTTGAGCACAGGGGTGAGTGCCCCAAGGGCTGATGGAAGCTGTTGATGCAGACCAGTGTCTCCTCTCTGCATTGCCAGCTCCCACTTGTGCATCGCCCCATATATACTGTGTGTGTATTTAAAAAATCTGTCCCACCACACATATTTCTCTCTATTAAGCAGATAACAGGAAAGAACAACAACAAAAGCTAAACAAGCCAATTGCTCTCTCTTTGGGATATGATTATTTCCCTTGTGCATGAAATATTCAACAACGTAAGAAAAGGAAAAGATTTCTTTTGTATACTCCCTAAGCACACAAGCTGAGTTTATGGGTCAGATTTAACTGTGAACACATATATGCCTACTTCCAGGCATCGTCATCTGATGTTTCACTGCTACTGGTTTCCGTGTCTGAGTCCTCAAACTCTGCTTTGCAAGTGCTTCTCCAAGGGGAGAACAGGCTGGAACTGCGGCTTTGCAAGAAGCCATTCTTCCCAAAGCCATTTCTTCTCAGCTGTGGCAAGCATGAGAAACAAAGAAAAAAAATAAAACATAACATCAATATTGACACTGGCCCTTGGGACCTGGGAAAAGCTGGGCTTCAATTCAATTCTAGACAGGCCCTTCTAAGAGACTGAAGATTTCTTGTAGCAGTGCTTATCATACTTCAATGCACAAATGAATCATCTAAGGATCTGTTTCCAATGCAGATTTGGATTCAGAATGACTGGGGTAGGGTTTGAGATGCAGCAGTTCTACCAAGTTTTCAGGCGATGACAATGATAGGGAAACAGTTCTGAGTAGTAAAGTCTTTTAGCCCACATTTTCACTTTATAGGACACAGCTGTTGTTATTTATGCTTTATATATATACATCTCCAGGACTTAAGCTCCATGAGGTTTTTTTTTTAATCATTCTCACCTGAGGACATTTTTCCATTTTTTTTTCTTGTTCAGATAGATGGGAGGGAGAGAGAGGAAGAGAGAGAGAGAGAGAAACATCGACATGAAAGGTACACATCGAGTGGCTGCCTCCCACACGACCCAACAGGGACCGGGGACAAACTGCAACCGAGGTACGTGCCCTTAGTGGGAACCGAACCCGGGTCTCTCTGGACCGCAGGCTGATGCTCTAACCGCTGAGCCAAACCGGCCAGGGCTCCATGAGGTTTATAGAGTCTTGTCCATCGCTGTAAACCCTAAAGGTCTGGCAGTATTTTACTCAGAGCAAGAACCTAAGCATTTATTAAATACATTCAAATTTGGCTTCTTGGCTTTGGCCAGAGTACCAGAGGAAACCCACAGGGCTAAAAGCAGAGAAGGGGGAGCCTGCTTTCCTTAAGAATCAAGGGCTCAGCCCATAACTTTGGAATACTGCATTGTGGTTCTGATAAGGGGTTAAAGCTTCCAGGATGAAAGAACATACTACCTTCTGAAATCTGATAATTATTGACCTGGTTTTTCTATGCAACATTGGAGATCCCTATTGCCTAGGCAGATTTACATGTTCTATATTTTGACTATGGCAACTTTATATTTTCTTTTTCAAGGTCCTTTTCTCACACTAAGCTGGGCTCCCTAAGGGCAATGACTGTCCTGACTTCTCATTCTCCTACTCGTTAACTGGTGTCCAGTAAAGGTTTATGACATACCTGCTCTGTCTTCATGTGGAACTCTTTAAGCTCATCCTCTGTGAGGGGAAGGCAATTCTCGTCATTTTCAGGATACTCCTGCCATCCCATTGCTTTCAATAACCTGGAGGAGACAGGTCAAGCAAAGAAAACATAACTAATTATCACTATTTAGGTGCTTGTAATTAAAAAGAGGATCTCCATAGTTGCTTTTTCCAGAGCATAAGAGCTACAGAGAAGAGATAGTAAAAGCATCAGAAAATAAGACAGCATAAAGAAAAAGAGCCAAACTACAAGGGCTCTCTCTGTCCCATAGACAAACAGAATATATCTCATTTTTGTCTCATGAGCAAATTAGCATGTTTCCACATGTACTGAAGTTTTCTTTCAGTTTCATGGCATTATGTTCTTCTTCCTAACCTTGTGACCCCTAAAATTCCTCTGGACAGGAGCCTCCTTTCAGGAAAGTACTATCATACTTAGCAGGCACCATGTGCCATCCAGGTGCCCAGACAGCTGGCTGCTCTGTATTAGAGGCCCTCATTTAAAGAACAAGCTCCAGACATGGGGGCCTCATGTCTCCCAAGGCCCTTTAAAGGGGTCTTATGGTAATTGCTCAGTTGGGCCAGGAGGGTCCAAGGGGACAGCACAACAGTTCCCAGAAACAGGTTTCCCTCTCCTTTTATCAACTGGAGCCATAAACTGAGTTTGAAACTAAACTACACAAAAGCCTAGAGAGGAGTATGAAAAAGCTGGTTGAGTCTGTGAAGGAACACCCAATGAGAAACAGGCCAATCTGGGGCAAACAGAGAGAACAAGTTAGGGTACTCATGAGACTTCTCTCTGTATGCTGGACTCAATCTGAGATGTTGTCTTAAGCACTGTCCAGCTCCTCGCAGGCCTCAAACTGCATGCCCTGTGACCTGATCCTCACTTACCTGTGCTCTGCTTCCAGAGAGTGTGAGAGAACCTCCCCTTCCTCCTCTACAGGGAGAGGGAGACCATTCTGATGACAGCCTTCCTCTCCATTTTCCTTTGGTTCAGGTGTGCTGTTGTCCTCCAACTGCAATAAGGAAAAGAACACACTTGGTGTGTAACAATCCTTTCCAGCAAGGTAAGCAATCTACAAGATGGAGTCAGAACCTAGGGAAGTATTTTCCAGAAGACAACTTTAACCCCTAGGTTTTTCCCATTTTAAAATGAGTACTTGCTAAGATATCCAAAAGATACTAACTGGCAACCATCTACAGGTTATGTCAGCTGTGGCAGAAACTACTAGATACCCATGTTCTTATATTGCAATAAAATATAATCCTGACAAAAGCTATTATTTACCAACTTCTTTTTTTTTTTATCTCATCTGAGGGCATTTTTGCATTTATCTTGAGACAGAATGGGAGGGAGAGAGGGAGGAAGAGAGAGAGAGACATCGATGTGAGAGAGACACATCAAGTGGCTGCCACCCACATGACCCCAACCGGGGCTGGGGACAAACTGCAACCAAGGTGTGTGCCCTTAGCGGGAACTGAACCCGGGCCTCTTGGGCCTGTGGGCCAACGCTCTAACTGCTGAGCCAAACCGGCCAGGGCTACCAACTTCTTATAGAACTGACCAATTCAAGACTTAAGCAGTGCTGCTTGGTTTAAGACCACAGAGTCCCAAGGCAACTGTCATTAAAATAAGCCCTAATTTGAAATCTGTTTAACAAAGGATTAAACTCACTCTACCATAGGCTGTTACTCCTACAGACACTTCTCTGTACATTTAAAAAAACTTGCCACATCTTTCTCCTAAAAAAGAAAAAAAAGAACAAAAGCGCACATATAACATAGGAAAACACCTATGTTGCCTCAGAAAAATCCTATGCTCTTACATCCTCCAGCTTGTCACAGTCTCTGTTCTCTGAGAAATCTCCGTTCCGGTCATCCTTCAGAGTCTTCAGGAACTCGCTTTTCCTGTCTGTAGTTCGGCGGGTCAACTTAGTCAGACGAGAGGAGCTGATCTCAATGGGAGGAGTGGTGCTGGAGGGACTCTGTGCAAATACCACAAACAGGTTGCTCCTGACAGTAAACAGCAAGAACTGGGATTCTCTGGGTCATTTCTACATGGTACTGATTTCTAGTATCTGGTAGCCTATTTATTATTGTCTTTTACCCCTCAAAAACAAACACTGCCCCCCCCCCCCCCAAACAAACAATCCTTTTCCTTTACACAGATTTTAGCTTTGCTGGGTTTTTACAGTTAAGACTGGATGGCTTATATATAGCACCTCTTTGATTTTTCCACAGACACCAGCATAATGTCAGTCTACCACAGGCTGACCCTGGTCTACCACAGAGCAACTACCCAGCTACTGCTCATCTGTGCATGCTACTGGGAACCACCAGTAAACAAATGACTTTGAGCTAAGCACAGATATAAAGGAAATAGAACAGAGCTGTACATGTCACAGTGCGTAACTCATTAAAGTAAATGGGAAATGGCAACTTTAGGAAAGGCCTCTGCTTTATCCTCACTCACCTCTTTGGGAGAGCTTAAAACTGCACCACCAGCCAGTACTACTGGTTTGGTAACAGAGACTGGACTGGTAAAAGCAGACTCCCGGCCAGAGGAAAGGGATCCTGATTTGTGTTCCATTCTGTTAGCTTTCCATGCACTGGGCTACACAGGAAGAAAGAACAAATCCGTCAGAACAAGCATGCAGACAGAAGCTCAGCCCTGTAAGATCATAAGGCAAAGAGTGAAATGTTATGTGGGAACATGAGTTCCCAGAGCTTACCTGTTTCACCATGTTTGGGAGGTATGCAACCTCTTAGGCATATTGAAATAAAAAGGCAGATGGGAACCAAAAGATCCACAGGATAGTAATAGGTATTTCTCAAAAAAAGAGAACTCTAGTTCAATAAGCCTGGGAGATGCTGGGTTGGATCAAGTTCAACAGGTTTCTTTCTTTTTAAAATATGTTTTTATTGATTTTTTTTTTAGAACGAGAAGAGAGAGAGAGAGAGAGAGAGAGAGAGAGAGAGAGACATCGATTGGCTGCCTCCTGCATGCCCCCCACTGGGGATCGAGCCCGAAACCCGGGCATGTGCCCTGACCAGGAATCGAACTGAGACCTCCCAGTCCATGGGATGATGCTCAATCCACTGAGCCACACCAGCCGGGCTCAAAAGGTTTCTTTACTGTGCTATTTCTCAAAGCATTTAATTGCACATGTGAATTTGAGAAGCAGATATAATACATAGCATTTTCCAAACTTACATGACCCCAAGATGTTTTCTTTTACAGTGTGTTGTTAACCTTGATGTAACCCTAATACCCTAAAAAGCAGTATACCAGAAAACTGCTCTTTTCCAGGAACTTCAATGGGAGGAGGCGAGTTCCACCCAGTCCAGGGTGGGCAATGTAAATGTCTGGACAATCCTGTTTAGTCCAGAGGCCCTTCTTTTGATCAGCCTTGTAGGGTCTGGGCACATCCTGTCACTCTGGCCCTGACCCCAACTATGATGACAGCATAGCTGGAATACAGTCAATCACACTGTCTGAAGACAAAGCATATCAACTGAGTGAGGCTGAAACAAGAAAAAAACATCTTTTTCCAGAATGAAACTATGAAAACCGAGAGACCTTCAACAAAGGAAGGGTCTGAGTGAAAAGAATTCCTTCTTGGTATTAAAGAGAATACTACAGGCTTCAGGAAAGAAATTAACAGATTATCCACCATGTACCATGTATGTGCTTGTCATACTGTTTGTTTTATTTAATTCTTAACTCAATCAGGTATAATTATGATGTTGATTTTTTACAGAGAATAACACTGAGGTTAAGAAAGTCATGCGATTTGTCCAAGGTTACTCAACTAGTATATGATATTTTTTTTCAAAATGACTCTAAAAAAAGCATGCAAGCAGATAAGAGAGACAAATAAGAACATTGTTTTTCTTGCTGAAATATCTAAAGATGGCTGCTTATGTCAGGTTACATATCTGCAAGGCATAGAAACATAGAAACACCTGGGTTTCTGTCATAGTACTACGGAAGGTTTATCAGGCAGTGTTGCGTGCAACAGGATACCTACATTTCTGCCCTTTATTCCAACTTGATCTTAATTTTCTTTAAAAAAATTTTTTTTCTTGATTGATTTTTAGAGAGAGAGGAAGGGAAAGGGAGAGAGAGATAGAAACATCGATGAGAGAGAACACAGACTGACATGCCCCCACTGGGGATTGGGCCCAAAGCTTGGGCATGTGCCCTGACTGGGAATCGAACCAGCGACCTCTTGGTGCATGGGTTGATGCTCAACCACTGAGCCACACTGGCCAGGCAGTTCCTCCATTTTTTATCTACAAACATGACAAGCCACCTTATTAAAGCCGGGAGGCGGGGAACCAGATTTATTTTCCCTTAAACCACATCCTTATATTGTCTAACTTTTCAGCATAAGTCAGTGCCTGCTATCTTTCACTTCCTCATTATTAGTCACTATTTAATTCCCTGCAATACTCATCTCTATCCCTATTTATTTTTTTTCTTTTTCTTTCTATTTTTTTTATTTTCATCCAAGGACATTTTTGCATTTTTCTTCAGATAGAGCGGGAGGGAGAGAGGGAGGAAGAGAGAGAGAAACATCGATGTGAGAGAGACATATCAAGTGGTTGCCACCCACAGGACCCCAACCGGGGCCGGGGACGAACTGCAACCGAGGCATGTGCCCTTAGCGGCAACCGAACCCGGGACTCTCTGGTCCGCGGGCCGACACTCTAACCACTTAGCCAGACCGGCCAGGGCTATTTTTTTTCTTTATTGATTTTGAGAGAGGAAGGGAGAGAGAGAAACATCGGTGAGAGAGAACATTGATTGGCCGCCTCCTGCATGCCCCCTAGTGGGGATTGGGCCCACAACCTAGGCATGTGCCCTCACTGGGAATCGAACTGGAGACCTCTTTGGTGCACGGGTTGATGCTCAACCAGCCGAGCTCTATCCCAATTTTAATAAAATAGCCTTTTCAATAAGTCTTTCTCTACATGTCACTGTCTCTATTCCCCGATGCTTTCTCAGGGGTGCTCTGCTGTTGTAATCTATTTCTAGGTGAACTTCATTAGAAAAACCAGTTATGTGTAACTTTTGTTTAAATTGTTAAAATCATGTCAATAATATGTAAAACTGAATCTCTACCCCTAAGCCTTCTCCTGAGCTTTTATAAAGACCTTCATGATTTGGTTTTAGTCTTACTTCTTCCCACTACCTCCCAACTACCAGCACATTTAATCACTTGTCTTTTCCCAAACACAGTGTGCTTTTATTTTTTGTAACAATAGTTCCTCTGCCTGGAATGTCCCACCTACTTGCTCCCTAACAAATTCCTGTTTTTGTTTTTGTTAATCCTCACCCGAGGATATTTTTCCACTGATTTTTTAGATAGAGTGGAAGAGAGAGAGAAATATCGATGTAAGAAACACATTGACTGGTTGCCTCCCACATGACCCCAACCAGGGCTGGAGACCAAACTGCAACCGAGGTACGTGCCTTGACCAGAATCAAACCCATGACTCTTTGGTCTGCAGGCCTACGCTCTAACTGCTCAGCCAAACCAGCCAGGGCCAAATTACTGTTTTTAAATGACCACTTACTGATTACTTAGGAGGTGCTAGCTAGTACTATATTTCAAATACTTTTAAAACTTTAATTTCATTCTTTTACCACAGTTATGTGACAGATATTATGATTATTTCCAATTTATTTTTAAGTACGTAAGTTTAAGAAAATTAAATAGGCGAGTTCCAGAAGCCTGGGTAGCCCAGGTTCTGCTAGGAAAAGCCAAGTTTCCTAGAGAATGTTTCAGAGAAAGTTCCGTGGATTGGGACATATTGTGGACTAAGCGCCTGACCAGTACGAGGCAAGGATTTCAGAGAACCTGTAGCCAAAATACCCACTGCTATTGGCTTAATAGTCTTGATGGAGCTCCAGGAAGGAAGAAAAGCTTCCCCTTTTTGTTTTTCTTTCTTGTAAGGAGACTTGGCAAACAACACACTAGTGATAAACAATTATTGAATGCTTACTTCAGTATGTGGATCACTAGGAATCCAAAGATATATAAGAGATCAGACGCTACCAAAGGAGATGGTGAGAGTATATAGACAAATGCTTGGAGACCATCAAGAAAGAGGTGGCGGCCCAGTGAGAAGACAGCCATCTATGGACAAGGGTCCTCATCAAACACTGAATCTGCCTGTGCCTCGATCTTGGACTTCCCAGCTTCCAGAACTGTGAGAAATAAAGGTTTGTTTTTTATTTTCAAAAGGAATAAAAAAAAAAAAAAAAAAGAAAGAAAGAAAATTAAATAACTTGCTCAAGATCACAGCCCAGAGAGTGGTATAATGGTATAAAGTCTGACTATAAAACCTGAATTCTTACCCGGCCGGAGTGGTTCAGTTCAACCAGTGTTATCCCGTGTACTGAAATGTTGCCAGTTCGATTCCCCAGTCAAAGAGTGCATATGGAAGGCAACCAATCGATGCCTCTCTCTCACCTTTCCTCTCTCTAAGCATGTCCTTGGGTGAGGATCAAACAAAAAAACCCCCCAAATTCTCAACTTCACCTCTCCTTTTTATCCTTCTGGGGCAGTGGAAAGAACCCCGATTTGAAGCCAGACAGACCTGGTTTAAGAGCCCAGACTTCATTAGCTATATAACCTCATCATGTAATTTTCTACATATTAGGATTAGAGGAGTAATGTTATAATATATGAAAAAGGCCTAGTGAATGTCTTGGAATATAGTAAGATGTCAACAAATGCCAACTGTTTTCTTTGCCACTTCAAAACCCAGTTCAAATTCGACCTTATCTATAAAAACTCTGAGGACAACCCTTGCCTTGACTGGGTGGCTCAGGTGGTTAGAGAATTGTCCTGATACGCCAACACTGCAGGATTGAACCTCAGTCCGGGCATCTATAAGAATCAACCAATGCGCCCAGCCGGTGTGGCTCAGTGGATTGAGCGTTGTCCCATGGACTGAGAGGTCCCGGTTCAATTCCCGGTCAGGGCACATGCCCAGGTTGTGGGCTTGATCCCCAGCAGGGGGCAGGAAGGAGGCAGCTGATTATGTTTCTCACTCACATCGATGTTTCTATCTCTCCCTTCCTTTCTCTCTAAAAAAAATCAATAAAAAAATCATATTAAAAAAAAAAAAAAGAATCAACCAATGAATGCATAAACGCCTCTCTCAAAAAAAAAAAAAAAGAAAAAAGAAGACTCTGAGGACCCTCTCCAGGCAGAAGAACACAGTTATTGTTTACCTGTCTCTCTTTCTGTACTAGACAATGAACTCTTTCAGATTATTTTATGCCGCTAGTGACCCACAGATTTTAGTACATAGACACTTAATGTTTAATAATTGTTTGGTGAACATCCACAGAAAAATGAATGGGTAAATCCACATCTGCCTACTAGTCATCTCACCTCTTCCTTCCTCTAACATCTCACATTCAAGGTACCCAGAACCACTCCCATCAATTTTTCCTGAAACTGATCTCACTTCCCTAACTCTAGTGAAATGGTTCCATAGTTATTCCAGTTTCCCAGGGAAGAATACTTCATGTCCACTGTTTCCTTCCCTTATATGCCATCACCACCTCCCTTCTTTGCCTATTTTATCATCCCTGTTCAGGCTTCATTACATTTTACAAGGACAACAGCAGCCTTTACATCAGTTTTCCTATTTTCAATCTATCCTCAACTTAGTACACAATAGGGCTAACCTGATCCTAAGCTCTATGTCATGACTTTTATCCTTGCCACTTCTTTACCTGCTAAAGATTTTATTTTTAGTTTTAAACACAAAAATATGGAATGCTTCATGAATTTACATGTCCTTCTTGCACAGCGGCCATGCTAATCTTCTCTGTAGCATCCAATTTTAGTATCTGTGCTGCCGAAGCAAGCACCACCCACTAAAGATTTTTGAGATCCCTGAGGACACGAAGTTGTCTTACTCGTTTTTATATTCTTGTATTGTTTAACAGAATGCTTGCAGACATTTCAAATGAATAGTACTTAAAAAACTCTTCACAAACTCTTAAGGAATGAATCAAACATAAGGTGCTGTCATGTTGATGGTAATAGCTATGATTTATTAGTACTTCCTATATGCTAATTTTAAGTACTTCATAAAATTTTCTCACTACTCCTCAAAAAACCCTTAAAAGATAGGTACTATCACCTCCACTTTATAGATGAAACTTAGAACTTAAGAAACTTGCCCAAGGTCATACCACAAAGAAGGTGCAAAGTGGGTTCTGTCTATTCCAAAGTCCTGCTATTAATTTATATACTATATTGTTTCTTTTCTTTTCTTTTCTTTCAATCCTCACCCAAGGACATTTTTTTTGCATTTATCTTCAGATAGAGTGGGAGGGAGAGAGGGAGGAAGAGAGAGAGAGAGAGAGAAGCATTGACGTGAGAGACACATCCACTGGTTGCCACCCACACGACCCCAACCGGGGATGGGGACAAACCGCAACCGAGGTACATGCCCTTAGCGGAAACCGAACCTGGGACTCTCTGGTCTGCAGGCCGACAGTCTAACCGCTGAGCCAAACTGGCCAGGGCTGTTTCTTTTCTTTTCTTTAAAAAAAAAAAAAAAATGTTTTTTCCTGTATTGATTTTTAGAGAGATAGGAAGTGAGAGGGAGAGAGAGATAGAAACATCGATTGGCCGCCTCCTGCATGCCCCCCATTGGGGATCAGGCCCACAACCTGAGCATGTGTCCTAACCAGGAATCAAACCGGCGACTTCTTGGTGCATGGGTCGGTGCTCAACCACTGAGCCACACTGGCCGGATGCTATATTGTTTCTTTCTTTCTTTTTTTTAATCCTCACCTGAGGACATTTTTGCATTTATCTTCAGATAGAGAAGGAAGGAGAGAGGGAGGAAGAGAGAGAGAAACATCGATGTGAGAGACACACATTGAGTGGTTGCCACCCACACGACCCCAACCCGGGCCGGGGACAAACTGCAACCAATGTACGTGCCCTTAGCGGGAACCGAACCCGGGACTCTCTGGTCCACAGGCCGACGCTCTAACCGCTGAGCCACACCGGCCAGGGCTATATTGTTTCTTTATAGTAGCTGCTCTCGAGTTGAATTCACATTCTTTCCATTCCACATCAGAGAAACAAGTATCCTAAACCCTTTCCAAAAATAATTCCACCTGTCAGTTTTATTTCTGCTATTTCTTCTTGGGCCATAATCCTCTAATGACCTTTCTTTTTTTTTTTTTTTTTTTTTTTAAATCCTCACCTGAGGACATTCTCTCATTTTTTGTTCAGATAGAGTGGGAGGGAGAGAGAGGAAGAGAGAGAGAAACATCGACGTGAAAGGGACACATCGAGTGGCTGCCACCCGCATGACCAACCAGGGCCGGGGACAAACTGCAACCGAGGTACATGCCCCTAGTGGGAACCGAACCTGGGTCTCTCTGTACCACAGGCCGACACTCTAACCGCTGAGCCAAACCGGCCAGGGCCTCTAATGACCTTTTTTATTTTATTATTTATTTATTTATTTATTTATATTTATTTATATTTATTTTTATTTATTTATATTTATTTATTTATTTATTTATTTATTTATTTTAATCCTCACCCGAGGACATTCTCTCATTCTTTGTTCAGATAGAGTGGGAGGGAGAGAGAGGAAGAGAGAGAGAGAGAAACATCGACGTGAAAGGGACACATCGAGTGGCTGCCACCCGCACGACCAACCAGGGCCGGGGACAAACTGCAACCGAAGTACATGCCCCTAGCAGGAACTGAACCCAGGTCTCTCTGGACCGCAGGCCGACGCTCTAACCGCTGAGCCAAACCAGCCAGGGCCTCTAATGACCTTTAAAAAAAAAAAAAAATCTCATATTGTTTTTCTTTTTTAAATATGTTTTTTATTACTTTTTGAGAGAGAGAGAGGAAGGGAGAGACAGAAACATCAATCGGCTGCCTCCTGCACACCCCCTACTGGGGATTGAGCCCACAACTTGGGCATGTGCCCTGACTAGAAATTGAACTGGGACTTCTCAGTCCATGGAGGGACGCTCAATCCACTGAGCCACACTGGCCAGGCTTTTAATGACCTCTTTCAAGTATATTTCAGGGTGTCTCGAGGAGCTGCCTTTTATTTATTTTTATTAAAAAAAATTTTTTTCTTTATTGATTTTAGAGAGAGAGGAAGGGAGAGGAAGAGAGATAGAAACATCAATGAGAACATCAATTGGCCGCCTCCCGCATGTCCCCCACTGGGGATCGGGCCCACAACCTGGGCATATGCCCTGACTGGGAATCGAACCAGTGACCTCTTGATGCATGGGTCGATGCTCAACCACACTGGCTGGGCATGCTTTTTTTTAAACTAAAATTTTAATTTAATGGTTCAAACCATAGTGCCAAAATACATGGACATTTTAAAATTTCACTAAAGGGAAAAATACTATAGAATGCATAGTTGCAGAGGGCTACATAAAGTTACTTTAATATTACATCAGACTGCAAAAAAAAAGAAAACAAAAACCCTAGATGCTGTACCTAGTTATCCATGTCCCAAAATAATGCCATTTATGTTAGCAATTCTTAAACCATAATGGTTATAAACCACAAGCACATCCTCCAGGAGCTTCTTCCTTAAGACTTTCTTTATCCTTTCACTTAACCTCACTACCACCTATATTCTATTTCCTTTTACTGTCAAAGTCTCAAAAGTGCCAGTATCTCCACTTCAACCCACATAATTCCAGAATCTCCTGAATTGTTCTTTCAGCCCTATACTACTTTCCTAAAACTTTATTTCAAAGATTACCAAAAACTTACAAACTGCTAAGGTCAAAAACATTTTTTCAGTTATTTTTCTCAACTTCTCATTAGCAACTGACAAGTGTTGACAACCCTGGCTGCTATCTAAACTCACCCACCTAGATTTCTCTTATAGTATAGCATTTTTTTTCTGTCTGAATTACAATTTCTCAGTCCTACTGACTATGTTGTTATTTCCCAATATTTATGAAATAATAAGTATTTTCCCCAAGTCTTACTTCCCTATTCTTTTACATTTTTTTTCCTTTATTGATTTTACAGAGAGAGGGAGAGACAGAAGCATTCATGAGAGAGAACATCGACTGGCAGCCTCTGGCATGCCCCCCATCGGGGATCAGGCTCATAAACTGGGCATGTGTCCTGACCGGGAATTGAACTGCCGACCTCTTGGTACATGTGTTGACGCTCAACCACAGAGCCACACATGCCGGACTTACTTGCCCATTCTTTACTCCTTCTTTCCTCTTAGAGATCTTATCTACCCTGAAAGCTTCATTATCACTAGGATAATGACCCTCAGTCCTGATGTTTCTCTAATGATACCAGGCATAATTAAATTGTTTCATGCATTAGCCCTCAAATATGCCTAGTGTTTTCTGGTTTTAGAACTTTCATTTAACTACCTCTTCTCTCTTTTTTTAAAAAAAATTTTTCTTTACTGATTTTAGAGAGAGAGGAAAGGAGAGGGAGAGAGAGACAGAAACATCGATGAAAGAGAACATCGATTGGCCGCCTCCTGCATGTCTCCCACTGGGGATTTGGCCCACAACCTGGGCATGTGCCCTGACTAGGAATTGAACCATCGACCTCTTGGTGCATGGGTTGACGCTCAACCACTGAGCCACACTGCCCGGGAAAACTGCCTCTTCTCTTCTGATTTGTATTATTCTATAGACTCTTCTGCCTATTCAAATTTGGACCATTCTTCAAAGATCAGTTCAATTCTATTTTTAGTAAAATTTTCCTTGATGGTCATAGTCTGAACTGATCTCGCTCTTCTGAATTATGTAAATAAATAAACAGTGTTTAATTTAGTTATTCAAGTCTGTTTAGGATTTGCTATTAGAATCTGTCATTATTTTATTTCATATACAATCACATGACCTTTTATATGGTTATATCTTTTTAACCCCATTAGACTTTCAGCTCATGGAGGATCATGACCAATGTTATACTTCTTTGTATTTCTCATTAGCATCAAACACAAGTGCTTGCACACAGTAAATTCCAATTGTTTTGTTACAGAGGCTGGATTTCATTCAAACAATTATTACATGCTTTTGTGAGAGTACTAGGGATACAATATGAAAAGGATCTGAAACCTGCCTTTAAGTAGATTACAACCAAGTGAAGAAATACAAAAGAAGCAATAAAGTGTCATATAGACCATGGTAAGAGACAGAGGGGTATTCAATCATAGAGCTATAGGGATTAATTATATCTTTAGGTGTATGTGATAGAAAAGGATTCACACAGAAGATGACATGAACCTGAAGAATGAGTAATTTCACAGGTAAGAGAAAGAAGGGGTAGTAAAATGTAAAAGGTGGACTGGGCTTAGGCTATAAAGCAGTGGTTCTCAACCTTCCTAATGCTGCGACCCTTTAATACAGTTTCTCATGTTGTGGTGACCCCCAACCATAAAATTATTTTCATTGCTACTTCATAACTGTAATTTTACTACTGTTATGAATCGCCATCGGAAATGTGTTTTCTGATGATCTTAGGTGACCCCTGTGAAAGGGTCGTTTGACCCCCAAAGGGGGGAGAACCGCTCCTATAAAGAAGTATACACACCATTACTAAGGAGTTTGGACATTGTTTTATAAGATCACGGGTTGGCCGGCTATGACCCATTGGCCAAACAAAGACCATATATCATATGTGACCAGCAAAGCCTAAAATATTTATTATCTGATCTTTTACAGAACAGTTTACCAATCCCTACGATATAGATGGTTTGGAACCACTGAAGGAATTTATGAAAGGACTTGACATATTCAAGGATGATCATTCTGGCAGTTCTGTGGAAGATGAATAGAGAGATGAGAAAATAGAAGTATACACAATAAAAGTAAAGGTGAGATGACAAGGGCATAGGACATTATAGAAGGAGTAACTGATGGACTTTATAGGGGAGTGAATGAGGAGGAAGAGGAAAGAAGCAGTCAAGAAATTTAACTAAATGATCAAATGGATGAAATAGCAAATCAGAAGAAGCAGGTTTATGAAATGAAGCTAATGCATAAGAGGCCTACTAAAAATCCAGCCAGCAGCAGTAGTCTGGAGACAGAATATAGTAGAATATATATAACAAGTTCTGAGTACCTGGTGAATGATTCAAAAGAAAAATACAAATTTACTTTTTCCCGATTTATTCCCAAACCTCTGCCCTATAAAGTTCTTACACAGATTCCAACTCATACCTTGGAAGGAGGTGGTGCAGGCTTAGGAACCAGGTTCTTATAGACACTTGGAACCATGTTGGACGATTTGTTCCCATTTGCATGGTGAGATCCTGGTGAGGTGAATGCAGCAGAGAAGGCAGCAGCAGGATCTTCTTTGGAAACTTTTTTGATAACTAGCATTTTGGAGGTTTGTTTGGCACCAGGTGGATTTTCTGTGAAATACAATAGTGGAGAAACAAAAGAATGTCAAAACTACTAGTTAACAGGAGGCAGTTCATATGAACGCCTCTCTTTCAACAAAGTTGACAATCGAGACTGAGTGATAAACATTTCCTGGTGTGCACTTAACAGACACTCTCAAAACCTTGGGAATTGTAGGGGAAAAAAAAAAAAAAAGACAGCATATTAAGTACTTGATTCTAAATTCATAAATCAACCAGAAAATCCAAAGATGGTAATAGTCTTTCAGGGACATAACATGTCTAGTGTATGGTGTATCACTCAGGCACAGACCAAACAAAAATATATCCAAGGGTGGCAGCTCCTGTCACCATGGGAATGGAGATGAGGAAACTGGATAAACTGCCACAGGACCTTCTGATGAGGCAAACTGAAGCAAAGCTATATACCATCAACAAAGGGGAAATGGTACAGCAATCATCCTTAATCCTGAAGTTCAAGATCCAAACACAGTATTTAGATAAAGCCTGCCCAATAAGATGCCTGGCTACCGAACATGTCTAATGTAAAGACTAGGAGAGTCCAATTTGTTTATTTATTTTTTTTAATTTTTAAAATCGATTGATTTTAGAGAAAGAGGAAGGGAGAAACATCGATTCCACTTATTCATGTTTTCATTGGTTGATTTTTATATGTATCCGGACCCGGAATCGAACCCCCAACCTTGGCATATCGGGACAATGCTCTAACCAACTGAGCTACCCGGCCAGGGCGGAGAGTCCAATTTGTAAATGCCAAAGTTCCCAATGCCACAGATCAGGTTTGGTTTGAATACACTGATTTGTCTGTTAATTTTTTATTAAGGCTAATTATTCAGACACACACACACACACACACACACACGTGTGTATTTACTCCTTGCCCTATATAACAAGCATCATTTATAACTGCCAGAACAAAAAACCCAAAAAACTCAGCAATTGGAACCTGGTTGAACAAAATGGCCTATAGGATGTGGTATTATATAGCCTTTCAAATAACACTTTTAGTAATATGGAAGAATGCGTAGAATACACTGTTATATATTCCCACCAAATATTTAGGAGACAATGATAACACATAAAATTCAATTTAATTGTTATAAACAATTTAGCAATATTAATTAAAAATTACTTCTTATAAGCTTTATATTATTCTCCTTTGCTTAAAATCTGCTCCCAAGTTCAGTGTGCTACAAGCTTTCAATAGTCTGTATTTTGACTCCACTACTATTACATTTCAATGGTATTTTGGGGGGCAGAGTAAGAGTTAATAGGTGTTAGTTACTATGTGCAAATGGATGAGATGAGAAACAAGATAAAGAAACAAAAAAAAAAGAGAGATAAAGAATTTTTGCTCCTCTCCCTGCTATGAAAAATGTAAAGTTGTGCCTTTAAAATGGCAAAATCTACCTACCCCACACTCCAGAAGGGGTCCCAATAGGTCTGCATGGCTGATTCTGTTTGCCAGCTTCTGGATTCAAAGAAGGCTAGGAAAAAAGGGATATTAATGGTTGATACAGAAAGCTAATCATTTTGGCACTTTTTGCAAAGTAGCACCACCATGGAACCTATCAAATACTATCAGCAGTACTTATGTTGAAATGCAAAATCAATAGGTCTTACATTAATCTTAGGTTCTCTTTGGTTTTTCCTTTAAAAAGAGGATTTAAAAAGTTAAAAATAAACAGACTAAATGTGCAAGTTTTTAATCTTTCTATAGAACATGTATGCCAAATAAGGAGGCACAGAAAGCTGAATGAGTAAGAATGTGAATCACTTTTCTCAGATTTAAGGAGGACAATCTGTCAGTGAAATGTGTAGTATTCATAGCATTTCTAAGATTGCTTTAGGACAGAAGCAAACCATGTGCCAGAGACTGCACTAGAATTAAAGGCAATTAAGCCAATTAAAAAGAGTCCTTGTCCCCACAAGGGTCAGTTTCACTACAAAGATAAACTTGTAGAAAAATAAGTACAATAAAAGGTTATAGGGTCTATGAAAAAATATCCTTATTAAAGAAGGAATACTAAGAATAGTCAATTCTACTTGAAAGAGAAGTGCTATTAGAAAAGGTTTCATCATAGAAGATGACTAGAGTTCTTAAAGATGACTTCCAAAGCTGAAATATGGGCGATTCCAAGAACAGAATGCTCAATGAACACCAAGGCAGAAAAGCATGAAAAAGAACAGAATATTCAGCAACTTGCAAATAGTTCAACATGATTAATGCTAGGGAAGGAAGGGATCTTCTTGTGGGGAAAGAGATATTTGGCAAAGTAGGCAAGAGTCAGATTGTGGAGTATTTCTGGGAGACAGACTTTTCTACAGGTAATGAAGATCCATCTTTCATAAACAAAGATAATCATGATCCAATCATTAGTTTACAACGGTCTGGTAGCAGCTTGAAGAATGTATTTGAGGGGTTTAAATATCAACTAGCAGACCTTTAGGAGACCAATTCCATAGTCCAGGAAAGTAATGAAGGCAACAGAAGTAAAGGAAAATATGAGGAAAAGGATGTTAAGTGTTAAGAGCAATAGATGGGGCTTAATAATAACTAACTGTATAGAAAACGTGAGAATGACATTGATCTAAGCCCAAACTTTAAAACCTGGTAATAGAGTAAGTAAGAAATGGCTTTTCGACACAAATGACCACGGAACATTAAACAAACAAAAAGATGCCCAGACTCCACTACAGAGCTTCGGAATCAAAATCTCCAGGGGTAGGGCCCCAGCAGGTTTATATTTTCTACCTGTCAAGGTTAGAACCACTACACTAGAACAAGCACAGATATAAATACCAACACCCTATATACATTGACAAAACAGTGACAGAATATGATGGACAGATAAAAATGCTCTTCTGGATGGAATAGTGCGGGTAGGAGTTCCCCCATAGATAAAAGTTGTTTTCTTATTTTGTGTTAATAGGCCTAGTTTATAGATGCAGATGTGAACAAAACCAACTCCATCTGTGTGTCCCAATTTCATTTGATTTCTAAGTTTCATGCTGTGACCTTTGACCAATTTCAAGCATATCAAAGCCTTCCAATTGATGATTATCTGTGTTCCTTAAAATGAAGCCATAAATATTCTTTATGACAACTAAGATACATGTCAAATTGGTCATAGTATCAATTATACACAATCATCTATCACAAAACTACCAGGAGGTACGGCCCCTGGCGCTACTGCATTTTTGTCCCTTTGTCTTGTTACTTATTAGTACCAGAGTTAATACTATAAAAAAAGTATAGTTAACAGGAAACTGTAGTGGAGAATAATCTACACAGAGTTGCTAAGTCTTCAACCCAACCTTCCATTAAGTAAATTACCCTATATTAAATTCTATGATTTTACCTGTTTTGTTTCTCAGTCTTAAGATACCTTTCTTGTTATGGTGGCCATTACACCTTTGCCCAGTAAGACTCCTGTGTTTTTAGTCACATTCTATCTACGGTTTTCAGAAGTACCGCCCCTATTTATGTGATAGCTTCGATCTCTTTCTAATGATTTAAAAAAATATTCACACACAGAATACTGCATAAAATAGGCAAAATTTCTTGTAAACATTTTATAAGCCTCATTTGGAAAAAAAAATCCCTCTCCTGACTTATAATTACCTCTTCGCTTTTGTGTATATTTAAAAAACCTTATACTTCTGTTATTTCCTATAAATTGGCAGTTGGTTCTAGAGGTTATAGAATCTCCTCCCTCCTCTTTATTTTGGCAAGGCAGCTTCTTGCCGATTTTGTTTTTCCTTTACGAGACACACACGTGCGGTTGTGCTTCTTTTTGTGATGGTGGCATGCATTGATGCCTACCCTAAAACTATTAACTCACTACAAGCTGCAAAACAATGACCTTCTAATTTTATTATTCCTTTTTTATTAACTATTATACTTCCATAAAAAGGAACTTCCTTTATTTGGTGACTAAGTGGTACAATTCACATAGAAAAGATAAAATGCATGCTTGTTTCTAAGATGAGGTAAATATTACTGTGAACACACAGATTTAACTACAGTTGGGATGCAAACCCTTGTAGTTATTATCCTTGATACATGAAATATCCCATGTTTGGCCAGGGGGAACCTCTTAATTTGGCTTCTGAATCCTTTTGATACAACCCTAGTTGTCTTTAATTACTTCTTTGCTACTTAGTATGACAAAATATTCCAAGCTTATCTTACAATAAACGTTCTTTCCAAAAATGGTATTTCAAGACCACAACCTGAGCACTAGGAATGCTCATTGCTATGGGATTGGTCACTGTTTTTAGATCTTTTCAGTGGACAGAGCCTGGGGTGGGAAAGGAATATATACATATACACACACACATATTTCCAAAGATAAGTACTTCTTATTGCTATTTATAATTCAACTTGAGTACCTTGGGGTTCTACAGAACATTTCTAACTTATACCTGTATTTCCTTTTTTCTATACCAAGAATCCTGATTTTCAATGATACAAGGTATAGATCATAATCAATAGCTTTATTCCATTACAATGGTCTCAGGATAATAGTATCAATATTATACCACCAATATGATTTTTTAAATGTTTATTTATTTTTTAATCCTCACCTGAGGATATTTTTCCATTTTCCTTCAGATAGAGTAGGAGGGAGGGAGAGACAGAAACATTGACTGGTTGCCTCCTGCATGACCCCGACTAGGGCTGGGGACGAACCGCAACTGATGTGCCCTTGACCTGAATCGAACCCACGACTTGGTCCATGTTCCAACGCTCTAACCACTATGTCAAACTGGCCAGGGCTAAAAATGTTTATTTTTTGTACATCTCTTCTCCATTAAAATAGTTATGCTGGCCCGGATGGTGTGGTTCAGTGGTTGAGCAATGACCCATGCACCAAGAGGTCGCCAGTTCATTTCCGGTCAGGGCACATGCCTAGGATGTGGGCCCAATTCCCAGCGGGGGACATACAGGAGGCGAACAATCCGTGTTCTCTCTCACCCATGTTTCTATCTCTCTCTAAAAATCAATAAAGAAAAAAAAAAAAAAAACCACATTAAAAAAATAGTTAAGCTGTATCTAGACTATCAGAGCCACAGCTATTACATACTCTTAGTTTTACAATTAACCATGTATTTAATATTTACCCCATTCCTTTTGCTGCTGTCTTTCTGGTCAATTTGGTTGTCTGAAGCTTGTTGTCTAGTAATTTCCTCAGAAAAGCCTTAGGAACAGTATTCTGAGTTTCTACACATTGATACTTGCCTATAAACTTCTTGGCTCACATTTTCTTTTCTTGAATACTGTACTGTTACTACTCCATTGACTTGTTATAAAGCTTTGTTGTTAAATTGTCTCTGATTTTTCTTTTATAAGTCATTTGGTCTTTATGAGTCTAGTATTTTATGACTATCTAGGTGTTGGCTGTTCTGGCTATCCTTTCAATTTGTAGCTATAAATCTTATTGTAAAGTAAATTATTCCCTGAATTATACTTTTTAGCATTTAAGTCATTCCTTTGTTTGGGTTCTTTTTTGAGAGGTGGAGGGCAGGGATCCTATTATACATATATTGGGGCTTTTCCTGCCAAAACTTCGGTATCATTTTTTCTCAATTCTAACTTTTAATCTATTTATTTCTCCTTCATTTTTATGTGCTTAATTTTTGTGAATGTATTTTAAGATAGCTTTTTTAAACATCATGCTTTAATGATTTTGTGAAGAGTTAAAAAAATGGTGGCTCACTTTCTTTGGTGTTTGGTTATTCCCCTGCCTCATGTTCTCCCCTTTTAGCTGAACCTTGTCTTTCTTTCCTATCTCTCTGTCTCTGCAGCTCAATCTGGATTCTATTTCCAACAGTTTTGTCCTCAGTTAGGGGAGGGGCTCTGTTCTGAAAGTGAATACTGGCTAGTTAGTATGAAAAATGACAGAACCCTGCAGTAGTTATCAATTTATTGCCTCTTAATTCCAAAGTCACCTGCTCTGTCTGCTCTGTGTAAATGTTTCTGGGCACTTAAAAACATTTCCCTTGTCAGCCCTGCCGGTGTGGCTCAGTGGTTGAACGTCGACCCATGCACCAAGAGGTCACTGGTTCGATTCCCGGTCAGGGCACATGCCCAGGTTGTGGGCCTGATCCCCAGTGGGGTGCATGCAGGAGGCGGCCAATCGATGTACCCTCTCATCGATGTTTCTCTCTCTCTCCCTCTCCCTTCCTCTCTCTCTAAAAAAAAATCAATAAAGAGCCCTGGCCGGTTTGGCTCAGTGGTTAGAGCGTCGGCCGGTGGTTCAGAGAGACCCGGGTTCGGTTCCCGCTAGGGGCATGTACCTCGGTTGCAGTTTGTCCCCGGCCCTGGTTGGTCGTGCGGGTGGCGGCCACTCAATGTGTCCCTTTCGTGTCGATGTTTCTCTTTCTCTCTCTCTCTCTCTCTCTCTCTCTCTCTCTCTCTTCCTCTCTCTCCCTCCCACTCTATCTGAACAAAAAACGAAAAAATGTCCTTGGGTGAGGATTAAAAAAAAAAGTTTCCCTTGTTAGCTGGCATGCTAATGTTTATCAGTAGAGAACAATGGAGAGACTTTTGCTTCTTGTTCCAGTGTACTTATTCAGCAGACTCCTGTAGCATCTAGTTCCTGCTAAGCCAGGTTCTGAAGTACAAGTGAGCTCTGACTTGAGTGATTTTGTAGCAGGGAGACATCTCCCATGAACAGCATTATGGAGTACTGTAGAAGGCAGATTTCCAGCATGTTTCCTGGAGAAGCACCTCAGCAACTGCTCAGCCATTCAGTGAGCCAAGCTAAGCCCTTTCCAACAAGGTCTGGATCTCAGTCCTTGAGTGCTCATCTTAGCCCTAGGGTTAGTGACTGTTCCTTATATCTGTATTATCTATATTGTTTAGTACTCTCTTTCACTACACCATCCTGTTACAATAACTAATTCTTTATATATTTTTTTGTATAAAACAGCTTCATCTTTTTTTTGCATACTTTAATTTCAGAACAAAATAAGCACCCCTCCCCAATACAGAACACCCAAATCTGATGTCAAATGTGGGAAGGGAAGGCTTGAGGCTCTTGTATCCTGCCTTAGGGAGAACAGGAGAGGAAAAAGACACTAGACATCAGCAGAGGAAACCAGGTGGGTTGGGGCCACTCAGGGCTGCTGGGGGAGCCATGGAGATACTATACAGAAGGCACAAGGTCTGCAGGTAGAAACTCCTAATCTACCTCTTCCCTAGCAAGAGGCACCATCATCACCATTAATGGGGAGACTCTCATCAGAAGCAGCAGCACTGGGTTCTTCTGTTGTCACTCCATCTTCATCAACGCTTAGGTCTAGCCTGATCATGCAGTCATGTGGTTGGAGCGGGTCTGGGGATCCTCATGTGAGAAGTCAGAAGAGAGGAGTGCAGATTCAAACAGCAGCACAAGGTCCTTGACAACCTTGTCATTCTTATCTGCCTCTGACTTCTGCCACAGAGTCTCCACAATGGGGTGGTCGAGGTTGATCTTCAGGTACTTTTTAGCTCATTACAGAGTTATCCTGAAGAACCTGGGCTTTCATGATATACTCCATGCCAACTGCCCAGCTGTAGGTGCTAGTTACAACGCAGCAGGGTAAAGACATAAGTCTACTGGAGATTGTCACCTTCTTAACCTTCTTATCTGAAATTTCTTTCATGAGTTTGCAGAGGTTCTCCAACTTGGCCTCGCTCTCCTCCATTTTCTTCTCCTCTTCATCCTCAGGTAGCTCCAGGTCCCCCTTCGTAATTGAGATAAAGCTTTCCCCATAAAACTCCTTGAGCTGCTGCACAGTACTCACCAATAGGCTCCATCTAATATACTATCTCAAAGCCCTGCTTCTGCACTTGCTCCACAAAAGCAGAGTTGGCAGAACCTGCTCTTAGCTCTTATCAGTGATCAGTGATGTCAAACACTTTATCACATTTGCTCCACCATTCATTCATTCTCTGTAGATATATAGTTTTCCTGCACCAACTGTAGGTTGAAGGACTTGATGTCAATCACCCTCAAATACTTTATAATGTATTTCCCTAAAGGAACATTCTCTTATATAATCACAGTATTAACTGTAAAAATCAGAAAGTTAACAAATACTATTATCTAAGTCATAACCCGTACTGAAACTGTAACAATGATGTCTTTTATAGCAAAACAAAGTTTTAAAAACATTGTTTTTCTCCCCATCCAGTATCACAATCTAGGTTCACATGTTGCTTTAGTTGTTCTCTTTGGTTTTCTTTAATCTGGAACTTTTTTTCATAACCATAATATTTTAAAAAGAGTATAGGCTAGTTTTTTTTTGTAGAATCTTTTCTAACTCTTTTGCAGAAACCTCAATTTCAGTACAGTAAAGCCTCGATATACTGGACTAATTCAGGTAAGGGGGTGTCCGTTACAGCTGAAAGTCCATTATATAATAAAGTAGGTTTTCCGAATGTGTTATGTCAAAATACTGACAAGTTAGTTAGTTTACCTGTTTTTACTTATGTAGACATATGTGTAACTAAAATTAAGCATGTATGAAAAGTTTAATTTCACAGAAAAGTTTTCTATATATATTACTATAACTTAAAATTTATACTGAATGGGTCTAGTAAATGTGTGTATTCACCAGTCACCATGAATAAACAAACACACATGGTTGGGTCGTGGTTTAGCACCCATTGGAACATGGGTCCAGCACAAATTAAAACTGCTGCAGAAAGCCCTGGCTGGTTTGGCTCAGTGGTTAAAGCATCAGCCCTCAGACCAAAGAGTTGTGGGTTTGATTCTGGTCAAGAGCACGTACCTCGGTTGCAGTTCAGTCCACGCCCTGGTCGGGGTTGTGCAGGAGGCAACCAATCGATGTGTCTCTCTCTCTCTCTACCCCTCCCTATCTAAAGATAAATGGAAAAATATCCTCGGGTAAGGATTAAAAAAATAAAATAAAGCCCAGCTGGTGTGGCTCAGTGGACTGAGCACTGTCCCATGGACTGAGAGGTCCAAGTTCGATTCTTGGTCAGGGCACATGCCCGGGTTGTTGGCTTGATCCCCAGTGGGGGGCATGCAGGAGGCGGCTGATCGATGTTTCTCTCTCACATCGATGTTTCTATCTCTCTCTCCCTAAAAAATCAGTAAAAACATATTTTAAAAAATAAAATAAAACTGCTGCAGAAAGTCAGGCCACAAGACAACAGAACCAACTGCCACTCGAGATGTGGTATGATCATGTTAATCATACGCTGTACACTGTTTATGAACAGTGATGCTTGGATTTAAACATGTAGAGTATATTTGTAGATATGTAATTATTTATGTTGGTGAAATTACTAGTGTTTTTTTCCAACATATGGCCGATTCGCTAAATTTGTTAAAAATAACAGTGAATCAATAACAACGACAAAAAAATACCTGTTAATTTAATTATAAGCAAATATTGGTTAAAAGCATTTAAAAATGAACAAGGTGTTAATTTTCACGTCATATGGACCAGAAATTTTGTCCTTTAAATCCGAAGTCCGGCCCTGGCCAGTTTGGCTCAGCAGTTGGAGCGTCGGCCTGCGGACCAGAGTCCCGGGTTCGGTTCCCGCTAGGGGCACGTATAAAAAAAAAAAAAAAAAAAAAAATCCGAAGTCCGTTAAATTGAGGTCTGCAAAATTTGCCACCCGCACAACCAACCAGGGCCGGGGACAAACTGCAACCGAGGTACATGCCCTTAGCGGAAACCGAACCCGGGTCTCTCTGGACCGCAGGCGGACGCTCTAACTGCTGAGCCAAACTGGCCAGGGCAGGGCTATGAATTTTTGGAAGGAATTTAGAGGTATGGTCAAATCTTCAGTGCAATACACCAGGAGGCTTATGATCTCTACTTGTCTCATGACTGGTGACATTAATCTACTCAAAAAAAAAAAAATTCCTCACCCGAGGATACTTTTCTATTTATCAGATAGAGTGGGAAGAGAGGGAGGGAGAGAGACACAGAGAGAAACATCGATGTGACAGAGTCACATGAACTGGCTGCCTCCTGCACCACGCGACCAGGGCCGGGATGAACCGCAACTAAGGTATGTGCCCTTGGCCAGAATTGAACCTGTGACTCAGTGGTCTATGGGCCGACGCTCTAACCGCTGAGTGGCTAGGGCTGACATTAACCTACTTTTAAAAAATAATTAATTCACTTTTATTTATTTATTTTTTGTTAATTCTTACCCGATGATATTTTTCCATTGATTTTTATAGACAGAGTGGGGGCGGGAGAGAAAGAGAGAGAGAGAGAGAGAGAGAGAGAGAGAGAGAGAGAGAGAAACACTGATGGGAGAGAGACACATCGACTGGTTTCTGGAACCTGCAACCCAGGTACATGCCCTTAACTGGGAATTGAACCCACAACCCTTTGGTCCACAGGCCAGTGCTCTAACTGCTCAGCCAAACCAGCCAGGGCTAATCTACTTCTTAATAAAATAAATTTTACATACAATGAAATGCACCAATACTAAGGATACCATTCTAGGAGTTTTGAAAAATGCTTATACCTCGCCAACCTCTATAAAGATAAAAAACTATTTCCTACAATCAGCAAGTTTCCCCATGCTTTTCCCCAGTCAATCCCCACTCCACACAGGCAACCACTGTTCTGATTTTCTTTCCCACCATAGATTACTTGCCTGTTCTAGAATGCCATATTAATGTAATTATATAGTATGTACCCTTCATTGTAAGGCTTCACTGAGATTACCATGTTATTATATCAGTCATTCCTTTTTATTACTGAATAAATAGTCTACTACATGATTATACCACAACTTTTCTATTTTTATGTTGACAGACATTTAAATTATCTCCAATTTGGGGCTATTATAAATAAAATTATAATAAATACATATCTACTTTCATTTCTCTTGAGTAAATACCTAGAAGTAATGGGCCACAGGGTAAGTTTGTTTAGTTTTATAAGAAACTGCCAGACTTTCCCTTCCCAAAAATGGTTGTACTCCTTTCACACTCCTACAAACAGTGTAAGAGAGTTCCAGGTGCTCTAAAATGTTACCACATTTAGTGTTTTTTTTTTTTTAATTTTTCATTGATTTTTTTAGAGAGAGGAAGGGAGAGGGAGAGAGAGAAGCATTGACACCCACCGATTGCCTCCTGCATGCCCCATACTGGGGATCGAGCCTGCAACCCAGGCATGTGCCCTGACCAGGAACGGAACCAGTGACCTCTTGGTGCATAGGTTGAGGCTCAACCAAATAAGCCACACCAGCTGGTTCTATTTTAGTGTTTTCAGACTGTTAAATCCAGCCATTCTGGTGTGTAGCAGTATTTCATAGTGGTCTTAATTTGAATTTCCAGATTTTTTTTTTCATATGCCTATTGGCCATTTGTATATCTTCCTTTGTGAATAGCAGTTCAAATCTTGCTCGTTTTAAAAAATTTATTGATTAGAGAAAAACACTGATTTGTTGTTCCACTTACTTATGCATCACTGGCTGATTCTTGTATGTGCCTTGACTGGGGACTGAACCCAAAACCTTGGCCTATGGGGACGACACTAACCAACTGAGTTACCTGACCAGGGCTAAAAACTAATACTGTTTTAAAATAAAATAACCTTCTACAATTAGGTCCCAAAAGACCTTTAAT
Source organism: Tadarida brasiliensis (assembly GCA_030848825.1). NCBI lineage: Eukaryota > Metazoa > Chordata > Mammalia > Chiroptera > Molossidae > Tadarida > Tadarida brasiliensis. The sequence goes on from CM061264.1 coordinate 33,732,085, forward strand.
TTATTATTTTTGACTAACTGCTTTTTCTTAATATAACCTCTCTTCAACCAATTACATCTCAGTTCCCCCTTACTGCTATTCCATAGGTTCTTTTCTAGGCCTCCCCTCTCTATTTATTCTCCTTGGGTGATTCTACCCATCCACAAACCTCAGCTATTATTCCCTATTTCCAGGTGCATGTCTTTAGATCTCACCCATGTCTTTGGTACCAAGGATTTATCTTTAAAAAAAAAATACTTTTTCTTTATTGATTTGAGAGAGAGAGAGAGAGAGAGAGAGAGGAAGGGAGAGGGAGAGAGAGATAGAAACATCGATGAGAGAGACCATCGATTGGCCGCCTCCTGCATGCTCCCCACTGGGGATTTGGCCCACAACCTGGGCATGTGCCCTGACCGTGAATCAAACTGGCAACCTCCTGGTGCATGGGTCGATGCTCAACCAGTGAGCCAAACCGGCCAGGCCCAAGGATTTATCTTCTTCTTCCAATTCATCTCTTCCAGTTTTTCTTTTTCAAATTAATTACTAATTATTTATCAACTTTCTTTGGAAATAAATCTTATTTTTAATTCTTCCTTCCCCAGTTACAATCCTTTAGATTTATTCTATAAAACAAGATCTTTTACAACCTAAATGTCTGTCAACAGGAAATGGATAAATAAATCTATCATATTCACACAATACAATTATTAACTATACAGCAGTGAAAAAGACATAGAGCAGGATTACTCAACCATGGTACTACTGACATTTTGGGTTGGTTAATTCTTGGTTATGGGCTGTCTTACACATTGTAGGATATTGAGAAACATCTCTGATCTCTACACACCAGATGCCAATAGCACCATTCCCAGTTGTGACATCCAAAATTTCTTTAGATATTGCCAAATGTGCCCCAGGGGGAGATGGGGGAGAGGGGACTTGCATCTGATTGAAAACCACTGATCTAGAGCCATTATGTATTAATACAGATAAATCTCAAGACAACTTTAAGCAAATAAGAGAATATAATACTATTCACATAAAGATCAAAATCAGGCAAAAGGATATTGCAGAATGTGTATGGATATATACATATGGTAGAAGTTGATAGAAAACATGCATGTGGATGAAAAAACACTGAAAATCAAGATGGTGATTACCTCTAGGGGGAAGTGAGAACAAATTAGGAAAGATTTAACTATATTCTCCTTTTTTTAGTTTAACAGATATTTATTCCTTTAGTTGAACAACTTCTACACACAAAATAGATAGTTTAAGATTTTTGAGTGGAAAGGAATTTAAGTTTTAAGAGGTTTTATGAGTCTGCTCCATGTTTTCTGGAAATCATTTAACTGAGCCTTTTAAGACCCTCTGATGGCTGAGGCCAGATGGAAAAGTTGTAATATTTTACTTCTTTTGTAAAATAATGGTCTAGAGCATACTTGGCAAAATGTTAGTATTTCACAAAGTCAGATGATGTGCTAATTTGAACGTTTTCTTCATATGTTATGTACATTTATATTTCATAAAAACAAATGCAAAATAAATTTTCCCTTAGTGACCTTGTTCAGGTTTGATTTGACAGCAAACTTCCCTTCAAACCATTTAGCAGGTGAAGATAATGCTACCTTAGCATTTTTCTTTCCATCATCAATTCATCTCCCACTTGGAATGCCACAGAACTGATAAAGGCCTTTCTTATCAAACTATGCCAATCAGTTGTAAAATACCTAGTTTAAAAGGTACTCCAAGTTAACTTTCACTTTACCCCACACTACTACTTGTTTTTTACAATCTCTTTTTTTAACCAAAGCACATAAAAAAACAAACTATCAAAGAGACCCAAATAAACTTGTTTTCTATATGCTCAGCTGGTTGTGGTCATAGTATAAGATGTATTTTAGATAAGTATATTCATGTCAGACATAAATTATAATCACAGTGGTTTCATTTAATTATATGGAATTAAAGTATAAAAAGAAACTCATTTTATAATAAGAATACAATTAGCCTGGCCGGTGTGGCTCAGTGGTTGAGCATAGACCTGTGCACCAAGAGGTCGCCGGTTCAATTCCCAGTAAGGGCACATGCCCAGATTGTGGGCCCATCCCCAGTGGGGAGCATGCAGGAGGTGATCAATCGATGTTCTCTCTCATCGATGTTTCTCTCTCTCTCCCTCTCCCTTCCTCTCTCTCTAAAATCAATAAAGAAAAAAGAAAGAAAGAAAAAAGAATACAATTAAACATTTTTTTGATTGATGATTTGATGAAGATTTCAACAAGTTCCCAAAATGCGATGAACAAGAGATATTTTGTTTCTTCATCATTCCCACTGGTCTTTCCTGGATTTGCTTTTAAGTTTACTTTTGGTTTAGAGCCCAAAAGGTATGTAATTCAATGAATAATAGCATCAAGTTTTACTGAATACACAGGCAATAGCTGGAGTACTACTAATTGCATGTTTATAACTTATTACAACTGTTATTTTTATTTTTAAAAATATGTTTTTACTGATTTTTTTAGAGAGAGAGGAAGGGAGAGATAGAAACATTAAAGTGAGAAACATAATCAGCTGCCTTCTGCACACCCCCTAGTGGGGATTGAGCCCATAACCCAGGCATATGCCCTGACCAGGACCTCTCAGTCCACGGGACCACGCTCAGTCCATTGAGCCACACCAGCTGAGCATATTACAACTGTTTTATATAGAAAAAGCTTTTACAATAGTTGGAGAAGGACAATTTAGCATGCAAGACTACATTTTTACAAAATTATATATTTGAATACTGAACCTTATAAAACTTAAGGAAAATTAAGGATTTCTTTTAAGTCCCAAAGGCATAAGATGAAAACAAAGATTTGCTTAAAGTTACACAAGATTTTTGTCATCAACTTCATGCTAATCAACTCTTTCTCTCTAAAAAGAATAAATATCTAAACTTAGGAACTCCATTTTTAGTAATTTCTGAAATGTTCTCATTACTAACAGGATCCTATATTTAAGACATTATATTTGTTAGGTTTTAACTACACAACTAAACCACCATACTTACAAAGTCTTCCTCTTCAAACTGCAACTTTTCCACCCTGTCTTCTTTCTTTTCTTCCCTAATTTCTGTAGGTGGCTTTTCCTGAAAGGCACAGCTTTTCCGGGAGTGAAAGCTGCCATTCCAGTGGCGATGGTTTCCTGTGCCACCCCCACTACGCTGGCTCATGCCATCATGACCTCGGGAAGAGCCATGCCAACCAGATAGGTTCCCTGTGATTCCAGCATATGCTCCCTTAGAGACACCAGAGTCCACAGAATCATGGCGAAACATGGAGGACTGATGCCAGGAATCTACAATAGTAAGGAAAAGCAACACATTAGATTGTTTGTCTCCTGGAAATTCATAAATAATTGGGCTAGATCCTTCCTGATCTGATTTATAGTACTACCAAAAGCCCTTTAAGGGGACCTTTTAAATAAAAGATTAAGTCCACAGAAAATAAATCATAAAATACATCTTTTTCTTTTAATGTATTTTCTGTATGAGTTCTTCCACTGAATAAATGACTCATGAGAACATAACAATGTTAGACTTAGAAGCCAGCATAGTTGAGTAGTAATGACTATTGGAGGATCTAACTGAGAACTATGCTTAACAAAAAAGATCATTATTTCAAGATTTGGACATGTACCCCCATGCTGAGCTTGCCCTAAATGAATAGCTTAAATATAATTATGGAAGTAGGGCATGGCTCACCTCCTGTAGTTCGTAAAGGTCCATTGTTAAAAAAGCCATCAGAGGAATTATGTCGACGACGGCTTACTCCAAATCTACCATCTCCTCGGGGTAGGTGCTCTCCGTGTTTTTCAAAGGTGGCTGTGGGTGACTAAGATGATAAAGTATAGAGAAGCAAACAGGTAAGCAGATCTCTCATTCTTAGGTTTTACAGCAGGCTTTTAGAAAACAATAAATAATGACAGAAACTACCATTATGAGCATATGGGCCATAATAAGGGTACTCACAGGCCTCTGAGCTAAGAGAAGTCCTAGGTTACATATTTAATCATTAACTCATTTACATTATCCCAGAAGGGAAGAAAAGACAATTATTTACAAGAAACCCTGCCAGAAAGAGTAAGTCCAAAAACTTTACACTTAAAAATACTAAGCTAGCCCTGGCCGGTTTGGCTTAGTGGTTAGAGTATCGGACCTCGGACCAAAAAGTCTCGGGTTTGATTCCAGTCAGGGGTATGTACTTCGATTGCGGTTTGGTCCTGGGAGGCAACAAATTGATGTCTCTCTCATGTCGATGTTTCTCTTTCTCTCTCTCTCCCCACACTCCCACCACTCTATCTGAAGATAAATGGAAAGTATCCTCGGGTGAGGATAAAAAAAAAAAAAATTAAGTTAATCTTTTAACAGGAAAGGAAAATTAAGATGTTTCCTTAAAAAAATTCTAAACAGCTTATTATTTCAGAATTGGGGAGAAAGGAGTGGTTTAATTTCCACCTTTGTAGGCCACTAACAACTACACAAATTTTTTATAGTTTTATAAAACACTTATTTTCAAACATTACTTAATACTTATAACCATACTATAATTTGGCATCATCCCCATTTTACTCATTTACACATGAGGAAAGACGACAGGAAGAGTAAGCTTTTGAGGTTACACAAAAAAGAAAGCAGTTTATGAAAGTGTTATAAAATGACATTCTTTAATCTCAAATGACAGAGATCAAAGTCTAAAAAGCCATTGGAAGTATATTTGACAAGGGCTTATAGGAAAATTATAGATTGGGGCACAGACATTTTTACAGTTATTTTATTAATATTTTCACCAACCAATACTTGGTATTGCCAGTCTTTTTTTTTTTTAAAAAAAAGACAGAGTGGGAGGGCCCGGCCGATGTGGCTCAGTTGTTGAGCATCGACCCATGCAACAAGAGTTCGATTCCTGGTCAGGGCACATGCCCAGGTTGTGGGCCAAATCCCCAGTGGGGGGCGTGCAGAAGGCAGCCAATGGATGTTCTCTCTCATCAATGTTTCTATCTCTCTCCCTCTCCCTTCTGCTCTAAAAATCAATAAAGGAAAAAAAAAAAAAAAATGCCCCTGACCAGGAATTGAACCCGAGACTCTTTGGTTCTCGGGCCAACGCTCTAACCGCTGTGCCAAGCCAGCCTGGGCTTGCCAGTCTTTTTTATTTTAGCCATTGTAGTGGGTTTCAAAGATTTTCTCCTATTCTTCTTCTAAAAGTTTAATGGTTTTTAACTTTTTAATTTAGATTATGATCCACTTTGAGTTATATTCTGTGCATGATATGAAATAAAGATTGAGGTTCTCCCTGCCGCCCCACTCCTATATAGATATCCTGCTCTAGAACCATTTGTTATAAAAGACTATAACTTCTGGCCCTGGTCGGTTTGGCTCAGCGGTTAGAGTGTCAGCCTGCGGTCCAGAGAGACCCGGGTTCGGTTCCCGTTAAGGGCGTGTACCTCGGTTGCAGTTTGTCCCTGGCCCCTGGTGGGTCGTGCGGGAGGCAGCCACTCGATGTGTCCCTTTCACATCGATGTTTCTCTCTCTCTCTCTCTCTCTCTCTCTCTCTCTCTCTCTCTCTCTCTCTCTCTCCCCCTCTCCCTCTCTCTCCCTCCCACTTTATCTGAACAAAAAGTGGAAAAAATGTCCTCGGGTGAGGATTAAAAAAAAAAAAAAAAAAAAAAAAAAAGACTATAATTTCTGCATTAAATTACATTGGCACCTCAGTAAAAAATCAGCTGACTATATGTATAGGACTATATTTTAATTCTCTATTCTATTCCATTGCTTTATATGCCTATCCTTATGCCAATACCACACAACTTTGCTTACTGTAGCATTATTAAAAATACTGTAATTAGTCTGGCCAGTGTGGCTCAGTGGTTGAGCATCAACCCATGCACCAATAGGTTGCCGGTTCGATTCCCAGTTAGGACACATACCCGGGTTGTGGGCCCGATCCCCAGTGGGGGACATGCAGGAGGAGGCCAGTTGATGTTCTCTCTCATCAATGTTTCTCTCTCTCTCTCTCTCTCTCTCTCTCTCTCACTTCTTCTCTCTCTAAAATCAATAAAGGAAAAAAAAATTTAAAGAAAAAAATAGAATTTCTAGAATCCATGTAGTAGATAGCAGTGAATCAATTCTTATCTCTCTATATTTTGTTCCTCCTCTTCTACTACTGTAGATAAATATGCATTCATTCCAAAGGTCCATTTCCCCCAAAACCATTGTCCTTTTAACTCTGCCCCTTTGTCCTCAGTAATACATTAGTAGGTATGTTTTACTTCCAAAGTGTGCTACAGCTCAAACAGTAAGTCTTAAGTGTGCCATGTAATGAGAAAAGCTTAGCATATAATAATAAAATGGTACACTTAGCAGTAACAGAGTACACATTGACTTGGACTGCCTAATTATTTATATCCTATTAAAACAAAGGTAATTAGTCTATGAAGACATATTTGAAATCCTCAAGAAAAGCTGAATATACAAAAAACACAGAGACTGTAGAACAGAAGCCATAGACAAGTTGGGGATGGAAAGAACTGGCATTTGGACAGTTACTATAGGAATGGAACCATACCTTCACTGCCTGTGGTGTTGAGAAATTTAGCCAAGCAGGAACAAAGTCATGCTGCGCCATTTAGGTCCAGTGTCTCTTTTCAGCAAGGTGAGGCATCCAACCTCATGGCCAGGATCTGAAAATGAAAAAACTCAAGTCATTTATGCTTGCAAGATCTTGATACTAATGTGTAAAGGAGTTTGTGATTACTTAAGATCCTCCTCTTTACAGAATGACCTGCAGTCTAAGCCTCTCTAGACCACTGATTAAGATCCATACTTCAGAGAAATTCTAAACAAAGCAAAGGTCTGTGAATATATGACCATGAAAATTACACATAAGAAAAAAGTGACATAGATCTGGAAGATTATATGAAAGAAGCTAATGAATTCTTGAGTTATAGCAGAAGAACCTTAAGCATAAACACCTACTCAAAATTACAGATAGTTATAAAAAGAGATTTAATCTGCTTCAGGTAACTGCTGGCAAAAGCAGTAAAAAAGATCTTCCTAGAGAAGGAAGATACAACCTTTCAAGAGTTCTATTTAGTTCACATTAATGTCCTCAAATACCAACTATTATTAGTTTTCCTGAGAGATCCCTTAGTGTCTCCAAACCACCCCACTGATATTTTCCAAGATACATATACATACACAGTCTTCTTCCAAAGTTAGACATAAGAGAATATTTACCCCAGAGTGTAACCTCTGTGGTCCTGTTTCCTGAATTCCTTGAGTCAGCCAGCTGATTTCCCACGCGGTTCTCGTTAGAAGGGTGCTTAATAAGGCTGGCCAGCAGCACACCTTATGATGAAGCACAAAGAAGCCAGGCTCTGTGTGGATCACTCTCTCAGTCCCCTCAATTGCTCATCTTAAACTACCTAGTTCCTGATACGTTTCCAAAAGGGAAAAGGGGGAAGGGGGAAGGGGGAAGGGGAAGATAAAAAAGTATTTGTTACATTTAAAAATGGGGGGAAGGGGAAAGACCTATGTCTATGTTCACCTCATTCAACTTCCTTGAGTGATGGCACTATGATGTTGTTTAAATAGATAATACATAGACATTTGCACAGTGAGTACAAACACTGTTCATAACAAGGTCATAACTAGAAAGACAGGTGGACTTGCATGGGCAAATAATGTCATTTAAGTGACAAATCAAAAATATAATATTAAAGAGCTATAAAAGATCTTCTGAGCACTCAACTCCAGTGGCAAAACATCCACATGACAAAGCCCTTAATTTACAAATCTCATTATTCTTACACAGCTGCTAAAAATAGTGTGCAGATATGTATTTATATTGGTTTTATCCTTCAAAATCTAAGGATATAAGAAATCTTGTTTTTTTTAAAAAAAAAAATCAGGAACTTGATATACTTTTCCCTCCAAAGAATAGCAGCTTTCAAGGCAAATTTCTTGGTATAAAGCTCCCAAATGTGTCTTCTATTTCTTTGGTCTTCACTATTTATAAATTCACAACAAAATTAAAACAAAAAGAAAGACAGGGGTTAAGGAGTAGTCAAGGAGAAAGTTCCAAAGTGAGGTATTCCTCTCTTCAATTTTCTGTATTTCGCCCTTTCCTGAAGACCGAAATTGAGCTACTGGAAGATGATATGAAGAATCTTCTACTGCTTCAGTAGAGAAGTCATTTATTATTTTGGATCCATTTCCATCATTATTCAATCATTTAAAAGGCCACAGGAATATAACACTGTAAAAAAACACACACAAAATAACATATCGTAAGGCGACCATTATTATATATAATTGCTGAAATGAGACAGTCAATGATCAATCAAATAAAAGTCCTAGGAGTCAAAGCTCTTAAGTGCAATTTAGACATGAATGTGTCACCACCTATAGCAACAACATAATTGTCTACAATTCTATGGATTTTTAAAAAGTCACCTGAACAGAGAGTCTGCCTTTTTTTCTTTTTTTAAAATCCTCACTTGAGGATATGATTTCAACGATTTCAGAGAGAGAGAGAAATATGGATGTGAGAGAGAAACATCGACTGGTTGTAATTCAGAAATGCAATGCATGCTCCGCTTGGTGTGACTCAGGAGACGGGTTCGATTTCTGGCCAGGGCACATACCCAGGTTGCAGGTTCAATCCCAGGTTGGGGTGCATGTAGGAGGCAGCAGGTTGATGTCTCTCTCTCTCTCTCTACCCCTTCCTCTCTTTAAGGTCAGTTAAAAAAAAAGAGCCCAGCCACTGTGGCTCATTGGTTGAGAGTTGTCCCATGGACTGAGAATGAGAGGTCCCAGTTCAATTCCCACTCAGGGTACATGCCCCAGTAGGGAGCGTGCAGGAGGCAGCTGATTGATGTTTCCCCCTCTCCCTTAAAACAAAACAAAACAAAACAAAACATTCACCCAGCGGGTGTGGCTCAGTGGTTGAACGTTGACCCATGCACCAAGAGGTTGCCGGTTCGATTCCTGGTCAGGGTACATGCCCAGGTTGTGGGCCGAATCCTCAGTGGGGGTCATGCAGGAGGCAGCCAGTCGAGGTTCTCTCTCATCGATGTTTCTATCTCTCTCTCTCCCTCCCTTCCTCTCTCTCTAAAAAAATCAATAAACAAACAAACAAAACATAAATTAATTAAAAAAAAAAATCCGGCCAGTGTGACTCAGTGGTTGAGCACTGACTCATGCACTAAGAGGTCGCTGGTTCGATTCCCGGTCAGGACACTTGCCCGGGTTGTGGGCCAAATCCCCAGTGGGGGGCATGCAGGAGTCAGCCAATCGATGTTCTCTCTTATCAATGTTTCTATCTCTCTCTCCCTCTCACTTCCTCTCTCTCTAAAATCAAGAAAGGAAAAAAAAATTTTTTTTTTAAATTCAATTGAAACAAAAACAAAAACCACAAATTATCAAGTCTGTTAGAATTTCTTTCATACATAGAACAGCTTGCCATAAGTGGTCAAAGAGCCATGTAATTTGCTCATTTATTACCACAGCCATCAACTATCTAATTATTTAGTACTAACCACAGCTAGATCCTTAAAAACAAGATGTCTGTCATAGCATTCCTCATATATTTACATATTTTTTATTATTTATTTATTTTTTATTTTTTATCCTCACCTGAGGACATTTTTTCATTTTTTGTTCAGACAGAGTGGGAGGGAGAGAGAGGTAGAGAGAGAGAAACATCGACGTGAAAGGGACACATCGAGTGGCTGCCACCCGCACGACCAACCAGGGCCAGGGACAAACTGCAACTGAGGTACATGCCCTTAGCGGGAACCGAACCCGGGTCTCTCTGGACCGCAGGCCGACGCTCTAACCGCTGAGCCAAATCGGCCAGGGCTATTTATTATTTATTTATTTTTAAAGAAACTGTTGCTGTTCATCTTTTTTCTTTATTGATTTTAGAGAGAGCAGAAGGGAGAGGGAGAGACAGAAACATCGATGGGAGAGAACACTGATTGGCCACCTCCTGCATGCCCCCCACTGGGGATTTGGCCCACAACCTGGGCATGTGCCCTGACCAGGAATCGAACCGGCGACCTGTTGGTGCATTGGTTGACGCTCAACTACTGAGCCACACCAGCTGGGCTATTTTTATATATTTTTAGATACCTAGTTATCTACTAAGACACTTAAGCTCTTAATGTTCTGACTTAAGATACTGCAGTAAGAAATGACACAAATATCTGACAAAGTCCCAACTATCTTCTAGGGGCTAGAAACGTTTAAAAAATATATATATTTTCTTAAAAAAAATTTTTTTTCTTTATTGATTTTTAGAGAGAGAGGAAGGGAGAGGGAGAAAAACACTGATGAGAGAAAACATAAATGTTTCTATCTATCTCTCCTCCCTAAAAAAAAAAGAAAAAGAAAATGTATATAAAAAAATACTTGTTTTTATTGATTTTTTAGAGAGGAAAGGACAGATAGACACATCAATTTTGAGAGAGAAATATCGATTGGCCACCTTTTGCACAGCCCCCCACCAAGACATGAGCCCGGAATCTGAGCATACACCCCAACTGGTAATCTAACCAGGACCTCTCAGTCCATGGGATGACGTTCAGTCCACTGAGCCACACTAGCTGGGCTAGAATAAGATTTGATATAAGAGAATGCTTACATCTGTGGGCAATTCTGGTATACTCTGGTAAATTCTTCTTTGGAGAATATTACTCATATAATCAATTGAGGAGCCTGGCTCTACTGTTTTAAGTTCATGGAAATAAGACATATCAAATTCAGGATAGTAAATACCTCTTTCGGGAAATAAAGGGAAAGAAATAAAAAAGATCACGAGGGACCTTCAATTGTATATATAATGCACTATTTCTGAAGTTATGTGTACATGACTATTGTTCTCTACACTTTTCATATACTATTTATACTTAAATATCAATAGAATAAGCATATATGAAGTTAGGTAAACGGTTTGAATAACATAACTTTTAAGTTGAAATACATATAAAATATAAATTACCCATAGTATATACAGTCCTGCAGCAAAAATGGAATAGTCATAAAAACTGACCTTATACTAGTTATAAGATGTCTCAATTAGTTCCAAAGAATAAAACATTCCATGTTCTCTAATCACGTATTAAAACTAGAAAATGACTTTCTCTTGCAATTCTCACTCTGCTTCCCCTTCTTGAAGAAATCCTGTCCAAAGACAGTAGGGGGGGTCAAGTAAGTTAAGGATTTGTGGGGTGGCAGAGGGGGTGCTGCAGAGGCAGAGAGCAGAGTGCTAGGGTCTAACCAGATGTGAAGGGTGTCCATGTGGGGTGGAGGATAGAGAAATGTGTGTGTGTAAGGCAGCAGCCCAGTGCAGGATGTCAGAACCCATTATCTCATCAGGAGGGCAGCCCAATGCAGAGTAAGAGCCTGAGTGGAATGAGAAAGGCATCCTGGCAGAGGGACAAGGCCAAATTGATTGAGGGCTTCCATGCAGCAAGGTGCCTTGCACAGGTGTTCCAACCTGGGTATGTTGAGAAAGGAATCTGTTCAAGTGAGGATATAGTAACTGGAGGTTGGTCACATACTGGAAATTGATCAAAAGTAAAAAATATGCCCAGGCTGGTCTGGCTCAGCAGTTAGAGCGTCGGCCCACGGACCAGAGAGACCTGGGTTCAGTTCCTGCTAAGGGCATGTACCTGGGTTGTGGTTTGTCCCTGGCCCTGGTTGGGGTCGCGTGGATGGCAACCAGTCCATGTGTCTCTCTCATGTCGATGTTTCTCTCTTCTGCTCTCCCTCCCGCTCTATCTGAAGATGAATGCAAAAATGTCCTCGGGTGAGGATAAAAAAAAAAAAGTAGAAAATATTAGGGAGGATGGGAGTCAGATTTCTTACTGTATGAGAAAGGAGGCAATGATAACGAAAATTTCAAAATAAATAGAATGACAAAAAATACAATAAATTTGCGACATTATAGCTGAAGTAGTACTTAATAGAAAATAAATTTGAAAAATACTTTTTAAAAAGACTAAAAACAAACTGACCTAAACATTTTAATCTAGATGATAGAATGAGCAATAAAATAAACCTAAAAAAAAGGAGAAAAGCAAAAAAAGTAATAAAAAAACAGATGATTTAAAAATTGTAACTCTTGCCCTGGCCGGTTTGGCTCAGGAGTTAGAGCGTTGGCTCGTGAACTGAAGGGTCTCAGGTTCGATTCCCAGTCAAGGGCATGTACCTGGGTTGCAGGTTTGATCCTGGCCATGACTGGGATACGTGCAGGAGGCAACCAATTGATGTGTCTCTTTCACATCGATGTTCCCCTGCCCTCCTTTCACTCTCTCTAAAAATCAATGGAGCCCTGGTCGGTTTGGATCAGCAGTTAGAGCATCAACTCACGAACCACAAAGGGTCTTGGGTTCAATTCCAAGTCAAGGGCATGTACCCAGGTTGCAGGTTTGACCCTGGCCAGGTGAAGAAGAGAAGCTAAATCTCTGCCTTTAATTTGCTCTTTTGGGCAGGGAAGAGGTTCCTTGGTTAGTGAGCTGAGACAGGGTTGGCCAGCACTTTGGCCCAGGCCTGGAGTTCAGGGCCAGCCTGCATAAAGAACAACTAGATCAAACACAATCCCGATATTGGTTCTGTGATCGAGTCTAGAGATTTAAAAAATCAGGACCGATTGCAAGACACATTCTGGGGAAGACAAACCCCACCCCTTTGATTTTAGAGAGGAAGTGAGAGGGAGAGAGAGAGAGATACATCAATTGGCCGCCTCCTGCATGCCCCCCACTGGGCATGTGTCCGGACTGGGAATCAAACTGGCGACCTCTTGGTGCATGGGTCGATGCTCAACCAGTGAGCCACACTGGCCAGACAGAAGACAAACTTTTAAAATAAACAAATTAGCCCTGGCCGGTTTGGCTCAGCGGTTAGAGCGTCGGCCTGCAGTCCAGAGAGGCCCGGGTTCGGTTCCCGCTAAGGGCATGTACTTCGGTTGCAGTTTGTCCCCGGCCCTGGTTGGTCGTGCGGGTGGCGGCCACTCGATGTGTCCCTTTCACGTCGATGTTTCTCTCTCCCTCTCTCTCCCTCCCACTCTATCTGAACAAAAAATGAAAAAATGTCCTCGGGTGAGGATAAAAAAAAATAATAATAAAATAAAATAAACAAATTAAAAGAAGCCAATTCACAAACATGCAGAAGGAAAATAAGCAGGACTTTATAACTGATGGGATATGGGAGGGTAAAGAAGAAATACAGGCTCACGTTCTGGTTTCTAGCTGTGCAACTAGGTAGATGACCATCATAGAATTCGCTGATGTAGGGAGTAAATGAAGGAAAAGGTTACTTTTCCTTCAGTATAATTCAGAGTTGTTCTTTTTAGGTCTACATCTGAAACCTCCAGTAATAAATGCATGATGACAATGTCCCTGTTAATAGGCTCTTACAGAAAAATACCCATCAAATCAAGCTTCCTTATGGAAAAGACATATTGTTTGCTAGACACTTTTTGTCTTAAGAATTCTAGTTTAAACACAGAAAACCTGAAATCCAAGGTAGAGAGATGAATTACCCATTAGGTTATGAAACTGTTAGACATGAAGGAAAAATGTTTCAATTTTAAATGTACAGTTTCCCATTTCAAAACCCACAACGTATGTTCTAGTTTTCCAATTAACACAGACCATCTTAACACTCAATTTCTCTAGCAGAGTCCCAGTTGAAGATTGTGGAGGAAATACTAACTGGCAATGCTAATTGGTGTGAAAGTGCTAAAGCTGCCCTGGCCGGTTTGGCTCAGCGGTTGGAGCGTCGGCCTGCGGTACAGAGAGACCCGGGTTCGGTTCCCGCTAAGGGCATGTACCTCGGTTGCAGTTTGTCCCCGGCCCTGGTTGGTTGTGCGGGTGGCGGCCACTCGATGTGTCCCTTTCACGTCGATGTTTCTCTCTCTTCCTCTCTCTCCCTCCCACTCTATCTGAACAAAAAATGAAAAAATGTCCTCAGGTGAGGATAAAAAAACAAAACAAAACAAAACAAAACAAAACAAAAAACCTAAGGTATGAAGTGTGTGCTATGCAGTGGATAGTATACTTTCACATTAAAAAAAAAAAAAAAAAAAAAAAGTGCTAAAGCTGTTTGTTATATATCCCTTAACAACTACTTACTGACCATCTTCAATAGACTCTGACACCTAGGATGTAAAATTATGTAAGAGTGTGGTCTGTGGCCCTGGCCGGTTTGGCTCAGCAGTTAGAGCATTGGCCAGAGGACCAAAGAGTCTCGGGTTCAACTCTGGTCACGGCCATGTACCTCAGTTGTGGTGTGGTCCCCCGCCCCGGTCAGGGTCATGTGGGAGGCAGCCAATTGATGCGTCTCTCTCACATCGATGTTTCTTTCTCTCTCACCACCCCCACACACTCTATCTGAAGATAAATGGAGAAATATCCTAGGGTGAGAATTTAAAGATAAAAAGAGTGCGGTCTGTGCATGCATGTGCAGAGTATGTGGTAGAAGATGACTGTTTCATAAAAGGAAACAAAAGAAGAAATAATTTTCTAACCTTTTACAATTTTTAAGGGAAGGAGGAAAGGAGAGAGGAACATTGGTATGAGAGAGCTATATCAATCAGTTGTCTCTCGAATGTGCCCCAAACAGGGATCAAACCCGAAACCTGGGTATGTACCCTGACCTGGAATTGAACCCATGACCTTCCAGCGCATGAGATGATGCTCCAACCAACTGAGCCACACCAGCCAGGGCATTTTTAAAAAAAAAAAAATCTTCATCCAGGAGTCTTCCGGTCAAGATGGCGGCATAGGTAAGTCGCGTCCTCCCACAACCACATCAAAATTACAACTAAACTACAGAACAACCATCATTCAAAACCGCCTGAAATCAAGCTGAATTAAGTCCTATAACTAGGAAATTAAAGAAGAAGCCCCATCGAGACTGGTAGGAGGGGCGGAGGCGCAACAGGCTGGTCCCACACCCGTGTGTGGCGGATAAAAATTAGGAGGACACCTCGGCTGGGAAGGTCCTCCCTGAGGACTCAGGGGTCCCCGTCCCACACCAGGCACCCAGCTCAGGGTTCCAGTGCCAGGAAGAGAAGTCCCCATAACTTCTGGCTGGAAAAACCAGCGGGAACTGAGGCTGAGGGAGGCTGAGGCAGCTGGAGCCCCCGGCAGCTCCTCTTAAAGGGCCCGCGCACGGACTTACTTGGATTCGCACCCTCCAGGCTCCAGTGTGGGGGAGGCAGCTTGAAAGGCACCAGAGACATATGGGGAAGAACTGAGTTGTTTGGAAGTGGAGTGAGGGCTGGAGAGGCAGCTTTCTCCTGGACAGACGTGCTATCAGAGGCCTTTGTTCCTTTGGTGAGCCCTTCCCTGGGACGGCAGACAGCTGCCATATCTGGGACTCCAGCAACCTGGCTCACACTGTTTGCCCCACCCTGGTGATTCCCTGAGGCCCTGCCCCACCCAATTTTCAGGCCCACCCAAGCTGTTGCCAGTTGCTTTACTATAGGATTGGCCTATCTTGGATCCTGCTTCAGCTTTTCCTAAATTCTTTCAAACAAGCAGCATCTAGTCTCAGCTAACCCCATACCTCTGGGTAAGTAATACACAGAAACAAACACAGGGAGGCAGCCAAAATGAGGAGACAAAGAAACAGGTCCCAAATGAAAGAACAGAAGAAAACTCTAGGAAAAGAACTAAGCGAAATGGAGATAAGCAACCTAACAAATGCTGAGTTCAAAACACTGCATATAAGGATGCTCAATGGACTTAGTGAGAACCTCAGTGAACTTAGTGAGGGCCTCAAGAGCATAAAAAAGGACCAGTCAGAAATGAAGGAGGCACTAACTGAAATAAAGAATAATTTACACAGCCCTGGCAGGTTTGGCTCAGCAGTTAGAGCGCCGGCCTGCGGTCCAGAGAGACCCGGGTTTGGTTCCCGCTAAGGGCATGTACTTCAGTTGCAGTTTGTCCCCGGCCCTGGTTGGTCGTGCGGGTGGCAGCCACTCGATGTGTCACCTTCGCATCGATGTTTCTCTCTCTCTCTCTCTCTCTTCCTCTCTCTCCCTCCCACTCTATTTGAACAAAAAATGAAAAAGTGTCCTCGGGTGAGGATAAAAAAAAAAAAAGAATAATTTACACAGATTCAATAGCAGAGTAGGTAAAGCCAAGAAGCAAACCATCGATTTGGAATATAATGAAGCAAAAAACACCCAATCAGAACAGCAAAAAGAAAAAAGAATCCAGAAATATGAGGATAGTGTAAGGAGCCTCTGGGATAACTTCAAGTGCGCCAACATTCGCATCTTGGGGGTGGCCAGAAGGAGAAGAGAGAAAATAAGAAATCGAAAACCTGTTTGAAACAATAATGGCAGAAAACTTCCCTAACTTGGTGAAGGAAACAGACATACAAGTCCAGGAAGCACAGCGAGTCCCAAACAAGATGAACCCCAAGAGGCCCACACCAAGACATATCGTCACCAAAATGCAAAAGGTTCAAGACAAAGAGAGAATCTTAAAAGCAGCAAGAGAAAAGCAGTTAGTTACCTACAAGGGAGTTCCCATAAGACTGTCAACTGATTTCTCAAAAGAAACTTTGCAGGCCAGAAGGGAGTGGCAAGAAATATTCAGTGATGAAAAGCAAGAACCTACAACCAAGATTACTCTATCCTGCAAAGCTGTCATTTAGAAACGATGGCCATATAAAGAGTTTCCCTGACAAGGAAAAGCTAAAGGAGTTCACCACCACCAAACTTTATATGAAATGTTGAAGGGTCTTCTTGAAGAAAAAGATAAAAAATATGAACAAACAAAATGGCAATGAATACATATCTATCGACAATTGAATCTACAAACAAAACGAACAAGCAGAACAGAAACATTCTCATAGATACAGAGAAATTTTGTTGGTTGCCAGATGAGAGGGGGTTTGGGGGAATGAATGAAAAAGGTAAAGGGATTAAGAAGTACAAATTGGTTGTTAGACTGACAAACCTCAAAGGGAAGGGGGGTTGGGAGGTGGGAAGAAATAAACCAAAGAACTTATATGTATATATGCATAACCAATGGACACACACAACAGTGTGGGGAAAGGCAGGAGGGGGGCAGGAATGGGGAGGAGGGGGGCAATGGGGGAAAAATGAGGAACATCTGTAATACATTCAACAATAGAGATAAATTAGAAAAAATTAAAAAAAAAATCATCCGAAGATATTTTTACATTTATCTTCAGACAGAGTGGGAGGGGGAGATAGAGAGAGAAACACTGATGTGAGAGAGACACATCAACTGGTTGCCACCTGCACGACCCCAACCGAGGCCGGGGACGAACCCAGGACTCCCTGGTCCACAGACCAATGCTCTAACCACTGAGCAAAACCGGCCAGGGCCAGGCCACTTTTTATAAAATTTTATGAAGTCTGTTGGTGATGTCTTTTGGGGCTATAATCATGTTTATAGACAGACTAATTGGAGTAACTTTTTCCTAACCACTGAGAAATTTTGAGGAGGAAAAATACATCATTTAAAATTCACCGTGTAAGACTAGATTGGAGGGGAAATCAAGATAAAAATTTTAAATATGAGATGAGATGGCCAGTGTGGCTCAGTGGTTAAGCATTGACCCATGCACCAAGATGTCACGGGTTCAATTCCCGGTCAGGGCACATGCTCAGGTTGTGGGCCCACTGCCCAGTGGGGGGCATGCAGGAGGCAGCCAGTTGATGTTCTCTCTCATCAATGTTTCTACTTCTCTCTCCCTCTCCCTGCCTTTTTCTCTAAAATCAATAAAGAAAAAAAAAAGAAAAAGAAAGAAACCAGTAAGATAAAGGAGATACTGATTGATGAAACTGTCAGCATCTCTTAAATTATTATTTAACAAGCATTCTATGTGTACTAAGAGATTGTCATTTGCTATTAATACCTACCAAGTGCCCCTCATTTTTAGGGGAGATAAATGTGTAAACAAGTAAAAGTAATGCATGATCGATGCTTTAGTATAGGTAGGTGCACGATATAATACTTCATGAAGCAGGAATTTAAGCCACCACTTAGAGGTCAGAATTGAAGGTTTGAAAATGAATGGAAAGATTCCAGAGAACCAAGAAAAATGCTGCATCAAAGCTTTTAAGTAGCTGTTATATTTACAGAGCAAAAGAAAAAATCAGAAAAGAAGTAATCACAGAGTAGAGAGGACCAGGATATCTTAATGCAGTTATCACTCATACTGCTCTCTGATAGACTTCCTCAGCCCAGCCAATGTGACTCAGTGGATTAAACGTCATCCAGTTTCTATTTCTCTCCCTTCCTTTAAAAATAAATAAATAAATAAAAACATAAAAAAACAAAGAAAAAAACACTTCCCCAGCTCCTGGTGAATAGTATCAAGTAAGGATGACAATTTTTCTTTTTCTTTAATATTAGTTGTTTTTTTCTAATACTCTACTTATCCACATAAAATTGGCAACCTGTATCATTGAAACATTTTGAAATTTTATAGCTTGATGCAATCCAAATCTGAAAACTGCTAGTCTAATGATATGTCATGGAAACCAAGACAAGGGATTTTGAGATGGGCTTGGCCCAGGTATGTGTAAACAGTGTAAGCCATGAGGGTGGTGAGTCACAAGTTTCTGATGTTTGAGAGTGTACTTATTGGTCAGGGTAAGCATGGTTTTGTGTGTTTCTTCAACCACTGTCAACTTCATGGGTGATGAAGAGAGAAAGCAAGATTTGGATTTTACTGAGATTGGAGTTTTGGGAATTGGGTACAGGTACTCGAGAAGAGCCACTGAGTTCAGGGAGTACATAATGATGGACTGGGTAATGTAAACTACAGAACTATGCTAACTGGTCTCACTCCAAATTCATGATAACTCACAAGTGTGGGCCCTTACTGTGCTGGGAAACTAATGAACTTTAGTTCATTTACTTTCCAGTTCTCATTTCATACCCTAACTCTTCTCAAACCTGCTCCCTCTCTTCCCCCACTATCCCATCTTCACTCTTAGCTGAAGACTGTTTCTACTTCATTGAGAAGATAGAAACAATCAGAATAGACAGTCAAAGCTGTCATTGTAGTAGTACACAGGTATTCAACCTTCCCTACAGTTGATGTAAATAAAGTATGTACAAACCTGTTGAAGGCATCTGCTGGTGTGTCAGATCCCACTCTTCTTCGCCTACTCAGGGACATCCTACTGTTCTTAAGAGCTCTCTTTGAACATTTCTATTCTTTCAACTGCAGAGCCCAAGACTGTAACTCTTATTTTCAGATATTCACTGGCCCTAATATTTCCTTTCCAAATCTCATGAACTGAGACTACTTGTTTAAATGTTTAACGCTTTCACTCCAAGTCTATACGCATTTCCTAACGGTCTGTACTGTCTATATATCAGTTTCTCTCCTAAGTCCTCAATAAGGGAAAAACACCAGGGTTACTGGCCCGTTATATATGTATGTATTTATTTGTTATTCCTCACCCGAGGGTACTTTTTCCATTGATTTTTAGAGAGTGGAAGGGAGGAAAGGAGGGAGGAGAGAAGGAGTGAGAGAGACATACTGATTAGTTGCCTCCTGAACACACCCCGTAAGGGGCCAGGGATCAAATCTGCCACCCAGGCACTTGTCCTTGACTAGGAATCAAACCCATGACCCTTCCATGCTTGAATCAACGCTCGAACCACTGAGCAAAACTGGCCAGGGCCCATTATTTAGTTTTTTAATCCTCACAGTTGATACTTCAGCACAAAAGAGCCCAAAATCGTTTTCTACCGTAGTATTTAATTTCAGAGGAGAAAATCCCTATTCAAAAATTCATAAAGGACATGAAATGTGAGCAGGAATGAACCAAAAGTGCACATAAGACACCTTTAAGATTTTTTTTCCATTATATCATTTTCCCATTAGGAAAATACTTAATACCATAGTTATTGAGAAATAAAGCCTATTATATGATTGGGGTCCAATAAGCAAAAAATTTATTTCTAGTACAAATTCGAAGACAACACTTGTCAAAAATATGTAACTGGAAATTTTATATATTATCTTGTCCACAGAGATATGCATGTGATATGCAAGTGCTCTGAAATAATATAAAGCACTACAGAAAACACTACCTTCAACCACTTACAAATTCGTACTTTTAAAACCTGAGTCAAATCATAAGATACTATTTCAAACTTATTAACCTGGCAAAAACTTCTGCAAAATCAATTATTGATGAAGATGTAAAGCAACAAGGAATTCTCATATATTGCAGGTAGAAGCATAAACCTGTACAACCATTTTAGAAAACAATTTGAGAGCCCAGCCCCTGTGGTTTAGTGGATTGTGTATCATCCCATGTACTGAGAGATCCCGGTTTGATTCCTGGTCAGGGCACATGCCTGGGTTGTGGGCTTGATCCCCAGAGAGGGGTGTGCAGGAGGCAGCCAATTGATGTTTCTCTCTCTCTCTCTCCCTCCCCCATCCTCTCTCTCTAAAAAGTAATAAAAACATATTTTAAAAAATTAAAATAAAATAAAAAGAAATAAGCAATCTCCTTAAAAAAAAAAAAAGTTTTTATTGATTTTTTTTAGAGAGAGTGGAAGGGGGAGAGAGAGAGAAACATCAATTGGCTGCCTCCTGCACACCCCCCACTGGGGATTAAGCCCGAAACCCGGGCATGTGCCCTGACCAGGAATCAAACTGGGACCTCTAGTCCATGGGACGATGCTCAATCCACTGAGCCATACTGGCTGGGCTAAAGTAATATCCTTTAATAGAAAAATTTTAAAAAATCAGAGTCCTGTCCTGGCCAGTATGGCCCAGTGGTTAGAGCACTGGCTCTCAGACTGAAGGGTTGCAGGTTTGATTTCCAGTCAAGGGCACATACCCAGGTTGCAGGTTCAATCTCCACCCCAGTTGGGGTACATGCGACGCAAATAATCAATGTCTCTCTCTCACATCCATCTCTCTCCCTCCCTCCCACTCTCTCTAAAAATCAATGGAAAGCCCTGGCCGGTTTGGCTCAGCTGTTAGAGCATTGGCCCTCGAACCAGAGTCCTGGGTTCAATTCCGGCCAAGGGCACGTACCTCAGTTGCAGTTGGTCCCCAGCTCTGGTTGGGGTTGTGAGGGTGACAACCAATCGATGTGACTGTCTCACATTGTTGTTCCTTTCTCTCTGTCTCTCTTCCTCCCTCCCTCTATCTGAAGATAAATGGAAAAAATATCCTCAGATGAGGATTAAAAAAATAATAAATAAATAAATAAATAAGAATCAATGGACAGCCCAGCCGATGTGGCTCAGTGGATTGAGGGTCAGTCCCATGGACTGAGAGGTCCTGGTTCAATTCCTGGGCAGGGCACATGCCCAGTGTGTGTGCGTGTGGGGGGGCCGTGCAGGAGGTGGCTGATTGATGTTTCTTTCTCATATCAATGTTTCTATCTCTCTCTCTAAAAAAATCAATAAAGCCCTGGCCAGTTTGGCTCAGCAGTTAGAGCGTCAGCCCGCGGACCAATGAGACCTGGGTCGATTCCAGCCAAGGGCACGTACCTCGGCTGTGGTTCGTCCCGGCCCTGATCGGGGTCATGTGGAAGGCAACCAGTCGATGTGTCTCTCTCACATCGATGTTTCTCTCTCTCTCCCTCCTTCCTACTCTGTCTAAAGATAAATGGAAAAATATCCTCGGGTGAGGATTAAAAATAATAATAATAATTAAAAACATTTAAAAAACCCATTTGTTAAAAAAAAATAAAAATCAACAGAAAAAATGTCAAAAGAGGGTCCTTGGTTGAAAGAAAGAAACTATATTTAAGTGGATTAAGCAGAAAAGGAATTAATCAGATATTGGGAGTTCAGAGAATGAATGAAAACCTCCTTAATTTGGCAAACACACAGAAACCAAGTAAAGCTTAGTCAAAACCACCAACCAAGGTCACCCTACAGGAAGAACCTCTTAGGAAACTGCTCCTCTAGCACTGCCACTGCCACCAGCCAATGGAATGGATTCTAAAACTGTCCTTGCTTATATGCACCTCTCACTCCACATGCAAGTCCCTAGTCAAGTGTATTTGAGTGTTACCGTTGCCAGGGGTCCAGGACAGAAAGTGTATGTATAAGTTATAGGCACACAGCCGTTCCAGTTTCCTCTCCAACTAAGAATCACAAAAACGCAACACTGGAAGGTGGTTAAAATGGTAAACAAACAAAAGGAACAACAAAGGGTCACTTCAAAGCCCAATGAGTACAACTTGCCACACAAGAATCCTTCCAGTCTACCCATTAGCAATAAACTTTAATGTGTGCCTTCTTCTGCTTCATTATTCAAAATATCATTTCCTGAAAGTAATTTTACAAAGTACAAAATTTTAAAAAACTAACATTTATAACCTGTATCAGGTAATCTCCTTTCCAATATTTTGTCTTTCAAAGTCACAAACACTTGCTGCAACCCTACCTAAACACTTACTATCCCACTAACAGAAATGGAATTCACTGAAATCACAACAGTTCCCAATAAGAACAGTATGATAATATGTACATTTACTATCTAATGCAATCTGACACATTATATTCTGGCTTTAAGATTCAGATAATTAGGGTGGATTAGATTTATGCAAATATCTGAACCTAAGGTTTTAGAACTAGCAAAAAATGTTTTTTATCACATTTGCTCCAAAAGTCACTATGTCAACTAGACTACAAACAGGCTATTCAGTAGTAATAACTTTTATCAAAAATTTCCAGCTACACTGGCCCTTAAAAGGCTCCAAATTCCCTATGAATATAAGTAAATAGACTATCACATAAAAAACTAGACAAATTTTATAACAGAATCAATAGTAGTGACTAGTATATCACAAGACATATATTTTTACTTCAAGTTCATTTTACTTATAAGTATTTCTAAAAATATCTTCTCAATAATAAACTTTGCTTCCCAGCCAAACATTACTTTTACATTAGAAGAGCAGACTCTGGATCTAGCTGACTCGGTCATTTACTAGCTGTGTGACTTTGGGCAAGTTACTTCACTTCTTTTTGCTTCAAATCCTTATCTACAATTTGGAGATTGTTGGAAAGTTGATGATTAAATGAGTGAATATATGTAGTATTAAAAATAGTTGCCAGGACGGCTACCCCTCCGGGGAAAAAAAGAGAAGTGCCTGCCAAAAGTGAGTACTCAGTGTTATTTCAAACCAAAAGGCTGAGTAAACTATTCAATAGTAACAAAAACCAGAACACAAAACCACTACAAACCCCGCATACTTAGCTCAATTTTTATAATACAATAAATATATACAAGGAAAAAAAAAAAAAAAGGGTAGGAAACAAACTATCCTGAAAAGTTAATACTGAATGGGGGGTGGGGGAGATTCCCAAACTGTACAGAATCACCTATGAAGTTAGTCTCCTCCTCACTCCTCTCTCCCCCAAAATCAATCTCAATCTAAGCCTCTATCTACACCCAACTACCAGTTTACAGGAAATCAGGAAAATCTAGAATATGGGAAACTCTGCAGGACAAATGACCTGGTTTCCTCAACAAGTACAAGGAAAAAAAATCAGAGAAGAAATATACAAATTAAGAGCCTTGAAAGAAACTCAGTCAATTACAGTATGTGAGACCTGGGTTCTTATTAAAAAAAAAAGAGCCCAGTAGGTGTGGTTCTGTGGTCGAGTGCAGACCCATGCACCAAGAGGTTACCTGTTCCGATTCCTGGTGGGGGCACATGCTCAAGTTTCAGGCTCAGGGAGCGTGTGGGACACAGCTGATAGATGTTTCTCTCTCTCCCTCTACCTTCCTCTCTCTCTAAAAATCAGTAAAAATATATTAAAAATAAATAAACAAACAAACCAGAGAAGTCAACAGAAACAATATCTAAGAAAAAGAAAAACAAAACAAAACAAAACTCCATGTGCCCTGGCCAGTTTGAACATTGGTCCTTGGACCAAAGAGTCGCGGGTTTGTTTCTGGTCAAGGGCACGTACCTCGGTTGTGGTTCAGTCCCTGGCCCTGGTCGGGGTAGTGCAGGAGGGAATCAGTCAATGTGTCTCTCTCACATCGATGTTTCTCGTTCTCTCTCTCCCCCCACCCCTCCCACTCTATCTGAAGATAAATGGAAGAATATCCCCGGGTAAGGATTAAAAAAAACAACAACAAAACACAAAACTCCACGTGCAATGATATGTTCAGATTTCACTCGACTGGTAAAAGGATGTTCATTTCAGACAATTTATTTAACAATTCTAAAGTGCTTGCTAATGTCAGGCACTGTTTTAAGAACTGTACAAATAACATTTTATTTATTAACCACAATCACTCTATGAGAAAGTACTATTGTCTCCATTTAACAGAGGAAGAAACAGGCACAGAAGCCTCACCTAAAACTTCCCCATGGTCATAAAGCTAAGTAGTAATGTTGAGATTTAAACTCAGGCTATAAAGTTTAGTGCCCTAAATTACTATATCATAGTATCTTTCTACATGGTGTAGTGAAAACAGTTCTTTGGAATCAGATAAAATTGCCTGAATCCCCATCTCTCATGTTATGTAAATCATTTAACTTCTCAGAACCTCTGTACACTCACTTGTAGAAGGGTCTGATCTCCCCCCCCAAGTCGGGGTCGTGTGGGAGGCAACCAATCAATGTCTCTCTCTCTCATAGATGTTTCTCTCTCTCTCTCTCTCTCTCTCTCTCTCTCTCTCTCTCTCTCTCTCTCTCTCTCCCTCCCTCCCCTCCCTCCCTCTCTTTCTCTCCCTGCTCCCCTTCCACTCTAAAAAAAAACCCACAAAAAACAACAGAAAACATATCCTCGGGTGAGGATCAACAAAAACAAATAAAAAATAAATAAATAAAACTGTTTTCAGGAATGAGATTATATATTGGACTGTATTATAGCCTTTAGTTTATGAAGCCCACAATAAATGGTTCTCACTACCCTTCCCATTATCACCAGGTGAGACTAATTAAAAAGTAGAGCTAATAATTCATAAACAAGTAGCAGAAACACTAGAACAACTCTACCTTTTAATTAACTAAAGAGCACACAAACCAACTTTTCAACATACTTATAAACTTCAAGAATGTTAATAATTCAAAACAGAATTTTTATATAATAAAATTTAAACTTATAATCAGCAGAAACAAGAGTTTGCAATCTAAATTTTAAGTATAGCCAAACTTGCCCTGGCCAGTTTGGCTCGGCGTTTAGAGCACTGGCCTGAGGACCGAAGGGTATCAGATTCAATTCCTGGTCAAGGACACATACCTGGGTTGCAGATAATTGGGTTGCAGGTTTGAGTCCAGGCCCTGGTCGGGGCTGTGCAGGAGGCAACCAATCAGTTTCTCTCTCTCTCTCTCCCCATCTTCTCCCCTTCCACTCTATCAAATATCCTCAGGTGAGAATTAAAAAAGATAATAATAAAGTATCGCCAAACTTAATTAATTCAATTTTTTTGAAAACAAACAAAACTCACTCCACACAAACAGACCTACTGCTCAGAAAGTGTAATAAAACTTTGTTTTATGCTGGTGATTCCTTAGCCTGATATCTGGTTAATATAAGGCAAAGTAGTTTTATCATAGAAAAGGAAGGTAAAATTAAATGAGTATGTTAAAAAATCAACACCTTACAAGATAGCTTTCTATGTTGTTAACCTGTGAATATTTTTGCGCTTATTTGTTAAACTACTAAGTTCTTTGATGGCAAGAATGTTTTAAGGTCATCTATGTGTTCCTAGTGCCTAGCATGCTGAAACTAGCACCATAGTACAGCCTCCAGCAGTTCTTTCTTTCTTATTTTTATTTTTTAAAATATTTTTTCTTTATTGATTTTAGAGAGAGAGGATGGGAGAGTGAGAGAGAGATAGAAACATCCATGAAAGAGAACATTGATTGGCCATCTCCTGCATGCCCCCCACTGGGGATTGGGCCCACAACCTGGGCATGTGCCCTGACCGGGAATCGAACTGGCAACCTCTTGGTGCATGGGTTGATGCCTAACCACTGAGCCACACAGGCCCGGGCTCTTTTTTATTTTTTTATTAATTTATTTTTGCTACAAATGTTTCTTCTTTTTCCCCCACTGATTCCCTCCTTCAGATCCGGATCTCGCCCCCATCCCCAGCATTGTTGTCTAGATCCATGGTTATGCATCTTTCTTTCTTTTTTAAAAAATGTATTGGGGTAATAAAATCATATAGGTTTAAGGCGTATAATTCTATAATATATCATCTGCATATTGCACTGTGTTCACTACTCCAAGTCATGCGCCTCTAGCATTTCTTAAAAGGAGAATGATTGACTTGTTTTGTCTAAAAAATGAAAAATAGCCCTGTCTGGTTAGCTCAGTTGGTTAGAGCATTGTCCCAATTCGCCAAGGTTGTGGGTTGGATCCCAAGGAATGGCACATATAAGAATCAACCAATGAATGCATAAATAAGTGGAATAATACATCGATGTTTCTCTCTCTCTCACTTCCTCTCTCGCTAAAAAAACAAAACAAAAAGCAATAGAAGAAAAAATAAAATAAAAAATGAAAAATAATTTGCCCAAAAGATAAATTAAAGGCTGATGATATGCTTTAGTAAAGGAAATAGACTTATTAGAATCCTTTAAGTATCTGCCTAGGGTATTTGAAATCACCTATACAAACCCAATTTACATAACAATAACAATATTTGACCTCAGTTAAGATATACTTTTGGACAAAAGAAATTCAGCTCCGCTTACTAAACTATTTTTCAAGTTTGACCGTAGTCAGTTTTGTTTTGGGCAGACTTCAGTGGGAAATAAAAATCAGAGTTTGAGCCCTGGCCGGTTCGGCTCAGCCGTTAAGAGCGTCAGCCTGCGGTCCAGAGAGACCCGGGTTTGGTTCCCGCTAGGGGACATGTACCTTGGTTGCAATTTGTCCGGGACCCTGGTTGGTCGTGCGGGGAGGCAGCCACTCGATGTGTCCCTTTCATGTCGATGTTTCTCTCTCCCTCTCTATCTGAACAAAAAATGGAAAAATGTCCTCGGGCAAGGATTAAAAAAAAAAAAAATCAGAATTTGATTTAGAAGTGACTTGGGCAACTAGGTCTCGGCACAAACATATATTAAATTCCAGGCAAGTACCCTGGCTGGTTTGGCACAGTGGTTAGAGCATCGGCCCTCGGACTGAAGAGTGGCGGGCTCGATTCTGGTTGGGGACACGTGCAGTTAGTCCCCCGCCAGCCCACCCCAGTTGGGGTCCCCGGGCCTTGCGGGAGGCAACCAGTTGATGTGTCTCTCTCTTGTCGATGTTTCTCTCTGTGTCTTCCTCCTTCCCACTCTACCTGAAGGTAAATGGAAAAGTATCCTTGGGTGAGGATTAAAAAAAAAAAAATCCAGACAAGGGCACTAATAATCATTTATGAGGTAGTGTTATCTATGCACCACCTAGAATTTTTTCCCATTTAGTTGAAAAACCATAAATACACACATTAAAATCTACTTTTTCCATGAACTACTTACTTACTTTTCCAGTTGGGATTCTTTAAAAATGTCTGTGCCTCTCATCTTTCCAATAGCCTTATTTTTCATGGTTCAAGGCAGCAGCCATAATGGTTAAGTTCAATGACTTTTAGAAACAGATTGCTTAGGTTTAAATACAGGCTCTGACCCTGGTCAGTTTATCCCAGTGGTTAGAGCATCAGCCTGTGGACGGAAGTCTCGGGTCCAATTCCCTGTCAAGCACACATACATTGGTTGCAGGTTCAATCCCCAGCCTGGTCGGATGTCTCTCTCTCCCCTTTTCCCCCTCCCACTCTATCTAAAAATCAACGAAAAAATATCCTCTGGTGAGGATTAATAAATAAATAAACAAACAAACACAGGCTCTGCTACCTACTAGCTGGATGAGTCTCTGGACTTATTTTCCTCAACTAAAAAATGAGGGGTAAAACAATATTTACCTCATAGGAATAATAAATTTATAAATATAAAGCACTTTGAGCAATAGTCAGTGCCTGGCACATCAGAGTTATCACTGTTTTTAAGTGTATACAATTTAACCATAAAATAGACACACAATTTACTGAAGTCTGATTCAGAATTGTTTTATCTTTAACTGAGCATTTAAAAATGAATTAAAAGCAGAAATATGCCCCAGACCTCTTACTATTCCAAACTTATTAAAATGGTTGCATGTGCCCTCCTCAGCCAAGCTTTTAAACAGCCACTGATGGAGAAAACTAGTTGAAGTCACTCAAAATAAAAAAAGCTTCATAATATTTTCCCCCCAAATTTCAAGAGCTCTGATAACATACCACCTAGAATCAATTGAAAGAATATTTATATCAACATGTACAAACCGTTTGTGTACCCTGAAAAAAAATTACATTAAGGTCTCACCTAAGTGTCCAGCAGGCAACGATGGCAAAAAACAAACTGACTTGTAACTTTTATAAAGCACTTTAAATGTTTTACTTTTCTTGTAAAACCACTAAAATAAGAACAACAACAAAAATCCTAAAAGAACTGACAAAAACAAATGTTTGTGTTGAAAGACTGTAGGAAGGTAAATTGAAACTGAATCCCGGGGGAAGATGACAGTTTATTTAACCATTAATTCCAAAGTTCTCATTCACATTAGCATTTTATTATTTTATCTTTTAGACAGATTACAACTTGAAACTCAAGCACCTTCCCAAACACTGAAGTTAACTGTTTCTGGTTTCCATTCTCCTCCTTTTTGTTTTCAGTTAGACTTCTGGGTCTTAACAGTTAAAAAACAAACAAACAAACAAAAAGAGAGGCTTTTGTTTAAAAGGGCACAACAATCAGACACTCCACAGCTAAAGTTTGTTTTCACTTGTCTTACACTCCTCTAATAAATGTTCCAAACGTAAGAGCACTGATTCCCTTTCAAGTATTACACATAAAAGGCCTTAGAAAAGGCCAACAGTCCTCCCAATTACAAACCTAAGTCTACTGAAGAATATCTATCACTTTACTTTTGGATGAGATTTACACAGGAACGTGATTTCTGTTACTAAACTAAAACATAAACCACTCATGAATTTCGTTTTTTCCTAAGCAATAAACATCAAAATTAAGAGCAAGTATTTGAACAAATATGACAAACCAACTCGGAGCACAAAACTGGCTGATAAAATTAACACCACAGCACAATCTCAGAACTATAAGCAATTACAAAAAAACAAAAACAAAAACAAGCAAACCCCGCACCCACTCTTATGTAAACTTTTGGAGTAAGCAAACTTCTTTAGCCTAACCTTTGTTTTCACTTACCAAGGACTCTTCAAGATAAGACATCAATTGCAAGCAAACCAAAAGATCAAAAGATTCAGTTGTTGTCCCCGTAAGTGAAACAACTACAAATTTAGGACGATTTCACGCATTTCAAGTTACTGAAGCTCAGGACACTTCCCCAAGCTACAGCCATTTTAGATTCAGCCTTTCTTTTGAATTTCACCGGGGTGGGGTAGGGGGTGGGGGTGGGGTTGAGAGGTAGATTTAAAACAGAAAATAAAAAATCCTCCTTATAATACTTCAAGGACTACCAGCTTTTTTTCTGGGGTGGTGGTAGTGGGTGCTGGATAGAAAATCAAATTAACGAAAATATCTCGCTACCAAGGAGAACCAGAACGCTGGGGGTTAAAGGTTTTTTCCCCCCCTCATCTGACTTACACGATTATTTCCTCCTTAGATTTTCCTTCATTGGAAAAAAGCCCGTGGCTCTAATTTAAGAAGGAAAGAAAAAAGAAACCCGTAAACCAAGTCACTCAACCGCCAAGCCGAAACGCCTGGAGAGGAGCCAGAGAGCCGCAGGTGAGCGTTCCGACCCGCAGACCAAAGTTGAAGTAGGAGCACTCTGGCAGAGGCGCGGCGACGCTCCAGCTCAGGAAGCCACGCGCGGGGGGAGGCGCCCTGTGCGAACCACAGGACCCGTAGGCTCCGCTCCCCTTCCCCGGGCCGACCTACACCCAACCACCTGTATGAAAGCCTCCTTCAACTTATTTCAACAGCCGGCCAGTCAGGCACCGGGCGGAGTCCCGCGCTGGGAAGACCCTAGATCTCCTATTATCCCGTTGTTCGGAACTCCTACTCACCGGGCAGCGGCCGGGCTACAGCTAGGGACCAGACGCGGTGGCTGAGGACACGTCCTCAGCTTCCTGATCCCGCAGAGGTGGAGAGCCCACAACCATAACAAAGCTCTTTCCAAAATGGCTGCCCGGCCCACACCGCCCAGGAGGGGCAGAGCGGGTGGAGGGGGAGGAGCGATGACCAGCCCAGCCCGCCCCCATTGAACACCGCCTTACACACGCCCACCCACTCCCACCGCCCACTGGGGACGCACGCGCACGCGCCCTGTTCGGATGACCCTGCCGGCGCCCCACGCCGCCAACGTTCGGGCGCGTGAACGGCGGTTATTCCCTGCCCCACCCCCCCAGCTCCCTTCGCCTCGACTAGAGGCGGCGGCCAGCCCAGTTTGGTACTCTTCTTATCCCCCTGCCCAACTCTAGGGCCTGGACGCGTGTCCATGAGTGGGTGGTGTGTATATGTGTACCTGGTTTTCCCCGCCCCTTCGTTCTTTACCCTCCCACACCTCACCTCTGGGCAAGCACCCATCCCCAAATTACCTCTACGAGTACTAGCAAACCGGTTTCGTAGGAGCATGCGTTTTCCGACCCTTTCCCACCTTCCGCTCCTTTACGTGCGCGTGTCGTTAAGACTCCAGCCACCAGCGGGCCACACGACCCGGCTCTGGAGACTAGCGCTGCTGGGCGCGACGCGCTACCCGCTGGGAGAGGTAGTTCCGCCCGGAGGCTGGCGTCACGCCCCCGACAAGCACAGTGCGGATTTCTGGCCTCTGCCTGGCGGAGAAGCTTTTCTCCTACCCAAAGTCTCATTGGATAATGCACGACGGGAAGGGGCGGCGCTGCCATTACAGACAAAGAAGGAAATAAAAGTGAAAGCCTAGCGCGATTAGAATTTGCTGTGAGCCCATCCTGCACTGGAAGCCAAACCACTTGATATCCCGCAACCAGGAAGCTAGGCTACCTAGAATACCGAGGGATGGAGAAACTGGCCAGCGTGGGCCCCTTGAGCTATCCTCTTACTTGTCTTATTAATAAGGCTACCCGCTCAAATTGCTTGGTACTGTTCCTCTTTAATAGACTGTAAAATGGAGACTCAGAGAAGGGAACCGACTTGCCCAAGGTCACATAACCGATAAAAGTTAAAGCTAAGGGTGAGGGGAGGATCTAACTTTGTGAATCACCCTCAAAGCTCTTACCACACCTTTCATGGGCGTGAAAATCTTGTCCCTTGCGTTTTGTTTTTTTCAAATTGTTGACAGTGTTATGTCCCCCATTCCTCCCCTCTTTGTCCCCCTCCACCCAGCTCCCGCCCCACCTAGGCCTTACTCACACTACTGTCCATGGGTTATGCATATATGCGTATATGTTCTTTGGTTAATCTCTTCCCGTCCCCTCCACCCCTTTCCCCTTATTTCTTAATGAAGTTTCCAGGTCCCAGCAAATAGAATGGAAGTAAAAACTTGTTTTTTTTCTCAACTAGTATTTGCAGTTCAGGACCCTAATGCGCAGTGAGATGTGCCCCGTCGATCCTAGAAACCCTGTTGTTATGCAAACTAAAAGATGAGTTCCAGAGATGACAAGCAATTTGGCCAAGTCCCACCTGGTCTAGACCCCAAATCTCTCCTACCTTCTTCCACCATCACTCTGAAATTATTTCAGTAGTTGCACTCAACCTTTCCTAACTGGTTGGGAAACCTGGAATAGAGAGGCAAGTATCCTTCAGCTGCCCTACAGACATCAAAAGCTGGCTTTCACTAGAATTAAGAGAATGACCCAAGACGGAAAAGCAAGCCCGCCTAGGAACCACTTAGCGCTGGTCCAGTCCCCACACGGATTCATTTTTATCCAGTTGTCAGGAAGTGCGGGACTGTCTAACCCCACTTGCCGGAAGTATCTTTTCAGGAGTACCTGGTAGTTCTTGCAGCTCTGCTTTCCATCTCTCTGCGCGACACTGGCAAGTGAGTAGCAGGGCTGCTGCCAGAAGTGCAGGTTGGGAAGGGGGGCACTAAGGGTTGGCAGTAAACCGGAGTCGCGGGCATTGTCGAGCAAATTTTACCGAGGATCCTTGCGTCTAGAAATCACCCCCTTTTCTCAGGTGTAGGATCTGAGGTTTGCAGTTTGCAACTTTTTCTTTTGGCAGTGGAAATACTGAATGTTTTCGCCTGAATTAAAGCGGATTAACCCTTGGGTCTGTCCTAATTCCCTAACCAGTTGGCTGGCCCCGGGTTTTAGGCTATCATTTATTCGCTTTAACCCCTGAGTTGGAAAGCACATATTGCAGTGGACAGGGAGTTCTGAAGGTGGAGGGAGCGCTGAGACTTTAAGTTGGGTGGTCCAGAAGGTCCTTACGCAGGTGATTTTGAGAAAAGGTGAGTGTGTGGGCCCTGCAGATGAATGTCTGGGAGTCAGGAGGTGTATGTGCTGGGTGTCATTTTAGGATCTACTCAGAGGCCCAGGATAACTTAACCCTACTTGCTTCCTATGTATAGAATGAAGACATTGACCAGTGTACAGTTCTCAGATTTGTGATCAAGAAATTAGTTTATTGCCCTCCCCATAGCCAAGGTTGGGGGTTCCATCCCTGGTAAGGGCACATTCAAGAATCAATCAATGAATGCCTAAATAAATGGAACAACAAATTGTTTCTCTCTCCTTCTCCCTTCCTTTCTCTCTCGCTCTAAAAATCAATAACTAAAAAAAAGAAATTAGTTCATTAAAATTGTTAATGGAGAGGCAGCTGTGGGTTTTAGATTTTTTCCCTGACACCCAGTATGCTTTTCCTGGTTAAGAATGGGACTCACATAAGACATCTGGATTCATATTTTCACTCAATCACTTACTAGCTACTTATATTAGACAGGGTTCTTGACCATTTCCCCTTGTGTAAGGAAGGAATAATGGCTAATATTATTTATTTTTTATTTTTTCCTCACCTGAGGACATTTTTGCATTTATCTTCAGATAGAGCAGGAGGGAGATGGGGGGAAGAGAGAGAGAGAAACATCGATGTAAGAGAGCGACATTGAGTGGTTGCCACCCACACAACCCCAACCGGGCTGGGGACAAACTGCAACTGAGGTACGTGCCCTTAGTGGGAACCCAACCCAGGACTCTCTGATCCGCAGGCCGACGCTCTAACCGCTAAGCCAAACCGGCCAGGGCGATAGCTAATATTTTTTTGAGTGCATTGTGTCAGGGACAGTTCTCAGCTCTTTACATGTATTAACTGATCTAATTTTTACAGTGACCCTGTGTAGTTATTATAATCCTTATTTTCAAAGGTTAGTGAACTGCATCATAGAAAGATTAAATAATATGTGCAAAGTCACATATCTAAGAAGTGGTGGAGCCAGGATTCCAATCCAGATAGTTTGACTCCAAAGTCTGTGCTCTAGCTTAACAGGCTAAGTCTCTCTGCACCAAGTTGATGAGATTATTGTATTAAATGAGTTTTTTCATATAAACACATACAGTGTCTGGTTCACAGATGAATTGTATTACTATTGTTATTTTATTATTTTGAGCTGCAAACTCCTAAGTCCCAAAATAGATAACTAAGGGGGAAAAAAGAGAACAGAGATATGACCTTGAGTTTTAAAGATGAGAAATTGGCACTTGGATAAGGAAACAATTTATTCAAGGTCATGCAGCTGGGAAATGATGAAGGTTATCTGTAAAATCCAGATCTCTGTGCATTAGTCTTTTCAGAGATGGAAAGGATCTGTTAACATGTTACTGAGTTTTGAAAACATTAATTCTTGTTTTCAAAGGAAACAGTTATATGAGAGAAATTCTCAAGTTACTTTTATTTTTTTAATATGTTTTTTATTGATTTTTAGAGCCAGAGGAAGGGAGAGAGAGAAATATCCATCGGCTGCCTCCTGCATGCCCCCTACTGGTGATCAAGCCCACAACCCTGGCATGTGGCCTGATCAGGAATCGAACCAGGACCTCTCAGTCCATGGGATGATGCTCAATCCACTGAGCCACACAGGCCGGGCCTCAAGTTACTTTTAAAAAATTATGTATAAAATGAAGAAAATTAAGTGATCTTATTTTGTACACAGAAATATGCTTCTGATTCAGCCTGTCCACTTAGCTGTAAAAGTACATTAACCAGAACTGCGTGGCATCTTCCTGAGCAAGACTTCATTAGGGCCCAGTATGCTTCACTTTATCCAGAAGTTTTCTCAAGCATCTTCAAAGGTTGGTTTATTCAGCAAATATTTGAGCACTACTTGCCAGGCGTGGTTTGGCTGTGTAATAGCAGCAAAAAAGAAGACAAAAAATATCCTATCCTGATATATTTGGGGGAGGGGTGTGTGTGTAAAATACAAATAAATAAAATATTTAATATGTCAAGTGGTAAGTGCTGTGGAGAACTATAAAGCAGGACAAGGGAATACGGAATCATTCCTAGCATTTTGAGAAATCATCAAGATTCTTAACTCTTTCATTTTTCCTTTCATCTAACACTTCTTGAGTTACTGTTAATCTATATTCTAGTTGGAGTCTGGAATCTGCTCACTAAAGCACAGAATCAGCAGAGGTTATTTAGACATATAACATGAAAAGCACAGGGATTTTTTTTTTAAGGCATAGAAAAAAATATGGTCCTGGCTCTGGAGTCTACTCAGACAAGTAAACACACAATTTTAATTCACTGTGAGAATTATAATGGAAGTGCACACAGGATACTTACTTATAGGAGCATTAAATCAGATTGGAGAAAGCTCTAAGCTGAATTTGGAATACAAATTCCCGAAGAGAAAAGTAATGAGCCAGAATGCTAGGCAGAGACACAGAAAGGCATGGAGCTATGAAAAGTATGCAGTGTCCATAGAGCTATATTAGAAGGTAGACTGTTTTTCTCTACATAAAATAGCATTCCCATAGTGATTAGTGCAACTGCTTTTATAGTTTATAACTAGAAGAGGCAGTTTAGAACAACAAATACCAAACATCCAGTCTTTACCTGTTCTTTGAGATATTTTTCTCATGGGATAAAATTAGCGGTAAGCCAAAACATAACCGGCTTCTATTCAGTGGTTTCTTTTGAATGTTGTATAGCTGTTAATAATCTTAGCCAGCAATAACATCACTCTGTACTGTAGTCCAACCTTTCTGTAAAGTTCAGTGTGCTAACAGAAAGCAGATATTGTTTTATATTGTTCTACATTGGAATTAACTAAGGCATTTGGTTATTTTTTTTAAAATCTGTTTTTGTCTTCTGGTTCTATTTTCTCTATAGATGCTGAAATACCCTTTCACAGTTGGACTAGGAGCCAGCAGAACAGAAACACTTTCTCTCAAGACATGTCTCCAGCAGAACTTTTCACCTTTGTTTCTAAGGCGTTGGCCTTTCTCATCATTTCCAGTGTGTATGAGCAAGATACAATACTATCATACTTCCCCATGCAGCTTTAAGAAGCAGAAGCAAGAAGTACTTCCAGTCAGGCCACCAAAAACTATCACGTACCTGCCTGACAGCCCAAAGCCAGCATTATATGTATCTCTGGTGGGACTAATCCCCTTCTTTGCGCCACCACTGGTCATGGTGATGACAAAGACTTATATTCCCACATTAGCTTTTACTCAGATGGCTTATGGAGCCAGTTTCCTAGCTTTCTTGGGAGGGATCAGATGGGGTTTTGTTCTGCCAGAAGGTAGTCCAGCCAAACCAGACTTCCTCAATTTAGCGAGTAGTACTGCTCCTGTTGTGTTTGCATGGTCTGCCTTCCTTATTTCTGAAAGTCTCAATGAAGCTATAGTCACAGTAATAATAGGTTTGGGAATAGCATTACATATTGAACTTTTTCTCTTGCCACATTATCCCAATTGGTTCAAAGCCCTGAGGATAGTAGTCACTTTAGTGGCCTTGTTGTCATTTGTACTCACTTTACTACTTAAAGACATATATCCAGAGAAAGGACCCAAGAGACCTGGTCAAGTAGAATAAATACACAGCTATTCTGTAGATGACGTTAGCATGTTGGCTACAAGCCTTATAAGGTTGTTTTGCATCTCCTTTTTCTTCGACTACTGTTTAGCTCTTTATTTCCCACCAATGGTAATTTATTCACATTTTTTTCATTTCTAGAAATCTTTATTTCATAGGAATTATATGATCAACAACTTAAAAATCCCTAACAAGTCCTTTTTGTGGCATATTATGTTACAGTTCTCATTCAGTCTTATGAATTATAAAGTTGTCCACTCATACATTTCAATTTTTTAATTATTTTGAAAAATGTAAAATTTTTTAAAAAGGTGAAAAATCCCTTTTTGCTAGAGCCTATGATCACTGAAAAAACACACACACATTCTCCTATTCAAGAGGAAAACTTCAATCCATAAATGTCTGAAAGTAATAAGTGGTTCTAGGGTGGAGTGTTCATTGCAGTTTCCCCTGGGAATTGCATTTCCAAGCTCATTTTACCTGGTATAACCTAATTATATGAGCTGAAAGGATCTGTGGCTCTAAAGTCATTTGGGAGTAGTGTCATGAGGAGAAGTCATGTGTAAAGAGAAGCTGGACACATTTCTAGTTTTTATCAGGATATTTGGCAGAGTATAGATGTAACTCACCAAACAAAACACCAGTGGGTCAAAATTATTTAAAAGAATAAAGCCACTAGTATATAAAATTAGGGAAAGTCAAGCTGGAGCCATCTTGATATTCTAATGAACAGGGCTATCTAGTTTTACATGTTAACTCACAGAAAGCTTTCTCAAAACAGTAAAAGCATCACTTTAGGATTCTAACTTGAAAACCTTGTCTCGAGATTCCGTCTCAAAAACGGAATATATGTAAGAATATAAGGAAATAATATTGCCTGGTGTATTATCTTTGTATAAGTATTCAAATAGCAAATTTCTTAAGTAAATTTCATACGTATTTTTTCCACTCTAGTGATTCTTGCTGTGAAGAGATAAGAGTCTAGATTGGTAACCTGTTTATTTTCTTACACACCTGTTATGGTTTGAATTGTGTGTTGAAATCTAATCCCTAGTATTTAAGAGAGTGACCTTATTTGGAGATAGGGTCTTTATACAGAGGTAGTACAGTTAAAATGAGGCCATAAGGGTAGGCTTATAATGTAATATCACTTTAATTTTTTTAAAAAAAATTTTTCTTTATTGATTTTTAGAGAGAGAGGAAGGGAGAGGGAGAGAGATAGAGACATCAATGAGAGAGAACATCGATCGGCCACCTCCTGCATGCCCCCCTGCCGGCGACGACCTCTTGGTGCATGGTTGATGCTCAACCACTGAGCCATACAGGCCGGGCTTCTCACTTGAATTTTTATAACAAGGGACAATTTAGAGACAAACATGCATACAGAGAGAATGCCATGTGAATGGATGGCCTGTCTATATGTCAAGGAGAGAAGCCTGGAACAGATCCCTCCCTCTTAGCCCTCAGAAGGAACCAACTCTACCAGCACCTTAAGTTCAGACTTCTAGCATCCGAAACTGTGAGACAATAAATTATGTTGTTTACATTTCTATGGTACTTTGTTACAGCAGCCCTAAGCAAACAAATATAACACCATAGAGCTAGAACTTGTCTAGATCATGGAGAAGTTTACCAGTTAAAGCCTGTGGCTGAAACCAACACATGGTCCTTCTTTATTAAGGTAGATAACAGTTTACCACAACCTGATAATAATAAAGGAAAGAAAATGCATACACTTCAGATCTTTCTCAGAAGGAAAAGCAGCCTCAGAAGGAAGAGCAAAAATCAAAATACTTTATTAGTTCTTTTTTAAAACAACCTGTCATTATCTGGGAAACAATAAACATATTTACAATTACCTATTTTTCAGGGAACATTTGGACCTATTAAGCCTAAACACTGATTGTCTTGACATTAAATTTCTGCCACAGCAGTACATAATGCCTCCCTTCACAGTGCCATTTTAGGTTGCCAGGCAATAATGAGAAATTATAGGAGCATTTTGTACATCTCTTTTGAATCAGAATGCAGATTCTCTGTAACTGGAAACATTAAAGGCTCATGAGTTTAAATGGTCTACAAATTATCTTGACACTTCATTCCTTGACATTTTACAGATCCCAAGTAGGCATCTGTGACCCTTCAGACTTTCTGTCTGTACTACATAAGCTTTTCCTTTTTTTTTTTAAGACCCCCCTTGCCCTGGCCGGTTTGGCTCAGCAGTTAGAGCGTCGTCGGCCTGCGGTCCAGAGAGACCCGGGTTCAGTTCCCGCTAGGGGCGTGTACCTCGGTTGCAATTTGTCCCTGACCCTGGTTGGTCGTGCAGGAGGCAGCCACTCAATGTGTCCCTTTCGCGTTGATGTTTCTCTCTCTCTCTCTCTCTCTCTCCCTGTCTCCCTCCCACTCTATCTGAACAAAAAATGGAAAAATGTCCTTGGGTGAGGATTAAAAAAAAAAAAAAAGACCCCCCTTTATTGATTTTAGAGGGAGAGGGAGAGAAACATCGATGAGAAAGAACATCGACTGGCCGCCTCCTGCATGCCCCCTACTAGGTATTGGGCCCACAACCCAGGCATGTGCCCTGACCAGGAATTGTACCAACGACCTCTTGGTGCATGGGTTGATGCTCAACCACTGAACCAAATTGACCGGGCTAAATATTTTTTAAACTGATTTTTAGAGATAGAGGAGGGAAGAGGGAGAAACATTGATATGAGAGTGAAACATCTTTCATCTGCCTCCTGCACACCCCTTACCAGGGATGGAACCTGCAACCCAGGCATATGCCCTGATGGGGATCAAACCTGCAACCTCTTGGTGTACAGGCCGACGCTCACCAACTGAGCCACACCGACCATGGCCATAAGCTTTTCTTAAGACAAGCATATGGTTAAGTTATGAAGAAAAGTATCCTTTGGGCCAATCCAAATATTCTGGATATGAATGCTACTGAGTCGTTAATACTTACATAAAGTTTCTTATCTAAATAAGCTGTTGATGCTTATCACAATATACTATAAAGGACTTTAGTAAAGAAAAGAGAAGATCAGGAATATACAATCAAATCTTGGAATCAGCTGGTTAAAAACCTAAATGTATATAAGATGCTTAATATAGATAGCTCCAGCCTGGCCAATGTAGCTCAGTGGATTGAGCATCGTCCCATGGACTGAGAGGTCCCAGTTCAATTCCTGGTCGGGGCACATGCCCGGGTTTCAGGCTCAATCCCCAGTGGAGGGCATGCAGGAGGCAGCCGATAGATGACTGTCTCTCACATTGATGTTTCTATCTCTCTCTCCCTTCCTCTCTCTCTAAAAAATAAATAAAAACATTAAAATATATATATATATAAATAGCTCCAACTGACTAGTAGAAATAACTTAAAAGTGATGATCATGTACACGAATCTTTTGAGAATTGGACAGAGAACAATTATTTAGAATTCTTCTCGGGAAAAATTATTTGAGAAGTAGTTTTGGATCAGAAGCCTTTCATCTTATAAGTACAGAATTTCCATATGCATCTATACTTCCACCTTCTCGAAATCAGGCAGCTCATACTTAGGCTTGTTCAAGTAGAAGTAAGCTTGATCAATTCCATCTTCCCAAAGCCAAACAAATATTTCTGGTGACCATTTTAAAAACAGGGAAGAAATTTACTAGGTGCATACCACTTACTGGGCTCTATCACCCATTACACCATCCTATTGCAGTAAAGGACTATCACTAAGAACCTCCACTTACTCACCTGCATTCTCAGCATCAAGACAAAAAACATAAGTGAGCAAAAGTTTTTTTTATGATGTTATCAACAGGTCAAAACTTACCTCTCTATATACATAGCTAGATATTTCCCACATATCTCTCCCAGTATGTCTGCTGCCAATAAAAAGTTTGGGGCTAGTGAAACTCCTAGCATCAAATATAAGTAGGAAATTGCTTCATTGGCTTTTCACTGTAGGTTAAACTATGGCCATGGAAAACTGTTCTGGATTGAATCATGAATACACAGATATCTTCAAACTGTTTCACTGACACTCTTGTATCACACTGGGTCATGTTACAGCTTGAATTGCACTGGAGAAGCTGCTGAAGGGGCTATTGGCCAAGACATTTCTAGCAAATCATGTTTACAAATAGGACTCTACTCCTAACTGAACAATTCTCTATAGTATTTCTATTAGTAAGCTTGGCAAATTTTTGTGAGCTCTTCATTAATTTAGGATATATTCCATATCCCTTCTCACTCAAATTCTTAGAAGAATAACCTTTAGTCATTTATCTATCAAATACATGGAAAACAAAAGAATCAAAGGGTCCTATGACCAAATATGTGGTTGATTTGCAAAAGGTCAGATTCTATATTTTCAAAATGTATCTTGTGCTCTCTTAAGGTTTATAGTTCATAGTACAGCAACACCTCCTTCACAGCGACTGGTGATCATGTTACCGATTTCTGTCCATGTATCTGAATGAGGGTTATAAACTTCAACTGAGTCCAAGGTACCTGGTGCCAAGAAATCATGGCTGGAAGATCGACCTCCAGAAACATACAGAAGCCCATTGACTGCTACAACACACATGCCTGCTCTAGGCACTTTCATTGAAGCAACTTCAACCCACTTTTCCTGGTTAAGAGAAAAAAATAAGTTAGTAGTATCGTAAAATGATAATTGAGAAAACTGCTGAGAAATCAGATACTGGGGTTCTTTTTACATGTTTAAATTTCAAATTCAAAGTCCAGTCACATCAGTATAAAGAACATTTATTTATTTTTAGAAAATAATGTTTTGTTGTTTTTTTCTTTATTGATTTTAGAGAGAGAGCAAGGGAGAGGGAGAGAGAGAGAGAAACATCAATGAGAGAGAACATTGATCGGTGGCCTCCTGCATGCCCCCACTGGGGATTTGGCCCACAACCTAGGCATGTGCCCTGACCAGGAATCAAACTGGCAACCTTTTGGTGCATGGGTCAATGCTCAACCTCTGAGCCATACAAGCTGGGCAGTATAAAGAACATTTTAAAATAAAATTTCAAGTAGTTGTAGACAAAGTAGTAAATTTATAGGAAAATAATTGAAAAGTGTGTGATTATAAATTATCAGGAAATAATCTAGAGATTCTATATAGGCAGGCATTCTGAAAAACTAGTTCTATGGAATACAAGTAGGTAATATGCACACACACACCCCACACAAACCCATAAGGCTCCAAGAAGAAAAGTACAGTATATAGAATATATACAGTATACAGAAGGACTTTTAAAAGTCTCTGAGCCCTGGCCAGTTTGGCTCAGTGGTTAGAGTGTCGGCCCACGGACTAGAGAGTCCCGGGTTTGGTTCCCGCTGGGGGCACATACCTCGGTTGCGGTTTGTCCCCGGCCCTAGTTGGGGTCATGTGGGTGGCAACCACTAGGTGTGTCTCGCTCACATCGATGTTTCTCTCTCTCTCTTCCTCCCTCTCTCCCTCCCGCTCTATCTGAAGATAAATGCAAAAATGTCCTCAGCTGAGGATAAAAAAAAATTTTTTTAAAGTCTCTGAAATACTAATGAGTCTTATAAATATCCAGGAGAACGATATAGCAAAAAACACTTGCCAAATTTATTTGACCATGTAATCCTTTTCACAAAGACCATCTAGTGGAGTTAGTGACCACAAAATATATTTTCAGAAAAGTAGTATAGATCAGGGGTTAGAAACCTATTTGTGTAAGCCTACAAACTAAGAATTATTTTTCCACATTAAAAAGTTATTTTATTGACCTGGCCAGTTTGGCTCAGTGGTTAGAGCGTCGGCCCGCAGACCAGAGAGTCCCGGGTTCAGTTCCCGCTAAGGGCACATACCTCGGTTGCAGTTTGTCCCCGGCCCCGGTTGGGGTCGTGTGGATGGCAACCACTCCATGTGTCTCTCTCACGTGGATGTTTCTCTCTCTCCCCCTCCCGCTCTGTCTGAAGATAAATGGAAAGAGACAATGTCCTTGAGTGAGGATTAAAACAACAACAAAAAAGTTATTTCATTTTATTTTTTTTGCTTTTTAAAAAAATTCCTCACCCGAGGATATTTTTATATTTATCATTACATAGAGTGGGAGGGAGGGAGAGAGAGCGAGACAGAGAGAAACAATGTGATAGAGCCACATTGACTGGTT
The DNA here is from genome assembly GCA_030848825.1 of Tadarida brasiliensis. Classification (NCBI taxonomy): domain Eukaryota; kingdom Metazoa; phylum Chordata; class Mammalia; order Chiroptera; family Molossidae; genus Tadarida; species Tadarida brasiliensis. Next base: position 33,774,266 of record CM061264.1, read on the forward strand.
GCCTCCCGCACAGCCCTGGTCAGGCCGGGACGAACTGCAACCGAGGTACGTGCCCTTGACCGGAATCGAACCTATGACTCATTGGTCCTTGGGCCAACGCTCTAACTGCTGAGCCAAACCAGCCATGGCTAAAAAGTTGTTTTAAAAAACAAAAATGAAGCTCTGCCGGTGTGGCTCAGTGGTTGAGCATTGACCCATGCACCAAGAGGTCACTGGTTCGACTTCCAGTCAAGATGGCGGCATAGGTGGACGCGGAATCGCGTCCTCCCACAACCACATCAAAGTTACAACTAAATCACAGAATAACTATCACTTAAAGACCGCATGAAATCAAGCTGAATGGAAGCCCTGCAACTACGAAATTAAGCAGCAGAATGGAGAAGGCATACTGCCCTCCAGGTCCCACCATGTTGACTCAAAGGAAACAAGATCCTGCAGCCAGGGGCGCGTGCAGAAGCTGAGCGACCCCCCCACCACGGAGGAACCCAGGCGGAGCGAGGGAGCTGAGTGACCCCCTCAATACAGAGGAACCCAGGCGGAGGAAGGGAGCTGAGCGACCCCCTCCCCCCACAGAGGAACCCAGGTGGAGGAAGGGAGCTGAGCGACCCCCCCACCACAGAGGAACCCAGGCGGAGCGAGGAAGCTGCGCGACCTCCCCACCACGGAGGAACCCAGCTGGAGTGAGGGAGCTGAGCGACCCCCCCACCACGGAGGAACCCAGCTGGAGTGAGGGAGCTGAGCGACCCCCCCACCACGGAGGAACCCAGCTGGAGTGAGGGAGCTGAGCGACCCCCCCACCACAGAGGAATCCAGGCGGAGGAAGGGAGCTGAGTGACCCCCACACCAACGGTGGAAGCCGGCAACACACAGGAGAACTGAGCAAACTGAACAGCGAAACTGACCCAGAAACATGGAGGTGGAGTACGGGAGGACGGGCCTCAGAGGAGGGAGGGAGGCGGGGGGAAAGAGATGAATCACAGAGCCTATGTGCATGGGTATATAACCAATGGACATGGACAACAGGGATGGGGACGAGGAGAAGGGGAGGGGGAGGAGGGTGTCAATGGGGGGAAAAAAAGGAGAAACATCTGTAACAAAAACAAATTAATAATAAAATAAAATAAATAAATAAAATAAAATAATTTTAAAAAAGAGGTCACTGGTTCGATTCCTAGGCAGGGCACATGCCCATGTTGTAGGCCAAATCCCCAGTGGGGGGCATGCAGGAGGCAGCTAATCAATGTTCTTTTTCATTGATGTCTATATCTCTCCTTCTCCCTTCCTCTCTCTCTAAAATCAATAAAGCAAAAAAATAAAAAATAAAAAATATGTTTAAAAAAAACAAAAATGGCCCTGGCCGGTTTGGCTCAGCGGTTAGAGCGTCGGCCTGCGGTCCAGAGAGACCCGGGTTCAGTTCCCGCTAAGGGCATGTACTTCGGTTGCAGTTTGTCCCCAGCCCTGGTTGGCCGTGCTGGTGGCGGCCACTCGATGTGTCCCTTTCACATCGATGTCTCTCTCTCTCTCTCTTCCTCTCTCTCCCTCCCACTCTATCTGGACAAAAAATGAAAAAATGTCCTCAGGTGAGGATAAAAAATAATAATAATAAAAAAAACAAAAATGAAAATACCAAAAGAAGAGATTGTATGTAGCCCTTGAACAAAAAGTTTGCTAACTCCTGGAATACATTGTTCCCTGAAGAAATTTCAATAAGCTGCTATAGCCAAAATAAATTGTAAAGCCCTACTTCAGGGAAAATGTCTATACCTAGGAAATAGGAAAGGTAATAAAGATCCTGGGAAATAGCACAGCCAGTGTGTCTCAGTGGTTGATCGCTGACCCATTCACCAAGAGGCAGCCAGTTTGATTCCTGGTCAGGGCATGTGCCCAGGTTGTGGGCCCAATCTCCAGTGGGGACAGTGCAGGAGGCAACCAATCGATGTGTCTCTCTCACATCAATGTTTCTCTCTCTCTCTCTCTGTCTTTCCCTCCCTCCCTCCCTCCCTTCCACTCTCTCTAAGGAGCAATGGAAAAAAATATCCTCAGGTAAGGATAAAAATAAAATACTGTAAAAACTATGTATGGTGTCAGATGGGTACTAGACTTATTGTGGTAATCATTTCGTAAGGTATATAAATGGCTAATCACTATTTGTAGGTACTAGAAAGTAATATAATATTGTATGTCAACTATAATTGAAAAATAAATTTTAAAACAACCAGATATTATAAACATGTTCAAGGTTCTAAAGGAAAACATAAACAAAGTGATGAGAGAAGTGGAAGACAAAACAAACAAACAAAAAGATCTTCTAGAGCTAAAAAATACAGTATCTGAAATGAAAAATATTCCCATAGGAGCTTAGACACTATACATTAGAAGTTTAGATATGCAGAAGTTTAATGAACTTAAAGACACAGCAAGAGCCCGGCTGGTGTGGCTCAGTAGTTGAGCGTCTACCCATGCACCAAAGGGTCGCCAGTTTGATTACTGGTCAGGGCACATGCCCAGGTTGTGGGTCAAATACCCAGTTGGGGGGCATGCTAGAGGCGACCAGTCGATGTTCTCTCTCATCGATGTTTCTTTTTCTCCTTCTCCCTTCCTCTCTCTCTAAAGATCAATAAAGAAAAGAAAATTAAAAAAAAAAAAAGACACAGCAAGAGAAACTATCCAAACTGAAGCACAGAGAACAGTTATGCAAGAAGAATAAGTTCTAGAGATATAATGTTCAGCATGCTAACTACAGTTAATATTATACTCTATACTTGAAATTTACTAAGAAAGTACATCTCATGTGCTTTCACCACACCAACAAAGGAACAGGGAACTATGTGAGGTGATTGATATGTTAATTAGCTTGATTGTGGTAATCATGTCACAGTATATATGTATATCAAAACATCACATTGTACACCTTAAATATACACAACTTTTATTCATCAGTTATAGCTTAATAAAGCTGTAAAATAAAAACAAACTAAAGAACAGAGAGAAAAAAAGATGGAAAAAATTTTAATAGAGCCTCAGCAATCTATGGGACAATATCAAGTGATCTTACATGCCTATTACTGGAGTCCCAGTAAGAGAACAAGAGAATATTTGAAGAAATGTGGCTGAAAACATTCCAATTTGATGGAGGCTATAATCCCATAGATTCAAGAATTTCAATGAATTCCAAGCAGGCTAAATACAAAACTCTCAACGAGACACACACAATCAAATTACTGGAAATCTATGATAAAGAGAAAATCTTAAAAGCTGCTAGAGTCTGGCTGGTGTGGCTCAGTGGTTGAGTGTCGACCCATGCACCAAGAGGTCGCTGGTTCGATTCCCGGTCAGGACACATGCCTAGGTTGTGGGCCCAATCCCCAGTGGGGGGCATGCAGGAGGAGGCCAATCAATGTTCTCTCTCATAGATGTTTCTATCTCTCTCTCCCTCTCCCTTCCTCTCTCTCTAAAAATCAATAAAGGAAAAAAAAAAGCTGCTAAAGAAAAAGAAACACATTATATACAGGGGGAACAGGATACGAATGACTACTGACTTCCCATCAGAAACAATGCAAGAAGATGAACACCACTTTTAAGGTAATGGGAAAAAAACCAACAACCTATACTTCTATACTCAGCAAGTTATCTTCAAAAGTGAAGGTAGAAAAAAGAGTTTCAGAAAATGTAAGCTAAGAGAATCACTGTCAGCAAAGCAACACTGAAAGAAATATTAAAGGAAGACTAAGAAAAAATGGTATGAAATACAAACTTAGTTCTATACAAAACAATAAATAAAACTAGAAATGGTAAATATATGCATAATTATCAAAGACTTTCTCATTAAATATGTATTTTAAATATAATTTACTGTTAGGTAACTATAACATATTGTGAGGTTTATAACATATACAGAAATAAAATAGCACAAAGGATGGGAGTGGGAAATGAAAGTATGTTTTTGTAAGTTTCATACATTGAAAAAGTAATAGCATGATATTATTTGAAGTTAAATTTGATATATTAAAAATATATATGTATATAATGTAAAATTATATAATATATAATGTAACCCCTAAAGCAATAACTTAGGGAAAAGGTGAAGAGATACACTTAATTGTGGATTTCCTAATATTGTTAAAACTCTTCTAAAACATTTTAAAAGTAAAAGTTTTGATTAAAATAATACATGTTGTGCCCTGGCCGGTTTGGCTCAGCAGTTAGAGCGTCGGCCTGCGGTCCAGAGAGACCTGGGTTCGGTTCCCGCTAAGGGCATGTACTTTGGTTGCAGTTTGTCCCCGGCCCTGGTTGGTCATGCGGGTGGCAGCCACTCGATGTGTCCCTTTCACGTCGATGTTTCTCTCTCTCTCTCTTCCTCTCCCTCCCTCCCACTCTATCTGGACAAAAAATGAAAAAAAATGTCCTCAGGTGAGGATAAAAAAAAAAAAAGAAATAAAATGGAATACTAAAACAATCAACATAAAGACAGAAGCGGGGGAATGGATAAAAAATGGATTATACAAATAAAAGAACAGCAAAACATAAGTCTAAAAACCAACCATATCTGTAATTATATTACATATAAATAATAAAAACTCTAAAGACTCCATTTGAAAGTCAGAGATTGTCAAACTGCATAAAAAATAGACCACAACTATATGTTATCTTACAAGAGATGCAGTTTGTAACGACATAGATTAAAGTAGAAGAAAAGCTCACTGGGGACTTCCGGTCAAGATGGCAGCGTAGGTAAACATGGTATTGCCTCCTCCCACAACCACATCAAAATTACAGCTAAACTACAGAACAACCATCATTCGGAACCACCTGAAATCGAGCTGAATGGAAGTCCTACAACTACGAGATTAAAGAAGAAGCCACATCGAGACTAGTAGGAGGGCAGAGGTGAGGACAAGTTAGTCCAACACCCACGTGTGGCAGATAAAAATCTGGATACCTCGGCTGTGAAGGTCCTCCCTGAGGAGCAAGGGGTCCCTGTCCCACACCAGGCCCCCAGCCCAGGGTTCCAGTGCCATGAAAAGAAATCCCCATAATTTATGGCTGTAAAAACCAGCAGGAACTGAGGCTGAGGGAGGCTGAGGCTTCTGGTGCCCCAGGCAGCTCCTCACACTGACTTACTCGGACTTGCTCCCTCTAAGCGCAGAAAGGAGGCAGCTTGAAAGGCACCAAGACAAAGAGGGAAGAACTGAGCTGTTTGGCCTCGGAACAAGGGCTGGAGAGGCAGCTTTCTCTCAGACAAACATGCTGGCGGAGGCCTTTGTTCCTTTGGCGAGCCCTTCCCCCACCAGGCGGCCACCATATCTGGGACTCCAGCAACCTGGCTCACACTGTTTGCCCCTCTGATTCCCTGAGGCCCTGTCCCACCCAACTTTCAGGCCCACCCAAGCGATTTCCAGGGGCTTTACCATAGGATTGGCCTGTCTTGGATCCTGCTTCAGATTTTCCTAAAATCTCTCAAACAAGTAGCATCTGGTCTCAGCGAGCCCCATACCTCTCATTAAGTGGCCCCAGACCTGGCACTAGAAGCAGCCAGCCTTGGTTCACAACTTGGCTTTTCCTGAGCACCTCCAAGCCCATCAAAAGAGCAGCTATCAGCAGATCACTTTGTAGCTTATGCCTAGTGGCTCCGGATAGAACACAGGCAGTGGCTGACCTTACCCCAGAGCCAGCACATCCTGTGGACAGCTTCAGACCACATCAAAACACCACCTCCACAAGTGACACATTCAATGAGTGGACTCAGTGGGTACCAGAGCCCTGCTGAAGTAAGTCTTGCTCTGTGTGGTGGGCCCCTACACAGACACAGCTGATCCTCCATAGTAGTCAGAGGCCAGTGGTCAGTGGGCACAGCCAGTCCTTGCAGCTGATCAGCCTGAGTAAATCTCTCCCCCATTGACATGCCAACAGCAATCAAGACTCAATTACAACAGAAGGGTGTACAGTCCACATCAGGGATGCACCTCAAGGGCCCAGCTGGGGTGATCAGGGAGGCTGTGCCACTGGATCCTACAGGACACCTACAACAATAGGCCACCCTACAAAGCCTAGAAGACATAGCAACTCTACCGAATACATAGAAACAATCACAAGGAAGCAGCCAAAATGAAGAGACAAAGAAACATGTCCCAAATGAAAGAAAAGAACAAAACTCCAGGAAAATAACTAAACAAAATGGAGATAAACAATCAGTCAGATGCAGAGTTCAAAACAATGGTTATAAGGACACTCAAGGAACTTAGTGAGACCTTCAAAGAACTTAAAGAGAACTCCAAAGAACTTAGTGAGAACATCATCATAAAAAAGAACCAGTCAGAAATTAAGAATTCACTAACTGAAATTAAGAGTAATTTACAGAGAATCAATAGCAGAGTAGGTAAAGCCAAGAAGCAAACCATCGATGTGAAATATAAGGAAGCAAAAAACACCCAATCAGAACAACAAAAAGAAAAAATAATCCAAAAAGAATGAGGATAGTTAAGGAGCCTCTGGGACAACTTCAAGCGTGCCAACGTTCGCATCATAGGGGTGCCAGAAGGAGAAGAGAGAGAGCGAGCAAGAAATTGAAAACCTATTTGAAAAAATAATGACAGAAAACTTCCCTAGCTTGGTGAAAGAAACAGACATACAAGTCCAGGAAGCACAGAAAGTCCCAAACAAGATGAACCCAAAGAGGTCCACACCCAAAGACACATCATCATCAAAATGCCAAAGGTTAAAGACAGAGAATCTTAAAAGCAGTAAGAGAAAAGCAGTTTGTTACCTACAAAGGAGCTCCCGTAAGACTGTCAGGTGATTTCTCAAAAGAAACTTTGCAGGCCAGAAAGGAGTGGCAAGAGATATTCAAGGTGATGAAAAGCAACGACCTACAACCAAGATTACTCTATCCTGCAAAGCTATCATTTCGAATCGATGGACATATCAAGAGTTTCCCAGACAAGAAAAAGCTAAAGGAGTTCATCACCATCAAACCAGTATTATATGAAATGTTGAAGGGTCTTCTTGAAGGAGAAGAACAACAAAAATATGAACAATAAAATGGCAATTAATACATATCTATCAACAACTGAATCTACAAACAAAATGAGCAAGCAGAACAGAAACAGACTCATAGATATAAAGAACTTTTTGTTGCTTGCTAGATGGGAAGAGGGCTAGGGGAATGGGTGAAAAAGATGAAGGAATTAAGAAGTACAAATTGGTTGTTAGACTGATGAACCTCAAAGGGAAGAGGGGAGGGAGGGTGGGATGCCATAAATCAAAGGACTTCTATGCATATATGCATAACCAATGGACACTGACAATAGTGGGGGGAGGCAGGAGGGGGGCGGGATTGGGGAGGAGGGGTCAATGGGGGAAAAAAGGGGAGATATCTATAATACATTCAACAATAAAGATAAGTTTTTTTAAAAAAAAAAAAGTAGAAGGAAAAAAAAGATATACCATGCAAATACTAATCAAAACATAACTTGGTGCTTGGCCGGTTTGGCTCAGTTAGCTGGGTGTCCTCCCACGCACGAAGAGGTCACCAGTTTGATTCCCGGTCAGGGCACATGCCTGGGTTTCAGGCTCACTCCCCAGTAGGACCCATGCAGGAGGCAGCCGATGAATATTTCTATCTCTCTCTCCCTCTCCCTTCCTCTCTCTATAAAATAAACAAAAACAAACAAAAAAAGAAAACACTTAACTTGGCTACATTAATGGTTGCATTAATATTAGACAAAGTAGACTTCAAAACAAAGTTTATTACCAGAGGTAAAGAAAAACATTTCAGCCTGGCTCGTATGGGTCAGTGGTTGAGCACTGACCCATGCACCAAGAGGTCACCAGTTCAATTCCCAGTCAGGGCACAAGCCCAGGTTCTAGGCCCAATCCCCAGTGGGGGGCATGCGAGAGGCGGCCAATTGATGTTCTCTCTCATCGATGTTTCTGTCTGTCTCTCTCTAAAAATTGATAAAGAAAAAATAAAATAAAATAAAATAAAGAAAATCATTTCATACTATAAAAGGATCAATTCATCAAGAAGACATAATAATCTCAACGTGTATAGACTTAATAATAGATATTCAAAATGTGAAGCAAAACCTGACAGAAATGAAAGAAAAAACAGACAAATCCATAATTATAGGTGGAGATTTCAACACTTTTCTCCTAGTAATTTACAAAACAATTAAACAAGTTGGAAATACTTGGTGAAGACCTGAACAACACTAATCAACTTGACTTAACTGATGTTTATAGAACACTAAACTCAACAACAGCAGAATACACATTCTTTTCAGGTGCATATGAAACATTTACCAAGACAGAAATCATACAAAGTATGCTCTTTGATAACAATAAAATTAAATTAGAAATCAATAACACAAAGGTAGCCCTGGCTGGTTTTGCTCAGAGGTTAGAGCATTGGCCTGCAGACCAAAGAGTCCCGGGTTCAATTCTGGCCAAGGGCACGTACTTTGGTTGCAGTGAGTCCCCAGCCCCAGTTGGGGTTGTGCGGGTGGCAACCAATCAATGTGTCTCTCTCACATCGATGTTTCTCTCTCTCTCTCTCTCTCTCTCTCTCTCTCTCTCTCCCTCTCTCCCTCCCCCCACTCTGTCTGAAGATAAATGTAAAAAAAAAATATCCTTGGGTGAGGATTAAAAAAATAAAATAAAATAAATAACACAAAGGTATCTGGAAAATCCCCAAATATTTGGAAATTAAATAACATACTTCTAACAACTCATTGGTCAAAGAAGAAATTAACAGGAAAAATAGAAGATATTTTGAGATAAATACTAATTAAAACAAAACATTTCAAAATGTGTGGGGTGTAGTTATACAAGTGCTTGAAAACAATTTATAGCTTTAAAGGTTTATATTATAGAAAAAGAAATATCTAAAAGTCAATCATATAAGCCTCCACTTTAAGATTCTAGAAAAAAGGGCAAATTAAACCCCAAACAAATAGAAGGTAGAAAAACAAATAGGTACAGAAATGAATGAAATAGAAGGTGGACAATCAGTAGGGGAAAAAAAATCAATGACACCAAAAGTTAGTTCTTTGAAAAGAGAAGAAAACCTACAAATAATCAATATAAATGAAAAAATGCACATCACTACAAATCTTAAAGACATTAAAATAATAACAGGATACTAAATATTTGAAATCATCCAACCTACCTCTTCAAAGGAATATTTTTCTACAGTATTTAGAGCATCTTGCGTCTCATTCCACCCTCCAATAGAATAGATGCAGTCATTGAGTGCAGCCACCCCAAGATATGCTCTTCTGGTTCCCATTGGAGGAAGTGGAGACCAACGCTTGGAAAATGGATCATAAACTTCAAAAGAACGAAGCTCTATTCCTTCATTGCTGATGCCACCAATCACATAAATTAAACCTGGAAATGGAATATTTTTGCTCAGATGCTATAGAAAATAGGATACAATAATTAGCAAAAGTCACAGCTGTGATTTCAGTTTGCTATGCTGAGGGTATATTTAATGTAGGGCTTACCAATTTTTTTGTTGTTGTTGTTAATCCTCACTTGAGGATATTTTTCCATTTATTTTTAGATAGAGTAGAAGAAAGGGAAGGCAAGAGAGAGAGAAACATCGATGTGAGAGGGACACATTGATTGGTTGCCTCCCGCACAACCCTGACCAGGACTAGGGATTGAACCTGCAACCCAGGTATGTGCCCTTGACCAGGAATCGAACCCGTGACCCTTCAGTCCACGAGCCAACACTCTAACCAATGAGCCAAACTGGCCAGGGCTTGCCAATTTTTTAAAAGAAAATCGACTTCTGTCTAGTTTATCACAGCTCACATTTAAGCATGTTACAAAGAATTAGGGGTATAAATTTAAAATAGAATTAGCCCTGGCCGATTTGGCTCAGCGGTTGGAGCGTCGGCCTGTGGGCCTGCGGGCCAGAGAACCAGAGAGTCCCGGGTTTGGTTCCCGCTAAGGGCACGTACCTTGGTTGCAGTTTGTCCCTGGCCCCAGTTGGGGTCGTGTGGGTGGCGACCACTCGATGTGTCTCTCTCACGTTGATGTTTCTTTCTCTCTTCCTCCCTCTCTCCCTCCTGCTCTATCTGATAAAATAAATAAATAAATAAAATAATAAAGTGGAATTAACTTTTCAAAGATCCTAATGATGCTATAACAAAATAAATGTCAGACAAGGATTTCCCATCTTGTTGTCTGCTTGATGATCTCAAGTTCCAGGTGCACTGCTACCACGTATAGGTAAAAAAAGACATGAACATGTTTGATGACAGCCTACCTGTTGTTCAGATGGACATAAAATAGATAACTGAATTTAAATTATAATAGTTATATGGCTAGATTAGGATATCAGATCAATCATTAGAGTATAATAGAATCTAATTCACAGAGAGTTCCTTTTTAAATTTGATTGAAACTAATGGTACTGACAATCTATAATTATTTTTGAGTGCCCATAGTGTTTCCCATGTTCAAAAGTGAGAAGTTATAGGTTATAGATTATAACTCCTCACTTTAATGGCATTTTAAGAAATGTGAGCTGAATGTTAATAAACTTGGGTTCTAGCTTCAGCTATGCCAGTAACCAGCTATGAAAAAAGACAAACTCACAACCTTCCTAATCTTCAGCTTCCCTATTTATAAATAAAGGGGTTGAAATAGATAATCTCCAAGATGCCTCTCTAGCTCTGATTTTAGATAGGAAGATAAAAATAATAAATATAGCCCTGGCCGGTTTGGCTCAATGGTTAGAGCGTCGGCCTGCGGTCCAGAGAGACCCGGGTTCGGTTTCCGCTAAGGGCATGTACCTCGGTTGCAGTTTGTCCCCTACCTGGTTGGTTGTGCGGGAGGCAGCCACTCAATGTGTCCCTTTCACATCGATGTTTCTCTCTCTCTGTCTCTCTTCCTCTCTCTCCCTCCCACTCTATCTGAACAAAAAATGGAAAAATGTCCTCGGGTGAGGATAAAAAAATAAATAAATAAATAATAATAATAATAAATATAAAACAACTAGAAAACATTACAACATTAAATAACAGAATATAGTCTGCACCATGTACTTTGAATATTTAAATGCAGTGGAAATCTGAGAAAGTCCTCACAAAGAAGGAAGAACTTGAACTGAGAACAAAGCAGGCTGAGTTGTCATATAACAATGAGCAGACTGCTTCCTTCTTTGCAAGTACATATAAATTTGCTCTCCAGCCCGGCCAGTGGGGCTCAGTGGTTAAGCATTGACTCATGCACCAAGAGGTCACTGGTTCGATTCCTGGTCAGGGCACATGCCCAGGTTGTGGACCAAATCCCCAGTGGGGGGTATGCAGGAAGTGGCCAATTGATGTTCTCTCTCATTGATGTTTCTATCTCTCTCTCCCTCTCCCTTCCTCTCTAAAATCAATAAAGAAAAAAAAAAATTTGCTCTCCAACTCTTAACAGAGAATCAGATTTTATTTGACAGTGCTTACTACCTCTCAGGGTATAGTAGACAATTAAAATAACGTTTGTACACCATTTTAATATTCAGTACATTTTTTCAGATCTATTGTAGCATTATATTCTGTGTGGACTGAATCACAATGTACCCTTTGAAAAAACACTGAAGAAGCCTATAAAAAGAGACTGAAGATTGTTTTTGCCCTGGCCGGTTTGGCTCAGCGGTCAGAGCGTCGGCCTGTGGTCCAGAGAGACCCGGGTTTGGTTCCCGCTAAGGGCATGTACCTCGGTTGCGGTTTGTCCCCGGCCCTGGCTGGATCGTGCGGGAGGCAGCCACTCAATGTGTCCCTTACATGTCGATGTTTCTCTCTCTCTCTCTCTCTCTTCCCTTCTCCCCCTCCCACTCTATCTGAACAAAAAATGGAAAAATGTCCTCGGGTGAGGATAAAAAAAAAAAAAAAAGATTGTTTTTGATATACTCTCCCTACTTAGAAATACTTACTAAGGCCTGCATGGGAGAGAAAATAACTGAAGAATGACAGTTTAAATGCTTATTTTGCTAGTCAGGTATTTTTGCTTATCTGGAATTTTAAATTCTAGCTTTATTTTGGGAAAATGTAGATTATTTTGACAATACAGAAATAAAGAAATAAGAAGTTAAAAGATATAAGAGGTGCCCTGGCCAGTTTGGCTCACCAGTTAGAGCGCAGGCCTGCGAACCAAAGAGTCACAGGTTCGATTCCGGTCAAGGGTACGTACCTTGGTTGTGGTTTGGTCCCTGGACCTGGTCCGGGTTGTGTGGGAGGCAATCAATCAATGTGTCTCTCTTACATTGATGTTTCTCTCTCTCTTTCTCTCCCTCCCTCCCTCCCTCTCACTCCATCTGAAGATAAATGGAGAAATATCCTTGGGTGAAGATTAAAAAAGAAAAAAAAATTATATATATATACACACACACACACACACACACACTTTTGTGCAAATAAAGCCTCAAGCTCAGTTTTTATAAATATGTACTTTCAGGAAAATATTTTATACAGCAATTACCTTGCATTTCACAACAGCCAAAGTAGTAACGTGACATAGCCATGTTGCCAACTACCTCCCATTTATTTTCATCAGGATCAAATCGTTCAATGGTATTCCCTATCTCAGCTCCAACCCATCCACCTGTAACCAAACAGAAAAATATTATGTCTGGGTTAAAGGAATCTTATTTATCAAAAACATCTAATCTGACAACTTCATATTATGGATGATTATCACATGGAACAGAGGGATTATTTGTCTAAGATCACATGAAAAGTTAGAATTTGACTGTGGGTAGAACTCAGATCTTTTAACTCTCTGCCTATTTTCAACTAGAGATTTAAAATAAAGCAAAACAAAAACTTCAACATATTGCATAGGAAATTTGATATTTTGCAAAACTATCTTTTGAAACAACTTCTGCATATTCAGAATGCTTATACTAATCATGAGATTTAACTATCAGCTAAAGTGCTTCACTGGACATCTCTATTTTATCTCCATCTCTTTCTAAGAACTCTACATTTGACAACATTACCCAAGTAATAATATTTTGAGAATAAGAATTTATAAAACTGAGAGGATACAAGTTTCTATAGAAGGGAAGGAAAATTTTTAAAGTAATCAGAATCTGACTAAAAATTTAAATATTATTAGATATCCTTAAATTGAACAGAATAATTACCCAAAGCATAGATAGCCCCATAACACACACACACTCCCAAGCCACAGCGTGGGTAATTCATTGAAGCTACAGTCGTCCACTGTTTCGTAACTGGATCATAGCATTCAGTACAGTCAAAAATCATTGAATCTTTTTCACCTGAGTTAAAAAAGGGAGAGAGACATACGAGGAGGTTTAGTAATGCTAATAGCCTAGAACCATCACTGTCATTAGCATTCCATGTTGTTAGAAATTCAACTATTATGTTTGATTTTATACTATTTATTAAAATTCATTTGCCCAGTAAGTGTTATTTTGAAACTGTAGCACGATCATTTAGTAAAGTCTATTTAATGAAGTAATGGCACAATTTTCCTATTATCTATTTCTAATTCTACCACCCAAATAATCCATGGAATTTGCATTCTGACACTTGTAAAATTTGAGTTTTAATGTAATCCTTATCTAGCAACAAACAGAAAATAAAAATTTTAAAAAGATATCACTTAAGCCCTTGCCGTTTTTGCTCAGTGGTTAGAGTGATGGCCCTTGGACCGAAGGGTTTCAGGTTCAATTCCTGGTCAAGGGCACATACCTGGGTTGTAGGTTTTGATCCCCAGCCCCGGTTGGGGTCATGCGGGAGGCAACCGATCGATGTGTCTTTCTCACATCAATGTTTCTCTCTCTCTCTCCCTAGAGCCCCTCCCTTCCACTCTATCTTAAAAAAAAAAAAAAAAAAAAAAAAAAAAAAATCAATGGAAAAATATCCTTGGGTGAGGATTAACAACAACAACAAAAAGATATTTTAAAAAATATACTATACCTAGGAGTAAACCTAATCAAAGATTGTACAGACCTCTATAGTTAAATTTTATAAACTTTACTTAAATAAAATTTTAAATTAAGGAATATTTAAATAAATAAAGAGATGTATAATCTTCATGAATTAGAAGAGTCAATGAAAGGATAATTATCCCCAAACTGATTTATAGATATCATATAATCCCAACTTTAAAAAAAAAATTTTTTTTTTCTTTTAATGATTTTAGAGAGAGAGGAAGGGAGAGGGAGAGAGAGATAGAAACATCAATGAGAAAGAGCACCGAATGGCCGCCTCCTAAACACCCCCCGACTGGGGATTGGGCCCACAACCTGGGCATGTGCCCTGACTGGGAATTGAACCGGTGACCTCTTGGTGCATGGGTCGACACTCAACCACTGAGCAACACCAGCTGGGCGATCCCAACTTTTTTTTAATTGAAAATATTTTTTGTCTGGCCGGTGTGGCTCAGTGGTTGAGCATCACCCCATGCACCAAGAGGTCGCCAGTTCAATTCCCGGTCAGGACACATGCCCAGGTTGTGGGCCTGATCCCCAGTGGGGGCATGCAGGAGGTGGCCAGTCGATATTCTCTCTCATCAATGTTTCTATCTCTCCCTCTCACTTCCTCTCTCTCTAAAATCAGTAAAAAAAAAAAAAAAAAAGATTAAAAAAATTTTTTTAGAGAGAGCGAAAGGGAGTGGGGCAGGGGGAAGAGAGAGGGGAGAGAGAGAAAAAAACTGATGTGAGACACCCATCGATTGGTTGCCTCCTGCACATGTCATGACAGGGGCCGGAGATCGAACCTGAAACCCAGGTACATGCCCTTGACCAGGAATTGAACCCACAACCCTCCAGTGGTGGGCCAATGTTCTAACCACTGAGCATGTCAGACAGGGAGAATCATAATTTTTTAAAAACCCTTTTTTAATTGTGTTACACTTAACACAACATAAAATTTACTATCTTAACTATTTTTAAGTGTCTAGTTTAGTAATGTTAAATACATTCACATTGTGGTGCAACCATCACAACCTTCCATCCCATACTTCTTTTAATCTTGTCAAACATAAATTCTCTACCTATTAAATAAAAACTCCCCATTTTCCTCTCCCCCAAACCCTGGCAATCATCGTTATACTTTGTCTTTATGATTTTGACTATCTAAGTACTTCATATAAGTGGAATCATAAGTATTATTTTAAAAAACAAACTGATACTAAAATTTATATGGGAAGTACAAAGGGCCTAGATTAGCCAAGTACTTCCAGAAAAGAATGAGAAACTGCCCTATCCAGATAAGCTTATGAGAGTTAAATAGAACTATAGTAATATAGCAAGAAACACTAACCAGAAAGGGAAAAATATAACAGAGTTGGCTACGTTAAAATTAAGATTATTTGGCCTTGGCCGGTTTGTCCCAGCGGTTAGAGCGTCGGCCTGCGGTCCAGAGAGACCCGGGTTCGGTTCCCGCTAAGGGCATGTACTTCGGTTGCAGTTTGTCCCCAGCCCTGGTTGGTCGTGCGGGTGGCAGCCACTCGATGTGTCCCTTTCACGTCGATGTTTCTCTCTCTCTCTCTTCCTCTCTCTCCCTCCCACTCTATCTGAACAAAAAATGAAAAAATGTCCTTGGGTGAGGATAAAAAAAAAAAAAAATTAAGATTGTTTGTTTATCAAAAGATACCATAAAAAGCCCTAGCCAGTATGGCTCAGTGGGTTGGAGCATCACTCGTGCACAGAAAAGTTGCTAGTTCAATTCCTGGTCAGAGCACATATCTACGTTTTGGGTTCAATCCCCAGTGAGATTGAGAATGGGAAGCAGCCAATCCATGTTTCTCTCATACATTGATGTTTCTCTCTCTCTCCCTCCCCCCCCCAAAAATAATTAAAAACATATCCTTGGGTCCTGGCTGGTTTGGCTCAGCGGTAGAGCGTCAGCCCGAGGACCAATGAGTCTTGGGTTCGATTCCGGCAAAGGGCACGTACCTCAGTTGCAGTTCGTCCCCGGCCCTGGTCTGGGTTGTGCAGGAGGCAACCAGTCGATGTGTCCCTCTCACGTCGATGTTTCTCTCTCTCTCCCTTTCTCTCCCTCTCTCTCCCTCCCACTCTGTCTGAAGATAAACAGAAAAAATATCCTCGGGTGAAGATTAAAAAAAACATTAAATAAACAAACAAACATATCCTCGGGTGAGAATTAAAAAAAAAAAAAATTGATAGCATAGAAACAGTGAAAAGTGAAGCAGCAGAGTAGGAAAGATATTTGCAGCACATGTAACTTTATGAGGGCTTAGAATCCTGAATGTATACAAAACTCCTACTGTTCAGAAAAAACATAGCAGGCCTGAGACTGCCTATTGTTAGAAAGGCTTGCTTTGCAAGGTTGACCTTTGGTTGGAGTCTGGGAACATGAGTAGTAAACAGTTCCCTACATTGACATAAAAATTTCCCTAAATGAGAAGAGGGCCTTTTTGCAATGATGAAAATGTTCTGGAATTAGTGGTGCACAACTTTGTGAATATACTAAAAACCACAGAACTGTATACTCTAAATGATGAATTTTATGGTATGTGAATTATATGTTAATTTTTAAAAATAGTATTTAGAGCCCGGCCGGTGTGGCTCAATTGATTGAGCATCATCCCATGGACTGAGAGGTCACGGTTCGATTCCCGGTCAGGGCACGAGCCCAGGTTGTGGGCCAAATTCCCAGTGGAGGGCATGCAGGAGGCTGCTGATCTACGTTCTCTCTCATCGATGTTTCTATCTCTCTCTCCCTCTCCCTTCCTCTCTCTCTAAAGTCAATAAAGAAAAAAAAAAGACATAAAAAAACTATTAGAGTTCTAGTCAAACATTATATAGAGTTACGGTCCTTATGCTGACAAAAAGTTATTGCTTAAAACTCTCGTTTCTTTTTTGGGATTTTCAGATGCACCATGATATTTATCGATTTAATGAAGTTTTTGAATGACAATTATGTTCTCTCCAAAAATAAAAAAAATAAAAATTCCCTATAGCTCTATTTTAAACTTACAGTCTCATAGTCAGAAGATAATAAAAATTTTGATATACAACTTTTAGTGTTTTAGACTACCCAAAGAAATAAAGCAAAAAGAATAGCTGTAAGGGTTAGAGATTATCTACCTCAGCCTGCTGCTATAGACAAATTATCCAGCCCGGTCAGTGTGGCTCAGTGGATTGAGCATCGTCCCATGCACTAAGAGGTCACTGGTTTGATTTCTGGTCAGGTCACAGGCCTGGGATGCAGGCTTGACCCCCATTAGGGGGCATGCAGGAGGCAGCTGATTAGTGTTCTCTCATTGATGTTTCTATCTCTCTCTCCCTCAAAAAATCAATAAAAATATTTTTAAAAAATAAAGACAAATTATCCCAGAGGTAAATACTGATACTAAAAGTGTTAGCATTAGCCCTAGCCGGTAGTTCAGTTGGTTAGAACATCATCCCACTAGGCCAAGGTTGCCAGTTCAATCCCCAGTCAGGGCACATATATGAATCAACCAATGAATGCATAAATAAGTGGAAAAATAAATCAATGTTTCTCTTTCTCTCCTTTCCTTTCTCTTTAAAATCAACTAAAAGAAAAGTGTTAGCATTTACTTCTCTTTAGATCCTTCTCTGATTATTTCCCTCCAACATTAAAATCTCCTTTAATTTTATTCATTAATCTTTTCATAATTCACAATAATAGTTTCAGAAAACACAATGATTTCAATCAAGAAACATATCCCTGCCCTGGCCGGTTTGGCTCAGCGGTTAGAGCACTGGCCCGCAGACCAGAGAGTCCCGGGTTCAGTTCCTGCTAAGGGCATGTACCTCGGTTGCAGTTTCTCCCCAACCCCGGTTGGGGTCGTGTGGGTGGCAACCGCTCGATGTGTCTCTCTCATATCGATGTTTCTCTCTTTCTCTCTTCCTCCTTCTCTTCCCCGCTCTATCTGAAGATAAATGCAAAAACGTCCTCAGGTAAGGATAAAAAAAAAAAAAAAAAGAAATATATCCCAAGGTCTAGTTAACTTGTTTTATATATATCTCACTGTCCAGACAACTTGGTTAATTAAAAATGATTTGTTTTTTTTGTGTTTGTTTTTTTTTATCCTCACCTGAGGACATTTTTCCATCTTTTATTCAGATAGAGTGGGAGGGAGAGAGAGGAAGAGAGAGAGAGAGAAACATCGATGTGAAAGGGACACATCGAGTGGCTGCCACCTGCACGACCAACCAGGGCCAGCGACAAACTGCAACCGAGGTACATGCCCTTACCGGGAACCAAACCCAGGTCTCTCTGTACCGCCGGCCGACGCTCTAACTGCTGAGCCAAACCGGCCAGGGCTAAAAATGATTTGTAATGCAGCTTTTATTTTATTTATTTATTTATTTATTCATTTATTTTGACTGCCTTGCTAAAGCAAGGCCACCAAAAATTTTTGGTTGCCTCCCACACAAAAAAAATGGGAGAGAGAGAGAACATGTAATGCAGCTTTTATAATCTAAAATTTTTTTTATCATAAATGTCAACCTAAATTTTAGTGTCACTTTGTATGAACAACTTTTCATTAAAACCAAACCTAAGGCCCTGGCCTGGTTAGCTCAGTTGGTTAGAGTGTTGTCCCGATACGCCAAGGTTGTGAGTTTGATCCTCGGTCAGGTCATATACAAGGACCAACCAATCTAAGCATCAATAAGTGAAACAACAAATTCATGTTTCCCTCTCTCTCTCTAAAAATCAATTTTAAAGAAAAACTTAAGTATTCTGCCTTGTGATAAGTCACAGTATCCCTCTATTCTGAAATAGTCAATATCTTGTCTCATTTTTCTTTCTTTTACTCATTTATTCAATAAATATTTATTACGCACAACGGTATCTATGTATACCCCATAGTACCTCACAATATATATAAGGCATATAAGAATTCATCCAACTTATAGCTAGAGATTAAATAAGGGAAATAAGACTATTTCATCATTACCTCCAATAGCATAGACCATCCCTCCCAGAACTGCTACTCCCAGCCCACATCGAGCTTGATGAAGCGAAGATACAGTGGTCCAGTACTGGCTAAAGGTGTCAAAACGTTCTACACAGCTGAGGGCTCTGCTATCACTCCAACGACCCCCCTGCAACCGAGTATATCCACCTGAACAAAGGAAGGAAAGGAAGAACACAGCAAATCCCTCACCGCTAAATATGGAAATGATAGTAAGGAGAAAAATCTAGCCCTCTACATCTAGAAATTCAGTATAACTATTTATTCCACAGCAAAGAATAAATGCTTTACAGCCTGCCCTATATACATATATTATTCTTAAATGTGCTAAGTACTGAAACATTATGGCTTAAATAAAATGAGTTAACCACAGTGTTCTACTATCTGGTCTTGGTTATAATAGAATATTTGATAAAACATAAATCTAGGAGCTGGTTATCTGTCTAGTAAAGAATTTCATTACGATTTCTATTAGTGTCCCTTTCAATTAAAAATAGTGAGTTGAAATTCTGGTTTGACTGCACATCTCATCATTTTAAAAGTTTAGCATGGCCCAGCCAGTGTGGCTCAGTGGTTGAGCATCGACCCATGCACCAAGAGGTCACCGGTTCGATTCGCAGTCAGGGCACATGCCCAGTTTGTGGGCCGATTCCCAGTGAGGGGCATGCAGAAGGCAGACAACCGATGCTCTCTCTCATCGATGTTTCTATCTCTCTCCCCCTTCCTCTCTGTCTCTAACATCAATAAAGAAAAAAAAAAAGTTTAGCATGCACTCAAAAATTATATATATCACAGCATACATAAAATTATACATATAATTACATACATATAAATTATACAGAAATTGTTTATATAAATATCATCTATATAAATCAAGATGATGTTAATATAAATATATAAAATATTGGTTTAATGCTTTTTAAAAATAAAAACGAAGAGCCCTGGGAGGTTTGATTTAGCGGTTAGAGCATCGGCCCGCAGACCAAAGAGTTGCGGATTTGATTCCGGTCAAGGGCACATACCTTGGTTGCGGTTCATCCCCGGCCCTGGACAGGTCGTGCGGGAGGCAACCAGTTGATGTGGCTCTATCACATCGATGTTTCTCTCTCTCCCTTCCTCCCTTTCACTCTCTCTAAAAATCAATGGAAAAAAATCCTTGGGTGAGGATTAACAAATAAATAAAGGCTCTCACCTATGATTATAGAATTGTACACCTGGAACCTATATAATTTTATTAACCAATGTCACTCCAATAAATTCAATAATAAAAGAAAAGAAAGAAAAATATGTAAATAAATAAAAGGTTCTCACCTACTGCATACAGGTACTTTCTTGCTTTCTTCCGAGGTCGAACCTTAGATGTCTGCAGAAAACTACAAAACTTGTTCTCTTTGGGAGATTTGCATACCTCACAGTACTCTTTCAAAAGTGTTTGCAATGCAACACGAAGATTAAAATCAGATACTCCTAAAGCAATGTTTAAATAACATTGAAAAGACATGCTTACATGAAGATAAAACACATTTAACAATTAAAAAAAAAACACTCATCAAACAATGGTGTTCGTTTCCTACAATACCAAATATTATTTTTTCATTGCTACTAAAAAATAGACTTTCCTTAAATCAAAGATTGTTTTTTAAAATACGCTTCATGGCTCTGGCCAGGTAGCTCAGTTGGTTAGAGCATCATCCCAATACACCAAGGTTGTGGGCTCTTTTTTTAAAAAAAATGTTTTTAATTGATTTTTAGAAAGAGAGGAAGGGAGAGGAAGAGAAACATTGATGTGAGAGCATAACATCAATGAGCTATCTCCTGCACGTCCCCTACAGGGAATCAAGCCCATAACCTGGGCACGTACCCTGACCGGGAATCAAACTGGCAACATTCTGGTGCATGGGACAGTGCTCAACCAACAGAGCCATACTGAGCAGGCCAAGGTTGGGGTTTCTATGCCCCATCAGGGTACATACAAGAATCAACCAATGAATGCATAAATAAGTGGAACCACAAATTGATATTTCTTTTTTTTTTTTTTCTTTACTGATTTTCAGAGAGAGAGGAAGGGAGAAGGAGAGAGATAGAAACATCAATGATCCCTGGCTGGTTTGGCTCAGCGGTTAGAGCATCAGCCCATGGATCAAAGAGTCCCGGGTTCGATTCCAGTCAAGGGCATGTATATTGGTTGTGATTTGTCCCTGGCTCCACTTGGGGTCATGCGGGTGGCAACCAATTGATGTGTCTCTTTCACACTGATGTTTCTCTCTCTCTCTCCCTCCCACTTTGTCTGAGAATAAATATAAAAATATCCTTGGCTGAGGATTAAAAAAAAAAAAAAGAAACATTGATGAGAGAGAACACTGATTGGCCGCCTCCTGCATGCCCCCAACTGGGGATTGGGCCCACAACCTGGGCATGTGCCCTGACCGGGAATCGAATCAGTGACCTCTTGGTGCATGGGTTGACAACCACTGAGCCACATCGGCCAGGCTCTTTTTATTTTTTAAATGTTTTTATTGATATTTTAGAGAGAGAGGAAGGGAGAGGGAGCAAGAAAGAGACAGAGAGAGAGAGAGAGAGTAAAAGAAACATCAATGTGAGAGAGAAACATCGATTGGTTGCCTCCCATATGTGCTCCAACTGGGTATCGAACTTGCAACCTGGACATGTGCCCTGACTGGGAATCGAACCAGTGACCTTCAGTGCATGGGACAATGCTCAACCAATTGAGCCACACCAGCCAGGGCTCAAATTGATGTTTCTTTCTCTTTCTCTTTCTCTCCCTTCCTTCCTCTCTCTAAAATCAATAAATAAAATTTTCTAAATGCTTCATAATGGGCAATTTGAAAATGCATGTATGAGGATATCTACATAAAGATGGCAAGGTGAAAAAAGATTCACAATTATCTAACAAAATGAAAAAATAAAGTAGCCCAAAGTTCTATACATAGAACCTAATGACAAAAGGATATAAAATTATGTCATAAACTTAAAAAAACGATAGTCAAAGCAAGAAACAATAGATCTATTGGGATGAAATCCATCTCCTAAGAAGACTTTTAGTATGATTGCGTAGGTTTTTCCTGCTCAATGGTGCTTAGCTGAGGAGGTGAATTGGGGATGAAAATCAACCTGTATCCCACTTTGCAAGCTCTAATACACACTAAAAGAGCACTATTTTCAAATTTGCACCAAGGCCTCATATATGCTAGCAAGGGACTGTCTCCAAGGCTTGTCCCTACATCCTAGAAGCAGTACTGAGGAAAGAAGGTCAACTAACAAAATCTTGAGAATTCTTACTAATAACTAATAATTTGGAGAGAGGTTGATTGAGCAGGCAAAAAGCCAAACTGAGAAGTCAAAGAACAAAACCATTAAAAGGAAAATCCCTTAGAGGACCATCAGTAAAGGTAGAGAGGGTCACCAGGGTTTGCCATCTAAGAGAGCACATTGCTAGCCAAAGTCTATGTGAGATACATCCTTGGCTGAGTTAAGTAGGCCCTGAAACAAAATCGTATTAGGATCTCATAAGAAAGAGCTCAGAGCCTAGGTCCCTAAGGAAGGACCTCAGCCTTAACAAATCTCTATTCTTCTACCACCCTTATGCCTAGAAAAAAATGGTGAGAACAGAGCACAAAGCTCTCAAATTTTAGATGGGAAAAACAAAGTAGCTAAACTAAGGTAGAAAGGGTGTCAAGAAGAATTAGCTCTTACATTATTAGGGCAAACAGGTTTGAATGGAGTAGCTCAAGTTAAGCATGAGCAATATATCAAAGAATAGCAATACACTTATTAAAATATATCCCAGGAAAAAGGAGAGAAAGAGATTGAAGAATTTTGTCTGGAAGAAAACATTAGCCACAAATAGAAGCAGACATCCCCATAAATGTTTCACAGGATAGAATTATTAAGAATATAGCCCTGGCCGGTTTGGCTCAGCAGTTAAAGTACTGGCCCGCGGACCAGAGTCCCAGATTTGGTTCCCGCTAAGGGCACATACCTCGGTTGCAGTTTGTCCCTGGCCCCGGTTGGGGTCATGTGAGTGGCAACCAGTGGATGTGTCTCTCTCACATCGATGTTTCTCTCTCTCTCTTCCTCCCTCTCTCCCTCCCGCTCTATCGGAAGATAAATGCAAAAATGTCCTCGGTGAGGATAAAAATAAATAAATAAATAAATAAATAAATAAATAAATAAATAAATAAATAAAGAATACAGATCCTGTGGAAGGATTGAGCCAACACCAGAAAAAGAAAAAAAAAAGAGAGAAAGAACTCATGGACACAGACAACAGTGTGGTGACTGCGGGGGTGGGGGTGGAGATGCAAGAGGGTGTGGGGGGATAAATAGTGATGGAAAAAATAAAAGAATACAGATCATCCAAAAAAGAGCTCAAGGACAGAATGAGATGCATTGATAAGGAAACAAAGCTGAGAACTGAAACAACAGTATTGCAGATTTAATAAATTAGAAACAAGAAACACAATAGATATGACTAAAAATCATATCAGCAATTTTGAGTAAAGACTTGAGAAATCAACTGTGAATGTAGCAAAAGACAAAATATTTTAACATTAGAAGATGATAAATATAAAAGACAAAGAAGTTTCAATAAAAGGATGAAAACTATGAAATAAAAAATTAAAAGTATTCAGAAATTTCATACACGAAAATTTTCTTTAAATGAAATTAAAACTGAACTTTTATTTATTTATTTATTTTTATTTATTTATTTATTTTTTGGTATGTGCCCCTAGCGGGAACCGAACCCAGGACTCTCTGGTCTGCAGGCTGAAGCTCCAACCGCTGAGCCAAACCGGCCGGGGCTAAAACTGAACCTTTAAAAGGAAAGGGTGTATGATACAGTTATATGAAAAATGACAAACTTTTATACAAATTAAGAATGAAAAAAATAAAATGCCATTATCATTTCCTACTAATTTTAGCATATTTCAGAGAATATATTTAGCTTTATACTTGCTTCCTGAAATAATTAATCAGTTATTACTAATTAATAAACAAAGCAAGGAGAGCCCTGGCAGTGTGGCTCAGTTGGTTAGAGCTTCGTCCTGTACACCAAAGATTGCCGGTTGCGTATAGGAGGCAACTGATCGATGTTGTTTCTTTCTCTCTCTCTTTCTGTCTATCTCCCTCTTCCTCTCTCTCTGAAATCAATAAAAACATATCCTTGGGTGAGGATAAGTAAATAAAATAGGGAACTTCCCTTAAAAAAATGTAAGGAGAGCTAGGGTTTTAAAACTATGAGACTCTTCTCATAGTTCAAAAGTATGTCTGGGTGTTGATCATTTATATGAGTTGATGCAAATAAATCTTTTGGAGAAAAAGAAAAAAGAATAATGGAAGAGAATGCTTTAGGCATCCAAGCAGAAAAAGACAGTTATTTAAAAAAAGAACTATAGCCCTGGCCGGTTTGGCTCAGCAGTTGGAGCGTCGGCCTGCGGTCCAGAGAGACCCGGGTTCAGTTCCCGCTGAGGGCATGTACTTCGGTTGCAGTTTGTCCCCGGCCCCGGTTGGTCGTGCGGGTGGCAGCCACTCGATGTGTCCCTTTCACGTCGATGTTTCTCTCTCTCTCTCTTCCTCTCTCTCCCTCTCACTCTATCTGGACAAAAAATGAAAAAATGTCCTCAGGTGAGGATAAAAAATAAATAAATAAATAAATAAATAAATAAATAAATAAAATAAAAAATAAAAAAAGAACTATACCTTATAAAGTTTGAGGGGGAGCAGGGAGGAGTATCATTATAACTTAAGAATATTGTCCTGGTCGGTGTGGCTCAGTGGTTAAGAGTGTCGGTCCAAGCACCTCAGGTCACAGGTTCAGTCCCCAGTCAGGGGCACATACCTGGGTTGCAGGTTCGATCCCCACCCTGGTTGGGCACCTCCAGGAGGGGGTCAATCAATGTGTCTCTCTCACACCAATGCTTCTCTTTTTCTCTCTTCCCCCCTTCCTCCCTCCCTTCCACTCTCTCTAAAAATCAATGGAAAAAAATATTCTTGGGTGAAGATTAACAACAACAACAAAAAGAATATTATGCCCATGCGAACTGCCGTTAAACTAATAAAACATCAGGCAGAAATTCTCAAATATGAAAAGAATTCAGGAAATACAATAATCATGAGCTTTTCTTGAAAAAAGTACTTGGTGAGCCCTGGCCAGTTTGGCTCATGGTTAGAACATAGGTCCAAGGACCGAAGGGCTGCGGGTTCAATTCCGGTCAAGGGCACCAATGGATGTGTCTGTCTCACATTGATGTTTCTCTCTCCCTCCCTCCCTTCCACTCTATCTGAAAATCAATGGAAAAGTATCCTCAGGTGAGGATTAACAAACAAACAAACAAACAAACAAACAAACAAAATAATTTACCCCATACTTCCCCTAGAAACAACTGCTTAGTATTTGCCAATTCAGTCTTCATGGCAACTTTATAGACATGACTACCGTGAAAACAAGAATTGACTATACATGAATTAAAACAAGGTATCACTCAGAAAACCTACAAAATCCTGTTAACATTGTTAAGTTACAGTGGAGAAGAAAATAAAAATCCAAATTAAATATAGTTACTTCACAGAATTACACCTTTCATTCTAATAGTATATTTAATTAATAAGAAGATCATTTATAATTCAGTCACATCCTAAAGTTTCAGTGCAGGACAAGAGTAAAAACTTCAAATCTTGAAACCAGGTCTAAAGTAGTTTTAAAAAATAAATTTATGTATTATCATTTTTCTAATATAAAGATAAAAATAATTTATACTATGGTTTTAAAGTACTTTAGGAGCTATGATATCATATCAATATTTAATTTACTTTATAATGAGAGGACTTGCAGAATTTATTGAGTTTTTTGTTTTTAGCATATGCATTTTCCTCAAATGTTAGGTTTTGCTGACTTTTTAAAAGTGACAAGAGGAAATCTTACACTGAAATAATTAGTACTGCCAAAAACAGCAGTATTTCAGCTCAGTCAGTAATTTTATCTATAACTCTCATCTCCATTGGTATTTAATCTCAAGAAAGGTAAATAGGCCCTGGCCGGTTTGGCTCAGCAGTTGGAGCATTGGCCCACAGACCAGAGAATCCCGGGTTAGTCCCTGGCCCCGGTTGAGGTTGTGCAGGTGGCAACCAGTTGATGTGTCTGTCTCTCACATCGATGTTTCTCTCTCTCTCTTCCTCCCTCTCTCCCTCCCGCGCTATCTGAAGATAAATGCAAGTGTCCTCGGGTAAGGATAAAAAAAAAAAAAGAAAGGTAAATAGGATTTTATTAAAATAAAGGTAGAAATATGAAAATACTATTGTCTATCCACAAAAACAAAAAGTCTGTATCTTGCATACAGTAATTGTTCAATAAATGTCTGCTACTGAACTGAAAAATAAAAACACTATCACAATTCAAACAGAGGATAAGCCACCGGATAATTAATTGACTAGTTTGATATGCAACAAAAAAATTACCTTCTATATACTTTAAAAGCCTCTGAGGAGGTAATAAAGGAAATCGAATTGGGTCTAGCACTTCCACCACGTATTTTTTTCTCTTTCCCAGATCTTTGAGAATCCATTGCATTGCAGCTAAGAAGACCTGATATTCATCCTCAATGCTAAGCTCTTCACTTCGCAAAATTTTGATCAACTGATCTTTTGTAAGTGCCAGGAACTCTTCCCCACTCTGAACCTCCAAGAAATGGACATGAATGTAGTTTTCTGTGAATTCCAAAAGGTCATGGCAGGCAATTTGCTCAGAGAACTGAAAGATTCCAATGCAGTTCAGTGGATCAATTTGTCCTTTCAGAAATTCACAGCAAATATTAACAACTTCAGTCAATTGTAGCATGTCTGCAGCAACAATCAACTCCTGGACATTATTCACACCTATGTTCACTATGCCTAGGAAAACAGGGAGACAAAATAACCAGTAAAGTAAAAGAAAAACAAACATTTGACTTATATTAAAAAAGCATTATATTTGATTCCACTAATAGCTAAATGAAAAGGCAACAAAGGATTTGTGTAAAGAGCACAAAACTTAAATGATAAAAACACCTAATATTTATGGAACATTTACAGTGAAACAGACACAGCATTAATTGCTTTATATATTCATTTAACCCTGACTACAACCCCATATAGTGTTTTTTGTGTGTGTGTTTTGTTTTTTGTTTTTTTTTTTTTACATTTTTTATTTCTTTATTGATGTTAGAGAGAGAGAGGAAGGGGGAAGGAGAGATAGAAACATCGATGAGAGAGAACACTGATTGGCCGCCTCCTGCATGCCCCCAATCGGGGATCAGGCCCACAACCTGGGCATATGCCCTGACTGGGAATTGAACCGGTAACCTCTTGGTGCATGGGTCGATGCTCAACCACTGAGCCACACCGGCCGGGTTTGTTTTTTTTTTTTTTTTTTTTTGGTATTAAGAAAACAGAATCGGAAAGTTTAAGTAACTTGTTCTCAAGTCACATGGTTAAGTGAGTTGAGGATAGAGATTGACACCAAAGTCCATGTTTTTAACATAAGGCTATATGCATCTAACATTTACTTAGGCACTGGGGAAGGGTCTCCATCTTCAATTATGATAAAGTGCCATACAAATGTTAATTTTAATATTAGGTATAACCAAGAATCTGTAACATATGAGAAGTTATTAATAGTTAACTTTTAAATAACTATAAATACCATTCTCTTTCCAGAAGCCTTCACTTTTTTTTTTTTTTTTTATCCTCACCCGAGGACATTTTTCCATTTTTTGTTCAGATAGAGTGGGAGGGAAAGAGAGGAAGAGAGAGAGAAACATCGACGTGAAAGGGACACATCGAGTGGCTGCCTCCTGCATGACCCAACCAGAGCTGGGGACAAACTGCAACCGAGGTACGTGCCCTTAGCAGGAACCGAACCCATGTCTCTCTGGACTGCAGGCCGATGCTCTAATTACTGAGCCAAACCGGCCAGGGCCAGAAGGCTTCACTTTCATATAGTGATTTTGGGAGGACATCAAACAGTCAATTACATTTTAAAGGGAGGAAAAAAAAAACACTACAATTCTTCTTCCTAATAAGGATAAGCTCCTCATCCAATTTTTTACTTTCCTTTTATCCCTTTTATTCCCATTCACTCCACCTAACTATTGGACTAAAGTTCGTTTTCCCAATTAGATTTATAAAGTCTGCTGGGGTAAGGATTGCCCCTTCTGTATTCCCAATGTCTAGCCCACATTAGGTGCTCAAAAAATTTGTTTTAAATTAATGAAAGGCCCTGGCCAGTGTGGCTCAGTTGGTGCATGGGTTGATGCTCAACCACTGAGCCACAAGGGTGGGGCCACTTAAAAAAATTTTTTTTTCTTTATTGATTTTTAGAGAGAGAGAGAAAGGAAGAGAGAAAGAGAGATAGAAACATTGATGAGAGAGAACATCAACTAGCTGCCTCCTGCATGCCCCCAACTGGGGAATGGGCCCATAACCTGGGCATGTGCAAACCAGTGACCTCTTGCCACTAAGCCACACTGGCCGGGCGGGGCCACTTTTTATTTCTTTGATGAAGTGCTAATCTCTAGCAATATGGTAATAATGCCATGAACATTTTCTTTCACTAAGTATCTCTTCTTTGCTACTATCAGATAACAGAGGCGGAGTAGACAGTTTATGGCATTTCTTCTATTTTTATGTAACTCAACACTAATTCCATTGGATTAATCTTTGTTAATTTCTACTTTGCAAATATGAGAAGCAGAGGTATTTATGCAGTAGAAAAGTGAGATCAAGAACCTCTCAATGTTAATTTGTACATTAGCCAATAGGCAGAGCTGCATTGTTTTCAGTAGATAAAAGAGTCATTTTTACAATCCTCCATTTAAGAGTTATTTTCTGAAAATTTCCAAAAAGAAATATAAAACACAAAGAAAAATTACCTTTTGTTATTTTCCAGGTTTAAATATGATGCATTAAATAAGTAACACTTTATCAGGCCACATAATTATCTCCTTTAAGGAGAGCATGGTGTATTCGCAAAATTAGACCAGACAGTCTTTGTTTTCAAACTTTTTTTCTTGATTATAAGAGTAATATGTATTCACTACAGAAAAAAACTTTAAGACAGAAAAGTATGAAAATGAATATGAAAATCACACACTTCCCCATATACATACACTATTAACACTTTATTATATTTCTTTCAAACCTTTTTTCCATGTATATTTATTTATGTGAAATATTACATAAGATTAAAACTTTATACTTTTTATGTGGATTTCCTAATATTGTTAAAACTCTTCTAAAACATTTTAAAAGTAAAAGTTTTGATTAAAATAATACATGTTGTGCCCTGGCCGGTTTGGCTCAGCAGTTAGAGCGTCGGCCTGCGGTCCAGAGAGACCCGGGTTCCGTTCCCGCTAAGGGCATGTACTTCGGTTGCAGTTTGTCCCCGGCCCTGGTTGGTCGTGCGGGTGGCAGCCACTCGATGTGTCCCTTTCACGTCGATGTTTCTCTCTCTCTCTCTTCCTCTCTCTCCCTCCTACTCTATCTGGACAAAAAAATGAAAAAATGTCCTCGGGTGAGGATAAAAAAAAAATAATAATAATAATAATACATGTTGATTATAATATTTTTAGGGAAAAATAGAAAAAAAGAAAAGTAAGAATCTTCCATATTCCATCATCTAGTAAACACCAACATACTGGTCTTTTTCTTATGTGCAAATACACACAAATGATTTTTTTAAAACAAAAATGAGTTGGGCCCTGGCCAGTTTGGCTCAGCGGTTGGAGCGTCAGCCCGTGGACCAATGAGTCGCGGGTTCGATTCTGGTCAAGGGCACTTACCTCGGTTGCAGTTTGTCCCCGGCCCTAGTTGGGGTCATGTGGGAGGCAGCCACTCAATGTGTCCCTTTCACATCGATGTTTCTCTCTCTCTCTCCCTTCCACTCTATCTGAACAAAAATGGAAAAATGTCCTCTGGTGAGGATAAAAAAAAGAGTTGGTATTTATATCCAGATTTTCTTTATTTAATATATTGCAAACATTCTTCCATGATAGTATATATTTAAATCATTTGCGAGAGCTAAAAAACATTCCATTATATATGTACCATAATTTATTTAACCATATAACCTACTGAAGGACAATTAGATTGCATCAATTATATACTATTATAAATAATATTACAATAAATATCCTGGTACATAAATGTTTGCCTGTATCACTAATTATTTCCTTAGTATTCCTAGAAAAGGAATACAGGGTCAAAAGATATGAACTTTTCAAAGACTCATAATAATAAACTGTCAAATTACTTTCCATATAAGATCAATTTATATTTCCATAGCAGTACATGAGTGATTGCATTATTCTTCACTTAAAGCTATAGGCTCACTTAACATACCTGTGTAAATGAAATCTAGAAGTATTCGAAATATCCCAGCTTCAATTCCTAGAATCTGTACGACATCTTTTGAGGACTCTTTCATTCCTCCAGTGAACAAAGCTGCAAAGTAAGGACTACTGGCAGCCAGAACCAGCCGATGAACTTTAAAAGTTTCCTTCCCAACCTGTAGCTGCACATCACAGAAATGCTGTCCATTCCTCATTTTATTGATCTGGGCCAAGATGAGTTGGGCATGTTTATCTGATGAAAAAGGACTATCACCAGCCTTGGGACGGCCCTCATTAGCCATGATGATGATAAATTAATTTAAAGGACTGCTGCTCATAATCTGGTCCTACTCTGAAAAACAAAATAGAAAGAGACCAAACAACATATGTTTGTGTTTAACATGTCTTTTATTCACATACATATGAAACATTCCCTATCCTCAAGGAACTTACAATCTACTTAGAACATACAACACACATGAAACAAGGACTAAACTGTGTGGTACCATTCCTAGGGTTTCAGAGAAGGGAATAAGTAATGGGTTCTAAAATAATTGGAGAACATTTTACAGGAGAAATGGGACCTCAACTGGATACTGAAAGATAATAAGTATGAGGAGAGGGCATTAGCCCATCTGGGTGGAGTACAGAAAATAAGGAAAGGCACAAAGACAGAAAGAAATTTTTTGTTTTTTGTTTTAAATGTTTTTACTGATTTTTTGAGAGAGAAAGGAAGAGAGAGCTAGAAACATTGATTGGCTGCCTCCTGCACACCCCACACTGGGGATCAAGCCCACAGCCCAGGCATGTGCCCTGACCGGGAATGGAACCAGGACCTCTCAGTCCACGGGATGACACTTAATCCACTGAGCCACACTGGCTGGGCTAGAAAGAAGTTTATGTACACCGCAGTAAGGAAGCATACATTGCAGCCAGAATGAACTTTCAAAAAGCAACTGTGATCAGGGCAACTGTTTGCTTAGAATCTTTCAATATGTATACTTCTCTTAGTACACAAAGCCCTTCAAATCTCAGCTTGGTCTACCTATCCAGTCCTATCTCCTATACTCCTCTTTTAACTTAATTCTCCAACAAAACCTAACAATTTGCAGTTCTCTAAAAGTGACTCTTTCATGGCACCCTTCCACACCTTTCCTTCTGGATCTCTGTTATAATTCAAAACTGTTCAAATATAATTTCCTTCAGGAACTCTTCCATGTTCCTCTATCCTCAGGGTTTGGTGCTCATTTTAAGCTTACTATTTACAATCTACATCACACTCTGTCTTGTCAGACACTATCAACCCTACTCCCTACTCTTTCTCTCTCTCTGAAAGTTCCTTTAAAGACAGCCCCTTAAAAGCAGGGACTATCTTTCATAGTTCTAGCACAAGAATCTAACATATATTAGGTTTTCAAATGTTTGTGAAATGAATGAGTGCAATGAGAAATAACAATAGCTTAGGCTGTTTTTGTATAACTCTGATAGCTTTCCCACACATTATGTCAACTGTAATTCTCACAATTAAGAGGCTGGAAGAAAAAATACTGTTATTCAAAATGAGAGAGAAGGAAACATGCTCAAAGTTTCCCAAGGACACAGTGTTAGTGTATGACTGTCCCATTATTTGAATCCAGGTCTTCTTACACTAAATCCTGGGCTCTTGCCACCATATCACATGCATGGGAATAATTGCACCAGGTTATAAACACAAACACAGAAATTTTGACCTGAGCTTTTATAGGTTCATCAAGAGTAAACATCATGGTCCCAATATCAGCTACTTAAGAATCTTAATTGTCTCCATTTGACAGAAGACTGCTTTCCTTCATTAGTGTGTGTATAAATAAACCTGTTTTTGCATTATAAAAAAAAAAAAAGAGTAAACATCATGTTTCAGAACTGTTATTTGAGACTTCAGAGTGATAAGCTAAGAGGTAGCAAAGTCCTAAAACACAGCCTTTCACTTCCACAATGAGAGTCAAAGATATAGCCTTGACTGGCACGATTCAGTTAGAGCGTCAGCCTGAGGACCAAAGGGTCTTGGGTTCAATTCCCCATCAAGGGCACCTGCCTGGGTTGCAGGTTCAATCCCCAACGTGCAGGAGGCAGCCACTCGATGTGTCTCTCTCACAATGATGTTTCTCTCTCCCCCCTACCCTACTCCCTTCCACTATCTCTAAAAATCAATGGAAAAAATATTCTCCAGTGAGGATTAACATCAATAACAACTATATATATATATAAATCCAAGTTACTTTTTACATAAAGAAACCACGAGATTCAGTAATATAAGCGATAAGGAGATGAAGCACAGGGGAAACCTAAGATGACTAAGGTTTTGTAATTTAAGCTGACAGGAACAGGACTCACAGGAATGGTGTGGGCTGATGTTAGAAAGAAGTGGTTACGTTTATAGCATTCAAACTTATCAAAGTAAAAATAACTAAACTGATTATCATGATTATCTAGGAACTAACTTATTGAGAAATTTGAGAAATTGCAAGGTGGCTGCTAAAACTTCACATCAGTATCTACAAGAATGTCAATATATTACATTTAACTAGCATATAAAAGCAAACAGTGTATTTGTCTCTACATAGAAATTTGATCTGCAGATATTATTAAATATGACCTGGCTGTCAAGCTTTACTCTGTTTTCCATTTCTTCCTGTCAGCAGCCTTTGGAGTCTGATAGTTTAAGTACAAGATACCTTCAGGGCATTAAGCACTGCCATTGGGCTAAAATTCTGCCTCCTGCTACTAAAAGAGTTCTCTGAAGCCCTGGCCGGTTTGGCTCAGCAGTTGGAGCGTTGGCCTGCAGACCAGAGAGTCCTAGGTTCGGTTCCGCTAGGGGCATGTACAAAAAAAAAATAATAATAAATAATAAATAAAAATAAACGTTCTTTATAAAAAAAAAAAAAAAGAGTTCTCTGAATATCCACCCACACTGGTAGCAGACGGCAGATATCCTAATCTAGTACAACGCTTCTTAAAAACTGCTGATACTACCCCACTATCAGTGGTGTACTTCATTCCAAAAGGCGCACGTGGTGTGACGTATTTCCGCAGGGAAAGATCATAATTCCGGGACATTGCACAGGGATGTAAGAGAGGAGCATCAAGAGACTCAAACTTGAAAGGCCAATTATTAGGAAACGGTGGAGCATCCCAGAGGAGGTTAAAAAAAAGACCTATGTTTGGTGGCCTTGAAGAGCACGAAAGCTGCTTCAGCAAAGGGTGTCAGAAAGAATTCCAGGACAAGCAAGCGTCAAAACAAACAAAACCACGAGGCTTCTGTGCTTGATTTGAGGGCTGTACCTGGAGAGTTACCCCTAAGATGCTGCGACACTGAAGGCGGATAAACATTCCGGCGCTACCTAAATAGCCAGGAAGGCATCGGAGACGCATCTGGGGATAGCGGACTGGCCGAGGGCTGGGCCTTCGGAGCCCCCAGTGGAGGCGGGGAGCGGACCGGGCCAGACGAAACTCAGGTGAGGGCGAAAACACTTTCACTAGCGGAGACATGCCTAAGCGGCAGAAGGAAACTGGTTCCAGAGACTCTTCTCTCTCTCCTCCTCGGGGGTCCCGAGAGCTGGGGAGAGCCCTGACGGAAACCCCCAACCCCATCATAGACGCACCTCGGACGCTGGCCCTTCTTACCCGCCGGTTCCCCTTCCCTCCGGCGCCTGCTCAGGTTCTGCGCGCGCAGTCGTGACCAGCAGCGGCACGGAGGGGGCGGGGGAAATCTGGCGCGGGTGACGACGCAGTGTGTGACTGGGCAGTGCGCTCGGCCGTGGGTTAGAGGCGAGGCTCCGTTGGGGGAAGGGTTGCTCGCGCCCTCGCTGGCCCTGGCCGGGTCTGCGCGTGCGCGGTGATTTTCCGCTCGCCTGGAGCGACGCCTCCCGGTGTCGCGCTGCTGCTGCCCTGGGCTAGTGCTTGATTCCTCCCGTCCGCGAAACGTCCAGCTGCTACTGGGAGTTCCTGCCTGTGGGGCTGGCTCGCTCGCCCTTTCCTCTCCACCGACGCTCTCTTCATTCTTGTGGCATCCAAGGCAGCCAGCGAACCTCGGTGTCAAGGAAAGACGGAGACGAGTATCCGGCGAGTCGCTTCTAATCTTTTTTTTGCTTTATTTTTTATTGAAATGTAATGGACATATAACATACTCTTTCAGGTGTACAAGGTAATGATGTGATATTTGTAGCTTTTCTCCGTTATTTATCATTCACTCAGATCATTTTCTGAGTCGGCCTGACTGATTCCGGCACTGTGAATGGATGTCTACTTTCAGGGAAGGGAGAACTCAAAACCACCAGGTCTTTTCACTGTAAAACCTCATATGTCACATTAGTGGCTTTCAAACTTTTTGACCCAATAATACCACATGTGTGTGTATATAAATTTATATACCTGAAACAAAAACTTCACAAACCGTTTTTAAAATTTGTATTTTTCATTTACAGTTTACATTCAATATTTTGTATTAGTTTCAGGTGAATAGCATAGTGGTTAGACAATCATGTACTTTTGTTATTGTTGTTAATCCTCACCCTAGGATATTTTTTCCATTGATTTTTAGATAGAGTGGAAGGGAGGGGTGGGGAAGAGAGAAAGATCAATGTGAGGGAGACACATTGATTGATTGCCTCCCTTATAATCCTGACCAGAGTCACTGATTGAACCTGCAGCCCAGGTAAGTGCCCTTGAGTGGGAATTGAACCCAATACCCTTCAGTCTGCAGGCTGACACTCTAATCACTGAGCCACACCAGCCAGGATGACAGTCATGTACTTTAAACACAGTGGTCCCTGGGCAATATTTCAAGTACTCACCTGGCATCATAGTTATTAACAGTATTATTGACCATATTCACAAAACTATATTTACGACCAGCAATACACTAAATTTCTATTTCTTCTTTTTGGTTGCATTACAAAAAATGCTAAAAAGGGACCCATTATCAGGAAAAATTGTCAAAGGCTTGGAAATGAGTGAAGGAGATTGCTGTGTTAGGGTTAGCCCTTTCAGTGTAAGGCTGGGCATTATCTAGCAGAAAGCTGGAAGGATTTGAATCTATAGGGACGACTAAGCTATTTTACAAGCAAATTGATATTTAAAATAATTCTTGTCCATTTTATAGGAAAGGTACCCCAAAACACTACATTATAGTGACCTACGGGATATTAAAACCACTTTTGCCTCTCTTAGCAAATTCATTTCAACATTCCTGATTCTTAGCAAATTCATACAACATTCCTGTAATATTTTCTGGCTCCCTCGTTAATTAATAAGATAATGTTTTGACATGTATTTATATTTCTACGAAAGTCATGATTTTACCTTTCAGAAAATTATACGTCAGCACCACTAAAATTAAGTTCACAATCTACTATTGGATTGCATCCAGCATTTTGAAAACCCATGCTTTAGAGTATACACCTAGGAGCAGAATTGCTGAAACATACTATATGTGCATCTTCAATTTCACCAGGAAATACATATTTTCCAAACTCTTTGTTCCAGTTTACATTCCTGCAGTGAATAAGAGTTCCCTTATTCCACATCCCTGCCAACACTATTTAATAATACCAGATGTTTCCATTGTAACCTGATATGTGTAAAATGGTATTTCATTTTTAAAAATAATTTACAGCCCTGGCCGGTTTGGCTCAGCGGTTAGAGCGTCTGCCTGAGGTCCAGAGAGACCCGGGTTCGGTTCCCGCTAAGGGCATGTACCTTGGTTGCAGTTTGTCCCCGGCCCTGGTTGGTTGTGCGGGTGGCAGCCACTCGATGTGTCCCTTTCACATTGATGTTTCTCTTTCTCTTCCTCTCTCTCCCTCCCACTCTATCTGAACAAAAAATGAAAAAAATGTCCTCGGGTGAGGATTTAAAAAAAAAAAATTAAAAAAAATAATAATTTACATTCCTTGTTTATTAATGAGATCAGGTAGTAAAAAGGTGTTTATAAGTTGCTATGGACTGAATTTTGTCTTTCCAAATTTGTATGTTTAAGTCCTACCACCCAGTGTGATGGTATCTGGAATTGGGGAGGCAATTAGGGTTTGATGAGGTAGTGAAGAAGGGGCCCTCATGATGGAATTAGTGCCCTTATAAGAAAAGACACCTGCCCTGGCCAGTTTGGCTCAGCGGTAGAGCGTTGGCTCATGGACCAATGAGTCTCGGGTTCGATTCTGGCCAAGGGCATGTACTTGTTGCAGTTCATCCTTGGCCCTGGTCGGGGTCGTGTGAGTGGCAACCAGTCGATGTGTCCCTCTCATGTCGATGTTTCTCTCTCTCTTCCTTTCTCTCCCTCCCTCTCTCTCCCACTCTATCTAAAGATAAATTAGAGTCTTTCCTTTCGGCGTGCCACTGAAGATCCTGGTGTCGCCATGGGCCGCCGCCCCGCCCGATGTTACCGGTATTGTAAGAACAAGCCGTACCCAAAGTCTCGTTTCTGCAGAGGTGTTCCTGATGCCAAGATCCGCATCTTTGACCTGGGGCGGAAGAAGGCAAAAGTGGATGAGTTCCCACTCTGTGGCCACATGGTGTCAGATGAATATGAGCAGCTCTCCTCCGAAGCCCTGGAGGCTGCCCGTATTTGTGCCAACAAGTACATGGTGAAAAGCTGTGGCAAAGATGGTTTTCACATCCGAGTGCGGCTCCACCCCTTTCATGTCATCCGCATCAACAAGATGTTGTCCTGTGCTGGAGCTGACAGGCTCCAGACAGGTATGCGGGGTGCTTTTGGAAAGCCCCAGGGCACAGTGGCCAGGGTCCACATTGGCCAAGTCATCATGTCCATCCGGACCAAGCTGCAAAATAAGGAGCATGTGATTGAGGCCCTACGCAGAGCCAAGTTCAAGTTTCCTGGCCGCCAGAAGATCCACATCTCCAAGAAGTGGGGCTTTACTAAATTTAATGCGGATGAATTTGAAGACATGGTGGCTGAAAAGCGGCTCATCCCAGATGGCTGTGGGGTCAAATACATCCCTAACCGTGGTCCCCTGGACAAGTGGCAGGCACTGCACTCATGAGAGTCTCAGTGCTGCCCCCTCCTTACACCCACCAATAAATCCTACTTCTTGTCCAAAAAAATAAATAAATAAAAAAATAAAGATAAATAGAAAAATATCGAGTGAGGATTTTAAAAAAAAGAGACACCTGACTTTTCACCAAGATGGCAATGAAAGCGAAGACAGAAGCCCCTGCCCCTCCCAAAGCCAAAGTAATGGCTTTGAAGGCAAAGAAAGCAATGCTGAAAGTCCTCCACAGCCACAAAAAAAGAAGATCCACATATCACCTACCTTCTGATGGCTAAAGACATTGTGGCTCCGAAGGTAGCCTAAATATCCTTGAAAGAGAGCCCCCAGGAGAAACAAGCTTGACCACTATGCAGTTGTCAAGTTCCCCCTGACTACCAACTTAGCCATGAAGAAGATAGAAGAGAATAATACACCTGTGTTCATTGTGGATGTCAAGGCCAACAAACACCAGAAGCTCTATGACATTGATGTGGCCAAAGTCAACACCCTGATCAGGCCTGATGGAGAGAAGGCATATGTTTGACTGGCTCCTGACTGATGCTTTGGATGTTGCCAACAAAATTGGGATCATCTAAGATCATTTCAGCTGGCTAATTCTAAATATAAAAATTTTACACTGTAAAAGAAAAAGAGACACCTGAGAGCTTGCTCTCTCTATCTCCTCCTTTCCCCACCAAGCACACAAAGGAGAGGTCATGTGAGTGCACAGGGAGATGATGGCTGCCTACAAACCAAGAGAGAAGCCTCAGAATGAAACCTGCCTTGCCAGTACTTTGATCTTGGACTTCCCAGCTTCCTGTACTGTGAGAAAAAAATTGTTGTTTAAGCAACTCAGTCTATGGTATTTTGTTATGGAAGCTCAATTTGACTAATACATAACCCAGTTAAGTTTCTTTTTCTGTAAAATGGCTATTTATGTCTTTTGTCTATTTTTGTATTGACTTTTTTATTTTTTATTGATTTATAGGTTTTTAATTATATGTGTTGCCAGTGTTTTCTTCCAATTTCTGGTTCATCTATATCTTTTATTTAATGTCTCTTTTGATGGACAAGAGTTTATAATTTTACTAATTTATCAGCTTATTTACTTGTTATTTTTAATGAACAAATCTTTTTTTTTTAATTGATTTTAGAGAGAGTGGAAGGGAAAGAGAGAAAGAAACGTTGATGTGAGAGAGAAACATTTGGTTGCCTCCTGAATATGCCCTGACCTGGGATTGAAACTAGGTATGTGCCCTTACCAGGAATCGAACCTACCACCTTTTAATGTACAGGACAACACTCCAACCAGCTGAGCCACCCAGCCAGGGCCTATTATATTTTGCATTTTTGGTACATTGCTTAAGAAATTCTTCCTCTCCCCAATGTTATTAAGATGTTATATTTTCTTCTGAAAGTGTTATAAGTTCTCTTTTCACATATAATTCTTTAAGTCACTAGGAATCAATTTTTGTGAATGGGTTAGGAAAGGATCCAATTTCGTTTTTTGTTTTATCATATGTATAACCAATTGTCACAACACAATTTACTGAATAGTTTATATTTCCCCACTGATCTGCAATGGTAGGTCTCTCCTATATTATGTTTCCTTTTGTGCTGGGATCAATTCTGAATTAAGTTCCATTGATCTATTCATCCATGCCCCACTGTTTTAATTACTATGGTTTTGTTATAACTCTTCATATCTGTGGGACACATTCCCCATCTTGTTCTTCTTCAGCAGTGTCTTGGCTATTCCTGGTACTCTTGGTTCTTCCATATAGATGCTAGAACCAACCTGTTAAGTTTCACACAAACATACACACAGTGGGGGGGGGGTCATATTAGAATGTAAATAAAATTATAGGACCACTAGGAGAGAATTAACATCTTACACTATTGAATATTTTTATCCATAAACAAAATTAAAAATTTATAAATTTATAATTTTATAAATTTTAAAACTTTATAAATTTTTATTATTTATTTATTTTTTAATTCTCACCCGAGGACATTTTTTTCATTTTTTGTTCAGATAGAGTGGGAGGGAGAGAGAGGAAGAGAGAGAGAGAGAAACATCGACGTGAAAGGGACACATCAAGTGGCTGCCACCCGCACGACCAACCAGGGCCAGGGACAAACTGCAACCAAGGTATATGCCCCTAGCGGGAACCGAACCCTGGTCTCTGTGGACCACAGGCCGACGCTCTAACCGCTGAGCCAAACTGGCCAGGGCAAACTTTATAAATTTTTAAAGTTTTATAATTTTATCCATAAGGGTCTTCTATATATTTTATTAAATTTATTCCTGAATACTTTCATCTTTGCGCTATTGTAAATTATATCTTTTTTTAAAATCCCCACCCAAGGTTATGTTTTCATTTTTTTAGAGAGAGAGGGAGAGAGAGAGAGAAAAATATCAGTGTGAGAGAGAAACATTGATCGGTTGTCTCCCAAACGCACTGACCTGGGATTGAATCTGCAACCTGAGTATGTGCCCTGACCGGGAATCAAACCCAAGACTTTTCGGTATTCAAGACGATGTTCCAACCAACTGAGCCACACTGGCCAAGGCTGTAAATTATATCTTTTAAAAAATTACACTTTACCCGGCCGGTGTGGCTCAGTGGTTGAACGTCAACCCATGCACCAAGAGGTCACCGGTTCGATTACCAGTCAGGGCATATGCCCAATTTGGGGGCCAAATCCCCAGTGTGCGGAAGGCAGCCAATTGGTATTCTCTCTCATCGATGTTTCTCTCTCTCCCTCTCCCTTCTTCTCTTTTTAAAATCAATTAAAGAAATTTTTTTAAATTACACTTTATATTTGTTAGGTACAGAAATGAAATTCACATCTGTATATTGATTTTATAAATAACTTTGCTTAAGACCCTTATTAATTAATTAGTGTTTTTTTTATTTTTCTGTGTAAATGATCATATCATCTGCCCATATGACAGTTTTGTTTCTTTCTTTCCAAACCTTATAACTTACCTTTCATTTTCTTTTTTTACTTGGCTAAGATTTCCAGAGTGAAGTTGATTGCAGAGCAGTATAGTGTAGGAATTAATGCATAGACTTTGGAGCCAAATGCCTAAGTCCAAAACCTGGCTCTGCAACTCTGAGACCTTGAGCAAGCTATTTAACTTTTCTTATAACTCAGATTTTTCAAGTTAAACTATGTCTAATTATTGTATATCATTTAGTTATAGGATTAAATTTGTTAACATGTGTAAAACACTTAGTACCTGGTAACTATTAGCACTTTTAAATTATTAATAAAACAAAAATAGTAATAATATCAAGTATACTTCTACAGTTTCTGATTTTATTTTATATATGTTTTTATTGGTTTTTAGAAGGAGAGAGAGAAACATCAACTGGCTGCTTCCTGCATGACCCCTGCTTGGGATCAAGCCCACAACCTGGGCATGTGCCCTGATGGGGAATTGAACCAATGACCTCTTGGTGCATGGGACGATGGTCAACCAACTGAGCCACACCGGCCAGGGCTATAGTTTCTGATTTTAAAGAGCTAACTTTGGCATTATTGATCTTTTCAATTACATCTTTGTCTCCTACTTAATTAATTTCTGCTCTAATGTTTATTATTTCCTTATTTTAGCTATTATTGAATTTATTTATTTTTGTTTTTTTCAGTTTTTTTTTCTTTATTGATTTTAGAGAGAGAGGAAGAAAGAAGGAGAGAGAGATAGACACATCAATGAGCAAGAACATCCATTGGCCGCCTCCTGCATGCCCCCTACTGGGGGTCAGGCCCACAACCTGGGCATGTGCCCTGACCGGGAATTGAACCAGCGACCTCTTGGTGCATGGGTGGATACTCAACCACTGAGCCACACCTGCTGGACTTTTTCAGTTTCTTAAGTTTTTCAGTTGCTTAGTTCCTGACTTTTCAGTCTTTTTAAAATGTAGGTTTAAGGCTATAACTTTACCTCGTAAGTATTGCTTATAATGTAAACATGAATGGTACCCCTGAGAGTTAGGCAAATAAAATAGCCCTGTTGGTTATGGTTAGTGGTAGAGATAGAGCTGACTGGGGAAACCTAATTAAATTGCCTGGATCTGGCAGTCAAGATGGTGGCGTAGGTAAACGCGGTATCGCGTCCTCCCACAACCACATCAAAGTTACAACTAAACTACAGAACAACCATCATTCAAAACCGCCTGAAATCAAGCTGAATGGAAGTCCTACAACTATGAAATTAAAGAAGAAGCCTCATCGAAACTGGTAGGAGGGGTGGAGGCGCAACTGGCTGGTCCCACACCCACGTGTGGCAGATAAAAATTAGGAGGATACCTCGGCTGGGAAGGTCCTCCCTGAGGAGTGAGGGGTCCCCGTCCCACACCAGGCACCCAGCTCAGGGTTCCAGTGCCAGGAAGAGAAGTCCTCATAACTTCTGGCTGGAAAAACCAGTGGGAACTGAGGCAGAGGGAGGCTGAGGCGGCTGGAGCCCCCAGCAGCTCCTCTTTTTTGTTGTTGTTGTTGTTTTTTTGTTTGTTTGTTTGTTTATCCTCACCCAAGGATATTTTTCCATTTTTTGTTCAGATAGAGTGGGAGGGAGAGAGAGAGAGAGAGAAACATTGACGTGAAAGGGACATGCCTCCTGCATGACCAACCAGGGCCGGGGACAAACTGCAACTGAGGTACGTGCCCCTAGCGGGAACCTTACCCGGGTCTCTCTGGACTGTAGACCAACGCTCTAACCGCTGAGCAAAACTGGCCAGGGCCCCAGCAGCTCCTCTTAAAGGGCCCGTGTACGGACTTACTCAGACTTGCACCCTCCAGGCTCCAGCGTGGGGGAGGCAGCTTGAAAGGCACCAGAGTCATATGGGGAAGAACTGAGTTGTTTGGCATTGGAGAGAGGGCTGGAGAGGCAGCTTTCTCCTGGACAGACGTGCTATCAGAAGCCTTTGTTCCTTTGGTGAGCCCTTCCCTGGGATAGCAGACAGCTGCCATATCTGGGACTCCAGCAACTTGGCTCACACTGTTTGCCCCACCCTGGTGATTCCCTGAGGCCCTGCCCCACCCAACTTTCAGGCCCACCCAAGCTGTTGCCAGTTGCTTTACCATAGTATTGGCCTATCTTGGATCCTGCTTCAGCTTTTCCTAAATTCTTTCAAACAAGCAGCATCTGGCCTCAGCTTGTCCCATACCTCTCGCTAACTAATACATAGAAACAAACACAGGGAGGCAGCCAAAATGAGGAGACAAAGAAACAGGTACCAAATGAAAGAACAGAACAAAACTCCAGGAAAAGAACTAAGCGAATGGAGATAAGTAACCTAAGAGATGCTGAGTTCAAAACACTGCTTATAAGGATGCTCAATGGACTTAGTGAGAACCTCAGTGAACTTAGTGAGGGCCTCAAGAGCATAAAAAAGGACCAGTCAGAAATGAAGGATGCACAGTCAGAAATGAAAGAGGCACTAACTGAA
This sequence comes from Tadarida brasiliensis, assembly GCA_030848825.1. Lineage (NCBI taxonomy): Eukaryota > Metazoa > Chordata > Mammalia > Chiroptera > Molossidae > Tadarida > Tadarida brasiliensis. The sequence goes on from CM061264.1 coordinate 33,817,070, forward strand.
ATTAAGAATAATTTACACAGAATCAATAGTAGAGTACGTAAAGCCAAGAAGCAAACCATCAATTTGGAATATAAGGAAGCAAAAAATACCCAATCAGAACAGCAAAAAGAAAAAAGAATCCAAAAAAAATGAGGATAGTGTAAGAAGCCTCTGGGACAACTTCAAGCATGCCAACAACATTCGCATCTTGAGGGTGGCCAGAAGGAGAAGAGAGAGAATAAGAAATCGAAAACCGCCCTGGCCGGTTTGGCTCAGCAGTTAGAGCGTTGGCCTGCGGTACAGAGAGACCCGGGTTCAGTTCCCGCTAAGGGCATGTACCTCGGTTGCAGTTTGTCCCCGGCCCTGGTTGGTCGTGCGGGTGGCAGCCACTCGATGTGTACCTTTCATGTCGATGTTTCTCTCTCTCTCTCTCTCTCTCTCTCTCTCTCTCTCTCTCTCTCTCTCTCTCTCTTCCTCTCTCTCCCTCCCACTCTGTCTGAACAAAAAATGGAAAAATGTCCTCGGGTGAGGATTAAAAAAAAATAATAATAAAAAAAAGAAATCGAAAACCTATTTGAAACAATAATGGCAGAAAACTTCCCTAACTTGGTGAAGGAAACAGACATACAAGTCTAGGAAGCACAGAGAATCCCAAACAAGATGAACCCCAAGAGGCCCACACCAAGACACATCATCATGAAAATGCAAAAGATTCAAGACAAAGAGAGAATCTTAAAAGCAGCAAGAGAAAAGCAGTTAGTTACCTACAAGGGAGTTCCCATAAGATTGTCAACGGATTTCTCAAAAGAAACTTTGCAGGCCAGAAGGGAGTGGCAAGCAATATTCAGAGTGATGAAAAGCAAAAACCTACAACCAAAATTACTCTATCCTGCAAAGCTGTCATTTAGAATCGATGGCCATATAAAGAGTTTCCCGGACAAGGAAAAGCTAAAGGAGTTCATCACCACCAAACCATTATTATATGAAATGTTGAAGGGTCTTCTTGAAGAAAAAGATAAAAAAATATGAACAAACAAAATGGCAATAAATACATATCTATCGACAATTGAATCTACAAACAAAATGAACAAGCAGAACAGAAACATTCTCATAGATACAGAGAACTTTTGTTGGTTACCAGATGGGAGGGGGGTTGGAGGAATGGGTGAAAAAGGTAAAGGGATTAAGAAGTACGAATTGGTTGTTAGACTGACAAACCTCAAAGGAAAGGGGGGTTAGGGGGTGGGAAGAAATAAACCAAAGAACTTATATGTATATATGCATAACCAATGGACACAGACAACAGTGTGGGGAAAGGCAGGAGGGGGGCGGGAATGGGGAGGAGGGGGTCAGTGGGGGGAAAATGAGGAACATCTGTAATACATTCAACAGTAAAGATAAGTTAAAACAAACAAACAAACAATTGCCTGGCAGTAGGGGTTGAAAGCTCAAGCTCTGGAATCAGAATGCCTGAGTTGAACATTCAGACTGTCTTCTTACTAGCTGTGTGTCTTTTGGCTAGTTACTTATGCTTTAGTTTCTTCATTGGTGAAATTGAGTGAATATCTACTTTATGGTGGTTTATAAGCATTAAATGAGTTAATGCATATAAAGTATGCCATTTTCAAGAATAAAATTAGCTATCTTTTTCTTACTTGTTTTGTGTTCATTGGTTGAAATTAAGTGACCATGAATTTATAGTGGTATCAATCTACCCAGTGAATGATTTTTCTTCAACAGTGCTTTGCAGCCTGCCTGAGTACAGAAAAGCAAAGATTTGGATTGATCCAAAGCTCCAGAGTTAAGGTTTGGCTATGTGTACCACAAAAAGAAAGTGGGTCAAGAACCTTGAGGATTTTATAAGATAGTAGTTGAATGGACTAAAAAAGTTATTCTCAAAAGCCACAGAGAACTTATTCAGTGGAGTGTGCCAGCATGCTTGAGGCCCCAAATATATCTGTGGCTGAGGTCTACTGTTTGCTCAGATTCTTCTTTTGCCTACTTTTCTCTCTATTTTTACTGAGATTAACTCAGGAAGGAAGAGAAAGAAGACATGATAGGAACTTTATTTGTTCATTTATTCAAGCCATACTTAATGAGTATCAACAATGTGCCAGGCACTTTAGATCATGGTGATATAGTAGTGAACAAAACTAAGTTCCTGCTCTTATAGGTTTACATTCTAGGTGGGGAAGCAGAAAATAAACAAGTGAATAAACATAAGATATTTCAGAGGATTATAAGTGTTATGAAGAATAATAAAGAAGGTCTGGCTGGTGTGGCTCAGTTGTTGAGCATCAGCCCATAAACCAAAACAAGAGGTCGCTGGTTCGATTCCCGGTCAGGACATGTGCCCAGGTTGTGGGCCCAATCCCCAGTGTGGGGCATGCAGGTGGCAGCCAATGGATGTTCTCTCTCATCGATGTTTCTGTCTCTGTCTCCCTCTTACTTCCTCTTTCTCTCAAATCAATAAAGGAAGAAATATTTTGGAAAAAAAAAAAGAATAAAGAAGGATAAGGGCACAGAGAATGACATATTGGGGAAGAAGACTATTGACAATGGTGTTAGCAAAAGCCTTTCTAAGAAAATAGTATTTGACCACACACCTGAATGGAGAGAGGGAGCCAGGAAGAGGACAATTCTGGGAAGATAGAAAAGTAAATGCAAAGGTCCTATCTTGAGGGTATGCTTAGGAAGTTAAAGAACAGCAAGGAATCCATTGTTACTAGAGAAACAATAGCAAGGGGGAAGAAGAGTCTGGATATGAAGGCAGACAGGTAGCTAGAAGCAGTATCATGTAGTGTCTTGTACATAAGAAGGGTTTTGGCTTTTCTTTTTTTTCTCTCTTTTTTTTTTTTATCCTCACCTGAGGACATTTTTCCATTTTTTGTTCAGATAGAGTGGGAGGGAGAGGGAGGGAGAGAGAGGGAGAGAGAGAGAGAGAAACATCGATGTAAGAGACACATAGAGTGGCTGCCTCCCTCACGACCAACCAGGGCCAGGGAAAAACTGCAACCGAGGCACGTGCCCCTAGCGGGAACCGAACTTGGGTCTCTCTGGACCGCAGGCCTACGCTCTAACCACTGAGCAACCAGCCAGGGCTGGCTTTTTTTTTTTAGTGAAATAGCTATTGTATGTGTATTTTTTGTTTTTAGTTTTTTTGTCTTTATTGATTTTAGAAAGAGAGGGAGAAGGAGAGAGAGAGGGAGAAACATCAGTGAGAGAGAACATCAATTGTGCACCTCCTGCATGCCCCCCACTGGGGATTTGGCCCACAACCTGGGCATGTGCCCTGACAGGGAATCGAACTGGTGACCTCTTGGTGCATGGGTCGACGCTCAACCACTGAGCCACACCAGCCGGGTTATTGTATGTGTTTTTGTTGTTATTTTGTTCTTTGAACGACAAATGGCTCTTACACATTTCTGCGTATCAAAACCCAGTCAGGTTGTTTGAAATCACAGTCTTTTGAGCCTTTAAAGAATTATGTGTGCCCTGGAGATCTGATTGTAGAGCAATCAGACAGTAGAGGGACTCTAGGGCCAGTTTTTTCTGTCTAGCCTAGGCACTCTTCTCCTCTGTCCAGATTTCTCATCTTTTCCTCTTATGTTGGTTGTAAACTTCAGTCCTTATGTCATTTGTGTCTCCAGGTAACCCCATGAAACTAGGACAGATTTGGGGAGTAACTGAGCAAGCAAGTTGCAAGGCTAGGTGAATATGGTCATTGTGAGATGTGCAATTGTAGTAGTCCTAAGTGGTGGCCTGTTCCATGATACAATATAACCTTGGGAGTAGATGGTAGAAGTAGAATGGAGAAGAAACAGGCATGACTCACCTGCTGTTGATAAATGTTTAAAACTAACATAACATTTTTTAAGTCAAGTTTATTTTATTTATTTATTTTTCTTTTAATTTTTTATCCTCACCCGAGGACATTTTTGCATTTATCTTCAGATAGAGCGGGAGGGAGAGAGGAAGGAAGAGAGAGAGAGAAACATCCATGTGAGAGAGACACATCACGTGGTTGCCACCCAAACAACCCCAACTGGGGCCGGGGACAAACTGCAACCGAGGTATGTGCCCTTAGCGGGAACAGAACCCGAGATTCTCCGGTCCGCAGGCCGACGTTCTAACCACTGAGCCAAACCGACCAGGGCTATATTTTTTTCTTTATTGATTTTAGAGAGAGAGGAAGGGAAAAGGAAAGAGAGATAGAAACATCAATGAGAGAGAACATCGATTGGCTGCCTCCTGCATGTCCCTCACTGGGGATCGGGCCTACAACTTGGGCATGTGCCCTGACCGGAAGTTGAACCAGCGACCTCTTGGTGCCTGGGTTGATGCTCAATCACTGAGCTATACTGGCCGGGCAGGGCTCACCTTTTTTTTTTTTTTTAATTCTCACCCGAGGACATTTTTTGCATTTATCTTGAGATAGAGCGAGAGGGAGAGAGGGAGGAAGAGAGAGAGAGAAACATCGATGTGAGAGAGACACATCGAGTGGTTGCCACCCACACAACCCCAACCGGGGCCAGGAACAAACTGCAGCCGAGGTACATACCCTTATCAGGAACCGAACCTGGGCCTCTCTGGTCCGCGGGCTGACACTTTAACCACTGAGCCATACCAGCCAGGGCAGGGCTCACCCTTTTTATTTTTTATTTTATTTTATTTTATTTTATTTTATTTTTTTAATCCTCACCCGAGGACATTTCTCCACTTTTTGTTCAGATAGAGTGGGAGGGAGAGAGAGGAAGAGAAAGAGAGAAAAACATCGACGTGAAAGGGACACATCGAGTAGCTGCCTCCTGCACGACCCAACCAGGGGCCGGGGACAAACTGCAACCGAGGCACGTGCCCTTAGCGGGAACCGAACCCGGATCTCTCCGGACCACAGGCCGACTCTCCAACCGCTGAGCCAAACTGGCCAGGGCAAGGGCTCACCCTTTTTAAATATACAGTTCTGCCTTGGCTGGTTTGGCTCAGCAGTTAGAGCGTCGGCCCGCGGACCGGAGAGACCTGGGTTCGGTTCCCGCTAAGGGCACGTGCCTTGGTTGCAGTTTGTCCCCGGCCCCAGTTGGGGTCATGCGGGTGGCAGCCAGTCGATATGTCTCTCTCACATTGATGTTTCTCTCTCTCTCTCTTCCTCCCTCTTTTCCTCCTGGTCTATCTTAAGATAAATGCAAAAATGCCCTCGGGTGAGGATTAAATAAATAAATAAATAAATGTACAGTTCTGAGTTTTGAAAAATGTATTGTGTTAGTCCAGGTTATTCTTAAAGCAGATGCCACTATGAAATAAAAAATACAAGGATTTTTTGTTTTAGGGCAATACTTGTAATAGAAATGAGGAGGGAGCCAGGAAAGTCTTCGATCATAATGCCAGCCTGATCCAAGTGAAAAGGAGAAGGTAAAAACAGTTGAGAGTGTCCTTGAATGCTAGGAAGTCTAAGGAAAGAATAGCAGGCGAGGCCTTTTGGAGTCGGAGCTAAAGTTGATCTCCTTAGAACCTTTCACAATAGACCTGCCTTAGTATCCTTGTTGTGCTCATTCATTGTCTGGGAATAGCCCATTAAAACATAGCATTGGGCCCTGGCCGGTTTGGGTCAGCGGTTAGAGTGTTGGCCTGCAGACCAGAGCGTCGGTTTGGTTCCCGCTAAAGGCACTTACATTGGTTGCAGTTTGTCCCTGGCCCCGGTTGGGGGTTGGGGTCGTGTGGGTGGCGGCCACTCGATGTGTCTCTCTCACCTCGATGTTTCTCTCTCTCTCTTCCTCCCTCTCTCCCTCCCATTCTATCTGAAGATAAATGCAAGAAATGTCCTCGGGTGAGGATAAAAAACAAAAACATAGCATTAGTTCAAATGTAATGACCTAGCAGCTTGGGCCTTTGGTCAGTTATGCTCCCTGTAGTTGAAAGTCTGTGAGGCACGTTCATGTGGCCATGGAAAGTATAAAGTCATGTAGCCTACCACAATCAAGATACAAATTATTTCCATCACTCCATACACTAACGTAACTTTTGAGGACTTGTTTTCTTTTATTTTCTAACCACAATTATTTTCATTATCTCCAAAGTCCTTCTGCAAATTGCTTAGTAAACTTTTGGGACCAATTATTATAGTCAGTCTCAACAGTTTAATATATGGCTTCCATTAATAACTGAATTCATCATGCCAAAGAGATGGCTTTTCACTCCCAGAGGGCGGTTCAAGGATCAAAATCCTTGAAATATATAATCCCTTTAGATATGATGGATAGCCTTTTATAGCCTCACATCAGTTAGTCATTATCTTTCAAAGGGATGGAAACCTTCCAGATTTCTCTGGAACAGAACTGCAGGTGTGAGCCATTATCAGCCGACACCCACAGTAGCTGGGGGATGGTTGTACCACCCCAGTAAAGAAATATGAGCAGAGCAGCAATATTATCTGCTATGCCCAATTGTCACAAAGCTCTATCAATTCTATTGTCTTAATATCTCTGATTTTTCTGATTACCACTGGGTTAGTTCCCACTCTCTTTCATCATTTCTTGCCTGGAAAACTGCAAGTCATCATCATCTCTCACCTAGATTATCACAATAGCATCCTAACCGGTCTCCCTGTTTTAGACCTTGTCCACTCCATTCTCTTCTGAACAAGTAAAATGATCCATTTAAAACATAAGATGCCCTTTCATCATAAAAACACACAACAAACTAGATATAAAAGTGATCTCCGCCTATAGATTCCACTCTGATAAAGGGAATCTGCAAAAAAACACCCTCAGCTTACATCATACTTGATACTGAAAGACTGAATACTTTTCCCCCTAAGGAACAAGATAAAAATGTCTGCTTTCACTACTTCTATTCAACATTGCACTGGAGGTTTGGCTATAGAAATTAAGAAAGAAAAAGAAATAAAAGGCATCCAGATTGGAAATAAAACAGTTTCTATTTGCAGATGACATGATCTTGTATTAAAAAAAACTATAGAATCCATGTACACAAAAATCCTCTTAGGACTAATAATTGAATTCAGCAAGGTTGCAGATATAAAATGAGTATGCAAAAATCAATTGTATTTCTATAATCTAGAAATGAATAATCTGAAAAGAAAATGAAGAAAACAATTCCACTTATAGTAGCATCAAAATAATAAAATACTTTGGAATAAATTTAACAAAAGAAGTATAAGAGTTGTAACTGAAAACTACAAAATGTCAATGTAAGAATGTTTAAACCTGCAGGGAATTTAAAAAATATATGTTTTTATTGATTTTTAGAGAGAGGAAGGGAGAGGGGATAGAGAAATGGAAACATTCATAAGAGACAAACACAGATCGGCTGCCTCCTGCAACCTGGGGATCGATCCCACAACCTGGGCATGTGCCCTGAACAGGAATAGAACCTGTGACCTCTTGGTGCCTGGGACGAGGCTCAATCCACTGAGCCACACCAGCTGGGCAAACCTACAGAGAATTAAAAAAATTTTTTTTCTTTATTGATTTTTAGAGAGAGAAGAAGGGAGAGGGTGAGAGAGAAACATCGATGAGAGAGAACATTGATTGGCTGCCTCCTGCATGCCCCCCACTGGGGATTGGTTCCACAACCTGGGCATGTACCCTGACTAGGAATCGAACCAGCGACCTCTGGGGGCATGGGTCAACGCTCAACCACTGAGCCACACTGGCCGGGCTCAGAGATTTTTTTTTTTTTTTTCATTTATCTTGAGATAGAGTGGGAGGGAGAGAGGGAGGAAGAGAGAGAGAAACATTGATATGAGGGAGACACATCAAGTGGTCGCCACCCACACAACCCCAACTGGGACCGGGGACAAACTGCAACCGAGGTACGTTCCCTTAGTGGGAACCAAACCCAGGATTCTCTGGTCCGTGGGCCAATGCTCTAACCGCTGAGCCAAACCGGCCAGGGCTCAGAGAATTTTTATAAGAATTTATTTGTGCCAAACTGACAACAGTGTCAGGAAGCAAGATCTTAAATGTTCCAGATAATGATCGTTTTGCCATTTCTTTTATACATTTGGAATTAAGGAGGGAATGTAAGAAAGATTACATTTCTTACATAAAGAGTATTGCCATTTAAAAAAATTTTTTTCCCTTTATTGACTTTAGAGAGAGAAGAAGGGAGAGGGAGAGATAGAAACATCGATGAGAGAGAACATCGATTGGCCGCCTCCTGCATGCCCCGCACTGGGGTTGGTCCCACAACCTGGGCATGTGCCCTGACCAGGAATCGACTGGCAACCTCTTGGTGCATAGGTCGATGCTCAACCACTGAGCTACACCGGCCAGGCAGTATTGCCATCTTAACAACATTTTAAGTTTTTGATCCACGAACACAGGCTGCCTTTTCTGTTATTTAGCTCTCCTTCAGTTTCTTTCAACCATGTTTTTGTGGGTAAAAAAAAAGGTTGCTGTAATAAATCTAACCTAAAGTAACCTCACAGAGTGATCTGATCATAAATTCCTAACTGGGGAGGTCATGGTGGGTAGTCATTTCTACAACTTCCCTACTAAAAGGTTATCTTTGCCTTAAGCAAGCCCTGCCCATTGTTCTTGTGCATCTAGGGTAACACACCTTTGAAATGCCAGAGCAATCCTCTTTTTAAGGTCTTGCTTCTTGATTGTTGTCAGTTTTGGCTCAAATAAACTCATAAAAATTCTCTACAGGTTTGGACATTTCTTACATAGATAAAAAACATAAATATAAGAACCCAAAACTATAACATGTTAGAAGAAAACATAGGCATAAGTTTTCATGACTTTGGGTTAAGTAATGGCTTCTTCGATACAACACCAAAAACACAAGTGACGGGGGTGGGCAGTAGCGGGGTAGAAGGGGTCAGTGGGGGAAAGATGGGGAACATCTGTAATACTTTCAACAACAAAGATAAATTTTTAAAAATTTAAAAGAGCACAAGTGACAAAAGAGAAATAAATAAATTGAGCTTCAACAAAATTAAAAAGTTGTGCTTCAAAGGACACCAAGTGAAAAGACAATCAAAGAATGGGAGAAAATGTGTGCAAATCATATATCTGGTAAGGGATTTATATCTAGAATATATAAAGAATGCTTACAACAACAACAAAAGAAAAACAATTTAAAAATGGGAAAAGGTCAACAATTATAAATCATGTTGATAGTACGTACCCTTTATATAAAGTGATGAAAATGGCACTTTACCTCTGTGATCTTCCTCTCCAAAACCCACAACTCCAGTCTAATTATGAAAAACACATCAGACACATTCCAGTAAAGGGACATCCTACCAAATACCTGATCAGTACTCCTCAAAACTCTTACGGTCATCAAAAACAAGGAAAGTCTAAGCAACTGTCACAGCCTAAGAAAACATGACTAGTGAATGTAATATGGTATTCTGGATGCTATCCTGGAACAGAAAAAAAAAGACATTAGGTAACAATTAAGAAACTGTGGAAAAAACTATGAAATTTAGTTAATATATTAGAATTAGTTCATTAATTATTAAAAATGTACCATACCAATGTGAAATGTTAATAATAAGGGAAACTGAGTGCCGGGTATATGGGAACTCTGTTCTGTCTTCTCATTTTTTTGTGTGTAATTCTAAATCTGTTCTAAAAATACAGTCTATTTTTTTAATGAACAAAGGATTTGATTTTACATTCCCCAAAGATCTGCAAATAGCAAATAAGCATATGAAACTATACTCAACATCATTAGTCATTGGGGAAATGGAAATCAAAACTACAAGAAGAGCCCTGGCCACTTTGGCTCAGCTGTTAGAGTGTCCGTCTGCGGACCAATGATTCTGGTCAAGGGCACGTACCTCAGTTGCAGTTCGTCCCTAGCCCTGGTCGGGGTCGTGCGGGAGGCAGCCGGTCGATGTCTCTCTCTCTCTCTCTCCCTCCCTCCCTCCCACTCTATCTGAAGATAAATGGATAAATATCCTCAGGTAAGGATAAAAAAAATAATAAATAAATGAACTACAAGAAGATACTATTTCACACCCACTAGGCTGGCTAAAATAAAAAAAAAAGAGACAATAGCAACTGTTGGTGAGAATATAAAGAAATTGAACCCCTCATTCATTGCTGGTGGGATTGTAAGATTGGGCAGGTACTGTGGAAAACAGTTTGGCAGTTCCTCAAAAGGTTAAAAATAGAGTTACCATATGACCTAACAATTCCACTCCCAGGTATATACTCAAGAGAAGTGAAAACATGTGTCTATACAAAACTTTGTAGGAAAGGTTATAGCAGCGTTATTTAAATACCCATTAAGTGAAAACAACCCAATGACCATCAGTTGATGAACGTATAAACAAAATGTGTTATATTCATACAGTGAAATATGATTTGGCAATAAAAGAAAATGTACTGATACATGCTACAATATGGATGACATTGCAAATATTTTGCTAAGTGAAAGAAGCCAGTCACAAAAGACTACATATTGTATAATTCCATTTATATGAAATATCCAGAATAGGCAAATCTGCAGAGATAAAAATTAGATTTGTGATTAGCAGGAGTTGAGGGGAGTCAGTAAAAAGGGAGTGAGTGACTGCAAATGGGTACAGGGTATCTTTTTTTTTTTTTTATCCTCACCCGAGAACACTCTTGCATTCATCCTCAGACAGAGCGGGAGGGAGAGAGGGAGGAAGAGAGAGAGAGAAACATCAATGTGAGAGAGACACATTGACTGGCTGCCACCCACACGACCCCAACCAGGGCCGGGGACAAACTGCAACCGAGGTACGTGCCCTTAGCGGGAACCGAACCCGGGTCTCTCTGGACCGCGGGCCGACGCTCTAACTGCTGAGCCAAACTGGCCAGGGCCAGGATGTCTTTTTTTTTTAAAAACTTTTTCTTTATTGATGTTACAGAGAGAGAAGAAGGGAGAGGGAGAGAGAGATAGAAACATTGATGAGAGAGAACATCAATTGGCCACCTCCTGCATGCCTCCCACTGGGGATCTGGCCCACAACCTGGGCATGTGCCCTGGCCGGGAATAAAACTGTCGACCTCTTGGTGCATGGGTTGACGCTCAACCACTGAGCTACACCAGCCAGGCCCTAAAGTATATTTTAATTTTTTTTTTTTATCCTCACCTGAGGACATTTTCCCATTTTTTGTTCAGATAGAGTGGGAGGGAGAGAGAGGAAGAGAGAGAGAGAGAGAGAAACATCGACGTGAAAGGGACACATGAAGGGGCCGCCACCTGCACAACCCAACCAGGGCCGGGGACAAACTGCAACCGAGGTACGTGCCCTTAGCGGGAACCAAACCCGGGTCTCTCTGGACCGCAGTCTGATGCTCCAACCGCTGAGCCAAACCGGCCAGGGCTAAAGTATATTTTAAATACTAAAGATAGGTTGGAAAATTGATGTTCTCTGTTATTTATCAATTTTCAGAGTAATGGTTCAGTGCCCTAACAACCTCCAAAGGTGACCAAAAAAGTACATTTTGAAATCATTATGAAATCATAGATCATCTTGACATCTTTCTTTTTTTAATCTTCATCCAAGGATAGTTTTCCATTTATCTTCAGACAGAGGAAAAGGGAGGGAGGGAGGGAAGGGGAGAGAAGGAGAGAGAGAGAGGGAGAGAAAAAGAGAGAGAGAGAGAGAGAGAGAGAGAGAGAGAGAGAGAGAGAGAGAGAGAAACATCAATTTGTTCCACGTATTTATACATTCATTGGTTGCTTCTTGTATGTGCCCTGATGGGAGATTAAACCTGCAACTTTGGAGTATCAGGACAATGCTCTAACCAACTGAGCTACCCAGCCAGGGCCACCTTGATATTTCTTGTTCCAGGTCTGGAATCAGCTATTTCTTCACAGAGCTGTAGGTGCTATAGGTGGGAGTGGAGTTCTGGGGGTGCTGTGAGGAAAATAATTTCCTGAGGCCCCTGTGGGAGGATGGGGTTTCATGGAAAGTTTTACTGATGATGTAAAATGAAGGGAGTTCCCCACCAAGTTTCCATCTCTGTCTGTCTCACCATGGAAGAAGTCCAATCTTGCCTTCAGCAGGGTTAGAATTAAGGCCACTGCCCAGAATTTCTGCTCCACATTAAAGTCCAGTCCAGTCCAGTATCTGGCTAGTTCCTAGCTGCAGTCCATTGTGTGTGGAGTCTGCATGGCCATGGGCCATGCAGCTGCTTAAGGCCACATGGCTATGGAGAGAAAACAGGTGAGCACATGTGTGCAAGAGGCAAGAGGGAACAAGAGCACAAGAAAGAGGGAACTCTTTGTCTGGGGATTTTACCCTTCCCAGATTTTGCACGCTTGCAGTGGCTCCACTTTCCTAGCCAATGATCCTTTTTCCCAGGCTAGACTGACAGGCAAGCATCTTCCCTATGTCACTTCACTGCACATGCACCCACCTTACCTTATTTTTTAAAAAATATATTTTTATTGATTTTTTTAGAGAGAAAGGAAGGGAGAGATAGAAACATCAATGTGAGAGAAAAACATTGATCGGCTGCCTCTTGCATGTTCCCTACTGGGAGCCCAAAACCCAGGCATGTGCCTTGACTGGGAATCGAACCGGACCTGACAGTTCATGGGTTGACGCTCAATCCACTGAGGCACACCGGCTTGGCCTCATCTTACCCTTTGTTTGACTCCTTCCCCCAGTGATCTTCAGGGAATGGACAGGTGTTTCCCTGGGGAGGGTGAAGCTGCCTAGATGACCATGCTTATAATATCTGACTCTACCTTTGCTCTTTTCCTTTATTAATATTAATAAACTAGCTAATTATGACGATAACATAGATATATTTTTTTTAATGCTCCATTTGGTGCCCTGGCTGGTTTGGCTCAGTGGTTAGAGCATCGGCCTGAGGACCAATGAGTCACGGGTTTGATTCCAGTCAAGAGCATGTACCTCAGTTGCGGTTCCTCCCCGGCCCTGGTCAGGGTTGTGCAGGAGGCAACTAGTTGATGTGTCCCTCTCACTTTGATGTTTCTCTCTCTCCCTCCCTCCCTTCCACTCTCTCTGAAGATAAAAAAGAAAAAAAAAGTCCTCAGGTGAGGATTGAAAAAACTAAATAAATAAATCTCTAATTGGCTTTATTTAATAATTCATGAATCAGACAGCATCCCATCTAGTAAATAGAAAGGTGCTCCCTAATGGGAAATGGTATTTAGAGATCACAATCTGGACACCAGAGGGAGCTAATTGCTACTGGGTTAGACCGTACATCATTTTTTTTTTTTTTTTTTTTTAATCCTCACCTGAGGACATTTTTTCATTTTTTGTTCAGATAGAGTGGGAGGGAGAGAGAGGAAGAGAGAGAGAGAAACATCGACGTGAAAGGGACACATTGAGTGGCTGCCACCCGCACGACCAACCAGGGCCGGGGACAAACTGCAACCGAGGTACATGCCCTTACCGGGAACCGAACCCGGGTCTCTTTGTACCGCAGGCCGACGCTCTAACCGCTGAGCCAAACCGGCCAGGGCCCGTGCGTCATTTTTAAAAGATTCTGAGTTGTTAGTATACAGTTTGGATAATATCACTGTTTTCCTTGGAAGATTATGTTTAAAGACTAGAGAATGGAAACTTTTTTTTTTTTAATTTTTAAAAATCTTCATAAAAAAAAAATATATATATATATATATATATATATATATATATTTTTTTTTTTTTTTTTTTTCTTTTTCTTTCTTCAGTCCAGCTGGTGTGGCTCGGTGGTTGAGCATCGACCCATGCACCAAGAGGTCGCCAGTTCAATTCCCGGTCAGGACACATGCCCAGGTTGTGGGCCTGATCCCCAGTGGGGGGCATGCAGGAGGCAGCCAATCAATGTTCTTTCTCATTGATGTTTCTATCTCTTTCTCCCTCTCAGTTTCTCTCTCTCTAAAATCAATAAGGAAAAATAAAATTAAAAACCTTCTATTTAAAAAAAAAGCTTCCTAAGATCTGGAAACAGCTCAAGTGTCCATCAGTAGACGAGTGGATAAAAAAGCTGTGGTACATATATACACAATGGAGTACTATGCAGCTGTAAGAAAGAAAGATCTCTTATCCTTTGAGACGACATGGAGGGACCTGGAGAGTATTATCCTAAGCGAAAAAACCAAGCAGAGAAAGACAAATATCACATGATCTCACTTATTTGTGGAATATATTAAACATAACAGTCTGAGAAACAGGGTAGACCCAGAGATGTGGAAGTAGGATACAGTCTGACAACCCTCAGAAGAGGGGGTGGGGGGGAGGGAAGAGATAAACCACAGAACTTATACACATGTATGCATAACTGATGGACATGGACAACAAAGCTGGGGACGGGGTGGGGGGATGGGGAGGAGGGTGTCAATGGGGAAAAAAGGAGAAACATCTGTAACAAAAATAAATTAATAAAAATAAATAAATAAATTATAATTACATTTCTACCAACTAGCTAAATAAATAAATAAAATAAAATAAAAATCTTCATCAGAAGATATTTTTCCATTGATTTTTAGACAGAGTGGAAGAGAGGAGAGGAGAGTGGAAGGGAGGGAGTGGGGAGAGAGAGAGAGAGAAAAACATAAATGTGAAAGAGACACATCGACTGGTTGCCTCCCATACGACCCCTACCGGGGCTGGAGATTGAACCAGCAACCCTTCTGTCTGAGGGCTGACGCTCTAACCACTGAGCAAAACCGGCCAGAGTGAGAATGGAAACTTTCTAATTAAACAATCTGTTTTACAATGAAATCGTCTAAATTTATTAATCAGAAGCTCACTTTTGTGTTTTTCTTTTTTTCCATTTCTTCTGAGAAATAATAGTTTGGGTTGGAAATAAGGAATAGGAAAGAAAGATGGTTGGACAAAAGAGCCAACATTTAGGTTTGAACAGAAAATTTGCTGTAGAGTTATCAGAGGCAGAGACAAAATGGAATTTCTCAGATTAGCCAAAGAAATATGTAACCCTGAAATGCAGAGGAGATAGAAAACAATGCAGTGGTTCCTTCATTGCAGTGGTTATGGAAGAAAAGGAGTGTCTGCAAATTATGTGAAGTACCTACTGCTTCTTTTTTGGTGCCCAGCCCAGAAGTGCTTGATTGTTCTACAGTCACTGTATTTACTAATTTGGCAAGCAAGTCAACAGCGAATTAAAGGATAAGTAAAATAGCTTATTTACACACCAGAAGAGAACTGACCTTAAAGTTCACAGTTCACCATTGTCCTTACTTCCCTCAAAACTTAAAACTTGAATCTTGGTTGAGGACCACTTTGTATCTAATACATGTGTTAGTTTTGACCTTTATCTAATACTCATGACTTTATTTTGGTTAAGAGAAGTGAGGTGAATGCTGGCTGGACATCTTGTGATCTGGATTAAATTTCCTCTAGGGGTCAGTTTCAGGGCTTCCAGGAGTTGGGTTTAGTCAGAATCACACCTCAAACAGGATGTTTTCCCAACTGGATCTTTTTTCACAAAGTACTTTTTAAAAACAATTGCTTATGTCAAAGGCAGCAGTTCTCAACCCTGGCTGCTCATTAGAATTACCTGAAGATTTTTAAAAACAATACTATGCCTAACCCCCAGAGATGCTGATTAAATTGGCTTGGGGTGGGGCACGGTCTTATGTTCTAAACATTCCCTAGGTGGTTCTAATATGCAACTAAGGATGAGAACCATTGTTCTAAATAGAGTGAAAAACCTGAAGCTTTTGGGTTTTTTAAAAACAAAGGTGGGCCCTGGCCAGTTTGGCTCAGCGGTTGGAGCATCGGCCTGCAGTCCGGAGAGACCCGGGTTCAGTTCCCGCTGGGGGCGCGTGCCTCGGTTGCGGTTTGTCCCTGGCCCTGGTTGGTCGTGCGGGTGGAGGCCACTCGATGTGTCCCTTTCGCGTCGATATTTCTCTCTCTCCCTCCCACTCTATCTGAACAAAAAATGAAAACAAACAAACAAACAAAAAAAAACAAAGGTGGTACCTGGCCGGTGTGGCTCAGTGGATTTGTCCCATGGACTGAGAGGTCCTGGTTCAATTCCTGGTGGAGGCAATTGCCCGGTTTTCGGACTCGGTCCCCAGTTGGAGGCGCACGGGAAGCAGTCGATTGATGTCTTCTCTCACATCAGTGTTTCTGTCTCTCCCTTCCCCTCTCTCTAAAAAATCAATAAAAACATATTTAAATAAATAAAAACAAAGGTGGCTATTTTTTTTTGGGTTTTAATCCTCACCCAAGGACATTTTTTTTTTTTGCATTTATCTTCAGATAGAGCAGGAGGGAGAAAGAGAATGAGAGAGAAACATTGACGTGAGAGAGACACATTGACTGGTTGCCACCTGCATGACCCCAACCAGGGCTGGGGTCGAACCGCAACCGAGGTACGCACCCTTAGTGGGAACCAAACCCGGGACCCTCTGGTCCACAGGCCAACACTCTAACCGCTGAACCAAACCGGCCAGGGCAAACAAAGTTGGCTTTTTAAAAAATATATGTTTTTATTGATTTTAGAGAGAGAGAGCAAGGGAGGGGTAGAACCATCATTCAGCAGCCTCCTGCATGCCCCCCCACCAGGGATTGAGCCTGCAACCCCGGCATGTGCCCTGACCAGGAATCAAATCGGCAACCTTTGGGTGCATGGGACATTGTTCAACCAGTGAGCCACGCCAGCCAGGACTAAAAACAAAGGTGGCTTTTGATAATAGGGCATAAAAGATATACATATAAGATAGTATATTCCAAACTGTTTGATTATATACCCCATCAGTAAAATATTTTAAACGCCTTCCCAATATATGTATATTTATTTTTATGTAAATTATATATAACACAAAGTATAAAATTAAAAAATGATATAAATATGACATAAACAATATTTATAATACTAAATATTTACAATATTTATTTTACTAAATAAAAACTATTTTAGAAATATTGTTCATGTACTTTTACTTTCTATTGAGAGCAATGAGACAGAATAGGCTTTATTCTTCTTAAATATCTTGTAAAACAGTAATTTGAAGATCTAGTTGTAAGTTTAATTAATTTCTATGCTTGATTTAATGGATATTATAGTTTAAAAATATAATTCAGAAAAAGTTCCATGAGTCCTTTCAGTCCTGATGGTAAAAGATGTGAATCACTAACTGTATTAGCTATCTATTGCTATATAGCAATAATAACATGAACTTAGTGGCTTACACCAACACACACACATATTAGCTTGGAGCCTCAGGGAATCAGGAATCTGGCCATAGCTTAGTCGGATCCTCTGCTTCAGGGTTTCCCAAAATTATAATCAGCTAGTTTACCAAGGCTGCCATCTCATCTGACGCTTGATGGGGTAAGAATTTGCTCCCAAGCTCACCTGGTTGTTGGCAGTATTCAGTTCCTTACAGGCTACTAGATTGAGGGCCTCTCTTTCTTGCTGGCTGTCAACAAGAGGCCAGCCCTCTGCAAGATGTCCTCCTTTATATAGTAGCTCACAACATGGCAGCTTTTTCCTTCCGATCTAGAAAAGGAGAGACAGGTTCTCCTAGCACTACAGTTAAATCTTATGTAATATAATCACACACAGATAACCATATACATATAATCACCTTTGCTGCATTCTTTTGTTTAGAATCAAGTCACAAGTCTCACACATTCAAAGGGAAGGGGCCACATAAAGTAGTGAACACCAGGAGGCAGGGATCATGAAGACCACCCTAGAGTCTGTTCACCACACGAATTAAATACCTAAATACATAAATGAACAAGGGAAAAGGGAAAGCTATTTTTCACGGTACTAGGCCAACTAAAAAATGTAGAGGGAATAATAGTCAGGAAATCACTATTTTCAACTATCATGGCAATAGATAATATACATAAGAAAAATCAATGGATGCTAAAACCATTGAATAAAATGTATTGGAAACAGAATATTTATATAATCTCAAAATTTCTCCTCATAGACTTTTGCCTCCAACCATAATTTACCCTTCAGAATAAAACCTCTAAAAGTTTGGACAAAATATTTGAAACAGCCCTGGCCGGTTTGGCTCAGCGGTTAGAGCGTCGGCTTGAGGACCAGAGAGTCCCGGGTTCGGTTCCTGTAAGGGCACATATCTTGGTTGCAGTTTGTCCCTGGCCCCAGTTGGGGTCGTGTGGGTGGCAACCTGTAGATGTGTCCCTCTCACATAGATGTTTCTCTCTCTCTCTCTCTTCCCTCCTCTCTCCCTCCCACTCTATCTGAAGATAAATGCAAAAATGTCCTCCAGTGAGGATAAAAAAAAAAAAATTGAAACAATGCTTTTCAGATGTTGCAAAATAGGAAGAACAAGAGAGAGTGATCCTTGAGAGAATGGAAACAAATGAGGTGAGCCCTGTAACTGCCCCAGCTTACTGCATGGAGAAAATTGCCTGCCACAGTTCAAGGAGGGAGAACTCTAAGTCTAGCATTCTTTGAGTTCAGGAGACAATGTTAAAAACTTGAGAAGGCCAAAGTGGATAGAATTTGCAGGGTAAAGTATCAGAGGACAGAGCAACACGGAGAAGAGCGCAAGCGCGTTGGAAATCTTTTTTTTTTTCTTTATTGATTTTAGAGAGAGAGGAAGGGAGAGGGAGAGAGAGATAGAAACATTGATGAGAGAGAACATTGATTGGCCGCCTCCTGCATGCCCCCCACTGGGGATTTGGCCCACAACCTGGGAATGTGCCCTGACCAGGAATTGAACTGGCGACCTCTAGGTGCATGGGTGGATGCTCAATCACTGAGCCACACCGGCCGAGCTGGAAATCTTTTAAAAAAAAAATTTTTTTTTTCCTTTATTGATTTTAGAGAGAGAGGAAGTGAGAAGGAGAGAGAGATAGAAACATCAATGAGAGAGAACATTGATTGGCCACCTCCTGCATGCTCCACTGGGGATTTGGCCCACAACTTGGGCATGTGTCCTGACTGGGAATCAAACCGGCGACCTCTTGGTGCATGGGTCGATGCTCAACCACTGAGCCACACCAGCCAGACTGGAAATCTTTTTTTTTAAATCAACTTTTTAAAACTTATTTATTTATTTTTGTTACAGATGTTTCTCCTTTTTTCTGCCCATTGACACCCTCCTCCCAATCCCCTCCCCCCCCAGCTTTGGAAATCTTTAGAAGATTCCCCTCACATCTTTATCTGGATACTGATCAGTACATGTGTGTAAGAAAACTATCCAAGTCTCGAGAAGGTAGGTGGAAAAATCCTGGCCTCATATAGGCTGGAAACATTTCATGTTCCCAGGAGCCAGAGTAGGTCATCAGGTAGAGTAATGCTTCAGTTGTGTAGCAAAATTATTGCTAGACTAAAAGCTGTTCTGGTCCCACCTAATACATCCTTGAAAGAATCAAACTGTTTTTTGGAATAAAGCTCAAGAATATTATAAAAATACAAAAATATCCAGCACCCAACAACTGACAAAGGAGAAAAATTAACCAGTAGACAATAGATCTGTAAATGACACAGATAATAGAATTAATAGACAAGGACATTAAAATTATTTTAACTGTCTGGTCGGTGTGGCTCAGTGGTTGAGCGTTCACCCATGCACCAAGAGGTTGCTGGTTCAATTCCTGGTCAGGGCACATGCCCATGTTGTGGGCCCAATCCCCAGTGGGGGCATGCAGGAGGCGGCCAATCGATGGTTTCTATCTCTCTCTCCCTCTCATTTCCTTTCTCTCTAAAATCAATAATGAAAGAAATAAAATAAAAAATAAATTATTTTAACTAACATCAAAATCACAACTAAACTACAGAACAAACATCCTTCAGAACCACCTGAAATCAAGCTGAAAGGAAGTCCTACAACTACGAAATTAAAGAAGAAGCCACATCCAGACCGGCAGAAGGGGCCAAGGCATGGACGGGCTGGTCCCACACTCACGTGTGGTGCATAAAGTCAGGAGGATACCTCAGCTGTGAAGGTCCTTCCTGAGAAGCAAGGGGTCCCATCCCACACCAGGCACCCAGCTCAGGGTTCCAGTGCCAGGAAGAGAAGTCCCCATAACTTCTGGCTGTAAAAACCAGCGGGAATTGAGGCTGAGGGAGGTTGAGGCTTCTAGAGCCACAGGCAGTTCCTCTTGAAGGGCCCATGCACAGACTTACTCGGACCCGCTCCCTCTGAGCTCCAGCACAGAGGGGAGGCAGCTTGAAAGGCGCCAGAGACATATGAGGAAGACCTGAGTTGTTTGGCATTGGGGTGAGAGCTGGAGGGAGAGCTTTCTCCCACACAGACATGCTGGCAGAGACCATTGTTCTTTGGTGAGCCCTTCCCTCTAGAGGCCAGCGGACCGCAGCCATATCTGGGACTCCAGCAACCTAACTCACACTGTTTGCCCCGCCCTGGTGATTACCTGAGGTCCTGCCCCACCCAAATTTCGGGCCCAACCAAGCTGTTTCCAGTGGCTTCACCATAGGATTGGCCTGTTTTGACTCCTGCTTCAAATTTTCCTAAACTCTCTCAAACAAGGAGCACCTGGCCACAGGAAGCCCCATACCTCTCGCTAAGTGGCCCCAGGCCTGGCACTAGAAGCAGCCAGTCTTGGTTCACAGCTTGGCTTTGCCCAGGCACCACCAAGCCCAGCACAAGACCAGCCATCAGCAGATCACTTTGTAGCTTATGCCTAGTGGCCCCGGGTAGAACACAGGCAGTGGCTGACCTTGTCCCAGAGCCAGCACACCCAGTGGACAACTTCAGACCACATCGAAACACCACCACCCAACCACCTCCACAAGTGACATACTCAAGGAATGGACTCAGTGTGTACCAGAGCCCTGCTGAAGTAAATCTTACTCTGTGTGGTGGGCCTCTGCACGGCTGATCCTCCAAGGTAGTCAGAGGTCAGTGAGCAGCGGGCACAGCCAGTCCCTCCAGCTGATCAGCCTGAGTAAATCCCTCCCATTGATGTGCCAACAGCAATCAAGATTCAATTACAACAGAAGGGTGTAAAGTCCACACGAGGGGTGTACCTCAAATGCCTAGCTGGGTGACCAGGGAGGCTGTGCCACTGGACCCTGCAGGACACCTAATAAATAGGTCCCCCTAGGAAACCTAGGAGACATAGCAACTCTACTTCATACATAGAAACACACACAGGGAGGCAAGCCAAAATGAGGAGACAAAGAAACATGTCCCAGATGAAAGAACAGAACAAAACTCAAGGAAAAGAACTCAACAAAATGGAGATAAGCAATCTAACAGATGCAGAGTTCAAAACACTGCTTATAAGGATGCTCAATGAACTTAGTGAGAATTTCAAGGAACTTAAGGAGAACGTCAAGGAACTTGGTGAGGACTTCAAGAGCATAATAAAGGACCAGTCAGAAATGAAGGATGCACTAACCGAAATAAAGAATAATTTACAGGGAATCAATAGTAGAGTAGGTGAAGCCAAGAAGCAAACCATCAATTTGGAATATAAGGAAGCAAAGAACACCCAATCAGAACAGCAAAAAGAAAAAAGAATCCAAAAAAAATGAGGATAGTATAAGGAGCTTGTGAGACTTCAAGCGTACCAACATTTGCATCATGAGAGTGCCAGAAGGAGAAGAGAGAGAGCAAGAAATTGAAAACCCATTTGAAAAAATAATGACAGAAAACTTCCCTAACTTGGTGAAAGAAACATACATACAAGTCCAGGAAGCACAGAGTCCCAAACAAGATGAACCCAAAGAGGTCCACACCAAGACACATCATCATTAAAATGCCAAAGGTTAAAGACAAAGAGAGAATCTTAAAAGCAGCAAGAGAAAAGCAGTTAGTTACCTACAACAGAGCTCACATAAGGCTGTCAGCTGATTTTTCAAAATAAATTTTGCAGGCCAGAAGGGAGTGGCAAGAAATATTTAAAGTGATGAAAGCAAGGTTACACTATTCTACAAACAAGATTACACTATTCTGCAAAGCTATCATTTGGAATCGATGACCATATAGAGTTTCCCACACAAGAATAAGCTATAGGAGTTCATCACCACCAAACCAGTATTATATGAAGTGTTAACAGGTCTTCTTGAAGAAGATGAAGATAAAAAAAATATGAACAATAAAATGGCAATAAAAACATATCTATCAACAATTAAATCTACAAACAAAATGAGCAAGCAGAACAGAAACAGACTCATAGTTACAGATAAGTTTTTGTTGCTTGCCAGATGGGAAGGGGTTGGGTGAAAAAGATAAAGGTATTAAGAAGTACAAATTGGTTGTTATACTGAGGAACCTCAAAGGGAAGGGGGGAGGGAGGGCGGGATGAGATAAACCAAAGAACTTATATGCATATATGCATAACCAATAGACACAGACAATAGTTTGGGGAAGGCAGGAGGAGGTTGGGAATGGGGAGGAGGGGTTAAGGGGGGGAAAAAAAGGAGGGACATCTGTAATATAGTCAACAATAAAGATAGATAAATAAAGATAACTTTAAAAAATTATTTTAACTACATTTCATATGTTCAAAAAGGTAGAAAGAAGCATGCATGAGCATGTTAAACAGAAATGTGACAGATATAAGAAAAAGTTCCAAATAAAGCTTCTGGAGGCAAAAAAAAAAAAAAAAAAAAGAATGAAAGGAAAAAATACATTGGATAGGAATAAAAGCAGATTAGATACTACAGATCAATTATCCTGAAAATCAGTTAGCAATAGTAACAAGCCAAAATGAAATATATAGAGAAAAATTACTGAAAAAATAATGGCCAGAAGCATAAGTTGGAGCTCACATGAATGGACTGAAACCTGTGTTAGTTCATCATCTCTGAACTTGATGGCATGTGTATCCTGCAGAAGCTTTGAACAATACTTTCAACAAACTTGACCTAATTGCCATTTATAGAATCTGTATTCAGAATTTATATTGTTTTCAAATGCACATAGAACATTTACCAAGATAGACTATGAGACATTCTGTTCCCAGGTTCCCTCTATCCTAGTTCATACTGGGTTCCCTGGGTGAATTGTCACGAAAAGCATCATACGACTGAGCTGAAGACCGTATCTGCTTGAAGACAAACAGGTTCTTGGGTTTTATAAGGCCTAATGAATTGGACCTTTATTTTTCCAGGAGCCTCTACAGTATATGTCTCCAGGAAGGGAGCACAGAGGAGACCAATTTAGGAAAAGAAACAGAAGAGCAGAATTTTCTGGCTTTGGAGTCAAACCTGAATTGCAGTTCTAGATGTGTCACTAACCAGTTATATGACCACAGGAAAATTACTTAACCTCTAAACTTACATCATTTCATCTATAAAATGCATATGACAGTGTCCCCAAAGGGCCCATATGAGGCTCAAATGAGATAATACAGTTAAAGGGCCTCATAAACTATTTGTCCCTGTGCAAACACACGCCATTGTTATTGTGAAGATGATTGCTTCCTGTATGGCCAAAGTGGCTAGTGGATTTCCTGTACATGGAGCATGCATCTGCTCAGACTCTGGCTGCCGTGTTGGGTCCCAGAGAAGCCAAGCTAAATTTCCGCCTTCATCCAAACAGTTTATTTTATAACTTGGCCCTGCTTCAGCTTGGGCTAGCATCGAACAGGGACTGTCCAGGAAGTTCTGCCTGGCCAATCTGGGCCTCCAGAGATAAGGGGCTGGAAAATCATTATCTGGATCCAGTATATCATAGAAAAGGGCTTCTCAGTTCTTGTCTCTTGGCTCCAGCTTTTGAGCTGCCCCATCATCCCACTCCTGTCCTCACCTTTCTCTGCTTTCTGTTTCCTGTCCCTGCTCCCCCACTTTTCATGCTCATAGATGTGCTCTTTAGGCTCTGGCCTGGGCTGTGCCTGGCTGGACCATCAATCATCTATTTAGCCCACCACCCAGTGTCTTTGCAGCTGGCCCTAAGAGTATGGGTTACCTGAATAATTTGCCTCTCTAATTTTTCCCAGATTCAGGATCACAGGGCAGTTTGAAGGAGAGACCCCCGGGCTTGGTGCAAGTTGTGCAGGGGAAAAGAGGGCAATATTAGTACCTCCCCTCAACCCCCATAAACTGATACATATGCCGACAAACGTGCACACACTAACATGTACACATTCTACATGTACATTATGGACATACACAGAGACATGCACATTGATGTGATCACACGCACACATACATAAGCATACTGACACAAATACCTTAGGTCAGAAGGTCTAGATGGGGTAGGGAGATTGATTGGCTCTGATTCTCTTTTACTCCCAAAAGTCTGTGACAGACATATAAAAACTTTACATAAAGAAGGACTTGGAATTCTGAGAGATGTGCCCTTTCTGTCTTTGATGACTCTTTTCATTGACTTAGGTCACAAAAGTTGCCTTGTGTTGAATGTGCCTCTGTGTTCAGTACTGCCTTAGCCCCTTTGTATATGCCATCTCATGGAATCTCACCACAGCTCTATGCAACCAGAATATTCTAGGCCTCACCAGAATATAGGTTCAAAAGAAGCCATCTTTTATTTATTTATTTATTTATTTATGTATGTATGTATGTATGTATGTATTTATTTATTTAATTTTATTTATTTTTTATCCTCACCAGATGACATTTTTCCATTTTTGTTCAGATAGAGTGGGAGGGAGAGAGAGGGGGAGAGAGAGAGAGAGAGAAACATCAACGTGAAAGGGACACATCGAGTGGCTGCCTCCTGCATGACTCCAACCAGGGCCAGAGACGAATCGCAACCGAGATACTTTCCCTTGACCA
Source organism: Tadarida brasiliensis (assembly GCA_030848825.1). Lineage (NCBI taxonomy): Eukaryota > Metazoa > Chordata > Mammalia > Chiroptera > Molossidae > Tadarida > Tadarida brasiliensis. The sequence continues at coordinate 33,841,684 of CM061264.1, forward strand.
GAATAGAACCTGTGACTCATTTGTCTGTGGGCGGATGCTCTAACCGCTAAGCCAAACCAGCAAGGGCAAAAAGAAGCCATCTTAATATTAATGTCCAATCACGGTGGTGCTTAGCCCCCATTTGCCATGCAGGACCTCAGTGTCCCTCAAAAGTCTCCCCAGAGCCCTGGCCAGTTTTGCTCAGCGGTTAGAGCGTAGGCCCACGGACCAGAGAGTCCCGGGTTCGGTTCCCACTAAGGGCACGTACCTAGGTTGCAGTTTGTCCCCGGCCCTGGTTGGGGTCGTGTGGGTGGCGACCACTCGATGTTTCTCTCTCTCACGTCGATGTTTCTCTCTCTCTCTTCCTCCCTCTCTCCCTCCCACTCTATCTGAAGATAAATGCAAAAATGTCCTTGGGTGAGGATTAAAAAAAAAAAAAAAGGTCTCCCCAGATATTCCAAGGAATACTCAAAGGCATCTCACAGGAATTGAGAGAAAATTGTTTATATTCTTATACTCCAGCCATTTCTTCAAGGAACCTTCCCATTGCTTTGCATCCTCCACCAGAATTCAACACCAGGCATAGGCATTCTCCACCTTTGACCTTGGCACTGTAGTTTGTAGTAGAGAAGGGGAAAGAGAGGAATTATCAGCTCCTTAACTTTGTCACTAGGGTCACAAAGCTTCTCCAAGTCTGCCCCATGTCTCACAAAGATTTGATGCACACCATGCTCCAGCCCTTTTGTAGCAGATGCTGCTGGTACCCTGCCTTTATCCTTTGAGCCTTAAGTATGCACTAACCAACTTCTGTCTGCCTGCATCTGCATCTCCTTACCTGAAGGTCACTCAGTCCAGGTATGTGGCAGGCTGGATCTACAGTGACAGAGATGGTGGAGGGACTTAATATCCCCTGGAGCAGTTCTCAACAAATGACTGATGGGAATTGGTATATATGTACCCCAGTTCCTCACCCTTGACATGGAACAACTTTGAAACCTGTATTCTACACAATTTCCCACAGTTTCTCTATTGGATTAAGTTGCAGTCACCTATAGTGATAGCTGGTTTGATAACTTGTTCTTGACCTCCTTCCCTTCCCTTTCTCACTCATCACTTCCCTGCTAGTGTTTCCTGTACACTTAATAACCTACTTGCTCTTGAATCCTTGACTCAGGGTATGTTTCCAGGAGATTTAAATTAAGGTGCCCACTCTATAAGAAGACATCAGTCCCTCTGGCATAATTTGTCTCCTGCCCTGCCTGAGGCTGCTGGTCTGCAGTTTCTCCATCTTCTGGACACTGGAGTGATTGATTATGACTTTCCAAACTTGCTGCCTCTATCAAAATATCTATTTAATTAATACAGCATATAATTCAAATTTATCTGTAAGCAATAGAGAATTACACAAGATGAGATCTCAATCAGATACCTGGTTTTTCTTTCTTGGTCCAGCCTCTTTGCCAGTTCTGTATACAACGGCCACTGGTTTATGTAAGAGGCTACTCTGGCTACTTCCTTTGCCTTGCCTACAGGTATATCTCAGTTTCCCCTCACTATCACTGACCAAATGCCTGGATTTTCAAAGCAAAGCTACAATGGCTCAGCATTTTTCCCTATTTTGGCAAGGTTTTGGGGAGATTTTGTCTTGTAACACATGAAAATTACAGAGTAATCTTTTCTACCCTTATAAGATTTTGACAGGTTGCAGGTTTCACCCTAGAAGACATGGCTGGTCAACTAGTGCTATTTGTACTCCTGTCATACACACAGCAAGGGCAGGCTTGAGAGATGGTTCACACTGAGTTCTGGAGAGATACTAGAGAGTGTAATATGCCCAACTTAAAAGCACCTGAGACCTCTTAACTTATCAGCTGTTATTACTCACAATGTATTATGGCTGAGGAGTGGTTTTCTGTAGCCTGGGGAAATTGAGTTTATCACTTTCTCTGAGAACAGAACAGAGTAGAGATGAGGAAGCCCAGGGGGAATATTTCTTTCTTTTTTTTAAAATTTCTTTCCCTTTATTGATTTTAGAGAGAAAGGAAGGGAGAGAGAGATAGAAACATCGATGAGAGAGAACATAGATTGGCCGCCGCCTGCATGCCCCCCACTGGGGAATGGGCCCACAACCTGGGCAGGTGCCCTGACCAGGAATTGAACTGGTGGCCTCTTGGTGCATAGGTCGACCTCAACCACTAAGCCACACCGGCCAGGCTCAGGGGGACTATTTCTTTGGCTTTACTAAGAAACCATAGTTCTCAGAGATATCTTTGAGCAGTTGATCTCACTATTGGGCCTACCCTGCTATTGCTGCTATTGCTAAATTATAAAGAAAATCACCAACTGCATGGACAGCTGGTGAGGTGAGACCAACCAGCATTGGGCCAAAGTACAAGTTGAGCACATATGTGTACATGTGTCAAGTCAGTTGTACTCCACTTTCAGCCATATCTTTTCCAAGTCCCTAATTGTTTAGATAGAGTTGATTGAAAACAGTGTCCTGCTTTTTTTTTTGTGTGTGTGTGTGTGACTGAATCATAAAGGGACACTTAGAAACCACACCTGGTTAAGTCATACCTACTTTGTTCAGTGCTCTGCAGACCTGGGATTCAGGAAGAGTTTGAAAGGACTCAATAGAAAACTTCATCTGGTCAGACTGACATCTATTGATTTAACCCCATGCAGGTCTTCTACTCTTAAGTTTTTAAGGTGCCCAGCATAGTCCTTGTACATATCAGGTGTTTAATAAATTATTTTAAAGGAATAGATGCATAAATTCCAATAGCAGGTCTCTTTTATTTATTAAAAAAATTTTTCTTTGTCCTTTCTTGATTTTAGAGAGAGAGGAAGGGAGAGGGAGAGAGAAACAGAAACATCGATGAGAGAGAACATTGATTGGCCGTCTCCTGCATGCCCCCCACTGGGGAATGGGCCCACACCTGGCATGTGCCCTGACCGGGAATTGAACCAGCGACCTCTTGGTGTATGGGTGGATGCTCAACCACTGAGCCACACTGACCAGGTGCAAGTCTTTTAAAAAGTGAGTGAAGAAAATGGCTAAAGGAGTAGTGAGTTTAAAAATCAAGTCATCATTTAGTGAAGGAGGACTGGGAAATAAGTAGGACAAAAAAAAATGGGGTGTGACTGTGTTTTGGTCTCAAAACAACACCAGTTGCTTGGGGACTGATATGGATTCTGCCTGGTCCTGAAACTTTATTTATTTATTTATTTATTTATTTATTTATTTATTTAATTTGTTTTTGTTACAGATGTTTCTCTTTTCCCCCCACTGACACCCTCCTCCCTATCCCCCCCGCCCCATCCCCAGCATTGTTGTCCATGTCCATCAGTTATGCATACATGCATATAAGTTCTGTGGTTTATCTCTTCCCTCCCCCACCCCCTTCTGAGGGTTGTCAGTCTGTACCCTACTTCCACGTCTCTGGGTCTACCCTGTTCCTCAGACTGTTATGTTTATTATATTCCACAAATGAGTGAGATCATGTGATATTTGTCTTTCTCTGCTTGGTTGGTTCGCTTAGGATAATACTTTCTAGGTCCCTCCATGTCGTCTCAAAGGATAAGAGATCTTTCTTTCTTACAGCTGCATAGTACTTCATTGTGTATATGTACCACAGCTTTTTTATCCATTCGTCTAATGGACACTTGGGCTGTTTCCAGATCTTAGCTATTGTAAATAGTGCTGCTATGAACATAGGGGTACATATATTCTTTCTGGTTGGTGTTTCAGGTTTCTTAGGGTATATTCTTAGAAGTGGGATCACTGGGTCAAATGGCAGTTCAATTTTTAACTTTTTGAGGTAACACCATAGTGTTTTCCACAGTGGCTGCACCAGTCTGCATTCCCACCAGCAGTGTACTAGAGTCCCCTTTTCTCCACACCCTCGCCAGCACTTGTTGTTTGATGATTTGTTGATGGTGGCCATTCTGACAGGTGTGAGGTGATACCTCATAGTTGTTTTAATTTGCATCTCTCTGATGATTAGTGACATTGAGCATTTTTTCATATGTCTCTTGGCCATTTGTATGTCCAGTTTGGAGAGGTGTCTATTTAGGTCCTCTTGGACCTGAAACTTATCTGAAGACGTAGCAGTGGGAGAAGTTTCACCTAGTTGTGCTGGCTATTCAGTTCTCTGTATTATTTCAGACCAGGCCCAGGATTAAACACTTGGCTAAAAAGGCTTGTTTTCTCTCAACCAGAAAGCTGAAAGGGCCTTTTAAGATATTTGACTTCTGCCCTGGCCGGTTTGGCTCAATGGTTAGAGCTTTGGCCCAGGGAGTCCCGGGTTCGGTTCCTGCTAAGGGCACGTACCTCGGTTGCAGTTTGTCCCTGGCCCCGGTTGGGGTCGTGTGGGTGGCAGCCACTTGATGTGTCTCGCATCGATGTTTCTCTCTCTCACTTCCTCCTTCTCTCCCTCCCACTCTATCTGAAGATAAAAAATGCAACAAAAAAAAAAAGTGTCCTCTGGTGAGGATTAAAAAAAAAAAAAAAAAGATATTTGACTCCATCCCCTCAGGGCACAAGCAGGCAGTCCTTATAGTACAGTGTTAGAGAAAAGGCTCCCAAGTCAGACAATTGCTCCAATACTTTTTATTCCTGGTAACTAAGGCTTTTGGCTGTCCAGCAAACTTCTCCATTTTCCTTCTTTGGGTAAAAAGATTTGTTCCTCTTGTCATGTGACACATTACTCATCCATGGCCTATCATAGTAGTCCATCTCCCTGGCTCAGTGATTGACCCACAGAGGACATGTGACCAAAGTAGAGCTAATCAGAATAATTTCTTTGCTTAATCTATAGACTGTGGGAGAGAAGCTCTCTCTTTTTTGGTTGCAGTTTCTTATCTAAGATAATGTAAGCCTGGAGATACTGGCTACCATCTTTCTTATAGTACAGGGAACCTGACAGCTATAGGCGAGAAACCAAGTGAATGAGGGTACTGAAGCATACAAATGCCTAGGTACTTAGAAAATTCTAGTTTCCTTTCACTGTAAGTCTTGTCAATTCAGTCCTCAGTCAAAATTTTTTGTTTTTGCCCTGACCAGTGTGGTTCAGTGTGGTTAGAGCATCGGCCCTAGGACCAAAGGGTCACGGGTTTGATTCCTGGCCAAGGGCATGTAGTTGGATTGCAGGTTTGATCCCCGGCCCTGGTTGGGGTGCATACGGGAGGCAACCAGTTGATGTGTCTCTGTAACATTGATGTCTCTCTCTCTCTCTCCCCCCTCCTTCCCTCACTTCACTCTCTCTAAAAATCAATGAAAAAAATATCCTTGGGTGAGGATTAAAAAGTTTGTTTTTTTTTTTTTGTTCAGATAGAGTGGGAGGGAGAGAGAGGAAGAGAGAGAGAGAGAGAAACATCGACGTGAAAGGGACACATCGAGTGGCTGCCTCCCTCACGACCCAACCAGGGGCCGGGGACAAACTGCAACCAAGGTATGCGCCCCTAGCGGGAACCGAACCTGGGTCTCTCTGGACCGCAGGCTGACTCTCTAACCACTGAGCCAAACTGGCCAGGGCTAAAAATTTTTTTTTTGTTCTTTAGCTTGTCGGATAACAAATGGCCTTCTTGGGCCTCTACTCTACCTACCGTCTCTAGTTTTTATTCTCCCCAACCAAGAAGCTCTGATGAAATGTTGGCAGAGCAAGTCTAGTAGAGGAGTTTCATAGAACTGAGGACACAGAGATGAACAACACAGACATAGTCTCTGTCCTCAAGGAGTTGGTACTTTATGGAGGAAAAAGACACAAGCACAGACAATAATAACACAATACAATGACAGAAATGTGCACTGGAGGCTGTGAGTGGAATGGGTGAATGGTCACAGAGAGAAGCAGTGCAGGGGAATGAAACTTCAGTTTTCATAGTTGTATGCTCCAACCACAAGATAATACAGCTAAATTCTCTAAGTAGCTGGATCTGGTACACACATATACCCAGCTTCTCTGCTGCAGTACAGATTGCTACAGTGTTGACTCCTGGTAAGGGAGACTTTTGAATTTGCTCTACAGATACTTACTTTCCAGAAGACAGAGCTGGGAGACTTGGACAGCCAGAACTTCTATCCAAACACAGCTCTTAGGGAGTAGGGGAGGTTGGGGAGAACTACTGGTGGGAGGGAGGGGAACTAGGCAGGAGATGGTAGTGGCTGGCTAGCAGGCATGGGTAACCTGGAAGAAATGCAAACATTTGCATAAGAGCTCCTGAGGCCCCATCCATTTATCTGTCCCATCAGAAAATCTCACTCTTCAGCCCTATAGGAGAGAATCTTCACTATCTTACCAAGGAGAGGCTCCCAAGACAGCTCTGCTCTGTCCATATGCTCAGCCCACTAGTGATTAAAATAAAAATTAAAACAACATTGAGATACTACTTTTTCCCTTTCAAAATAAGAAAATGGCAGAGCCTGCATTTCTTTAGAGTTAGCAGGGTGCAGGGAAACAGGAACTCCCAGTCACTGCAGGTGAAAGTGTAGGTTGACACTTTTTCTGGAAAGCAAATTGACCTTAAATGCCCATATCATTTGGTGTGATGATTTCATTTATCTGTCCATTCTAAGAAGGGAAATCGACATTTGGAGGCATTAGTAGATATCTTTTGGGGTATCTTCTCAGCTTATAATGATTTACCCTTTTCTGAGAACAGAAGGACTTACTCATATCATCACCTTCCTTACTCCAGCCTCAAGCGAGACCTTCAGCCATTGGCCACTTTGACTGGACCAGGGTAAAACACCTGTCCAAACTAGGTCAATTATGTTGTCTTTCTTACCTAGGAATTCTGGTTTAGTTTGAGCTATCTTGAATGGAAGGAGTGTAAAAATTCAGGAACTGTGTCAGACTATTATCCTCAAGGTGGACCGAAGGACAAAGAATTCCAGTCGTCAGAGAGAGGAGAATGAGGCAGAGGTGTGGGGAGAAGTAGAGACAAGACAGATAGAGATAAAAGTATTACCAGGAGCATTTCATTGTACATTCTAGACACTTAACGGCATTCCTTTCTCTTCATTCTGTGGAACACTCCAGTATCCTTATAAGAGCTCATCTTTTCTCCTTTAGCTTACTTGAGTGGGTTTCAATTACTTGCATCCAATAGCTTATCATAGTTTTACAGATAAGGAGATGGTTCAGTAAATAACTGTACATTATTTGAACAATAGATTATCAAACTGCCATTAAATATGTTTTAGAGGACTATTTAATTACATGTAAAATGCTCAACATACAATAAGTAAAATTATCAGGATATACAATTTTCTGTGCGTAGAAAAACATTGCAAACATACAAAACTTTTAACTTTTAACAATAGTTATCCTGGGGTAAACTTTGATTTTTTATTTCATACACTTTTTTTTTAATCCTTACCCAAGGATATTTTTCCATTTATCATCAGATATAGTGAGAGGGAGGGAGAGAGAGAGAGAGAGAGAGAGACGTCAATGTGAGAGAGACACATCGACCGGCTGCCTCCCGCATGACCTGACCAGGGCTGGGGACAAACTGCAACCAAGGTATGTGCCCTTGAGCAGAATCGAACCCGCGACTCATTGGTCTGGGGGTCGATGCTCTAACTGCTGAGCCAAACTGGTCAGGGCCCTTCATACACTTTTTTTTTGTACATGCCCCTAGCAGGAACCGAACCTGGGACTCTCTGGTCCACAGGCCAGCGCTCCACCCGCTGAGCCAAACCGGCCAGGGCTTCATACACTTTTTAAAAAATATATTTTTAAATTGATTTTAGAGAGAGAGGAATGGAGAGGGAGAAAGATAGAAACATCCATGAGAGAGAAACATTGATCAGTGGTCTCCTTCATGCCCCCCCACTGGGGATTGAGCCCCCAACCCAGGCATGTGCCCTGACTGGGAATTGAGCTGGTGACCTCTTGGTGCATAGGACTATGCTCAACCAACTGAGCCACACCAGCTGGACACATACATTTTTGTTTTATTTGAATTTATACATGGAGTATTGCTAATATAACTAGATTTTGTTAAAAGCATTTTTTCAAGCCCTGGCCGATTTGGCTCAGCGATAAAGTGTTGGCCCTCAGACCAATGAGTCTCGGGTTCGGTTCTGGCCAAGGGCACGTACCTCGGTTGCGGTTGGTCCCCGGCCCTGGTCCGGGTCGTGTGGGAGGCAACCAGTCGATGTGTCCCTCTCATGTCAATGTTTCTCTCTCTCTTCCTTTCTCTCCCTCTCTCTCCCTCCCACTCTGTCTGAAAATAAAGAGAAAAATATTGGTGAGGATTTAAAAAAATTTTTCATGCTGCTGTATACTTAAAAAAAATTTTTTTTCTTTATTGATTTTAGAGAGAGGAAGGTGCATGGGTCAATGTGCAACCACTGAGCCACACCAGCCGGGCTGCTATATACTTTTTAATTACTATCATAATAGTGGTTATATAATATTACATTGTAAGAGGATATTATGATATATTAAATAGTCCTTACTATTTATTAAGTAATAAAATAAAGAGGTAAGATCTACAGTTCTCCAGCTTCTTCCAAGAACAGTTTGTTGAACTCCAGTTCAGTATGTATAGTCTGAGTTCTTTAGGATCCTTTCAATACATTCTCTTTATCAGTTAGGGATGTGTTCAGTTGCAACTAATTAACATGGCTTAACCACATAGGAATTTATTTTCCTACCATAAAAAGATGCTTGGAGATAGGCATTCCAGAGTAAAAGAAACTGTTTCAGGTTACAGAATGTCATAAAAGACTAGGCTCCTCCTCATATCCTTAATATGAAGCAGGATAGTGGCTTTACCTCTCAAGCAGACACTGCTTTCTTATCAAGAAGGAAAGGACAAAAGGACAAAGGACTGAAGGAGTAAACATACCAACGACATACCTCTGGAAGCCGAACTCTGAAACTTCCTTTAATTTTCTCATTGGCCAGAACTGAGTCATATGGTCACCCCTAAGTACAGATTATCCCCATTTGCACTCTAGAAAGGTAAGAAATTTTAGCTACTATATACATTGGTTCTCCATATAAAATTGGAATTCTGTTAGTATGGAAAATAGAGAAATGAATATTGGATAGGCACCTAACAGTATGTTCCACGTTCACTTTTGCTTGTCTGGTTGCATTAGGTTTGGATCACTTGCAACCAGATAAGTTTTGACTAATAGAGTCCTCATTGTTGCTCTCTTGGATTACTGTATTGGGGTCCTCACTAGTCTTCCTGCCACCAATTTCCATTTTGCTTGGAATGACTGAACAAATGCAACCAGATGTCCCAAAGCACATCACTGAGCCTGACTACTTTACTGCCTAATGCAGAGGTCAGTGAACTTTTTCTTCTTTTTATTTAATTTTTTTTTCTTTATTGATTTTAGAGAGAGAGGGAGAGAGAGAGAGAAACATCTATGAGAGAGAACATCCCAGCTGCCACCCCTCCAAAGTGGCTCCTGCCCTGTCACACCTGGTGGGCAGCCTTAGTTAGCACCAGAACACAGCAGTGTGTCTGCAACAGTTGTGGCCAGGCCTCACAGCCAGCCCTCACAGCCAGCCCAGCCAGGGACTGGCCTCTCCTGCCAGTGTGTCCATAGCAGTTGTGGCCCAACCACAACAGGAGGCCACACTAGTCCATCCAGTGAACACCTCTGGAGCACATGGCTCTTCTGACAAGAGGGGATCCCACCACTGAGCCCCATAGAACACCTTCTAAATAAGGGCACTTTTTTAAGACCAGGAGATGTAGCTGACCTACATAATACAGAGAAAAAAAAAACAGGCAAAATGAGGAGATAAAAGGATGTGTTCCAAACAAACCAATCAATCAATCAATCAATCAATCAATCAATAAAAGACAAAACCCCAGGAAAAGAACTAAGTGAAACAAAGGTAAGCTGTCTATTAGATAAAGAGTTCAAAGTAATAGCCATAAAGATGCTTATCAAATTCTGCAGACAATGGGATAAAAAAAAAAAAAGACTCATGAGAAGAACAGAATTTTTTTTGATGGGAGATAACATTTTACTTAATTTGGGTTTTAAAAAATTAGTGTTTTGTATTATCACATAGATTGCAAATATTGATCTGTGACGTGGGCCTAACCAAAATAGACAGCAAGCCAGATTTAGCCTGTGGTCTGTAGTTTGCCAACCCATGGCCCAATGTCTGAAGTCTATATTCTGAAGCTTAGTATTCAAAGGGTTTCCAAGATTTACTTACTGCCTTTTCCATCTATATTTCTCACTACTTCTATTCATATACTGCACGAGTGAAACTAAAATACTATTCACTATAAACCACCTGCATTTCCCAAGTCCACTCCTTTGTTCATGCTGTTCCATCTATGATCTCTCGATATCAAAATAGTTCAAGGTTCTGTACAAATGGCATCTCCTTCCTGAAATGCTTCCTGAATCTACAACTAGAATTGATCCTTTCTTTCTTTGAATCTCATAGAACAAGTGTTGCCTATTTCCGATCACTTGTACATGTTTTTTTAAAAATAATTTTTCTTTATTAATTTTAGAGAGAGAGGAAAGGAGAGGGAGAGAGAGATAGAAACATTGATGAGAGAGAACATCGATCAGCTGCCTCTTGCATGCCCCTCACTGGGGATCAGGCCCACAGTCTGGGCCTGTGTCCTGACTGGGAATCAAACTGGCAACCTCTTGGTGCATGGGTCAATGCTCAACCACTGAGCCACACCAGCCAGACGGTGTTTTATTTCTTATACTAGACTCAGAGATCCTTGATCCTAGCTAAGTATCATGTTTAGTTCATTTTTGAGTCTCCTTCAAGATATAGCACGAACGGACATTCAACGGGTGATTATAGAATTTATGGTTGAATACTGAGGGAGAATGATTCATATTAGGGGAGATAGCCCACCCTCTGGGATTCCATAGAAAAACTGTGCAGAAAAACTCCCATCTATCTCACTGCTCCAGGAATTCTTTAGTTTCAGTGTTCTCCTTTCTTGTTCTTTGATGGATGGTTGAGTGGAATTCATTCTCATGGTTTATACACACTATTTAGGTTGATCTGTCAGGGTGTAGTCAGAAAAACAGAACCCATGCCAGTGATTAAACAGGAGGAATTTAAATCAGGGAACTAGTTACAAACAGATTGGAAATGAAACAGGGGATGGGGAAGCAACTCAGAATTAGCAACAGCAGGAAACTTCTACCACCCCTGGGCTGGAGAATCAGAGGAGGAGGTGGTGCTAACAAAGACAATGAGCAGGACCACTCAGTGGGAACTGAAATTACAGAAGGAAGAACTGCCTTGTGGAAGCTGAGATAGGAAGGCATGGACTGATGAGACCTGGAACCATAGGAAAGACACAGACAATGTTGGAGATGCTGCCTGAAGCAGAGATTCCCCAATATCCCTCCCATTAACCAAAAGTAACTAGGCTAGGAAATTTTAGAAATATAGCTTGCATGAGTTAATCCCCTGCAAGATAGGGCAAAGTAGAGGAAGGACAAGACATGGATCCAAGACTAGCACAATTAATAATGCCTGAAGTTTACAGAGATATCCCCAAGTCTATTATAATTTTTTTTATCCTCATCCGAGGACATTTTTGCATTTATATAGAACAGGAGGGAGAAGGGGAGAGAAACATTGATGTGAGAGAGACACATGGAGTGGTTGCCACCCACACGACTCCAACCGGGGCGGGGGACAAACTATAACCGAGGTACGTGCCCTTAGCTGGAACCAAACCCAGGTCTCTCTAGTCCACAGGCTGACGCTCTAACTGCTGAGCCAAACCGGCCAGAGCTAATTTTTAATACTCTAACCTCAAAATTATAAAACTTTAACAACAAAAATGTAAGTGTCAGGGTCAAATGGGTTTTTAAATTTTATTTACCATTGATTATTATTATTTCTTTTAATTTATTTATTAATTTATTTTTATCCTCCACCAAGAATATGTTTTTATTGATTTGAGAGAGAGAGAGAGAGGGGAAGGGGGAGAGAGAGAGATGAAAAAAATATTTTAAATTATTTATTTATTTTTTTGTTAATCCTCACCCAAGGATATTTTTCCATTGATTTTTTTTTTTTTTTTTTTTTTTTTTTAGATAGAGTGGAAGGGAGGGACGAGGACAGAGAGAAACATCGATATAAGAGAGATACATTAATTGGTTGCCTCTAGCATGTCCCCAACCGGGGCTGAGATCGAACCTGCAACCCAGGTATGTGCCCTTGACCGGGAATTGAACCCAAGACCCTTCTATCCTCGGGCTGATGCTCTAACCCCTGAGCCAAACTGGCCAGGACCTTTTACTTATTCTTTCGTAATACACTCCAAAGTGTTCTCTGGTCTCCACTTTTATTCCCCTTCAATATATCTGTCCATGACATGTTATTTATAATTCCAGAGAAGTCTACCATCCTCCTTTATGGAAAGTTATTCTCCCTTACAGTCTTAGCCAGTCATATTTTGTACCACTTGACACCATCTTTCAAATTCCTAGACACTGCTGATTGGACCTGGAAGGTATTCCTGACTAATGTGTAAGTTATCGAGCAGCTATGAAAGTAACTTGACAGAGAAAGTTTGGCCAATTAGCTTCTCATCCATAGTTAAGTGAATTAGGAAGCAGGGAATGAGTAAGATATTAGAAGCAAGAAATGAAGTGTTTAAATTGCATAGAGATACCAATTAGTAGAGAAGAGGCTATGATCAAGACAATGTTTTGGCTAAGTAGAAAATATTGTTAGGCAGAAATGATGATATAGAGCAATAATACAGAACAGAGGGTAAATAATCTGGTTAATTCTTGGAAGAAAAGCAAAAAGACATATTATTAAAGCAGAGATCAAGAGAGAAACTTAGTTATGGTAATGACAGCATAGAATAAAATGTCCTGAACTTTTATTGCTGAGGATTCTAGAGATGTTTCTAGATCCAAATTCCCTGAGGCCAGCTATACTTTTATTTTTGGATTTTCCTGAGATTACTGATGTTCCTGAGATGCCAAATATATCCTGATGTATTTATTTACAATTTTTTTGTTCTTTATTGATTTTTAGAGAGAGAAGAAGGGAGGAGAGAGAGATAGAAACATTGATGAGAGAGAACATCAGTTGGCCACCTCCTGCATGCCCCCCACTGGGGATTTGGCCCACAACCTGGGCATGTGCCCTGACCAGGAATCGAACCGGCGGCCTCCTGGTGCATGGGTCAATGCTCAATCACATCAGCCAGGCTATCCTAATGTATTTAATATGGATTCAGTTTCCATCTGGAGTCCATGCACTGCCAAAGATTACATTTGTGATCCATCAGCTTCTCTAAGAAAACAGGTACTAGAGTCCCCATTTTAAGTGATAACAATGGAGGTTTGGTTACATGTAACAGACACTCAAAATTGCAGTGACTTAAACAAGATAGAAGTGTAGTTCTGTCTCACATAATAGTACAGAGAGGAAGGATGGCAGCTCTGCTCTATAAGTTCATCTTGGAACTTTCTACATTGTTGCATTACCATCCCCAAGATATTTCCTCATCCCTGTGGTCTAAGATAAATTTCTTTTATTTTTATTTATTTTTTATTTTTGCATCAGACAGAGTGGGAAGGAGAGAGGGGGAAGAGAGAGAGAGAGACATTGATGTGAGAGAGACACACCGAGTGGTTGCCACCCACACGACTCCAACCGGGGCGGGGGACAAACTGCAACCGAGGTTCGTGCCCTTAGCAAGAACCGAACCCGGGACTCTCTGGTCCGTGGGCCAACACTCTAACTGCTGAGCCAAACGGGCCAGGGCCAAGATAAATTTCTATTATGACCACTTTCCAAGCAATAGGCTGGACAAAGGGGAAAAAGGAGAAAGGGAAGACATGCTTTTTTTCTTTAAGAACATAATTTAATTCCACTCATTTATGCTCACACCTCATTGGGCAGAGCTTAGTCACATGACTATACTTAGTCACAAAAAAGGCTGGGAAATTGTCTTTATTTTAGGTGGTCATGTGTCCAATAATTAAAAAAAAAAAAAGGGAGAATGGATATTGGGAGACAAGCATCTGTTTTTGCTATAATTATAATAAAGAATCCTTGAAGCTGACTCTTACTCTTAGAAGAGTAATGTGGGCCCCTTTGAATCACCTACGGAATCTTTCATAGAAAAATAGAGCATGTTAGTATCACTGAAAGCAGCCTTCTCCAAAAGGGTGTGTATATTCCCCAGCCCCCTAGAAACACTGAGAGTATCCTCCAGTAGGAGGATTAGCAAGCAGTCATTGCCTAGGGAGCCTCTCTATTTTGAATGTTAGAGGAAGAACTGCAGGTCCCTAGGATGTGGGCTCCTTGGGAAACTTATCCTGGGACTGCTTGTTTCTCTGGCAAGTGACTATGGGATGTGTGGTACCTGAAAATGTACAAGACAATAGCTTCAGTTGTGGGAACTGTGGCCTGGGCATCTTTGGCTGAACTTGGTCTGAGGTAATGAGATTGTCTTCCCTCAAAAAACCTTGTTGGATTGGGAGAGCCTTGTTATGTTGTCTGTTTTAGTCTGCTTGGGTGCCATAACAAAATAACAGACTGTCTTAAACAACAGAAATTATTTTTTTTGCAGTTCTACAGGCTAGAAGTCTAAGATCAAGGTTCCTGCCCATTTGGTTTTGGTAAGATCTCTCTTTCTGGCCTGTAGATGGCTGCTCTCTCACTCTGAAGTCACATGGCCTTCTATGGTACATGCAGGCCTGGGGTGGTTGGAGAGCAAGTGTTGTCTGGTGTCTCATTTTATAAGGATAATAATGCTATTGGATCAGGACCCCACCCTTATGACTTCATTTAACCTTAATTACTTCCTTAGAGGCCCCATCTGCAAATACAGTTATACTGGGGGTTAGGGCTTCAACATATGAATTGGGACCAGGCGGGGCTGGGAGGAGGGGGGGTACAACATTCAGTCCATAACATGGTCCCAGGAAGCAATGATGCTAATGAAGCACAGTCAGCCCTCGTTTATCGCGGTTAATCAGTTCCAGACTCTACCTCATAAATGAATTTCTGCAAAGTAGGACTCTTTATTTATACAGTGGTCCCTCCCCACTTCGCCCTTCCACTTTCTGGGCTTCATTCTATTGCGAATTTTCCACATTTGAAAAAACCGGGATAGAGGGAGGCAAAGAAAGTCCAAGCGCAAAGTGGCAAGGTACGACTGTAATCTAATTTTAGCTGGACTAGGCTATGGAATTTGGACTGATCTTCCTGGAGCAGACTGCAGCGATAGCCACAAGTTCTCCCCATCTCTGAATCTATTCCTTCTTGCCATGTAACTTTAGTGCCCCCTCCTCCCACCTTCACACACACACACTGCCTTGCTTTGGCAATGACAAAATTGCTAACGTGACACCAAGAAAGATTTAAAAAGCGATCTCACATTGACGCTTGCTGTGTTTTTTCTTCTCTTGGGATACCTACCACTACTGTCACGTGAAGTTCAAGCTAGCCTGCTGGATGAGAGATACGTGACTTTGTTGCTCTCACTGCTATGGCCAATAATAGCCTGCCAGTTGCCAGACATGTGAGAAATGCCGTTCTAGTTTATCTAGCCACCAGCCAATCCTCAGCTGACTGCAACTGAATTTGCAAGCCACCTGGCAGTGATCAGCTAAACTGGCTCAGACCATAAGAACTGCCCAGTTGAGCCATAGAATTGTAAGCTAAATAAATGATTGTTGTTTTAAGCCACAAATTTTGGGTTGTTTGGTTATATAACAATAGGTAACTGCTATATTTACCTTTTAGAATATATAAGCACCTTGGAGTTTTAAGATAAATAAGGAGATTCTAGACTTTCTGATAATATGATATGAGGGGCCTGAGTGACTAACTAGAAAAAAGAAAAGTGATGTGATCACATTTATACTCTAAGGTTATGAAACAGTTTATATTAGTTACACATCTAAACACTGGTAGCTCTCAGTTCTGAGCTCTAAATCAATTTAATCAATAGCTCACTGACATCACTTGGGTATCTCACTGGCACTTAAGAGCAAACACATCTAAAACAATTAATCATAATCTCCTTCAGACTTCTCCTTCTTCATTGTTTTCTATCTCGGTTGCCCAAGCCAGAAACTTTGGAAATCGTTCTCAAGTCTTTTCTCTTTCTTTCCACTCAGATGCAGACAAGTCCTGTTTCTACTTTCTGAGTCTCTCTAAAATCCATTTACTTTCTTCCGTCACCACTATCACTTTGATAGTACTCGTTATCATCATCTCTCTTCCAGATAATTATTATATCCTCTTTTTTTTGAGAGAGAGAAAGAGAGGAAGGGAGAGAGAGAGGATATTGATGTAAGAGAGAAATATCAATTGGTTGCCTCCGTATACATCTTGAATGGGGATCAAATCTGCAACCTGGGTATGTGCCCTGACTGGGAATTGAACCTGCTGCGACCCTTCTGGTGCACCGAATGATGCTCCAACCAACTGAGCCACACAGGCCAGGACTGTACTTTCCTCTTAATTTGCATAGGGTTTACTAGTGGAATGGATATGACATGAGAAAGAGAAGACTCAGGATCATTCTGAGGTTTTGGCCTGATCTACTGAAAAAAATTAAAAAAGGCTTGTCATTTATTAAACTGAGGAAGAAGGGATAAGACTGAATTCAGGCCAGATTGTGTCACATGGCCATCTCTGGTTGATGAGAGCCTGAGAAAGTGAATATCTGGCTGTATTCGTTTTATATTCCTGTGTAAGAAATTACCACAAACTTATCAGCTTAAAATAACACACTTATCTCACAGTTTCTGTGGATCAGGAGTCCAGGTAGGGCTGGGCTATGTTCTTACTTGGAGAAGGATCTGTTTCCAAGCTCACTCAGGTTGCTGGCAGAATTAATTTCTTCATGGTTGTAGGACTTAGTACTTTGGTGGGGTTTTTTTTCTTTTTTTCTGGCTTTTGGACCAGAGGCTGCCCCTAGCTCCTAGAGATTGCCTGACATTTCCTGCCACATGGCCCTCTCCAGAGGCAGTTCAGAACATGATATCTTGCTTCTTTAAGACCATTAGAAGAGTGAGAGTGAGTCTGCTAGCAAGACAGAATCTTATATAATGTAATGTATATATATATACATTATTGCTATATATTCTATTAGTTAGAAACAAGTCACAGGTCCTACCCATACTCAACAAGAGGGGATCACACAAAGGCATAAACATTGGGGAGTGGGTGGATCATAGGGCCACCTTAGAGTCTGTGTGCCACACCAACTTTTCCCAGTCCCTATAATGAAAGATGAGAAGTTAGAATAGAGTTCTGATTCCTAAGTCACCAAGGCTGAGTCAGTGGATTCTCTTGCCAGAGACTGTGAATTTGGAATGGTGATTCAATAATGAAGAAGTTAGAATCCCTTTGCAGAGGTGGGTGGCAGCAACATAGCTCACTGCCTGGTGGTGGTGTGGGAGTGGAAGTGACAACAATGTCCTGAAATTGCCCCTGATTTGCAGTCTGTAGAGACTCATTTCCTGCCAGTTTCATATGCTTGCTTCTCCAATCTCTATTCAGTTCTGTGAGCCCCTCTATAAAGCCTTACAATAAATTTTCCCTTAGGCTTAGGATGGTCAGAGTTTGTTTCTTTTTCTTTTTTGAAATATGTTTTTATTGCTTTTTTTAGAGAGAGAGGAAGGGAGAGAGAGATGGAAACATCAATGTGAAAGAGAATCACGGATTGACTGCCCCCTGCATGCCCCCTACCAGGGATCAAGCCTGCAACCTGGCCATGTGCTCTGACCAGGAATCGAACCGGTGACCTCTCAGTCCATGGGACAACGCTCAATCCATTGAGCCACACTGGCCGGGCTGTTTCTATTGTTTGTACCAAGAATGTGGCAGACCTTTTATGTGCAGGGAACTATAAACAGCTGGTATAATTGTATATCGTTGGTACAGCAGGATTAATAGAAGGTGAGGTAGGCAGAGACCATATTTTGGATAGTACATTTAGAGAGTAACATGTTTTATTAAGAGTCTTGTAAAGGCTTTTTGGAGGATGGGTTTAAAGAAATAGTGGATGTAGGTGAACCAATTAGAAAGTTTATCCAGTCAAGTAGGTGAGAAAAGATAGGACTTGAGCCCTGGCCGGTTTGGCTCAGCGGTTAGAGCGTCGGCTTGCGGACCAGAGAGTCCTGGGTTGGGTTCCTGCTAAGGGCACGTACCTCAGTTGCAGTTTGTCCCTGGCCCCTGTTGGAGTCGTGTGGGTGGCGACCGCTCGGTGTGTCTCTCTCACATTGATGTTTCTCTCTCTCTCTCTTCCTCCCTCTCTCCCTCCCGTTCTGTCTGAAGATAGGTGCAAATGTCCTCGGATGAGGATAAGAGAAAAAGAAAAAAAAAAAGATAGGACTTGAGGTGAGGTGGTGCCAGTGGGTTGGAAAGAGGAGGCAGATTGGAGAGCTAATAAGGTACAGAAACAAAAGAACTTGTCCATTAAATGGATGTGGGGGCGAGAGGGTAAGGTCTAGTATGACTTAGAGGTTTCTGGTTGAGGCAACTGGATGGAGGGTAGTGAGGAACTTAAACAGGTGATACAGAAGAAGGCTGTAATAGGATATAGAGTACATTGGTTATGTGTGTAGGCTCCAGTATCTGACAGATCTTGATTTGAGTCCTGGCCTTGAACTTATTAGCTGTATCATATTGAGCCTCAGTTTCCTTAGCTGTAAATAGGAAATAACACAACTTACCTGTTTTTCACAATTTTATTTAATTTTTATTAATCCTCACCTGAGGACACTTTTTCCATTGATTTTTTTTTTTTTTTTAGAGTGGGAGGGAGGGAGGGAGAGAGAGAGAGAGAGAGAGAGAGAGAGAGACCAATGCAAGAGAGACACATCGATTAGTTTCCTCCTGCACAACCCCAACTGGGGCCGGGGATCAAACCTGCAACCCAGGTTTGTGCCCTTGACTGGGAATCAAACCCTAGACCCTTTGGTCTGTGGGCCGATGCTCTAACCAGTGAGCAAAACTGGTGGCCAGGACACAACTTACCTCTTTTTTATTTTTATTTATTTTTATCCTCACCTGAGGATATTTTTACATTTATCTTCAGCTACAGCAAGAAGGAAAGAGGGAGGAAGAGAGAGAGAGAGAAACATCGATGTGATAGAACCACATCGACTGGTTGCCACTCGCATGACCCCAGCTGGGACTGGGGACGAATCGCATCCAAAGTATGTGTCCTTGGTGGAATCGAACCCGGGACTCTTTGGTCCGCGGGCCGAAGCTCTAACTGCTTAGCCAAACCAGCCAGGGCCTCTTTTTTAAAAAAATTAAAATTACCTCTGTTTTAAAAAAATTGTTTTATTTATTGATTTTTTTTTAAGAGAGAAAGGAAGGGAGAGAGAGAGAAACATCGATTTGTTCTACTCTATGCATTCACTGGTTGCTTCTTGTATGTGCCCTCACTTGGGATTGAACCCAAAACCTTGGTGTATCAAGGCACAACTTATCTTTTTAAAAACAAAAAAAATTTTTTTTCTTTATTGATTTTAGAGAGAGAGGAAGGGAGAGGGAGAGAGAGATAGAAACATCAATGAGAGAGAACATCAATTGGCTGCCTCCTGCATGCCCCCGACTAGGGATCAGGCCCACAACCTGGGCAGGTGCCCTAGCAGGGAATCCAACCAGCAACCTCTTGGTGCATGGGTCGATACTTGACCACTGAGTCACACTGGCCGGGCCCAACTTATATCTTTTTTGCATATGTGTGAATTGAATGCATAGTGTCTATAGGTCCAGTCGGCACTCTATAATGTTAGCTATTATTATTTTTCAGAAATGATTCAGGGAGGAGGCCCAGGAGAAATGGGTGCAGCCTTCAGGGAAAGAACTATGGTTAAGTCAAAAGATGGAAAAAGACAATGTTGTGACAGACTAGTGGAAGCCAGAGGAGGACACCAGACAGTGCTGATCTACAGCCACGTTGCTGAGCAGATGAGTCACTGGAAGTGACAGGCCAGGCTGCTCAAGCCATAGCTGGACTGGCTGTGGCCATGCTGGACTGGGTTATAACATGATGACTTCATTGCCACTGGGGAATCATGGGAATCATTCGGGAAGCCTTTTTGTCTTCTCCCTCCCCCAGAAGAAATTCATCACTTCTTCCTCTTTCATAGGACTTTGCACACCCTGTTTTATTTTCTAGAAGCAGAAGGAAACAGTGGAAAGGGACAGAAAAGCCAGAATTTGGGTCCTGTCTGGTTTGTTCACTGATATGCAGAGTGTATGTCACTTCACCTCAGTCTTCTTATCTGTAATGTGAGAATGAACAGACCTGCCTCCAAAGTGTGATGTGAAGATTAGGTGACAGTGGCAATCGTTCAATAAAAAGGCATGCATTAGTATTTTATTAATTCGTTGTATATTTTGAATCCTTTCTGCTCTTGGTCCCTCTCTTCATAGTTCTTGAAGACACTGATCAGTTCTAACTCATTTTTAGATCCCTACTACTTACCTTGGCCGAGCACCCATTTTTCATGAATGGATGAATGAAAGAATCAATGAGTATCTGCAGCCAGTTACTCGCCGGGAGCCCCGCCCCCTTCCGCTCTCCCCACTACACAGAGGGGCCACGGGCGGGTCTCTCGCGACCGTTCGCTGGCGCGTGCGCGGGAGACCGCGCGCGGCCCGAGGTGGCGGGCGGGCTCCCCGTGCGCGCGCGCCAGGGGAGGGGAGGGGAGGGGCGGGGCCCCGCCGGAGGCGGGCGGGCAGCTGGCTGTAGAGCCGCCGGCGTCGGCGGCGGGTGGCTGGCTAAGCGCGTGCCGGGTGGGAGAAAACGAGGCGGCGGCGATGCTGCCTCCTCCGTGAGGAACGCCGAAAAGGCCCCAGAAAGCGCCGAGGAGCTGCGAGCTGGGGTCGGTGGCCTCGAGCGGCTGCCCGGCCATGGTGGCTGCGGGCGGTGGTTGGCGCGGCAGCGCTGCGGCCCGGAGCTGTGCCGGGCCGGGACAGTCGCGGCGCTGACGCCCACGGGGCCCACCCGCAGATATGAAGCGGAGCCGCTGCCGCGACCGACCTCAGCCACCGCTGCCGGCCGCCCGCGGGGAGGATGGGGCTCAGCGGGCGGCCGAGCTGCCCCAGCCCCTGCCCCCGCGCCGGCGAGCGCCGCCCGGGAGGCAGCGAGTGGAGGAGCGGACCGGGCCCACGGGCCCTGAGGTCAAGGAGCAGGTAGGGAGGGCCGGGGTCCGGGAGGAAAAGGATGGAGGGAGAGCCTGAATGGGAGCGGTGGGGGAGGGGGACCTCAGGCGGGAAGACAGGCTCGGACATTTGAGGGGTGGGGTCTGAGTAGTTCCGCAGGAGGAATGGGAGGTCTGGAGAAGAAATGGGGAGTGGAGAAATCGAAGTGATGGCCTGGGGTTGAATGGGAAATGGGGGAGTAGGGGGATGAAAAAATGGTCCTATTGGCGTTTGTAGTCAGAGGTTCTGGATGGGAAGAAGGGACGCTGGAATGTGCGTTGAGAGTAAATGCACTGCAAAGAATAGGCTTACTAACGGGGTACTGAGGAGTTACCTAGAGGAGTAAACCGTGTAAGGTAGGGACAGTCAATATTATATAGTAAATGTTATCCTATTACCTAGAGGTTGTCTTGACAAGTATAAAAACGAATGTTATTCTTAAGCATTCTCTGATTTGGCCATCATTATAGTCTTGGAGTGTGTTCAGAATCATTTCTAAAGTTCTCCATTTCACATAAAAGCACTTTTAAAACACCTGCATGTGTGAGATCCCAAGCCCAATACTGTGAACAGGAAATTAAAGGCTTTGCATTCTAGGAGTTTTCCACTGAAAACATCTTGATGGGAAAACACAGAAAGCAGTGAAAAAATATTCATGGAGTTTCTTAATGGACAGGATGTGTTTCATATCATTTATTATTCAGGTGTAGGTGTAATTAGAAGTAGGGGTTAAAGGTCAGTTTTATCAGGGAGAAGTTGCCACTAGTAGCTGTAGGAAGTTCAGTGAAAGGAGACTATGTGGTCTTTGATCTTGTAGGATTTGCAGAAAAATATTCCGTAAAGAACTCTAGTGACAGCTTTCCTTTTGCACTCGAGACCCTAGTGACTTCATCTTTGAATCTTTCAAGACTTCTATTAGGTTTCCTGCCTCTTTCCCATCAGTTAAATAAGTATTTTCCTGAGATGCCATTCCTTATATAGTTTAAGTGATGCACATGCTAGCACTTGGATTTTTTCCCCCCTTTTGTTCTTTCACCTTTTGTTCTCCACCCAGCCCTGAGCAGACTGCACCATTGGCTTACAGGCCACTGAGCATTGTCTTATTGCTGTAATTTTCCCCATCATCCTTGCCTTTTGTATTTTCTGCAGTACCTGTTTGGAACTTTAAAAATGTATTTAAAGCTCAGATCCTTTGCTTACTCAATTTACCTGGTCCAGTTGACTTTATTGCATGCTTCACTATAGAGTTCAAGGTTACTTGATTTTCTCTTCTTTATATCAAAATTTCTATGTTCACTCATCCTTTGCTTCAATCTCAGAGAAAAGTATTCATCCTCCTCTCTGAGGCTAATCCCTCTACTTATGTTCTTGATTTCATCCTGTCTTATTTGCCCTTGTTATATATGTTATTTTCTCTTTGTCTTAAACCTCAAATAAAAACAGGACACAATTTCCCTGAATTGTGTAACCCATCCAAGCTACTTTGTTATCTCCTTTGCTTCACCAGCAACCTTCTTGAAAACCGGGTCAGCTTCCTTACCTTGTATACATTTATCATATTATGGTTTGGCTTCTGCACTTAAACTCCCTCAAAACTGTAATCTTCAAGGTCACCAGTAACTTTGTATATTTTTTATTTTTTTATTTTTTTAATCCTCACCCGAGGACATTTTTCCATTTTTGTTCAGATAGAGTGGGAGGGAGAGAGAGGAAGAGAGAGAGAGAGAAACATCGACGTGAAAGGGACACATTGAGTGGCTGCCTCCCGCGAGACCCAACCGGGGCTGGGGACAAACTGCAACCGAGGTACGTGCCCTCAGCGGGAACCGAACCCGGGCCTCTCTGGACCACAGGCCGACGCTCTAACCGCTGAGCCAAACCAGCCAGGGCTATTTTTTTTATTTTTTTATTGAGGTGCGACTTAAGTGCAAATCAGAGGTTCATTCAGCCAATGAATTTTTTACCAGAAGAATATACCTATATGACCACTACTTAGATAAAAATGTAGAACATTTGCCCGGCCCGTGTGTCTCAGTGGACTGAGCGACGTCCCATGGACTGAGAGGTCCTGGTTGGATTCCCGGGAAGGGCACATGCCCCAGTTGTGGGCTCGATCCCCAGTAGGGGGTGTGCAGGAGGCAGCCAATTGATGTTTCTCTCTCACATCGATGTTTCTATTGCCCCCCCAAAAAAATGTGGAACATTTTCAGTACCCTAGAACCCTCCTCCAAAGGTAACCCTTTCCCAACCTCCATCACCACGGATTAGTTTTGCCTCTTCTTGAGCTTCTTATAAATGGAATTATACAGTGTGTACTCTTTTGTGACTAGATTCTTTCATTCAAATCTTGTTTGTGAGATCCATCTATGTTGTTGCTTGTGGAAAAAGTTGGTTCTTTTTCATTGCTGTGTAATTTTCCATCGTGTAAATGTACCATGATGGATACTAAAATGTCTTTTAATCCTCACCTGAGGATATTTTTCCATATATCTTCAGATAGAGTGGGTAGCAGGGGGGAAGAGACAGAGAGAGAAACATTGACGTGAGAGAGACACATCAACTGGCTGCCTCCCACACAACCCCGACCAGGGCTGGGGACTGAACCGCAATTGAGGTATGTGCCCTTGACCGGAATCGAATCCTCAACTCTTTGGTCCATGGGCGGACGCTCTAACTGCTGAGCCAAACTGTCCAGGGCACTAAAATGTCTTTTGAAATTAAAAAATAATTCATGGCTACTTGTGAAATTTTTTCATTGTGAAAAAATTACACAGAGAGATATGTAGCAGTCCCAGGGACCTTTAACTGATTAAATCTCACAGTCTTCCCTTAATCCTCATCCACTCTGACCGCTGTGAACTATTTGTCACTATTGACTGTGTGTTCCTTCTTGATATTTTCTTTTGTCATAATATCCATTCCACTTCTGTTTATCTGACTGCTTCCTGTATGTCTTTTTTTTTTGTTTTCTTTTCCTGTCCCCTAAATGTTCCTTGAGGATATGTCCTCTGTTCTTAGCTATTTCCTCAATTGAACTCTTTTAGTGTGCTTCCCTATTCATGGCAGGTGCTTGGGATATGGAACCAGGGTCTGTGGCCCTCTGTATTTATGGCATTGTGTCACAGAACCTTCTTGTAGAGTGATCTGAGTCTCTAGGCCTGACCTTTTCGCTTAGCTATACATTTCCATTTCTGTGCTTAATGTTTTCATTATAGACTTTCAGCATTTGTGATCTTAACATTTGTGATTTTTATGATTTGATATTGTCTTTGAAAGCCCATAACTTGTAATTATTTGATTTGAAGAGGTAAACATTTCAATTGTGCATGTTAGAGGCTGGATAGATTCCATTCATTCAGGGAGTAAGAGCCTAGCTAATCAGCAAGCATCCACCTCTCACAAATGACTTTGTTCTCCATTTCTCATGACATGGAATAATGTTTGTTTTACTTTATACTATGCTGATATTTAGGAATAAATTCTGAACAAGATGCAGGACTTGGATCTCTAGAAGGTCAGTGGCTTACTGTATCATTAAAATAGAATCTATTACTTATCCTTTGAAATGTGCTTCTCCCTGTGTCTTTTCTTTGTTTTTGTCATCAAACTTGAAATTGTATCCATGGTCTTTGACTTTTCCTTTTCCCTTAATCCCCTTATCCAGGCTTTGCTGATTCTACCTTCATGACATCTTTCAAATCTTTATTCTCACTCTTGTCACCTTAATTCAGCATTTATAAACTTTTGTCTTGGTTGTTGTAATACCTCAACTACATTTCTCAGCTTTTAGTGTTTTAACTTCTGTTTTATTCCGCATTTTGTTAAAAAAAAAATTAGAACTCATTGCCCACCTGAGTTCCAGTGATAAATAAATAAATACATATATTTAAAAAATATATATGTTTTCATTGATTTTTTTTATTATTATTTTTTTAATCGTCATCAGAGGACATTTTTATTTTTGCATTTATCTACAGATAGAGCAGGAGGGAGAGAGGGGGGAAGAGAGAGAGAAACATCGATGTAAGAGAGAATGGACTGGTTGCCACCTACACGACCCCAACCGGGGCTGGGGACAAACTGCAACCAAGGTACGTGCCCTTAGCAGGAACAGAACCCGGGACTCTCTGGTCTGCAGGCCGACGCTGTAACCGCTGAGCCAAACTGGCCAGGGCTTATTGATTTTTTTTAAAAAGAGAGGAAGGGAGAGAGAGATAGAAACATCTATGTGAGAGGAAAACATCAATCTTTTGCCTCCTGCATGCCCCCTACTGGGGATGGAGCCTGCAACCCTGGCATGTGCCCCTGACTGGGAATCGAACTGGGACCTCTCAGTCCATGGGACGACACTCAATCCACTGAGCCCTACCTGCCAGGCAGCCTTTAGTATTTTAACTGGTATGTAATGGGCATTCAGTAAATATTTATTTATTGCTAGGTACTTTCTTTTTCTTTCTTTCTTTTTTGTTAATCCTCACCCAAGGATATTTTTCCTTTTTTTTTTATCCTCACCTGAGGACATTTTTCCATTTTTTGTTCAGATAGAGTGGGAGGGAGAGAGAGAGAGAAATATCGACGTGAAAGGGACACATCGAGTGGCTGCCACCCGCATGACCCAACCAGGGACGGGGACAAACTGCAACCAAGGTACATGCCCTTAGCGGGAACTGAACCCGGGTCTCTCTGGACCGCAGGCCAACACTAACCGCTAGACCAAACCGGCCAGGGCTCCTTTTTTTTTTTAGGTAGCGTGGAAGGAAAGGAGGGAGGGAAAGAGAGAGAGAAACATTGATGTGAGCGAGACATATCGATTAGTTGCCTCCTGCATGACCCCGACCAGGGCCAGGCATCGAACCTGCAACCCAGGTATGTGCCCTTGACTGGG
The DNA here is from genome assembly GCA_030848825.1 of Tadarida brasiliensis. Lineage (NCBI taxonomy): Eukaryota > Metazoa > Chordata > Mammalia > Chiroptera > Molossidae > Tadarida > Tadarida brasiliensis. The sequence continues at coordinate 33,867,730 of CM061264.1, forward strand.
ACTCAGACCTGAGACTCTTTGGTCCACAAGCTGACACTCTAACTGCTGAGACAAACCAGCCAGGGCCACTTTCACATTAAAAAAAATTTTTTTTAAAAAAATTGATTTTGAGAGAGGGGAAGGGAGAGAGAGAGAGATAGAAACATCGATGAGAGAGAAACACATCGATTGGTTGCCTCCCACACAACCTGGACCAGGGCCGGGGATTGAACCTGCAACCTAGGTACGTGCCCTTGACTGGAATCGAACCCTCTACCCTTTGGTCCGCAGGCCGATGCTCTAACCACTGAGCAAAACCAGCCAGGGCAGCCAGGGCCACTTTCATGTATTTGTTTTAATTAATCATCTGTTTGAAAAGCTCTTTCTTCTCTACCTCTGCCCATTAAAATTCTACTCAAGCTTCCAGGCCTAACTCAAGTGCCACAGAAACTATTCTGTGATTTTTATTTATTTTTATGTGGGATTCTAAGAGGATTCCTTTTGTTTTGTAATCCTCACCAGAGAGAGAGAAACATTGATGTGAGGGAGACACATTGATTGCCTGCCTCCCACATGTCTGATTGAACCTACAACCCAGGTATGTGCCCCTCGACCAGGAATTAAACCCATGACCCCTCAGTCCTCAGGCTGACGCTCTAACTGTTGAGCCAAATCAGCCAGGGTCTAAGAGGATCCTTGATTGGGCTTCAGTAGATCTGTGAATCTTCTGAAATTCCAATTCTTAAAATTCCATGATACAAAAGTGAAAACTTGGGTTCTATGAGATTAATTGAAATAATGATTAGAAAACACATAGTAGATAGGTGCTTAATAAATATTCTCATCTCACTTTGTTTGTATAACACATTGTTTTATCCATTCCTAGGTATATAGTAGGTTCTGAATAAATATTTGCTGAATGAACGGATGAATGAACCAATGTTTTAGCACTTTTGTCCTTCTGTATTTATTTTGTATATTTCATTTCTGCTTTTAAGTTGTAAATTATTGAGGGTAGGAACTGTATCATCATTTTTTTTTTTTTAGTACTCACCCTGGGACATTTTTGCATTCATTTTCAGATAGAGCGAGAGGGAGAGAGGGAGGAAGAGAGAGAGAGAAACATCAATGTGAGAGAGACACATTGACTGCCACCCACACAAACCCAACCGGGTCCGGGGACAAACTGCAACCGAGGTACGTGCCCTTAGCGGGAACTGAACCCGGGTCTCTCTGGACTGCGGGCGGACGCTCTAACTGCTGAGCCAAACTGGCCAGGGCTCATTTTTTTTTATTTTTACCATAATGCATATTCAAGGATTTTGCTCGCAATAGGTGCTAATAAGTAATTATATATTGAATAAAGAGAAAGTGATTCAAATATTTTGAATTTGGGTAATTGGAGTAATAATGGTACTATGATAGAAATAGATAAGTAAAGGAAATGAGGCATTTTTTGAGGATGGAGGAAAACAGAGTTCAATTTTAGTTCCTAGAATTCCCTCAGCACCATTGAGAAATTTCAAAATTATTTATATGGAAATCACCATCTTCTTATTTAGTCTTTAGTACTAAGTGAAAAGGTAATAAATAGGGGAGCAGGATGGTCTTAACTTGTGTTTTAGCTGGATTACTCTGGCAGTTGTGTGGAGGATAGAATGTAGGACATGGTGATTGAGACATGGGCATTTGAGAATTCTTCTGAGTTTTTAACACAGAAAGTTTATTAGCCTTCCTTCCCCCTCTTATCCAGAAGTAATATGGGTACGGGCCAGCTCCTGAAAACCTGTTAGCTTGGGAAGATTTGATTTCATCCAGGGTACTGGGAGCAGAGAGACTGGAATGGTTGAAGCAGGTTGGACAATGTTCCCTGATAAGGGTAGGGCATATCTGTTTACAGAGTTTTCCCATCTTTGTTTTACTGGATGCCCCTTAGCCTAAAGATCAACCTAAAAGCTTTTCCACCAGTTACTGATGGTGACCTACAGTCAGGACTATCAGAGGCAGGCAAATATTGCAATCAGTATAGTTCCTCCATTGCTGGTTTTATGGTTCTCTGCTAAATTTGCCACCTAGCTTTGTACTTTCTTGGTGAAATCCCTATGGTACCTTGGTAATTGTTACTTTTCATCAGTAGGTTTTTTTTTTTTATCATTAATGTACGTACTTGGGATTCTAAAGGGGTTTGAAAATCGGAGTTGTTGGTTCAAGGGCTAGCTAGCCCTGTGGCAAGAGGAAAAATCCTCAAGGGAGAGCAGAGGCTACTATTGGGAGTAAGGACTTACACATAATGCATTGTTACTGAGGCATATTTGACTTTTTTGTTAACATTGTATCTCATTTTAATTCCCAAAGACTGTTTCCTTTTCTCAGTGCTACAACCATGTGTACAGTGAATGTATAGTAAATAATTGGTGTGAAGAATTGACATCAACCTGAGCCTTCTAATTCCATGTTCATTAGATAATACTGTATCTTTACCAATTATTGTTTCACCTCTAAAATTTAGTTTTGAGCTTGTCACACACTCTGACCTTTACATCATCTGTTTTTTGTTTTTTTTTAATCCTCACCCGAGGACATTTTTTCATTTTTTTGTTCAGATAGAGTGGGAGGGAGAGAGAGGAAGAGAGAGAGAGAGAAATATCGATGTGAAAGGGACACATCGAGTGGCTGCCACTCGCATGACCCAACCAGGGCCAGGGACAAACTGCAACCGAGGTACGTGCCCTTAGCGGGAACCGAACCCGTGTCTCTCTGGACCACAGGCGGACGCTCTAACCGCTGAGCCAGACCGGCCAGGGCCATCTTTTTTTTTTTTTTTTTTTTCAGTGCACACTCCTTTTAGAATTTTCTCTCCAAAAATTGTTCAAGGTTCTTTGGAACCTCCAGATCATTGATTTTAAAAAAAATGCTTTTATTGATTTTTTTTTTTAGAGAGAGAGAGGAAGGGAGAGAGAAGAAGGGAGAGAGGGGTAGAAACATTGATGTGAGAGAGAAACATCTATTGGCTGCCTCCTGCACGCCCCCTACTGGGGATTGAGCCTGCAACCCAGGCATGTGCCCTGACGGAGAATCGAACTGGGACCTCTCAATCTGGGCAGTTCACTGAGCCACACTGACTGGGCTGTTTTTTTTTTTTTTTTTAAAACCATTGTTTTATTGTCAATTACCTCTACTTTCCTCCTTATTCATGGGCTATCATAATTTTTCCTGTGCATGTACCTTCAATTTTCTTTCCTCTTTTCCCTTCTGTCATACATGCTTGACAAAATTCCAACCATGATTAAACCAGTTCTGCCTATTCACCTGTATTTAGGCAGCTGACTGTGGCTGGAGAAAAACATGATCATGTTGACATCAAAATTTATGATCATGGACCTCAAGGAGTCTGTCAGCAGTGACAGTCATTCGTATGACATTTCCCTGGTCCCTTCACCCTTAAATGATAGGTTAATTTTTCTCTCCCTTCAAACTTTCAACACTGTCCTTGTCATCTTTACTCTTAGTTGATCTTCTTGCTTCCTGTTTCACCGAGGGGAAAATAAAGATAACCAGAAGAGAACTTTTGCAAGCTCTCATTACAAATCACCCACTCACCTGTATCTTTACCCACATCATTTACCTTCTGTTGGTATGGATATATTCCTACTATCTAGAGCCAATCCCTACATTTAATTAAGAATTTTATTCTTGCCCTGGCCGGTTTGGCTCAGCGGTTAGAGTGTTGGCCTGCGGTCCAGAGAGACCTGGGTTCGGTTCCCGCTAGGGGCATGTACCTCGGTTGCAGTTTGTCCCCAGCCCTGGTTGGTCGTGCGGGAGGCAGCCACTTGATGTGTCCCTTTCACGTCGATATTTCTCTCTCTCTCTCTCTCTTCCTCTCCCTCCCTCTCACTCTATCTGAACAAAAAATGAAAAAATGTCCTCACCCCCCCAAAAAAAGAATTTTATTCTTATAATTATTCCTTCATACTCCTTATATACTCTTAAATCATTAGTTTTTCTCTTCTATTGATGATTCTCATCAACATATAAACATGCTATAATATTTTCCATCTTCAAAAACTTCAAATTTTTTTTTTGAGTACTCTTGAGATTATAGCAGTGAAAAAAAGCAGATTACAAACTCTGTTTTCATGAAGTTTCTATTCTAGTAGAGAGAATAAGATAATAAGTGCCCAGCTGGTGTGGCTCAGTGGTTGAGTATTGACCCATGCACCAAGAGGTCGCCGGTTCAATTCCTGGTCAGGGCACATACCCAGGTTGTGGGCCCAATCCCCAGTGCGGGAAGTGGCCAGTCGATGTTCTCTGTCATCAATGTTTCTATCTCTCTCTCCCTCTCCCTTTCTCTCTCTCTATAAAATCAATAAAGAAAAGAAAGAAAAGAAAAAAAAGATAGTAAAGTATGTAGTATGTTATATGGTGATAAATATTTTGAAGAAAATAAAGCAGGGAAGGGGAATATAGAATGATGGGGGATTATGATTTTAAATAACATTATCATGAAAGGCATCTCTTTGGAATGGTATATTTGAATAAAAACCTGAAGGATGTAAGAGGTAGAAGCATTTAGATTATCGGGTAGAGGGAATAGGAAGTACCTTGGGCTAGAGGCATACCCCCACCTTTAAAATTTGTTTTTGAGCCTGGCCATTGTGGCTCAGTGGATTGAGTGTTGTCCCATGGACTGAGAGGTCCTGATTTGATTCCTCTTCAGGGCACATGCCCGGGTTGTGGGCTTGATCCCCGGTAGGGGGCGTGTGGGAGGCAGCTGATGGATGTTTCTCACATCGATGTTTCTCTCTCTCCCTTCCTCTCTCTCTAAAAAGTCAATATTAAAAAAATTTTTTGTTTTTCAGGAACAGCAAGGAGTTTAGTCTGGCTGGAATGAAAGAAGAGAAAGAGTAGTAGATGAACTCAGAGGGGAAAGCTGGGGAGAGGAGGGCTGGATGTGGAGAGTTTCGGGTTGTGAAGGCAGTTGTAAGGATTTCAGTTTTTACATTAAATGAGATGGGAAGCCATTGGAAAGTTTTAAGCAGAGGAAGCACTTGAACTAACCTTTGTTTTGACCTGATCTGTTTGGCTGTTCTGTTGAGACTGAATGGGTATGTGGAAGCAGAGAGACCAGTTAAGAGGCTCTTGCAATAATTATGCAGAAGAGCTAGTGATATGTAATAGTCTTTTCTATGAGTGGGAGAATACTCCTCTTTATAACAAAACTATTTGAAAGAGTTGTTCTTATATTTTGCTTTCATTTTTTCTCCCCTCATCTTTCTTTAACCACTCCAGTCAGGCTTTTATCTCCCATCATTCCACTGAAACACTTATGTCAAGGTCATCATTGGCCAAACCCAGTGGCCAGTTTGCAGTCTCCATTTCACTTAACCAGTTATTGCATTTGACATGGTTGATCATTCCATTATTGGCTTCTGGGACCAAGGTTTTTCTTCCTATCTCACTCGTACTTCAGAGAGTTCAGTCTTTACTCTGCTTTTAGTCTCTTCTTCCTCCTGATGTGATCTCATCAGATTGTATTGCTTTACATTCCATCTGTATGCTGATGATTCCCACATTATTTCTTTAGTCTTGACCTTTCTTCTGAGCTCTAGACTCCTATTTTTAGTTGTCTGTGTAACATTTCCATTTGGATAGATAATAAACCTCACAAATTTAACGTGTCTGAAACTGAACTTTTGATTTTTTCTTCCCAGTCTGCTTCTTCCCCGGTCTTTCCCATGTCCATAAATGGCACTACCGTGCCTTACTCAGACCAAAACTTGGAAGTTGTCTTTGATTATTTTCTTGACCTCATATTCCACAGTCAGCCCTACAGGTCTGATTGGTGCTACATTCAGATTGCATGAGCTTTTTCCCCACTAGCCCCATCACTACCCTAATCTTACCTGTCATCTTTCATCTGGATTACTGTAAAAGTCTGGATCTATTCTGGTTCCCCACTCCCACCCCACCTTCCATTACCCTGCTGTCCATTGCCTTTCCCCTTGGTATTTTGCACATAGCAAGATCAGTCAGTATAAGCTTAAATCAGAGTTTGTCTCCCCCGCACCTCCCACAGTGGCTTTCCATCATCATTTAGATCAGAATCCAAAGTGCTTGCTTTGTCCTCTAAGATTCTACATGATCTGCCTTTTGGCCTTCTCAAACCTCATTTCCTTCCACTGTTCTTGTTCATTGAGCTCTAGTCTCACTGGCTGCCTTGATGGTCTCCAAATATTTTTATTGTTGTTGTTAATCCTCACCTGAGGATATTTTTCCATTGATTTTTATTAAAAAAAATTTTTTTTCCCCTTTATCGATTTTAGAGAGAGAGGAAGTGAGAGGGAGAGAGAGATAGAAACATCGATGAGAGACAACATTGATTGACTGCCTCCTGCATGCCCCACACTGGGTATCGGGTCCACAACCTGTGCATGTGTCTTGATTAGGAATTGAACCGGCGACCCCTTGGTGCATGGGTCGACGCTTAACCACTGAGCCACACCGGCTGGACTTTCCATTGATTTTTAGATAGAGAGGAAGGGAAGAAGGGAGAGAGGGAGAGAAACATTGATGTGAGAGAGACACAATGATTGGTTGCCTCATGCACTATCCCAGCTGGGGCAGAGATGAAACCTGCAATACAGGTATGTGCCCTTGACCAGGAATCAAACCCAAGACCCTTTGGTCTGTGGGCCGATGCTCTAACCGCTGAGCCAAACTGGTCAGGGCGATGGTCTCCAAATATATTAAGTATGCTCCTGCCTGAGGACATTTTAAAAATTATTATTTGAGGATTTCTACATTTGGTAGTTTTCTCTACCTGAGATGTTCTTTTTCCAGATATATATATGGCTGGTTTCCTCATTTTATTCAGGTCTCTGTTCAGATATCACCTCCTCAAAGAAGCCTTCCTTGACCAGTTTTTAAAGTAACACTCTTAGTCATTCTTTTTCCCTCTTTTTATTCACCAGTTAGTGTCACGTATTTGTTGTTCGTTGTCATTCTTCTACATTAGAATATATGGTTTATGAGGGGAGGAATTTGGGTTTGTTTTTCCCACTGCTTTATCTTTAGTTTCTAGAATTGTATATAGAAGGTTCTAAGTAAATACTTTTGAGTGAATGTATAGTGATTGCAGTTGAGTCATTCATTCTATGACTTTAAATTCCAACTCTGTGACCTGAGGCAAGTTACTTAAGTTTTCTGAGCCTCAATTATCATATATATATAATAGAGATAATATTATTACCTATTTCATAGGGTTATTGTGAGGATTTAATAAATTAATCCACATAAAACACTTATTATAAAACCTGATACCAAGAAGTGCTCAACAATGGTTAATTTTATATATATATAATTTAATCTTCACCTGAGGATGTTCTTCCATTTATCTTCAGATAGAGTGGGAGGGAGGGAGGGAGGGAGAGAGAGAGAGAGAGAGAGAGAGAGAGAGAGAGAGAGAGAGAAACATCGATGTGAGAGAGAGACATTGACTGGTTGCCTTCTGCACGACCCTGAGTGGGGTGGGGGACTGAGCTGCAACCGAGGTACGTGCCCTTGACCGAAATTGAACCCACAATTCTTTGGTCTGAGGGCTGAGCCAAACTGGCCAGGGCTGGTTAATTATATATATATATTTTTTCTTTATTGACCTAGAGAGACAAAGGGAGAGGGAGAGAGAGAGAGAAACATCGATGAGAGAGAACATCGATTGGCCTCCTCCTGCATGCCCCCCACTGGGGATTGGTCCCACAACCTGGGCATGTGCCCTGACTGGGAATCGAACCAGCGACCTCTTGGTGCATGGGTGGACACTCAACCATTGAGCCACACCGGACCGGCTGGTTAATTATTTTTATTTTTATTTTTTTTATCCTCACCTGAGGACATTTTTCCATTTTTTGTTCAGATAGAGTGGGAGGGAGAGAGAGGAAGAGAGAGAGAGAGGGAGAGAAACATTGACGTGAAAGGGACACATCAAGTGACTGCCTCCCATACGACCAACCAGGGCCGGGGACAAATTGCAACCAAGGTGGGAACCGAACCCGGGTCTCTCTGGACCGCAGGCCAACGCTCTAACTGCTGAGCCACACTGGCCAGGACTAATTATATTTTAAAGGTACATGTACACTGCCTGGCCAGTGTGGCTCAGTGGAATAAGTGTCATCCCATGGACTGAGAGATCCCGGTTTGATTTCCGGTAAGGGCACATGCCCGGGTTTCTGGCTCGATCCTCAGTGGAGGGGCATGTAGGAGGTAGCCGATCGATGTTTCTCTCTCACATCAGTGTTTCTATCTCTCTCTCCCCTCTCTCTCTATAAAAGCAATAAAAACATATTAAGAGGAAAAAAAGGTAAATGTACAGAATGTATGAAAATAGAGTTCATATTTTATAGTGTCTCATCTGCTTTTAGAAAGAAATATAATAGAAAAAGATATATCTTGACTTTTGGTTTGTGGATGGTATTGAACTGTTCTTTTTCTTTGTTCAGCTTGAAAAGGAGGCTTTAATTTGTGCATTTTTCCCTGTGGGGGAACTTTTATGGGTTTCTTTATTAAGTAACTGGCTTAGAAGATAGCCCTAGGTTTTAGAATGTAATTAAGAACAAAGTCAGGCCAAGGAGACCACATTTTAAAATTCTCTGATATTTTGGTTGTACCAACTTTAATGTAGCAATACTTCCTACTTCCTACCAGTGAACCTGAGTAGCAGATTCACAAATCTTTTAACCCTTAATTTGTTGGAGATTAACAAGCCACATAGTTTCTGTGCCTATATTTCAGCAAAGCAGAGGTAACATAATAATGTTAGGTCTTCTAATTTTCATGACTATTTGAGACCTTCAGCCATGTTCTTAAAAACAGAGTTTAGAAATAGTGTTTAAAAAAATTCCTTATGTTATTTCAAAGGTGTGATACCAAGATGATTATGTTCAGGTGACTCAGGAACATGTGAGTCCTGCTTTTGACCAATATGAGAAAGGGACATTTTATTACGGGCTCTAATGCTAGTAGTCTTTTATATTAAAGAACATAGGTGCTGTAACATACATTCAAAAGAACCCAGACTAATGGAGGCTCTAGTATTTTCTACACGTGTTCACATGGGAGGTTTTGGTGCACCAGGTCTGGAAATAGCTTAATCACTTCTCCCATATTCCATTCACAGGGCCATGCCTAACTGCTAGAGGGCTGGGAAATATCATCTAGATTATGCCCAGGAGGAAGGCAAATCATGTTTGGTCAGTATATAGGTAGTCTCTACCACAGTGCTCAAACTCAAATATAGTCCTCAGCTAGAACTATGTAGAAATTCTCTTATTTTGGGTATGGACAGCCTGTTACCATATTTTTGTTTCATTCCTAGTAGGCCCACAGAGTTTTGGATAATAACCATTTTAGATGCAATTAAAGAAAAGCCTTTTCCCAAGAAAGCTAGATTTGGAAAAGCTTGTTTTCCTCTGCCTGCAGAGCTCATCTTTGGCAATCTCCACACTCCTTTAGATCTTGGTGTCCAGTGAAAGCTCTCCTTAGGCTTTTTTCACGTTGTCAGTCCAGCCATGTGAAAGAGGAAAAAAGCCTGAAGGAATCGAAAGAGATGCTAGAGAGAAAGGTGACTGGATCTTAGCTCTTCTTAATTTAATAGGCTCCTGGAAGGAAATGTGGCCCTAGGGAGCCCACCTACACATGTGTTTTGACTTTAAAAATATGGTAAATATACTTAACATAACATTTACAATTGGTAACATTTAGTACTTCAAATGTTGTGCAACCATCACCACTATCTAGTTTCAAAACATTCACATCACTCTAGAACAGTGGTTCTCAACCTTCCTAATGCCGTGACCCTTTAATACAGTTCCTCATGTTGTGGTGATCCCCAACCATAAAATTATTTTTGTTGCTACTTCATAACTGTAATTTTGCTACTGTTATGTCTTAGGCGACCCCTGTGAAAGGGTCGTTCGACCCCCAAAGGGGTCCTGACCCACAGGTTGAGAATTGCTGCTGTAGAAGGAAATCTCATATCCAGTAAGTAGTTATTCCTCATTTCTTCTTTCCCCCAGTTCCTGGCAACCACTAATTTGTTTTCTGTTGCTATGGACTCTGGACATTTCATATAAATGGAATCATACAATATGTGGCTTTTAATTTTTTTTCTTTATTGATTTTATAGAGAAAGGAAGGAAGAGGAAGAAAGAGATGGAAACATCGATGAGAGAGAACATCGATTGGCTGCCTCCTGCATGGCCCCCAGTGGGGATTTGGCCCACAACCTGGGCATGTTCCCTGACCGGAAATCAAACTGGTGACCTCTTGGTGCATGGGTCGATGCTCAACCACTGAGCCACACCGGCCCGTCTATGTGGCTTTTTATATCTAGCATCTTTCACTTAGCATTCTGTTTTAGCATCCAATTACCCATATTGTAGCATATATCAGTACTTTATATATTTTTATGGCAAATATTCTATTTCATTTAATTTATCCAATCATCAGTTGATGGGATTGTTTCTACCTTTTGGTGATTGGTATAGTGCTGCTATGAACATTTGTGTTGTGTACAAATTTTAGTTTGAACACCTGTTCCTCAGTTTTTTGTTCTATATATATAGGAGTGGAATTGATGGATCATATGGTGATTCTATGTTTAAGGTTTTGAGGGACTGCCAAACTGTTTTCAACAATAACTGTACCATTTTAACACTCCCACCAGGAATGTATGAGGGTTCCCGTTTGTCCATGACCTTGCTAACATTTGTTATTTTCCATTTTTTAAAAAATATTTTTTTATTGATTTTTTTTAGAGAGAGAGAATTTGAAAAGGAGAGAGAGAAACACTGATGTGAGAACAAAACATGGATCAGCTGCCCTGGCCAGTTTGGCCCAGCGGTTAGAGCGTCTGCCCGTGGACCAGAGAGTCCCAGGTTCGGTTCCTGCTACCGTACCTCGGTTGCAGTTTGTCCCTGGCCTCGGTTGGGGTTGTGTGGGTGGCAACCAATTGATGTGTCTCTCTCACGTCGATGTTTCTCTCTCTCTCTTCCTCTCTCCTTCATGCTCTATCTGAAGATAAATGCAAAAAAAAAAAAAAAAAAAATGTCCTTGGGTGAGGATTATAAAAACAAAACAAAACATGGATCAGCTTCCTCCTGCACACCCCATACCCGGGATCGAGCCCGCAACCTGGGCATGTGCCCTGACTGGGAATTGAACTGTCAACCTTTCAGTGCACAGGATGACGTCCAATCACCTGAGCCATAAGGGCTAGGGCAATTTTGCATTAAAAAAAAATTATAGCCCTCTTAGCAGGTGTAAATGATAACATGATATCTCATTGTGCTTTTTATTTTATTTTTTCCATCACCATTTATCTCCTCTGTGCCCTCTTCCACTTCTGCCCACTCCACCTTGACAATCACCACAGTGTTGTCCATGTCCATGAGTTCTCTCTCTTTTTTCTTTTTTGCTCAATGCCTTCACCCCCTGCATTTCCTTACGGGTTAATGATGTTGAGCATCTTTTATTTATTTATTAAAAAAAAATTCTTTTTTTCCCTTTATTAATATTTAGAGAGAGAGGAATTGAGAAGGAGAGAGAGATAGAAACATTGATGAGAGAGCACATCGACTGGCTGCCTCCCGCATGACCCGTCCAGGGCCGGGGATGAACCGCAACCGAGGTACGTGCCCTTGGCCAGAACCGAACCCGAGACTCCTTGGTCTGAGGGCCGACACTCTAACTGCTGAGCTAAACCAGCCAGGGGTATTTTTTATTTTTCTTTCTTTATTTTTTGTTAATCCATACCCAAGGATGTTTTTTTCTATTGATTTTTAGAGAGAGTGGAAGGAGGGGGGGGGGGAGAAAGAGAACCATCAATGTGAAAGAGCCACATTGATTGGTTACCTCCTGCACAACCAGACCATGGCCAGAAATTGAACCTGCAACCCAGGTATGTGCCCTTGACTGGGAATCAAATCCACTACCCTTTGGGACATGGGCCAACGCTCTAACCACTGAACCACACTGGCCAGGGCTCAAGTCCTTTATTTTATTTTATTTAAAATATTTTTTATACTTTTATATATTTTTAATATTTTAATATATTTCACAATAAAAATATTTAAAATGGATTTGAAAAAGCAATGTGTATAATAGCATATTACTATATATCTTACATATATTATATATAAATAAAATCTGTTTTTTCCTCTTTAAATTTATCTTTATTGTTGAATGTATTACAGATGTCCCTCCTTTTTTCCCCCCTTGACCCCCTCCTCCCCACTCCCACCCCCATCCTGCCTTCCCACACTATTGTCTGTGTCTTTGGTTATGCATATATGCATATAAATTCTTTGGTTTCTCTCTTCCCACTCCACCTCCCCCCTTCCCTTTGAGGTTCCTCAGTATAACAACCAATTTATACTTCTTAATCCCTTCATCTTTTTAACTCCCCCTACCCCCAGTTTGGCAACCAACAAAAAGTTCTCTGTATCTATGAGTCTGTTTCTGTTCTGCTTCTCATTTTGTTTGTAGATTCAATTGTTGATAGATATGTATTTATTACCATTTTATTGTTCATATTTTTTTTATCTTCTTCAAGAAGACCTGTCAACATTTCATATAATACTGGTTTGGTGGTGATGAACTCCTTTAGCTTTTTCTTGTCTGGGAAACTCTTTATATGGCCATCGCTTCTAAATGAGAGCTTTGCAGGGTAGAGTAATCTTGGTTGTAGGTCCTTGCTTTCATCACTTTAAATATTTTTTGCCACTGCCTCTGGCCTGCAAAGTTTCTTTTGAGAAATCAGCTGACAGCCTTATGTGAGCTCCCTTGTAGGTAACTAACTGCTTTTCTCTTGCTGCTTTTAAGATTCTCTCTTTGTCTTTAACCTTTGGTATTTTGATGATGATATGTCTTGGTGTGGACCTCTTTGGGTTCATCTTGTTTGAGACTCTGTGCTTCCTTGACTTGTATGTCTGTTTCCTTCACCAAGTTAGGGAAGTTTTCTGCCATTATTGTTTCAAATAGGTTTTCAATTTCTTGCTCTCTCTCTTCTCCTTCTGGCACTCTCATGATGCAAATGTTGGTACGCTTGAAGTTGTCCCACAAACTCCTTATGCTATCCTCATATTTTGGATTCTTTTTCTTTTTGCTGTTCTGATTGGGTGTTTTTTGCATCCTTATATTCCAAATCGATGGTTTGCTTCTTGGCTTCACCTACTCTACTATTGATTCATTGTAAATTATTCTTTTTTTTTTTTTTAATCCTCACCTGAGGACATTTTTCCATTTTTGATCAGGTAGAGTGGGAGGGAGAGAGAGGAAGAGAGAGAAACATCGATATGAAAGGGACACATCGAGTGGCTGCCTCCCGCACAACCCCAACTAGGGCCAGGGACGAATCACAACCAAGGTATGTGCCCTTGACTGGAATCAAACCCGCGACTCATTGGTCCACGGGCCGATGCTCTAACTGCTGAGCCAAACCGGCCAGGGCCCTGTAAATTATTCTTTATTTCAGTTAGTGCATCCTTCACATCAGACTGGTCCTTTATTATGCTCTTGAAGTCCTCACTAAGTTCCTTGATGTTCTCCTTAAGTTCCTTGAAATTCTCACTAAGTTCATTGAGCGTCCTTATAAGCAGTGTTTTGAACTCTGCATCTGTTAGATTGCTTATCTCCATTTTGTTGAGTTCTTTTCCTTGAGTTTTTTCTGTTCTTTCATCTGGGACATGTTTCTTTGTCTCCTCATTTTGGCTTGACTCCCTGTGTGTGTTTCTATGTATGAAGTAGAGTTGCTATGTCTCCTAGGTTTCCTAGGGGGGCCTATTTATTAGGTGTCCTGCAGGGTCCAGTGGCACAGCCTCCCTGGTCACCCAGCTAGGCATTTGAGGTACACCCCTCGTGTGGACTTTACACCCTTCTGTTGTAATTGAATCTTGATTGCTGTTGGCACATCAATGGGAGGGATTTACTCAGGCTGATCAGCTGCAAGGACTGGCTGTACCCACTAACCACTGACCGCTGACTACCTTGGAGGATCAGCTGTGCAGAGCTGATCACTACACAGAGCAAAACTTACTTCAGCAGGGCACTGGTACCCACTGAATCTATTCCTTGAGTGTGTCACTTGTGGAGGTGGTTGGGTGGTGGTACTTCAGTGTGGTCTGAAGCTGTCCACTGGGCATGCTGGTTCTGGGGCAAGGTCAGCCACTGCCTGTGTTCTACCCAGGGCCACCTGGCATAAGCTACAAAGTGATCTGCCAATGGCTGTTTCTTGTGCTGGGCTTGGAGGTGCCCAGGCAAAGCCAAGCTGTGAACCAAGGCTGGCTGCTTCTTATGCCAGGCCTGGGGCCACTTGGCGAAAGGTATTGCGCTCTCTGGCCAGATGCTGCTCGTTTGAGAGAATTTAGGGAAATCTGAAGCAGGAGCCAAAACAAGTCAATCCTATGGTAAAGCCACTGGAAACAGCTTGGGTGTGGCCAAAAGTTGGGTGGGGCAGGGCCTCAGGTAATCACCAGGGCGGGCCAAACAGTGTGAGCTAGGTTGCTGGAGTCCCAGATTTGGTCCCTGTCTACAGGCCCCCTGGGGAAGGGCTCACCAAAGGAACAACGGGCCTCCACCAGTATGTCCGTCTGGAAGAAAGCTGCCTCTCCAGCCCTTGTCCTGATGCCAGACAACTCATATCTTCCCCTTATGTCTCTGGTGCCTTTCAAGTTGCCTCCCCTTTGCCCTCGAGCTCAGAGGGAGCAAGTCTGAGTAAGTCCATGCTCAGGCCCTTTAAGAGGAACTGCCTGGGACTCTAAAAGCCTCAGCCTCCCTCAGCCTCAATTCCCGCTGGTTTTTGCAGCCAGAAGTTATGAGGACTTCTCTTCCTGGCACTGGAACCCTGAGCTGGGCACCTGGCCTGTGATGGAGACCCCTTACTCCTCAGGGCAGACCTTTACAGCCGAGGTAGCTGTCCTGATTTTTATCCACCACGCGTGTGTGTGTGAGACCAGCCCTTCTGCACCTCCGCCCCTCCTACCAGTCTCCATGTGGCTTCTTTAATTTTGTAGTTGTAGGACTTCTATTCAGCTCAATTTCAGGCGGTTCTGAAGGATGTTTGTGCTGTAGTTTAGTTGTAATTTTGATGTGGTTGTGGGAGGAGGTGAGTACCATGTTTACCTATGCCGCCATCTTGACCGGAAGTCCAATTTTTTGGGGGGGGGTGGATCAGGAGGACTGTCCTCAGCAGGATCAGCCTTGATAGGCTTTATTACATGCCTTTTATACCTTACAGCAAAAGTTTAGTGATATAAGGAAATAGGATCTTCTTTTTTTTTTTTTATCCTCACCCGAGGACAGTTTTCCATTTTTTTTGTTCAGATAGAGTGGGAGGGAGAGAGAGGAAGAGAGAGAGAGAGAGAGAGAGAGAGAGAGAGAGAGAGAGAGAGAGAGAGAGAGAAACATCGACGTGAAAGGGACACATTGAGTGGCTGCCTCCCGCACCATCAACCAGGGCTGGGGACAAATTGCAACCGAGGTATGTGCCCATCTGAACAAAGATAGAAAAATGTCCTTGGGTGAGGATAGAAAAACAAACAAACAAACAAAAACCCCTAGAGTTTCCACTAGATGATAAATCGATGTACCCCGGGGATTTGCCCTTGACCAGTCATATAGGACCTCTCGTGTCCCTTCAATAGGGTGCTGTACAGCCAATCCATAGCGGCATTGTCTCCATCCTGGATAAGTTTTAAATACATGTGTAGCATTTCCACAAGGGGGAAGGTTAAGGGGAGTTATTACTCCTCCAAGCTTCTTTCCCCCGGAGCGAAATCCAGTCATGTAAATACTCCATTCCTTCTGTTGAAATGTTCCAAAACTTTCTCCGGAGGTGTTAAGTAATCCATGAGTCATCTCATGGTCCTTACCCACTTTCACACACCCAGTAGTCTCTGTTTCAGAAAAACACATCGGCGGCTGAAGAGATTTTCCTGTATCATTAAATCCTCCAACCCATTGGGGCGTGAAATGGTCTGCAGAGGGGAGGCCTAGAATTTCCGTGTTTGATACAAAAACTGAGACCGTGGGATCATCCCATTCCACAGCCCTAAGCAAAGGAGGATCAGGCATGTAAACCCAATAAGTCTGTTCAGCACAAAGTCCCATTACCTTGTTGGAGATTAGAGCCAGCATCATTAGGAACATAGAGAACGGGTCAGTAGAACCTCTTCTAGCAACCAGGTGATCCTTCGCTTCCTGTGTCAATCTCTTGATCTGACCCCAGGTCGGAATGGCAGCCTCCAGTGTCCCTCTCGACCCCTGAGGATGAGTGTGAGGGTATGGCTGCGGAGCACGAATGCTCAGACGGCACATCTTGTTGGTTAAATTGACCAGTTCCATCCTGTGAGACGAGTCGCTCTGGGACCCACCGTGGATTTGGTTGATTCCTTACCTTTAGTTGCGTCTCGAGTACTCAAGTCCCTGTTTGGGCGCCACTTTGCCAGGAACCAGCCTGGAGAGCAGAGTCCCTGAGTTTGAGAGGTAGGAATGAAGACAACGACATGGATATGAGATCAGGAGGACTGTCCTCAGTAGGATCAGCCCAATTTTTTTTTTTAATCCTCACCCAAGGATATTTTTTCCATTTATCTTCAGATAGAGTGGGAAGGAGGGAAGGAGAGAGAGAGAAACATCAATGTGAGACACACATCGATTGGTTGCTCCTGTATGACCTAGACCAGGGTCGGGGGCTGGACTACAATGCACCAAGGTATATGCCCTTGACCGGACTCTTTGGTCCCAGGGCTTACGCTCCAACTGCTGAGCCAAACTGGACAGGGTTCAGATCCTTTATTTTTAAACTGAGTTGTTTGTTGTTTAATTGTGACAGTTTTATATTTATTCTGGATACCATACTCTTATCAGATATATGATTTGTAGATATTTTCTCCATTTGGTGGATTGTCTTTCACTTTTTTTTTTTTTAATTAATTTATTTTTGTTACAGATGCTCCTCCTTTTTCCCAGTAGACACCCTCCTCCCTATCCCTCCCTGCCAAGCATTATTGTCTATGTCCATTGGTTATGCATACATGCATATAAGTTCTTTGGTTTATTTCATCCCTCCCCGCCGCCCCTCTCCTCTGAGGTTTGTCAGTCTGAACCATACTCCTTTCTATGTATCTGGGTCTGTTTTGTTCATCAGCTTTTTCTGTTCATTATATTCCACAAACAAGTGAGATCATGTGGTATTTGTCTTTCTCTGATTGGCTTATTTCGCTTAGCATAATACTCTCCAGGACCCTCCATGTCGTCTCAAAGGATACTAGATCTTTCTTTATTACGGCTGCATAGTACTCCATTGTGCATTTGTACCACAGCTTTTTTATCCACTCATCTATTGATGGACACTTGGGCTGCTTCCAGATCTTAGCAATTATAAATAGTGCTGCTATGATCATCGGGGTACATATATTCTTTCTGATTGGTGTTTCAGACTTCTTGGGGTATATTCCTAGAAGTGGGATCACTGGGTCAAATGGCAGTTCAATTTTTAATATTTTGAGATAACACCATATTGTTTTCCATAGTGGCTGCACCAGTCTGCATTCCCACCAGCAGTGTACTAGAGTCCCCTTTTCTCCACACCCTCGCCAGCACTTGTTGTTTGATGATTTGTTGATGGCAGCCATTCTGGCAGGTGTGAGGTGATACCTCATAGTCGTTTTTATTTGCATCTCTCTGATGATTAGTGACGTTGAGCATTTTTTCATATGTCTCTTGGCCATCTGTATGTCCTGTTTGGAGAGGTGTCTATTTAGGTCCTCTGCCCATTTTTTAATTTGGTTCTTTGTCTTCCTTTTGTTGAGTTGCATGAGTACTCTATATATTTTGGAAATTAACCCCTTATCTGATGTAATATTGACAGTTATGCTCTTCCATATAGTGGGTTCCCTTTCCATTTTGATGATTGTTTCTTTCGCTGTGAAGAAGCTTTTTAGTTTGATATAGTCCCATGTATTAGTTTTTTTCTCTGTTTCTCTTGCCTGAGGCGTTGTCAGTGAAAATTCTGCATATGATGTCAGAAATTTTGTTGCCTACATTTTCTTCTAGGATTTTTATGGAATCATGAGTCACATTTAAGTCTTTTATCCATTTTGAGTTTATTCTTGTGTATGGTGGAAGTTAGTGTTATAGTTTCATTTTTTTGCATGTAGCTGTCCAATTTTCCCAACACCATTTATTGAAGAGGCTGTCTTTACTCCACTGTATGCTCTTGCCACCTTTGTCAAATATTAATTGGGCATACTGTCTTGGGTCTATTTCTGGGTTCTCTGTTCTGTTCCATTAATCCATATGCTTGCTCTTGTGCCAGTACCAGGCTGTTTTGATTACAGTGGCTTTGTAGTATAATCTGATATCTGGTATTGTGATTCTTCCTACTTTGTTCTTCTTTTTCAAGATTGCTGTGGCTGTTCGGGGTCTTTTTTGGTTCCATGTGAACTTTTGAAGTATTTGTTTTAGTTCTGTGAAATATGTTGTTGGTATTTTAATGGGGATTGCATTGAATCTATAGATTGCTTTGGGTAGTATGGATATTTTAATGATGTAATTCTTCCAATCCATGAACAAGGTATATGCTTCCACTTTTTTATATCTTCCTCTATTTCTTTTTTCAATGTCCTGTAGTTTTCTGCAAATAGGTCCTTTACTTCTTTGATTAAGTTTATTCCTAGGTATATTAATTTTTTTGCCACAATGGTAAATGGGATTGTTTTTTTAGCTTCTCTTTCTGTGAGTTCGTTATTGGTATATAAGAATGCCGTCGATTTCTTGATGTTAATTTTGTAACCTGCTACTTTGCCAAATTTATTCATTAAATCTAGTAGATTTTTGATGGAGTCTTTAGGGTTTTCTATATACAGTAATCATGTCATCGGCAAACTTTCTGTTTCTTTCTTAATCCTTTCCTGAGGATATTTTTACATTTGTCTTCAGATAGAGTGGGAGGGAGAGAGAGAGAGAGACAGAGACACATCGATTGGTTGCCACCTGCACGACCCCAACCGAGGCTGGGGACGAACTGCAACCGAGGTACATGCCCTTGGCCGGAATCGAACCCGGGATTCTTTGTTCCTTGGGCTGACGCTCTAACCGCTGAGCCAAATTGGCCAGGGCGTCTTTCACTTTCTTGCTAATTAATACAAAAATTATTAATTTTGATGAAGCATACTTAATTTTTTTCTTTTGTTGCTTGTGATGTGTCATAGTTAAGAAACCATTGTCATATCTGAGGTCATGAAGATTAACCCCAGTGTTTTTTTCTGAGAGTTTTATGGTTCTAGCTCTTATATTTAGGTGTTTGACCCATTTTGAGCTAATATTTTCTGTATGGTATGAGGTCAAGTTCTACCTTTGTTCTTTTGCATGTGACTGTCCAGTTTTCCTAGTGGTGTTTTTTTTTCGTTCTGTAAATTTATCTTTATTGTTGAAAATATTATAGATGTCCCTCCTTTAAGTTGTCCTAGTTTTGCTTTAGCTTCTAACTCCTGAGACTGTGGCCCCATCAAATGAGTCTAATTCAATCAGATCATCATTCCTTATTGAGGATGGGTGTGAACTTCAGCCTGGTAATTCTTTTAATTTTATTTTTCAATTACAGTTTACACTCAATATTATTATTATTATTATTATTATTAAATAATTTTATTGATTTTTTAGAGAGAAAAGGAGAGAGAGATAGAAACATCGATGTGAAAGAAACACATATTATTGGCTGACTCCTGCATGTCCCCCACCAGGGATCAAGCCTGCAACCCAGCATGTCTCCTGACTGGGAATTGAACTGGGACCTCTTAGTCTATGGGATGATGCTCAATCCACTTAGCCACACTGGCTGGGCTCATTATTATTTTGTGTTAGTTTCAGGTGTACAGCACAGTGGTTAGACAATCATATACTTTACAAAGTGTTCCCCCCGATACTTCCAGTAACCACCTGGCACCCTACATAGTTATTACAGTATTATTGACTATGTTCCCTCTACTGTATTTCACTTCCCTGTGACTATATTTTGTAACTACCAATTTGTACGTCTTAATCCCTTCACCTTTTCCACCCAGTTCCCCTGGGCCAGTTATTCTAATTTTTCATTTATTTTCTGTTTCTAATTTCTTCTTGAGATTTCTCACCTCATTAGTGATTTTACCTAATTCTGATTCATGTTTGTAGCATAAATGTCTTAAGTAATTTTTTAAACTAAGAAACTGATAGTTTAATAGGAGAAGCAAGATACAATGTGACAAGGTCGACAGCAGAAAAGTACATCATTGATAAAAGCATCAAAGGAGGAGGTCTTCTCTCTGTTGTCTATGAAAGATTCCTGAAGGAGGTGACATCTAAGCTGGATTTTCAAAGATGAATGGGGCTTTTGCCAGACAGATTATAGGGGGAGATATGACAAAATTCTAAATAAATGGTATAGTATTTGAAAAGGCATATTAGACATGATGATAAAAATCAATACAACTCATATCCTTACAACATAAATCAGTACTTTGAGTATATGGCAGTTCTCACTCCAAAAATCCCTTCAACATCTTAATATTTCTATTGTTTGATCCTAGTCTTTTTATTGATTTTTTTTTTTTTGAGAGAGACAGAAACATGGATGTGAGAGAGAAACATCCATCGGCTGCCTCCTGCACGCCCCCCTGCCCTCCGCACTGGGGATTGAGCCCACAACCTGGGCATGTGCCTTGACTGGGAATCGAACTGGGACTTCTCAGTCCATGGGATGATGCTTATTCTACTGAGCCACACCATCCAGGCAGATCCTAGTCTTTTATAATATTCTCATTATTAGAGCTTCATTGTAATTTATTTATTTTATTTAATTCAATTTTTTGTTAATCTTCACCCAAGGATACTTTTCCATTGATTTTTAGATAGAGTGGAAGGGAAGGAGGGAGAGAGAGAGAGAAAAACATTGATGTGAGAGAGACACAACAATTGGTTGCTTCCTACACGACCTCAGCTGGGGCTGGGCATCAAACCTGCAGCCTAGGTATGTGCCCTTGACTGGGAATTGAACCCAGGACCCTTTGGTCTGTGGGCTAACGCTCTAACCACTGAGCAAAACCGGCCAGGGCCTTATATCAGATTTTTAAGTATAGTTCCACACGTCCCTGAGTCTCTATTTTCAGTTTGTTTTCTCTTTGCTGTTTGCATTGGGTAATTTTTATTCTTCTGTCTTACTATTTTTTAATTCTGCTGTTTAGCTCATTCACTATTTATTTATTTATTTATTTATTTATTTATTTATTTATTTATTTATTTATTTATTTTCTTAATCCTCACCCAAGGTAGTTTTTCTGTTTATCTTCAGTCAGAGTGGGAAGGAAAGAGAGGGAGAGAAAGGGAGAGAGAGAGAAACATCAGTGTGAGAGGGACACATCTACTGGTTGCCTCCCCCACGACCCCGATCAGGGCCAGGGATGAACTATAGCTGAGGTACGTGCCTTTGGCCAGAATCGAACCTGCGAATCATTGGTCCGCCGGCTGACGCTCTACTGCTGAGCCAAACCAGCCAGGACTCATTCACTTGTTTTTTAAAAATACTGATTAAGCCCAGCCGGTGTGGCTCAGTGGTTGAGCATCAGCCCATGCACCAAGAGGTTGCCAATTTGAATCCCGGTCATGGCACATGCCCAAGTTGTGGGCCCAGTCCCTAGTGGGGGGCATGCAGGAGCGGCCAATCGATGTTCTCTCTCATTGATGTTTCTCTCTCTCTCTTTACCTTTCTCTCTCTCTAAAATTAATAAAGACAAAACAAAACAAAACGTTGGTTAATATATTTTTTAGTTTTCTATTTCCATTTTTTAAATATGTTTTATTTCTTGTCTGAGGCTTATTTTTTTAATTTGATTCAAGCATATGTCTTTGCTTATTGAAGTATTTTTATTATGTATGTTTTTATACCCTTTTGTCTTTTATTTTCTGTTACTGCTGTCTTCTGTGTTCAGTTGTTTTTTGGTGTAGTGAACCATTTTGATCCTGTCTGATTTCCTTTTTGTGTATGCCTTTAGGATATATACTTTTTGCTTGCCGTGGGGATCACATGTAACATCCTAAATTTATAACAGTCTAGTTTGAATTTGTGCCAACTTCAATTACATACAGAAACTCTGCTCCAATATAGCTGTTTCCCTACCCTCTTTATGTTGTTGTCAGAAATCACATCTTCATACGTTGTGTGCCCAATAGTATAGATTTATAATTATTTTTTATGCATTTGTTTTTTAAATCATATAGGAAATAAAAAATGGAGTTACAAACCAATAATACAATAATACTGGCTTTTATATATTTGCCCATGTAGTTACCTTTACTGGAGATCTTTATATCTTACATATGGCTTCAAGTTTTTGCTTTGTATCTTCATTTTAATCTGAAAGAATCCTTTTCAGGCAGTTGTAGTGGTAATGGACTTTCTTAACTTTTTGTTTATTTGGGAATGTCTTAATTACTTATTTATGGAAAAACAATTTTGCTGGATGTAGAATTCTAAGTTGACAGTTTCTTCTTTTTTATTTTTACCAAGAGATTTTCAGTCTTATTCATTTGTATATGTTATGATTGCCACATTAAGTATTGCAAACTCACAAGTGCTATTTTTAAGGCTTAGTAAAGTAGAAAGTTAAACACTGTAAGTTATACTGACCATAATAACTTTTGCTTAAAGCAGCTATTCACACAAAAGTTACTAAAAAAAAAAAAGTCATCTAATAATTTCAGGTATACTTGAATTGTTCCTTAAAGGTACTTTCCCCCTATATTGTTTACATGTTCTGTAATTTAATATGGCCAACTCCTCCAAGTGAAAGTATTAAAAGTAAATCTCAATTTTATAACATTTGTCAAGAAGATATGGTGAAAGAGACTTAAGTGCTTTAAAGTATACCATCTTTATTTATTTATTTAAAAAAAATTTTTTTTCCCTTTATTGATTTTAGAGAGAGAGGAAGTTAGAGGGAGAGAGAGAATATTGATTGGCTGCCTCCTGCATGCCCCCTACTGAGGATTGGGCCCACAACTTGGACATCTGTCCTAACCAGGAATCGAACTGGCAACCTCTTGGTGCATGGGTCGATGCTCAACCACTGAGCCACACCGGCCGGACAGTATACCATCTTTAAAAAAAATATTTTTATTGGTTTTTTTTTTTTTTTTTTTTTTTTTAGAAGAAGAGAGCAATAGAAGCATCAATGTGGCAGAGAAACATTGATTGGCTGCCTCCTGCAGGCCCCCTACAGTGGATTGAGCCCACAACCTGGGCATGTGCTCTGACCGGCGATCAAACTGGGACCTCTCAGACCATGGGATGACACTCAAACCACTGAGCCACACCAGCCGGGCTACCATTGATTTTCTAAGTGAGATACCTAATAATAAAATGAGACCAATATAACAAAACTTAACAAAGTTAAGCCTCTTCATATTATGTGACATAATACATAACAACTTGTAATTTAGCATCCCTGGTCTTCAGAACATTTACAAAAATAGGTAGATAACTTTTATATGGAAGGTTTCATAGCGAAGCTAAGTTTTAGATGGTTTGCCTTAAGGATTAGCCCACTGAGAAAATGGCTGCACATCTAATATTATGAAGAAGCTTATTTAGGTAAGGAAGGAAATTAAAAACCTTAGTTGAAAGTTTTTTCTATCAGCACTTTAAATACGTTATCCTTCTTCCTTCTAGATTCCTTCTGCATCTGGTTCAGATGCAAAATTTGCTGGTAATCTGATTGAGGAGTCCTTGTATGTGATGAGTTGCATCTCTCATTCTGTTACAGATATTTTCTTTTTGCCATTGGCTTTGACAGTTTGATTATAATATGTTTCAAAGTGGATCTCTTTAAGTTTAACCTTCTGGAAATTTGTTGAGCTTCTTGAACATGTAGATTCATATCCTTCATCAAATATGGGAAGTTTTGGGCCATTATTTCTTCAGATATTCTTTCTTCCCTTTCCTTTTTCTTCTGTGATTCCCTTAATTTATGTATGGTTTGTTTTGAAGATGCCTACCCTTCATTGCTTTAGAGTCTCTTCACTTTTCTTCATTCTTTTTTTTTCTGCTCTTCAGACTGTATAATTTCAATTGTTCTGTCTTTAAGATTGCTAATTCTGTTTTTGCCTGCTCAAATCTGTTGTTGAAGGCCTCTGAAATTTTTATTTTACTTATTCTTTTCTTCTCTAGAACTTCTGTTTGGTTCTTTTCTTTAAATTTTTTAATCCTCATCTGAGGATATTTTTACATTTATCTTCAGACAGAATGGGAGGGAGGGAGAGAGAGAGAGAGAGAGAGAGAGAGAGAGAGAGAGAGAGAGAGAGAGAAACATCGATGTGGCAGAGACACATTGATTGGCTGCCACCTGCATGACCCCAACTGGGGCTGGGGACGAACCACAACTGAGGTACATGCCCTTGGCTGGAATTGAACTCGGGGCTCCTTGGTCCACAGGCCAGTGCTCTAACCGCTGAGCCAAACCTGCCAGGGCTGTTTGGTTCTTTTTTATAATTTCTGTCTTTTTGTTGATATTCTTATTTTGTTCATGCATTTTCCCCTTATTTTCTTTCATTCTTTGTCCATGTTTTCTGTTAGATTTGAGCATATTTAAGAGAGTGGATTTAAAGTTTACTGCTAAGTTTGATGCTGTTAATTTATTTTAAGTTTTTGAATGGGCTATACTTTTGTATTTCTTTTTCTGTCTTGTGACTTTTTTTGTTGAAAAGTGAATGTTTGAATACCGCTAACTCTGGAAATCAGCTTCTCCCTTTTCCCTAGGGTATGCTGTTTTTTTATTTTTTTAATTCTCACCTGAGGATATTTTTCCATTTATCTTCAGATGTGGGGGGTGGAGAGGGAGAGAAACATCGATGTGAGAGAGACACATCGATTGGTTACCTCCCACACGATCCCGACCAGGGCTGGGGATGAACCGCAACCAAGGTACGTGACCTTGACTGGAATTGAACCCTTGACTCTTTGGTCTGCAGGCCAACCCTCTGACCACTGAGCCAAACTGGCCAGGGCAAAATATTTTTAAATATTTTTTCTTCATTGATTTTAGAGAGAGAAGAAGGGAGAGGGAGAAAGAGATAGAAACATCGATGAGAGAGAACGTTGATTGGCCGCCTCCTGCATGCCCCCCACCGGGAATCGGGCCCACAACCTGGGCATGTGCCCTGATCGGGAATCAAATCAGTGACCTCTTGGTGCATGAGTCAACGCTCAACCACTGAACCACACTGGCCGGGCTGTCTCTGTTTTTAAGTTGACCTCTTGATTCAGCATTCTTTGGTTGCTGTAATCTTTTGACTGTTTTCCAGAGTTCTGACAAAGGTGATTTTGACAGTTTCTGCTTTTTTTTTTTTTAGTGTTTCTGTGGGGGGATATTAGTTTGGAGCTGCTTACTCCATTTTGCTGATGTTACCTCATTTGATTTAAAATTTTATTTCCCTAATTATAGTTTTATGTATTCATGTCATATTTGCCTCTTATTTGTAGAAGTGTCTCTTCAGTCTTTTGCTCATGTTTTTTATTGGCTTGTGTGTTTTGTTGTTATTGAGTTGTGAAAGATCTCTATATGTTGAGTTACAGTCCTTTCTCAGATGTGTGGTTTGCAAATATTGTTTTCTCATATGTGATTTTTCTTTTTTAATAGTATCTTTTGAAGAGTAGGAGTTCTTAAATTTGATGAAGTCCAGTTTATACATTTTTTCTCTTCAAACTTGTGCTTTGTGTCCTATCTAAGAAGTCTGCCTAACTCAAAAGTTACAAAAATTTACCCTTGTATTTTCTTCTGAAGTTTTATACTTTTAGGTTTTATAGTTAGATTCATGATCCAGTTAGAGTTAATTTTTGTATATGTTGTGTTTGATAAGCTTGAGATATGGGTCATGGTTTTTAAAATTTTTATTTTATTAAAAAATTTTTTTTTTCTTTATTAATTTTAGAAAGAGAGGAAGGGAGAGAGAAAGAGAGATAGAAACATCGATGAGAGAGAACATCAATTGGCCACCTCCTGCATGCCCCCACTGGGGATTTTGCCCACAATCTGGGCATGTGCCCTGACTGGGAATCGAACCGCTGACCTCTTGGTGCATGAGTCAATGCTCAACCATTGAGCCACACCGGCCAGGCAAAAGCAACACTCTCTTAGAGTTGGAAAGACATGTAGAGATTGTGTTGTAAGGCAGCTTTTCACCTTTAAAAATTTTATTTGACAATTGAAATGTATATGGCATATGTTAGATATGTTACTCTTACAATATTGCTACAATAGATAAATACAGGTTATGTGCAATTTCTGGTATGCTCGTTGTAATTCTGTCTTTTAAAAATCTCACGTAAGAAAGAATATTGCACCCTGGCCAGTTTGGCTCAGCGGTTAGAGCTTCGGCCTGCGGACCAGAGAGTCCCAGGTTCGGTTCCCGCTAAGGGCACGTATCACAGTTGCAGTTTGTCTCTGGCCCCGGTTGGGGTCGTGGGGGTGGCAACTACTTGATGTGTCTCTCTCACATCGGTGTCTCTCTCACGTCGATGTTTCTCTCTCTCTCTTTCCCTCTCTCTCCCTCCAGCTCTATCTGAAGATAAATGCAAAAATGTCTTTGGGTGAGGATAAAAAAAAAAGAGAATATTGCAGTGCAAGTGAATTAACTTTATTATAGTGTTTACCAAGAACCTGCTTTTATTTAATTAAGAAAGTAAACTGGTTGGAAACTTGAGTACTGTATTATAAATTTCAAATAATTTATGATATAATCCTCAATTGATTAACATATCTTTGTGCTGGTGGCATCATATTGAAAGTTTTTGATCTAGTCTGCAGTTCTCAAATGTTAGTGTGCTTTAGAATCATGTGACGAGCTTGTTAAAACACAGATTGCTGGTTTCCTCCCCCAGAATCTCTGATTTAGTAGATATGGGGTGGGGCCTGAGAATTTGTGCTTCTAAGTTTCCAGTGAGGCTGTTGCTGCTGGGCTGGGGACCACATTTTGAGAATTTACTGCTTTAGGCCAACTTATACCTTTTTCACTATTTCTACTGGCACAGTCCATTCCTTTTTAAGGTGGCCTATTCATTGTTAAGACAGTTCTTCTAACTAACCGTTGTGTTATTTTCCAGTAGTTCTGATTCTGGCCTCTGAAGTAAGAAGATTATTCTCTTACAATATAGGAGATAGCCCTCATGTAGCTGAGAGTTATTCATGTCTCCTTTTCTTTATTTCTTTCCCTCCCTCCTTCCCTCCCCTAATAATAGTTATTGGAAAAGTACTGCAATTTGTAGTTATGCTCATATTTACTCTTTCCATAGTAGTTTTTTTTTTTTTTTTTTTTGTAAACTTGTTTTTCCTTCTGTGTTGCCAGGCTTGATAAGCATACCACCCAAGTCAGAAACCTGGAAGTAATTCTAGGCTCCTTCTCCTCCTTAAGGTTAACTCCTTATTTTGATTAGGAATCATTTGATCATAGAAATGATACAAACCAATTTGATATAGTTTAAGTTGAAAGGAAGAGTTTATTATAAGGGCATCATCTTATCCCATTAAACCTGAAAACTTGTAGTTTGGTTAGACCTAGTAAGTAACTAGTAATGGGAACTAGAAAACTGCAAGACTTCTCTTCCTGGTACTGGAACCCTGAGCTGGGAGCCTGGTGTGGGACGGGGACTCCTCACTCCTCAGGGAGGACCTTCACAGCCAAGGTATCCTCCTGATTTTTATCCGCCACACGTGGGTGTGGGAACAGCCCGTCTTTGCCCCTGCCCCTCCCACCAGTCTCGAAGTAGCTTCTTTAATTTCGTAGTTGTAGGACTTCCATTCAGCTTGATGTCAGGCGGTTCTGAATGATGGTTGTTCTGTAGTTTGGTTGTAATTTTTATGTGGTTGTGGGAGGATGCAAGTACCGCGTTTACCTATGCCGCCATCTTGAGTGTAAATCTTCGATAGGACTTTTTCTTAATTGGTGCTGACCTAGTTCCCTATTGGTTGTTGTTTCTTTTCTGGTGAAGACTAATTAATTGTTCATCCATTTAGTGTAGCAGTCACCAGTCAAATTCTGACCTTGTCATGGGATGGGACCTTTCCCTCTCTGTACTGCCTTCATGTAGGGTATTACTTAAGCTTGATATCTTCCAAGACCATCTCATTTTCCTCTATCCATAATTTTCTTGCTGGAGTTGCCTGTGTGAGTGGCCAGCCCTTTTTGGTGAGTTACTAGCATTAGTGCCTAAATCCTGCTTCCATCCATGGTTTCTCCTTGATGCATAGGTAGTATTTCGTCCTTGATACACCAAATACTGGGAATATAGGCTGCTCCCTTGCTGCCTTCTCTTTTTGCATTAACTGCTGCTTCTAGTTCTTCTTTCTCCCTGCTCACATCAGTTGTTTTTTTGTTTTGTTTTGTTTTATTAATCCTTACCTGAGGACATTTTTCCATTGATTTTTTTTTTTAGATAGAGTGAGAGGGGGAGAGAGACAGAGAAAGAGAGAGACAGAGAGAAGGAGGGAGGGAAGGAGAGAAACATCAATGTGAGAGACACATCGATTGGTTGCCTCCCACATGACCCTGACTGGGGCCAGTGATCAAATCTGCAATCAAGATATGACTGGTAATCGAACCCGTGACTCTCTGGTCTGCAGACTGATGCTCTAACCAGTGAACCAAACTGCATAGGACACATCAATTGTGTGTTTTTTTTAATCCTCACCTGAGGACATTTTTGCATTTATCTTCAGATAGAGCGAGAGGGAGGAAGAGAGAGAGAGAAACATTGACGTGAGAGAGACACATCGACTGGCTGCCACCCACACAACCCAAATTGGGGCCAGGGACAAACTGTAACCGAGGTACGTTCCCTTAGCAGGAACCGAACCTGGGACTCTCTGGTCCGCGGGCCGATGCTCTAACCGCTGAGCCAAACCAGCCAGGGTGACACATCAATTGTTTTCATGACACAGTGCCTAAATATCCCCCTTTATCCTTTTATCCATTTGCTACCAATTAAAAAATACTTTTTCCTTCTCTTATAATTTTTCTTCATCAATTTCAGTCTTTTATTTATGCTTGGGTATTTGTAAATTGTATCATGGATAGCCACCACCAATAATATTAGTATCTTCCCATGTTTGTGAACCCACCAATCACAGTATATGACCTTAGAGGATGTTAAAAAAAAATCTTCTGTCAAGGAGATAGGCATTTTTCCATTTTTCCCCTTGTGGCATTTATTTATTTAAGTATTATTGTTTTTTTAATCCTCACCCAAAGAAATGCTTTTATTGATTTTAGAGGGAGAGGAAAGGAGAGGATGCAGAGCGAGCAAGAGAGAGTGAGAGAGAGAGAGATTGATATGAGAGAGACCCTTGAGTGCACAGATGATGCTCCAACCAACTGAATCATTCCAGCCAGGGCTCCCTGTGGCTTTAGTATTGCCATGGTACCAGTTACCTGAACCTTGTTTTTCAAATGGCTAGTAACATAGATTTCAGTTATTTCTCCTTATGTTTCTCATTTTGTCTTAGTATTTTCTAGATCAGTTTGATGTGCTACTTACCTTGTTTATTTTAGCTTCCATCATTTAAATATATAAGAGATATGCCTCATTTGCCACATTTTTATTTCAAAATAGTTTTCTCATTTATTGCTGTTAATTAGGTGGGTTTGCTTCAAAATGTCTGAGTTTTGATATGTTGGACACTCTTTGCTGAGTGAGGAGGAAAAGGTATTGGGATAGAGTGGGATGGGCTACAGTAACAAAGGGAAAGAGGAGGCATTGCCAATGTTTCATATTGTCTATTTTCTTCAAAGTACTTTATACTTCTTCATTGAAAGTGTATATTTAGCTTCTATTATGAATATATAAAGAAAGCTCTAAGTTTTATTTTAGCATTAATTGAATGCTGGAGGTGTTTCTAACTTTGTATAACAGGTAAAGGCAGGCTTATTATTCATAATTTTTTAAAAAGTGAAAAAGGCTTTTCTTTACTGCATAGAGGAAGAGTGTGAATAAAAGGAAAAAAGTAAATAAATAATATAACTAGATGTGTACTCATTATGAATGTGTACACATCTAGATGTGTACACATTATAACTAGATGTGTACTCATTATCAAAATGTCTTATCATCTTGTGAATCTCCTCTATTTTTTGTTTGGCACTTTATGATCAATGTCCCACATCCTTCATAGCATACCCAAACAACTTTTACTAAGAAATATGTTTCTGACTTTATCTGCTGAGCAGGAAATATAAAATGTTGACACTTTTTAACTAACGGATATTGTAGAGATGTTTAATATAAAGTTCTTAGACAGTTTCAGAAAAGACATTAGTGACTTATGTTTTACGTTTTTCTCTTTGAAGGATGTGATACCTGGACTTAGTCCCCTGCTTTTCAGGAAGCTTAGTAATCCTGACATATTT
This sequence comes from Tadarida brasiliensis, assembly GCA_030848825.1. NCBI lineage: Eukaryota > Metazoa > Chordata > Mammalia > Chiroptera > Molossidae > Tadarida > Tadarida brasiliensis. Next base: position 33,898,195 of record CM061264.1, read on the forward strand.
TCATCCACTGGAAAAGCTAAACTTCAACGACAACTTAGTCAGGATGACTGTAAGTTACGGAGAGGAAGCCTAGCCAGTTCTTTGTCAGGTAAGTATCTAATTTTGTTTTTTAAGAAATGTGGAACTGTGTTAGTATTTAAAGGTGTACCAACTGCCCTGGCCAGTTTGGCTCAGTAGTTAGTGCGTTGCCCCGTGGACCAGAGAGTCCCGGGTTTGGTTCCTGCTAAGGGCATGTACCTCGGTTGCAGTTTGTCCCCGGCCCCAGTTGGGGTCGTGCGGGTGGTGGCCAGTTGATGTGTGTCTCTCACGTCAATGTTTCTCTCTCTCTCTCTTCCGCCCTCTCTCCCTCCCGCTCTATCTGAAGATAAATGCAAAAATGTCCTCAGGTGAGGATTAAAAAAAAAAAGGTGTACAACTGAATTGGCATCTTGACAGCTTCTTCTCTGCTGGTAGTTTTGTATAGAACACTTATGGTAAGGCTGTCTTCCTCTCTTTCCTACTTCCTCATGACATCTCTGAACACTAAGCTCCTGAACCTGCTAATGTTTTTTGGTTGACCGCTATCACTGGTTATTTCCTTTCAATCTGATTTTTGCTCTCTGCTTACTTCTATAGACTTCACGTCCTTTGCTTCTTTTGATTTTCTTTCCCCCCCCATTTCGAAAACTCATTCTAGTGCCCATAGTATCTTCCCACCTTCTCCACTGAAAAGTTAAAAAATTCAAAGGGAAGATATTATACAAAAGATTGTACATGGTCCAGATAGGAAGCAATTAAAATGTGGCATAATTTAAAGCAATCAATAGAGTATGAAAAAAAGAAAATCCATGTGACCCCTGCTAAAAATATTAGATCATTAGAGAAGAAAATATAATCCTCTTGTACTCCTTGGCCTTAGAGTAAACAGTTTTCAACTTCTTTTTCTTTTTGTCCCTTTTTAGGGCTATTCCCTTGGCTTTTCCTTCTCACTCTTCTATTGAAATTTATATTTTGTCAGACATTTATGTAATCATAAAGAGCTGTTTCTTGTTTAATTTTTTTCGTAGCATTCTGCTCTTCTTTTTAGAATGTGTTTATCTTTTACTTCTCTATGAGTAAATAGATTTTTGGATGAAAAACTTTTTATAAAAGTTTTCTTTTGTTTTTTTAAAGTATGATTTTATTGATTTTTTTTTTTTTAGAGAGAGAGGGAGGGAGGGAGAGATAGAAACGTCGATGTGAGAGAGAAACATTGATTGGCTGCCTCCTGCACGCCCCCTACTGGGGATCATGCCCTGCATATGTGCCCTGACCAGGAATCGAACTGTGACCTCTCAGTCAGTGGGACGATGCTCAATCCACTGAGGCACACCAGCTGGGCAAAAGTTTTCTTTTGTTTATGAATCAACTCTTTTTCTTTTGAGCCCCTAACAACCAGAATATCCCTTCTATCCTGTGAGGTAGTAGCCTGGCTACTGGGTGTTACGGTGTGGGACTATGGTTGTATTTGATTGTTTTGTCTATAGATTTTCAGTTCATCTGATTTCAGCCTTTTGTCTTACTTTATGTCCTTTTAAGTATCTTGCTTTTCTGAGCACTGAACTTATCTGAGATTTTGCAGGGCAGCCTGATACCCCATTTAACGGCAACCTCCTCTATGCTTATTATACCTTGTGCGTTTCTTTGCCTAGTTCCATTGGTTATGATTCACCTGTCTGTTTTAGATTTTCCCAACAATAATTTGTTCATCCCCTCATATATGGTCTCTCTCTTTCTAGCCTTTATTTATTTTATTTCTTTATTCTCATTTTATTGGAGTTTCCTGGGGGACAAAGGATAAAAGTATATACTCAGTCAGCCATCTTTAACTGGGAATATTTTATATAATAGCTTCTTGAACCATTGTAAGAATATTAATTAAGCCCGGCTGGTGTGGCTCAGTGGTTGAGTATTGACCCATGCAACAAGAGGTTGCCAGTTTGATTCCTGGTCAGGGCATATGCCCAGGTTGTGGGCCTGATCTCTGGTGGGGGGCGTGCAGGAGGTGGCCAGTCGATGTTCTCTCTCATCGATGTTTCTATCTCTCTCTCCTTCTTCCTTCCTCTCTCTCTCAAATCAATGAAGAAAAAAAAAATTAAAAAAAAGAATATTAATTAGAATTAAAGTTTTTTTTTCTGAATTATTCATTTACTAAAGAGCTAGTTGCTTCATTTGTACATATTGTTGCTTCTGTTTTATGTTTGTTTTCCTCAGATTTTTGGTGATTCTTGGTACACTTCAAGCCCTGACCTAGTATATGTTTAAATGGGTATCTTCTGCAGTTGTGTAAGCCTCTTTCCCAAGCAGTCCCTTATTTTTAAAAGAGATAAAGGTATGATACTAGCCTTTGTGTATGTGGATAGGTAAGTTAACAAACTAGCTTTCCTTTAGAATATATATATGAGGAATAGGCAGATCATTTGAAGAACTTGGCAACATTTGCAGAAGGAAAGAAAGAATGCAAGCAGGCTCTAGTCTGGGCTTATGGACACTTTGAGTAGAGCACCATTATTATTTTTTGTGAGGAGAGTTTTATGGAAAAAGTCTTTCCCTGTTCTCGCTACCCCCATTTATGCATTTATTTTTTTGTCTTGCCTAATTGCCTTTGAACAAAGTTCTTTCTCTTTTTCAATAGGGACATTTCTAGAGTTTCTCTATTAAGCATCACACAGGCTTTTGGAGTAAGATGCATTTGATCAGATTAGGAATCGTGAATCTCAGCAATTGCTATTTTAGCATTATAGGGAGATTATATAATTTTTTAAAAAAACTTTTCTTTATTGTTGAATGTATTACAGATGTCCCTCTTTATTCCCCCCTTGACCCCCTTCTCCCAGATCCTGCTCCCCTCCTGCTTTCCCCACACCATTGTCTGTGTCTATTGGTTATGCATATATGCATAAAAGTTCTTTGGTTTATTTCTTCCCGCCCCACGTCCCCCCTTCCCTTTGAGATTCATCAATCTAACAACCAATTTGTACTTTCTGATCCTTTCATCTTTTACATCCAACTCCCCTCCCATCTGGCAACCAACAAAAAGTTCTCTGTATCTATGAGTCTGTTTCTGTTCTGCTTGCTCACTTTATTTGTAGATTCCATTGTTGATAGATATGTATTTATTGCCATTTTATTGTTCATATTTTTTTATCTTCATCTTCTTCAAGAAGACCCGTCAACATTTCATATAATACTGGTTTGATGTTGATGAACTCCTTTAGCTTTTTCTTGTCTGGGAAACTCTTTATATGGCAATCGATTCTAAATGATAGCTTTGCAGGATGGAGTAATCTTGGTTGTAGGTCCTTTCTTTTTTTTTTTTTTATCCTCACCTGAGGACATTTTTCCATTTTTTGTTCAGATAGAGTGGGAGGGAGAGAGAGAAAGAGAGAGAAACATCGACGTGAAAGGGACACATCGAGTGGCTGCCTCCCACACGACCCAACCAGGAACCAAACCTGGGTCTCTCTGGACCGCAGGCTGATGCTCTAACCACTGAGCCAAACTGGCCAGGGCTGTATGTCCTTTCTTTTCATCACTTTAAATATTTCTTGCCACTCCCTCCTGGCCTGAAAGTTTCTTTTGAGAAATTGGCTGACAGCCTTATGTGAGCTCCGTTGTAGGTAACTAACTGCTTTTCAGTTGCTGCTTTTAAGATTCTCTCTTTGTCTTTAACCTTTGGCATTTTGATGATGATGTGTCTTGGTGTGGACCTCTTGTTTGGGACTCTCTGTGCTTCCTGGACTTGTATGTCTGTTTCCTTCACCAAGTTAGGGAAGTTTTCTGTCATTATTTTTTCAAATAGTTTTTTAATTTCTTTCTCTCTCTCTTCTCCTTCTGGCACTCCCATGATGCAAATGTTGGTACACTTGAAGTTGTCCCGCAGGCTCCTTATTCTATCCTCATTTTTTTGGATTCTTTTTTCTTTTTGCTATTCTGATTGGGTGTTTCTTACATCCTTATATTCCAAATCGATGGTTTGCTTCTTGGCTTCACCTACTCTGCTATTGATTCCCTGTAAATTATTCTTTTTTTTTTTTTAATCCTCACCCGAGGACACTTTTTCATTTTTTGTTCAGATAGAGTGGGAGGGAGATAGGGGAAGAGAGAGAGAGAGAAACATCGACGTGAAAGGGACACATCGAGTGGCCGCCACCTGCACGACCAACCAGGGTCGGGGACAAACTGCAACCGAGGTACATGCCCTTAGCGGGAACCGAACCCGGGTCTCTCTGGACCGCAGGCCGATGCTCTAACCGCTGAGCCAAACCATCCAGGGCCCTGTAAATTATTCTTTATTTCAGTTAGTGCACCCTTCATTTCTGACTGGTCCTTTATTATGCTCTTGAGGCCCTCACTAAGTTCATTGAGTATTCTTATAAGCAGTGTTTTGAACTCTGCATCTGTTAGATTGCTTATCTCCATTTCGTTGAGTTCTTTTCCTTGAGTTTTGTTCTGTTCTTTCATCTGGGACATGTTTCTTTGTCTCCTCATTTTGGCTGCCTCCCTGTGTGTTTCTATGTATTAGGTAGAGTTTCTATGTCTCCTAGGCTTCCTAGGGTGGCCTGTTATAGTAGGTGTCCTGTAGGGTTCAGTGACACAGCCTCCCTGATCACCCAGCTGAGCCCTCGAGGTGTACCCCTCGTGTGGACTGTACACCCTTCTGTTGTAATTGAGTCTTGATTGTTGTTGGCATGTCAATGGGAGGGTTTTACTCAGGCTGATAAGCTGCAAGGACTGGCTGTGCCCACTAACCACTGACCTCTGACTACTTTGGATGATCAGCTATGCATGAGCCCACCACACAGAGCAAGACTTACTTCAGCAGGGCTCTGGTACCCACTGAATCCATTCCTTGAGTGTGTCACTTGTGGAGGTGGTTGGGTGGTAGTGCTTCAATGTAGTCTGAAGCTGTCCCTTGGGTGTGCTGGCTCTGGGGCAAAGTCAGCCACTGCCTGTGTTCTACCTGGGGTCACCAGGCATAAGCTATAAAGCAATCTGCCAATGGCTGCTTTTTGTGCTGAGCTTAGATGTGCCCAGGCGAAGCCAAGCTGTGAACCAAGGCTGGCTGTTTCTAGTGCTGGGCCTGGGACCACTTAATGAGAAGTATGGGGTTCGCTGTGGCCCGATGCTGCTTATTTGAGAGAATTTAGGAAAATCTGAAGAAGGAGCCAAAACAGACCAATCCTATGGTAAAGCCACTGGAAACAGCTTGGGTGGGCCTGGTAGTTGGGTAGGGCGGGGCCTCAGGGAATCACCAGGGTTGGGTAAACAGTATGAGGCAGGTTTCTGGAGTCCCAGCTGTGGCAGCCCTCTGCCTACCCTGTGGGAGAAGGGCTCACCAAAGGAACAATGGCCTCCATCAGCACGTCTGTCTGGAGAAAACTGCCTCTCCAGTCCTCTCCCCGATGCCAAACAACTCAGTTTTTCCCCATATGTCTCTGGTGCCTTTCAAGCTGCCTCCCATCTGTGCTGGAGCTCAGAGGGAGCGGGTCCAAGTAAGTGTGTGCGCGGACCCTTTAAGAGGAGCTGCCTGGGGCTCCAGCAGCCTCAGGTTCAGTTCCCTCTGGTTTTTATAGCCAGAAGTTATGAGGACGTCTCTTCCTGGCACTGGAACCCTGAGCTGGGCGCCTGGTGTGGGACAGAGACCCCTTGCTCCTCAGGGAGGATCTTCACAGCTAAGGTGTCCCTCCTGGTTTTTATCTGTCTCACGTAGCTGTGGGACCAGCCCATCTTCACCTCCACCCCTCCTACCAGTCTTGATGTGGCTGTTTCTTTAATTTCGTAGTTGTAGGACTTCCATTCAGCTTGATTTCAGGCGGTTTTGAAGGATGTTTGTTCTGTAGTTTAGTTGTAATTTTGATGTGGCTGTGGGAGGAGGCGAGTACTGCATTTACCTACGCTGCCATCTTGACCGGAAGTCATAATTTTTTATTAATTGGAAATATTCTCAATGTATTCTTGTTTTTTTGTTTTTTGTTTTTTGTTTTTAATCCTCGCCCGAGGATATTTTTTTCCATATATTTTCAGATAGAGTGGGAGGGAGTGAGGGGGAGAGAGAGAGAGAGAGAGCGAGAGAGAGAGAGCGCGCGCGAGAGCGCGAGACAGACATCGATGTGAGAGAGACATCAGCTGGTTGCCTCCTGCACGACCCTGTCCAGGGCTGGGGACTGAACCGCAACCGAGGTATGTGCCCTTGACTGGAATCGAACCTGCGACTCTTTGTTTCTTGGTCTGACCATCTAACTGCTGAGCCAAACCGGCCAGGGCTGTATTTGGCATTTGTAATAGGTGTAAAGGCACTAGAATTAAGAAGACAGGCATTTCAGTAGTCCCTGAAAGATGTTAGTCTGAATGAGGTTGATGACTGAAGAAGACAAGTAGATATTTATGAGAATTGGAAAGACTTGGGGGCACTATACATGAAAACCCGGAACCAACCACTAGCTTTGGAGACAGATTCACTGAATACCACAATAGTTCCTGGAGCCACTGTGTGACCTTGGACAAATAACAGCATGTACCTTGTAGGGCTGTTATCAATAGTCTCCACGGCTTCATGTCCTGAAGTATATTTACATAAATATCCAGGTTGTTTTCCTTTGTTGAATTCCTAGGTACTGAGCCTCCTTTTAGTCACCTTTTGGAGCAGAGGCTGTAGGAAAAAGGGAAAAGCCCTTTAATCTTTACTTTCCTTTGTTTCCCTCCCTCCAAACCACTTATATTTAAACATACATTAAAAAATTTATATAAATATTAATATATCCAAACTTTTATTTTAAAAAATGGGATCATATCCTACATACTTTATTTATGCCTTTTTGACTCAACGGGAACTGTTGAACATTTTTCTCTTGACTACATGTTGAGATGCCTCATTATTTTTACTGAGTTCAGTATTTCATTATGTGGAGATATAATTTCTTTAAGTTGTAATCAACATTTATCTTATTTGTAATATTGTGGTGAGAGACACTAATAAGAACATTCTGATTTATTTTTTTTTCTTTATATTATATTTCTACAAGTAGAATGCTGGGTTCAAACATACTCAAATTAAAATTTTTATAAGTTTTGCTGAATTGCCCTCCAAATAACCTGTGTCATATTTTGTTTGCAGTAAAAGTATGTATGGGAGAATACTCAGTCTGTATTAAGGGACTTTCTTGTAGTCTTTTAATGGGATTAAGGTAGTCAGTCCTGGCTGAACACATGGAGTCTTACAAGAGCAGTATAGATTCAGTGTTTGTCTTCTGGAAATCTAAGGGCCAAATTTGTCTAGGAGACTGTCAGCTCCACTCATGTTGCATTGAGTTGGTGAGAAACTAAATAGGTTGGAAGAGACTGGAAACTCCTAGCCTGCTAGATCAGGTCTCAGGGTGGAGGGTAGTGGGTGGCATGGTGGTGGATTTTATAGAGAATTTTAAATAGTTCAGTTCAGTATTTCATTTGGAATTCTCATCACCACCAAGGTGGTTGGAATTTTTATAGGGCTGCAGATTCTGACATGGATATAGAGGAACTTTACTTTGTTTTGGATCAATATACTTTTATCCACTTGATAGCACTGTATTTTTTCCTTAATTAATTAATAAATAATTACAAGTATATTTCCTAAACCTTGTGTTTGAAGGTAAGCAGCTGCTCCCCTTGTCCAGCAGTGTACATAGCAGTGTGGGACAGGCGACTTGGCAGTCTTCAGGAGAAGCATCAAACCTGGTTCGAATGAGGAATCAGTCCTTTGGACAGTCTGCACCTTCTCTTACCGCTGGCTTGGTGAGTGTTAATAAAGCTGGTCCCTTGCTTTATGAATAAATTCTTGATTGTCATTTGTCATTGCCACATCTATTATTTTCCTTTTTAGGACTTGTTTAATTTCTCAAAGTGAAGAATAGAAAAAGAATGGAATTTAATTGAATACAGATTGTTCTCTTATACTGTCACTGATACTAATTATGTACTGAGGATTATGAAAAAGATTCAGTATGAATATAACTTTAATGAATAAATTTTCTGGGAAAGAGTTTTCTTATAGAAATGATTCTAAATCTTGTCAAGTCATGTTGCTTCTGTGTACGGCTCTGTGGTATATATATTTAGTGCATGAGGATAGGGAACATGTTTTACACACAGTGGGAATTTCAGTATATACTGGGTGAAAGAATGATCCTTTTCTTTGTCTAGGCTTTGTATGATAGACAGGACCTAACAAAGGTTAAACTGTGTAGTCTGGCAGGTTGTTTTCTGCCTGTGATTACATTTTGTAACCTTTTACCCTCAGTAGCCCTCTCTCTTTACTTATGACACTCATTGACTTTCTGCTAATCTCACACTCTTTCCTCTATCCATAGAACAAAGCACACTAATAATTTGCAGGGTACAGTAACAGAAACTTGTTGCTATTAAAATGTAATTGTATCTACTCTTTCGGAATATAAGTCTTTTGGGTTGGCATATATGGAGCAGAAAGTTTTGTTCATTTGTCCATTCTGGGAAGTTGGAATAGCGGAAGAAGTCTTCTTACAATAGGTGGGAAGTTAATTTTTGGACAAAAAGATTTTCTTATATGACCTGAAGTTTGTGACTCATAGGCCATAGAGAGAATCAGGATCATTTGTGAAACTTTCCCCCTTCTGCAACTTGTTATTTTGAACATTTCAAACCTGTAGAAAAGTGGAAAGAATGGTACAGTGAATACCCGTAAAAGGTTACTTACATTGACTAGTTCGGTTGTAGTTACATATTTTGCTTCTTTTGTTTTATCTGTGTGTGTATATAATTTTTTCCCTGAAACACTTTAAAGCAAGTGATAGACATTATGATGCCTCACTCTTAAGTATTTCTCTTAAGATCAAAGGACAGTCTCCTAAATAACTACAATATATGATTGGATTCAAAAAGTTTAATTTCAGTTTAATAAGATAGGGACCATATTCAGATTTCTTTACTTGTTGTTATCATGTTTAAGCCACCCCCCCACCTTAACCTCTGAAACTTAAAGTATATAGCTCCATGTACCGTCATAGAGATTTTGTTCCAGTAGCTATGGCGTGGTCCCATCTATATTTTCTTTAAAGCATTATACTGGATTCTAACACGCACCCTTTTGAGAACTACTGCCACTAAGTTAAACCTAAATGTTTTATTAAGAATGTCATGCTCTCCCTGGCCGGTTTGGCTCAGCAGTTAGAGCGTCGGCCTGCGGTCCAGAGAGACCTGGGTTCGGTTCCCGCTAAGGGCATGTACTTCAGTTGCAGTTTGTCCCCGGCCCTGGTTGGTCGTGCGGGTGGCGGCCACTCGATGTGTCCCTTTCACGTCGATGGTTCTCTCTCTCTCTCTTCCTCTCTCTCCCTCCCACTCTATCTGAACAAAAAATGAAAAAATGTCCTCGGGTGAGGATAAAAAAAAAAAAAAAAAAAAGAATGTCATGCTCTACCAAGCTGGGGGGCAGAATGTTTCCTTTTAAGGTGGTGTGTTCCAGAAGGAATTCCTGGACTGAGGTGGCTGGAGTCTTAGCCTAGACCAACTGAAGTAGAGTATTCCTGAATTACTTAAAAAACATACACAAAACCACACACCTTATTGAGATATAATTTATATGTCATACATAGAATTCACCCATTTAAACTGTATGATTAATTGATTTTTAATATATTTACATATATGTGCAGCCATCGCTGTAGTCAGTTTTTTGTGTTTTTTTTTATCCTCACCCGAGGACATTTTTCCATTTTTTGTTCAGATAGAGTGGGAGGGAGAGAGAGGAAGAGAGAGAAACATCGATGTGAAAGGGACACATCAAGTGGCTGCCTCCCGCACGACCAACCAGGGCCGGGGACAAATTGCAACTGAGGTATGCGCCCCTAGCGAGAACCGAACCCAGGTCTCTCTGGACCGCAGGCCGACGCTCCAACCGCTGAGCCAAACCGGCCAGGGCTGTAGTCAGTTTTATTATCTTTTTTTAAAACTTATCTTTATTGTTGAATGTATTACAGATGTACCCCCCTTTTTCCCCCACTGAGCCACTCCTCCGCGGTCCCACCACCCTCCTTCCATCCCCACACTATTATCTGTATCCATTGGTTATGCATATATGCATAAAAGTTCTTTGGTTTATCTCATTCCTCCTCCCTCCCCCCTTCCCTTTGAGGTTTATCAGTCTAACAACCAATTTGTGCTTCTTAATTCCTTCATCTGTTTTACCCATCCCCCCAGCTCCCTCCTATCTGGCAAGCAACAAAAAGTTCTCTGTATCTACGAGTCTGTTTCTGTTCTGCTTGCTCATTTTGTTTGTAGATTCAGTTGTTGATAGATATGTATCAATTGCCATTTTATTGTTCATATTTTTGTTGTTCTTCTCCTTCAAGAAGACCCTTCAACATTTCATATAATACTAGTTTGGTGGTGATGAACTCCTTTAGCTTTTTCTTTTCTGGGAAATTCTTGATATGTCCATTGATCCGAAATGATAGCTTTGCAGGATAGAGTAATCTTGGCTGTAGGTCGTTGCTTTTCATCACCTTGAATATCTCTTGCCACTCCTTTCTGGCCTGCAAAGTTTCTTTTGAGAAATTGACTAACAGTCTTATGGGAGCTCCTTTGTAGGTAATGAACTGCTTTTCTGTTGCTGCTTTTAAGATCCTTTCTTTGTCTTTAACCTTTGGCATTTTGATGATGATGTGTCTTGGTGTGGACCTCTTTGGGTTCATCTTGTTTGGGACTCTCTGTGCTTCCTGGACTTGTATGTCTGTTTCCTTCACCAAGCTAGGGAAGTTTTCTGTCGTTATTTTTTCAAATAGGTTTTCAATTTCTTGCTTTCTCTCTTCTCCTTCTGGCACCCCTATGATGCGAATGTTGGCATGCTTGAAGTTGTCCCAGAGGCTCCTTACTCTATCCTCATTTTTTTGGATTCTTCTTCTTTTTTTTTTTTTGCTGTTCTGATTGGGTGTTTTTCACTTCCTTATATTTCACATCGATGGTTTGCTTCTTGGCTTTACCTACTCTGCTATTGATTCCCTGTAAATTACTCTTTATTTCAGTTAGTGAATCCTTCATTTCTGACTGGTCCTTTTTCATGTTGTTGATGGTCTCACTAAGTTCCTTGAAGGTCTCACTAAGTTCCTTGAGCATCCTTATAACTAGTGTTTTGAACTCTTTATCTGATTAAATGCTTATCTCCACTTTGTTTAGTTCTCGTCCTGGAGTTTTGTTCTTTTCTTTCATTTGGAACATGTTTCTTTGTCTCCTCATTTTGGCTGCTTCCCTGTGTTTGTTTCTGTGTATTAGGTGGAGTTGCTATGTCTCCTGGGCTTCCTAGGATAGCCTATTGTTGCAGGTATCCTGTAGGATCCAGTAGCACAGCCTCCCTGATCACCCCAGCTGGGCCCTCAAAGGTGTACCCCTCATGTGGACTGTACACCCTTCTGTTACAATTGAGTCTTGATTGCTGTTGGCATGTCAATGAGAGGGATTTACTCAGGCTGATCAGCTGCAAGGACTGGCTGTGCCCACTCACCACTGGCCTCTGACTACCTTGGAAGATCAGCTGTGTAGGGGTCCACCACACAGAGCAAGACTTCAGCAGGGCTCTGGTACCCCCTGAGTCCACTCACTGAGTGAGTTACTTGTGGAGGTGGTTGTGTGGTGGTGCTTTGATATGGTCTGAAGCTGTCCACTGGGTGTGCTGGCTCTGGGACAAGGTTAGCCATAGCCTGTGTTCTACCTGGGTCCATGTGGTATAAGCTACAAAGTGATCTGCAGATGACTGCTTCTTGTGCTGGGCTTGGAGGTGCCCAGGAAAAGCCAACTTGTGAAGCAAGGCTGGCTGCTTCTAGTGCTGGCCCTGGGGCCACTTTGAGAGGTATGGGGCTCGCTGAGACCGGATGCTGCTTGTTTGAGAGATTTTAGGAAAATCTGAAGCAGGATCCAAGACAGGCTAATCCTGTGGTAAAGCCACTGGAAACAGCTTGGATGGGCTCGAAAGTTGGGTGGGGCAGGGCCTCAGGGAATCACCAGGGCAGGGCAAACAGTGTGAGCCAGGTTGCTGGAGTCCCAGGTATGGCGCCCGTCTACTGGCCCCGTGGGAGAAGGGCTCACCAAAGGAACAAGGGCCTCTGTCGGCACGTCTGTCTGGGAGAAAGATGCCTCTCTAGCTCTTACCCCGATGCCAAACAACTCAGTTCTTCCCTGTATGTCTCTGGGGTCTTTCAAGCTGCCTCCCCATGCTATGGCCTAGAGGGAGTGAGTCCAAGTAAGTCCATGTGTGGTCACTTTAAGAGGAACTGCCTGGGGCTCCAGAAGCCTCAGCCTCCCTTAGGCTCCCTCAGCCTCCCTCAGCCTCAGTTCCCACGGGTTTTTATAGCCAGAAGTTATGGGAATTTCGTTCCTGGCACTGGAACCCAGAGCTGGGGGCCTGGTATGGGATGGGTATCCCTTACTCCTCAGGGAGGACCTTCACAGCTGAGGTATCCTCCTGATTTTTATCCACCACACATGGGTGTGGGACCAGCCTGTCTATGCCTTGCCCCTCCTACCAGTCTTGATGTGGCTTCTTCTTTAATTCTGTAGTTGTAGGACTTCCATTCAGCTTGATTTCTGGCGGTTCTGAATGATGGTTGTTCTGTAGTTTAGTTGTAATTTTGATGTGTTTGTGGGAGGAGGCGAGTACCGAATTTACCTACGCCGCCATCTTGACCGGAAGTCTAGAACATTTTCATTGCTTTAGAAAGAATCCCTGTACCTTTTAGCTGTCACCTCCTTATGCTCCCAGCACCTCCAGCCCTATGTGACCACTAATCTACTTTCTGCCTCCATAGATTTGCCTATTCTATGCATTTCATATAAATTGAATCATAATATGTGTGTCTTGTGTCCGGCTTTTTTCATTTAGCATGCTTTTGGCTGTGACATTTCTGCTTAACAATAACCCACAACCTTTGGACCAACTGGCTGTGACATTTCTGAAAAACCTGCCCTACAGTGTAATATCATTGTTAATAGAGTAAGGGATATATATATAATATATATATGTCATAGACCCAGCCTCCATATAGTTTTTTTGGGTCAACAAGATTCACATAAACAACTAATTTTTAGATTAAAAAATAACCTTGAATGAAATGTTGATTATAACTTAGGTAACTAAAAGGGGGACAGGAATTGTGCTGGGTATAATTATTGGGGCAATAATTTGCAGGAAGCTAGACTTGATTAGAATCTGGAGAATGCATAGCTAAAAACCTTAACGTAGCAAATATTTTCATTTTAAGGGCATCTAGGTAATGTGTTTATGAAGAAGTTTTTTTTTAAATCCTCTCTCGAGGATATTTTTCCATTTATCTTCAGATAGAGTGGAAGGAAGGGAGGGAGGAAGGAAGAGAGAGAGAGAGCGAGAACAAGAGAGAGAGAAACATCGATGTGATAGAGAAATATAGATCAGTTGTCTCCCATATCCACCCTGACTTGGGATCGAACCTGCAACCTAGTTATGTGCCCTGACTGGGAATCAAATGAGCAACCTTTTGATGTATGGGATAATTCTCCAAACAGCTGAGCCACCAGGCCAGGGCCTGGTTTCAGTACTTTTGTGTATATACCTAGGAGTACAGTTGCTGGGTCACATGGTAATTTTGCATGTAACTTTTTGAGGAACCACTAAACTGTTTTCCACAATGGCTGCATCATTTTGCATTCCTATCAGCAGGGTCTGAGGTTTTCAGTTTTTCTACATCTTTGCCAATTCTTGTTATTTATTTATTTTAAAAAATATAATAGCAAACCTAGTGGGTGTTAAGTGGTATTACATTGTGACTTTAACTATTTTTCAATCTGAGGAAGGATGAGAGAGAGAGGGAGAAACATCAGTGGGAGAGAGAAACATCTATTGGTTACCTCTTTTTTTTAAAGTATTTTTTATTTTATTTTATTTATTTTTATTCTCACCTGAGGATGTTTTTGCATTTATCTTCAGATAGAGCGGGAGGGAGAGAGGGAGGGAGAGAGAGAGAGAGAGAAACATCGATGTGAGAGAGACACATCAAGTGGTTGCCACCCACATGACCCCAGCCGGGGCTGGGGACAAACTACAACCAAGGCACGGGCTCTTAGCAGCAACCAAACCCGGGACTTCCTGGTCCGCACACGGGGTCACGCTTTAACTGCTGGGCCAAATTGGCCAGGGCTAGTTACCTCGTATCTGGTGACTTAACCTGCAACCCAGGCATGTGCCCTGAATGGCACTCAAACCTGTGACCTTTCAGTGTATGGTACCGATGCTCCAATCAGCTGAGCCACACACCAGCCAGGGCTATTGTATTTTTTTTCTTCTTTTTTTTTTTCTATCCTCACCCGAGGACATTTTTTTGCATTTATCTTCAGATAGAGTGGGAGGGAGAGAGGGGGGAAGAGAGAGAGAGAAACATTGATGCGAGAGAGGCACATTGACTGGTCGTACAACCCCAACCGGGGCCGGGGACAAACCGCAACCGAGGTACGTGCCCCTAGCGGGAACCGAACCCGGGAGTCTCTGGTCCATGGGCCGACGCTCTAACAGCTGAGCCAAACTGGCCAGGGCTATTTTTAATTTAATGATATTTAAGAATATTTTTGAAATGGCATATATGATTTTAAAGGAAGTAAATATCACAAATATTACTTAGAACCTTTTCCCATCATTCTTAACTTCTGATTGATTATTTTTTTATTTCCACATGTGACTTCAAAGAGAAGCTACCATAGATATTTCTTTTACCTACTTCTGTGTTATAAAGAGATTGTAAATTCAGCAACTACCCCTTTCTGCAACTGTAACTTTGCATTTTTCACTGTGAGAATTGGGGATATCTATATCTATGTCTTAATCAGTTTTATTGAAGTATACTTTATAAGGAATAAAGTTTATCTATTTTAAGTGTACAGTTTAGATGAATTTTTATAGATGTATATAGTTGTGTCATGACCAACACAATCATGATACAGACATAGAAAATCAATGTGTAGAAATTTCTATCACCCCAAAATGTTTTCTTGTGTTCTTTTTGCAATCTGTTTTCTCCCCAATGCCTCAGCACTTGGCAACCACTGATATGCTGTCTGTTACTCTGGTTTTTGTCTCTTCCAGAATTTCATATAAATGCAATCATACAGTATATAATCTTTTGTGTCTGACTTCTTTCACTTGGCATAATGGTTTTGAGATTCACCCATGTTGTTTTACGTATTAATTATTTTTATTGCTGAAAGAAGTACACTGGCATGGGTGTATCAGACTTTGTTAATCCATTCACCAGTTGATGATCATTTGGATTGTTCCTAGTTTTTGCCTATTATGGAGAAAGCTGCTATGATAGTTTGCATGCAAATATTTGTGTGGATTTATGCTTTCATTTTTGCTGAGTAAACACCTAGGAATGAGATTGTTGGGATGCATGGTAAGTGTGTGAAGAAACTGCCAAACATTTCCATAGTGGCATTTTTGCATTTCTACCAATAGTTGTTCCACATCCTTGTCAGTACTAGGTATTATCATTTTATTTTATTTTTATTTTTTTCCCTCACCTGAGGATATTTTTCTATTGAATTTTAGATAGAGTGGAAGGGAGGGAGGGAAGGAGAGAGAGAGAGAGAGAGAGAGAGAGAGAGAGAGAGAGAGAGAGAGAGAGAAACATTGATGTGAGAGAGACAAGTCACTTGGTTGCCTCCCACACGACCCTGGTCAGGGCTGGGGATTGAACCTGCAACCCAAGTACATGCCCTTGAATGGGAATCAAACCCGAACCCTTTGGTCCATGGGTGGATGCTCTAGTTGCTGAGCCAAACCAGCCAGGGCTAGGTTTTATCATTTTAAGTTTAGCCATACTAGTGGGTGTGTAGGGGTATGTCAGAGTGTTTTTTGTTTTTTTTTTTATCCTCACCCGAGGACATTTTTCCACTTTTTGTTCAGGTAGAGTGGGGAAGGAGAGAGAGAGAGAGAGAGAGAGAGAGAGAGAGAGAGAGAGAGAGAGAGAGAACAGCGACATGAAAAGGACACATCGAGTGGCTGCCACCCGCACAACCAACCAGGGCCGGGGACAAACTGCAACCGAGGTACATGCCCTTAGCGGGAACCGAACCCGGGTCTCTCTGGACCACAGGCCGACGCTCTAACCGCTGAGCCAAACCGGCCAGGGCCAGAGTGGTTTTAATTTGCATATCTCTGGTGACTAATGAGGTTGAATTACTTTTTATGTGCTTATTTGCCATTCATATATATTTTATGATGAAGTGTCTCTTCATATCTTTAGTCGGTTAAAAAATTTTAGGTTTTCTTGTTATTGTCGAGTCTTAAGAGTTCTTTGTGTATTCTGGATAAAAGTTATGTATCAGATATAAGCTTTCTAAATATTTTCTTCTTGTCTGTGACTCATATTTTCATTTTCTTACCAGTGTTTTTTATAAAAATCAATATACAAGAATATGTGCATATTTTCTTATCAGTGTTTTCTACAAAAGTCAATATAAAAAAATATGTTAGTATAGTATTTATCTATACTAACAATTAGAAATTGAAGTAAAAATATTACTGTTTACAATAGCCTAAAAAATTAAATAAGATAAATTTAAGAAATCACTTGCAAGACTAGTACATTTTAAACTACAATACATTACTGAGAGAAATTGAAGAAGACCTAAACAAATAGAGCGATATATTATGTTCATGGATTGGAAGACTCAATATCATTAAGACGTAATTTCTATTGATCTATAGATTCAATGCAATCCCAATCAAAACCCAAGCAGTCTTTTTCAGAAAGTGACAAATGATTTTAGATTTATATTGATGTGCAAAGGGCCTAGAATAACCAAAATAATGTTGAAAAACAAGACCAAAGTTGGAGGAATCATCCCAGCCAATTTTATAACTTTTTATAAAGGTACAGTAATCAAGACAGTGTGATACTGGTGTAAGGATAGACACACAGATCACTGGAACAGAATTAGAAAGTCCGGAAATAGACAAATGTGCCAAGGTAAAGAGAAAAAGATATTTTTTTCAACAAATGATGCTGGAACAATTCACATGGGGAAAAAAATGAACCTTGACCCTTACCTCATGCTTTATACAAAAATTAACTTGAAATGGGTAATTGACCAAATGTAAGAGCTAAAGCCATAAAACACAAAGAGGAAAACATAAAAAACCTTTATGATGTTGGGTAAGGCAAAGGTTTCATAGAAACAAAAAAAAAAGAATAAGCCATAAGAGGAAAAAATAAGACTTTAACAAAAAGAAAAATTTTAGGGATAAGGACAAATTGAAGTGTGTCTACAAGGAAATGGAATGGTGAGTATCAAGCAATACTGTTAAACTGTTAAAGAGGTGTTAACAGGTTTTGTTGTTTTTTATTTTATTTTCAAACATATCACTACCTTCTTTAGAGAGAGAAATCCAGAAGTCATGAGTAGTGATATTTGCAAACAACTCCTATGGACTTCTCTATTAATTTCTGCTTTTTTCACTTCCTACTCAATAAAATATATTTGAATGAAATGATTGTGAGTGCCTTGTACTTTACAAAAGAAGTAAATACTTGTTCAGGCTGTACACCTCTGTTCCGTTTCCTTCTCCTGCCACTTAGTAATCATAACCCTAGGGAAGTCATTGAACCTCTTTAATCCTCTATTTTTTCATCTTTATAATCAAGATAATTATAGGGCTTTCCTCATAGAGTTATTAGGATAAAATGAGACAATTCATGTAAAATAACATGTTCCAGAATTTGTTGTAAGTATAAACTAAATGATAATCTTTTTTGCATGCCTTTAGGTACTTTAAATAGTAATAGTCGCAATTACTTACATCATAGTTTATACTCATGAAAAACTTCTGGATTAGATAAAAGGGAATAAAGAAATAAGAATGAGCTCTGGCCAGTTTTTCTCAGTGGTTAGAGCATCGACCCGTGGTCCAAAGAGTCGCAGGTTCAGTTCTGGCCAAGGGGATGTACTTCGGTTGCGGTTCGTCCCCGGCCCTGGTCGGCGTCATGCAGGAGGCGACCAGTCGATGTGTCTCTCTCACATCGATGTTTCTTTCTCTCTCTCTTACTCTCTCTCTTTCCCTCCCTCCCCTCCACTCTATCTAAAGATAAATGGAAAAAATATCCTCGGGTGAGGGTTTAAAAAAAAAAAAGGAATAAGAGTGAATTTCAGTTTTTTACTTTGAGGGATAGATTGTGGTACCTTTAATTGAAATTGGGCATACAGGGAAAGAAACAGGTTTGGGAGAGGAAATTAATGAATTTTACTTTTAGCATATTGATGACTGGTCATCTGTTGCAGATATCCTTTTAAAGATAATTTATTGAGATGAAATTAACATAACATAAATTTAATCATTTTAAAGTGAACAGTTCAGTAGCATTCAGTACATTCACAATGTTGTACAACGACCACCTCTGTCAGTTGTAAACCATTTTACATTGCCCAAAAGTTAAACCTCTTATCCATTTAGCCCTCCCCCCCTTCCCTTTTTTACCCAGCCTCTGGCAATCACCAATATGTATTCTGTCTCTATTGGTTTATCTGTTCTAGGTATATCATATAAATGGAATCATACAATATGTGACTTTTTGTGTTTTACTTCTTTATCTTAGTATAATGTTTGGATGGTCACCCACATTCAAGCATGTATCAGCACTTCATTACTTCTTGTAACTGAATAATAATTTCTCATTGTATGTATATAATAAAATTTGTTTATCCATTTGTCTATTGATGGACATTTGGGTTGTTTACACCTTTTGGCTGTTGTGAATAGTGCTACTATGACCATGTGTGTACATGTACATGTTTGAATACCTGTTCACAATTCTTTCGGGTACATACCTAGGGTGGAATTGGGGAGTTTTATAGTAATTCTGTCTTTAGTTACTGTTTTCCACAGGAGCTGCACCATTTTACATTCTCACCAGCAATGTACCAGAGTTTCAATTTCTCTACATACTTGCCAATACTTGTTATTTTCTGGTTTTAAAAAAATTATTACTATTTTTATTATATTATCCTGGTGAGTGTGAAGTGATAGCTTGTGATTTTGATTTGCATTTCCCTAATGATGTTGAGCATCTTTTGTGTGTGTGTGTGTGTGTGTGTGTGTGTGTATTAATTTTTACTCGAGGATATTTTCCCATTGATTTTTTTAGAGAGAGTGGAAGGCGGGGCAATTGGTAGGAGGGCATCTATCGGTTGCTTCCCGTACAACGCCAACAGGGGCTGGGGATGGAACCTGCAACCTAGGTACATGCCCTTGACCGGGAATCGAACCTGCAGGCTGATGCTCTAACCTCTGAGCTAAACTGGCCAGGGCTGAACATCTTTTTTTTATTTTATCCTTACTCGAGGACATTTTTTTGCATTTATCTTCAGAGTGGGAGGGAGAGAGAGAGGAAGAGAGATAGAGAAACATTGATGTGAGAGAGACACACCGAGTGGCTGCCACCCACACAACCCCAACCAGGGTGGGGGACAAACTGCAACCGAGATACATGCCCTTAGTGGGAACCGAACCTGGGACTCTCTGGTCCGCGGGCCAACGCTCTAACCGCTGAGCCAAACCGGCCAGGACCTGAGCATCTTTTTTAAAAATTGAATTTATTGGAGTGACACTGGTTAAAAGAATAAAAATGTTGAGGATAGTGTAAGGAGCCTCTGGGACAACTTCAAGCATGACAACATTTGCATCATGAGGGTCACAGAAAGAGGAGAGAGAGAGCAAGAAATTAAAAACCCATTTGAAAGAATAATTTTGGAAAACATCCTTAACCTGGTGAAGGAAATAAACATACAAGTCCAGGAAGCACAGAGTCCAAACAAGATGAACCCAAAGAGGCCCACACCAAGACACATCATCATCAAAATGCAAAAGGTTAAAGACAAAGAATATTAAAAGCAGCGCCCGGCTGGTGTGGCTCAGTGGTTGAGCGTTGACCCAAGCACCAATAGGTCGCCGGTTCAATTCCCAGTCAGGGCACATACTCAGGTTGTGGGCCAGATCCCCAGTGGGGGTCGTGCAGGAGGTGGCCAATTGATATTCTCTCTCATTGATGTTTCTATCTTTCTCTCCCTTTCCCTTCCTCTCCTAATAGCAATAAAGAAAAAAAAAACTTAAAAAAAAAGAATATTAAGAGCAGCAAGAGAAAGCAGTTGGTTAACTACAAGGGAGCCCACCATAAGACTGTTAGTCAATTTCTCAAAAGAAACTTTGCAGGCCCTGACCAGGAATCGAACCAGGACCTCTCGGTCCATGGGAGGATGCTCAGTCCACTGAGCCACACTGGCTGGGTGGTTAAAGTTCTTTTAGAAAATAAGATAGAGGGCAAATAGTTATTCTGTGAACTTTTTATTTAATCTGTTTTAAAGTGGGAAATCAAGGTGCTTGATATGGCCCTGGCTGATTTTGCTCAGCAGTTAGAGCGTCGGCCTGTGGACCAGAGAGTCCTGGGTTTGGTTTCCGCTAAGGGCACGTACCTCGGTTGTAGTTTGTGTCCGGCCCCTGTTGGGGTCATGCGGGTGACAACCACTCGATGTGTCTCTCTCACGTTGATGTTTCTCTCTCTCTCTCTTCCTCCCTCTCTCCCTCCTGCTCTATCTGAAGATAAATGCAAAAATGTCCTCTGGTGAAGATTAAAAACAAAACAAAACAAAAAACAAAGTGCTTGATATGACTCTTTTACAATCTGGTATGGAATTATATATATTGTTCCTTTTGCTTAGATTGTCCTGGTCAGTTCTGTGCATCTTTTATTTATTTATTTATTTTTAATCCTCATCCGAGGATATATATTTTTTTCTATTTATCTTCAGATAGAGTGGGTGGGAGGGAGGGGGAGAGAGAGAAACATCAACGTGAGAGGGACACATCGACAGGTTGCCTCCTGCACGAGTCCAACCCGGGCCGGGGACAAACTGCAATCGAGATACATGCCCTTGGCCAGAATCGAACTCTGTAACCGCTGAGCCAAACTGGCCAGGGCAATTCTGTACATCTTTTAAGATCCAAGTCAATGATTTCCTTTGTTGTGAAGAATGTATGACTTCCTCATCCTGAACAGAGTTGTTTAACCTTATTCACACCACAGTAAACCTTATACAACCTTTATTACTATATATAGGTGGTGGATTCCAAGAGTGTGAATGAAAATGAAAAGTGCTTAAACCAGTTGCCACCATTACAAGATGCATTACCCTGGACAAATTATTTAATTTTTCTATAACTCTTCCTTCTTTGTAAAATGGGAATAAAAATATCTAATGTCGTTATTCTCTCTTTGTTTTAAGTAGTAAATGAATTTGTATATGTAAAGTTCTTGGTACATAGTTATCTCTAGTAAATGTTAGGTGATAATATTATTATTATGTATATTCTTTTATCATCTGCTAGTCTTTGAGCACTTATTTCTTTTTACACTTGGATTCCAGTTCACAGCACAATGCATAACATGTAGTGGGTTCCCTGTAAACATTTTCAAAATGAATTGGTTTTGAATTTTCTGATATCTTTGTTCCTTTAACAGTTAATTTCTAAATTCCTGGATCACTGTTTAACTGTAAGAGTTATGAAGAGTATTTTCAAAGCCCTTCTCTCCATGATAACATCTCTCCTTTTTTCTCATAGGGTTAGTATTTGCAAATATTTGCTGGGAATCTTGATAAAAGATCCCATCCATCACTAGATTATAGGCTTCTTGATTGCAAGGTTTGTTTCTTGCAAAATTGTTCTTCCTTTTGTTGCTTTTAAGATTCTCTCTGAATTTACTCTTTGCCATTTTAATTATGATGTGTCTTGGTATGAGCCTCTTTGGGTTCATCTTGTTTGGGATTCTGTGCTTCCTGGACTTGTGTGTTTTTTTTCCTTCACAGGTTAGGGAAGTTTTCAGTCATTATTTCTTCAAATAAATCCTTAATCCCTTGCTTTCTTTTTCTTCTTCTGGTACCCCTATGATTTGCATGTTGTTACACTTGATGTTGTTCCAGAGGTCTCTTAAACTATCTTAATTTTTTTTTTTTCATTTATCTTCAGATAAAGCAGGAGGGAGAGAGGGAGGAAGAGAGAGAAAGATTGATGTGAGAGAGACACATCGAGTAGTTGCCACCCACACAACCCCAACCGGGGCCAGGGACGAACTGCAACTGAGGTACGTGCCCTTAGCAGGAACCGAACCCAGGACTCTCTGGTCCGTGGGCCGATGCTCTAACTGCTGAGCCAAACTGGCCAGGGCTAAACTATCTTCATTTTTTAAAATTCTGGTTTTTTTTTGCTTCCCTGATTGGGTGTTTTCTGCTATTTTGTCTTCCAAATTGCTGACTTGATCCTCTGCTTCATTTAATCTGCTGTTAATTCCTTTTAGTGTATTCTTTATTTCAGATACTGTGTTTTTTTTTAATTTCTGACTGGTTCTTTTTTATGGTTATTATATCCTTTTTTATGGTTGCTATCTGTTTGTTTAAGTTCTCAATGAGTTCATCCATTCTTCCCCTAAGTTCCTTGAACATTCTTATAACCATTGTTTTGAACTCTGTATCTGGAACTGATTACCTCCATTTCATTTAGTTCTTTTTCTGGGGATTTCTCCTGTTCTTTATTTGGGGGCATGTTGTTTTGGCTTTTTCTCTGTATTTGTTTCTGTATATTAGGTAGATCTGCTGTGCCTCCCAATCTTGATATGATGGCTTTATGTAGTAGTTGTGGAGCCTCAGTGGGGTCGTCTCCCTGATCACCTGAGCTAGGTGCTCCAGGAATATCCCTTGTGTGGGTTATGTAAACTCTCCTGTTGTAGTTGAGTCTTGATTGTTGTTTGCCTATCTGTGGGTGGGGTTGACCCTTGAGCTGGTTGACTATGAGGATTGACTCCAGCCATGGTGTAGGAGCTGCTGTGTGGGGACTGACACTGTGAAGTGAAATTCGCCCTAATAGGGTCTGGTGCCTGCTGAGATCTCCCTTTGGGTGTACTTCTTGTGGAACTAATTGGGTGGTGCTCTGATGTGGTCTGAATCCCACCACCAGGTCTGTGGGTTCTGGGGCCTCTTGGGAGAGATTCTGGTGCAGGTCAATTAAGGTACTGCCTGTGACTGGCCCTGGGTGACCTGATTGGAGCTACAAAGCGATCCACAGTTTGTGGCTGCCTCTGCTGGGCCTGGGTGTATATGGGGGAGGTGCCACATTGTACACCAAGCCTGGCTTCCACTAGTATTGAGCCTGTGGCAGGTCAACAAAAGTCTTAAGATTTGCTTCCACCTGCTGGCTGCCTGTTAGGCTCAGCCATTGAAAGAATCTCTGGTGGTACATGAGTTACATGAGGCAGGTTCTCAGTGAGTCACCAGGTAAGTGAGTGGTGTTCAACAGGTTGATACAGATTTAAACTTGGCACCAGTGCCGGGCCTGAGCTCACTCTCAGGGTACATTGAGGTCAGCCACCCTCTTCCCCCTGGGGCCTGTGGACCTTTGCAATGGGGTAGGGTCTCAGTGAGTCCTCAGGGTGAGGCCAGTAGAGTTCATCAGGCTAAAACAGATTAAGATTTGGTTGTGTGGAGGGAGGGCTCTGCATAGGAGCCTTGCCAGTCAGGGCACCCGGGGGTGGAGAATGGCCCTTGCCCTAGAACCACTACTCAGTCTCTCCCTGTGGTGTCTCCGATACCCCTTGAGTCTACCTGGATTTCCTTAAGAGCCTTCCAAGAAAGACTGGGCAGTTAGCCCAGGCTGGCCGCAGCTAGCTGATGCCTCTGCAGGATGCACGCTTGGCAGTATGGGCCCACAGGGAGTTGGGAGAGTGGGCTAGTACATCTCCTCAGGGTGATGCTCTGTGGAGGGGAGTGCTTGACCCAGGAAAGATGGCATCTGTGGGTGTTGTGGGAGAAGGACTTAACACAGGTACATTGGCAGCTGTCCCTCCAGCCCTCTCCCAAAAGCTGCACAACCCAGTCTCTCCCTATATGACTCCAGTCCTCTCTGAGCTACCATCCTTCCGCCAGAGCCCAGGGTGAGTGGCTGCGAGTGAGATTTTGTGCACTGGCCCTATAAAAGGGCACTTGGGTTTCTCGGAGTCTCTTGTCTCACTCTGGCAGACAGAACTCCCTCTGATTTTCAGAGCTAGATGTTTGTGGTCTCCTCTTCCCAGCACTGGTGGTTGAGACCCCTTGATCCTCAGGGGGTGGACCCTTGTAGTTGAGATATTTCCTCTGGATTCTCAACTGCTGTACATGGGTGTGGGGCTAGCCCTTTTCCTGTCTTTGCCCTTTCTACCAGTCTCAATGCGGCTTCTTCTGTATGTCCTTAGTTATAAGACTTCTCTTCAGCTAGTTTTCAGTTGGTTATTCAGGTTGATTCTTCTATAATTTAGTTGTAATTCCGATTTGGTCCTGGGAGGAGGTAAAATGTAATTTCCCCCTTCTCCCTCTGCCATCTTAGATCCTCTCTCTCCTATGTTTTCTTATAAACATTTTATAGTTTTTAATTTTATATTTAAACCCATGACTCATTTTGAATTAAGTTTTGCACATGGTGTGAGGTGTAAGTTGAATTGCTTGCTTGCTTGATCTTACTTATGGATGTCCAGTGCAGTTTTTGAAAGATCTGTCCTTTCTCCGTTGGATTGCTTTTACACTTTTGTCAAAAATAAATTGGGCATATTTGTTTAGGTCTATTTCTGGGTTATATATTGTGTTTCATTGATCTATAGGACTATCCTCAGAGTAAGTTTGCTTATATCAACAAAAAATTTTGCTGGGATTTTCATAGGAGTTAAACATATAGATAAGTTTTGGGAGAATTAATTTTAGTCTTCTAACTCATTAATGCAGCATGTCTCTCCATTTATTTAGATCTTATTTTTTTTCTTTAATCAGCATTTTGTAATTTTCAGCATATGTATTTTGAATATGTTTTGTCAGATTTTTTATACTTAAATATTTAATTTCCTTGTATTTTTATACTCCTTACCAGGAGCAATCTTATTCTCTCAGCTTTGGTAATTTATTTCAAGTGGAGCTGAAAATTAAGAGAGCGCAAATGGAAAAAAAAAAAGTGAGCTGAAACCTTTTTTGTGATTGTAAATGGTATTATTGTATTTTCTATTTTAATTTCTGCATGTTTGTTTCTAGTATGTAAGAATATTGTTGATTTTGTGCGTTGGTCTTTTATGCTGTGAACTTGTCAAACTGACTTAGTAGTTTAGAAGTTTTTTGTAGATTCTTTGAGATTTTCTACATGTCAACCATGTTATCTTCAAATAGGACAATTTTATGTCTTCAATCTGTGTGCCTTTTATATCTTTTTCTTACCTTATTCACCTGGCTAGGACTTAGTTATTTTATTTTACTTAAAAAATTTTTTTTTTCTTTATTGATTTTTGGAGAGAGAGGAAGGGAGAGGGAGAGAGAGAGATAGAAACATCGATGAGAGAGAACCTCTATTGACCATCTCCTGCATGGCCCCCACCGGGGATCAGGCCCACAACCTGGGCATGTGCCCTGACCGGGAATTGAACCGGCTACCTCTTGGTGCATGATGCTCAACCACTGAGTCACACTGGCCGGGTGGACTTAGTTATTTTAAACACTAAATTTTTATTCTGGTAGAGGTGACTTCATGAACCTAATTTGGAACTAGCAGTGCTAGTTACACTCTCTTAATTCCTGGAAGTTTCTGAATTTTAGCTTCTCTTGGACTTCAGAAGTTTTGGTTGGATTGATCTGGAAGATAGCCTTATATTTTTCCCCTGTTGAAGGAAGGAAAACTCTCTCTGTATTCTGAGAATGTAACCCAAGGCAATATATTTCTTATTTGTCTTCCTTGGGTATAAGCTTCTTGAGGGAGCCAGTTCTGAGGATATAAGGCCTGGTACATAGTAAATTTCTATGGTTGATTGTAAATGATATGTAAATGAATAAATGGAACCAATGTGTGACTTCTCTTGTAAGAAGTCTTGGGAAAACCTTTTCTGGCAATGTATACCATAACTCAAGTTGAATTGATAAAGTGAGACTTTTTGCAGTTGCATATATTTTGACATCTAACGTTTTTATTTTCTTCTCTGCTTTTATTTGTACTTCATTAATAAGATACTATATTCTTTTTAAAAAGACGCTTTTATTAATTTTAGAGAGAGAAAGGGGGAGGGAGAGAGAGAGAGAAACATAGATGAGAGAACATCGATCAGCTGCCTCCTGCATGTCCCCTACTAGAGATTGAGCCTGCAACCTTGGCATGTGCCCTGACTGGGAATCGAACCAGTGACTTCTGGATGCATGGTACGGTGCTCAACCAGCTGAGCCACACCAGCTGGGCAAGATACTATATTCTTTGAACAGTACACATAGTTTGGTTGGTTTGCTTTGCTTCTGGATGTTAAAAAAGTAGGGGGGGGGGAGAGAGAGAGATATCAGTGTGAGAGAGAAACATTGATTGGTTGCTTCTTTTTATTTTTTATCCTCACCGGAGGACATTTTTGCATTTATCTTCAGATAGAGCAGGAGGGAGAGAGGGAGGGAGAGAGAGAGAGAGAGAGAGAGAGAGAGAGAGAGAGAGAGAGAGAGAGAGAGAAACATTGATGTGAGAGAGACACATCGAATGGTTGCCACCTGCACAACCCCAACTGGGGCCGGGGACAAGCTGCAACCGAGGTACGTGCCTTTAGTGGGAACTGAACCCGGGCCTCTCTGGTCCGAGGGCCACCGCTGTAACCACTGAGCAAACTGGCCAGGGCTGATTGGTTGCTTCTTGCACGTGCCCTGATTGGATATCGAACCTACAACCTGGGTATGTGCTCTGATTGGAAATCGAACCCGCCACCTTTTGGTGTTCAGGATGTGGCTCCAACCAACTGAGTCACAGTGTCCAGGGAGATTTTTTTTTTTTAAATAATACTTTAGCAAGGGAACTTAGAGCCTATTTTAAGTATTCATTTTGCTTTAATATTAAAATGACCTTTTAATCCATATGTTCAATATCTTAAATATTTAATTTGCATGAAAAATCCCTCCCAAGTTTCTGTCCCCTAAACTGGTTTGTTTTTCTTCATTGCATTTATCATCTCACATACTATATATTTTATGTTTTCATTTTTTTTTTCTTTAATGTCTGCCTATACCCACTTCAATGTAAGCTCTAAAAAGTCAGGGATTTTTATCTACTTTATTAACAGTTGTTTCTTTAGAACCCAAAATAACACATGGTACGTAGAGGATACTTAGTTTGTGGAATAAATGAATGAAGGAAGGATTCATTTCAAAAGACAGTGATTTCCTATGAGGCTTGAGTAAGGAATCTTAACTGTATACCTATGCAAATTGTAAAATAAGAGATATCAGGAAAATCATTGTCTTTTTATCCTGAGACACATGTTATTCCTCTATGAAAAGTCCTTTCTATTTTGAAGGAATTTTACCTGATTGAGTTTCCATTTAAGCAACAAATAAAAAGGAATCCTGCCCTGGTCAGGTGGCTCAGTTGGTTGGAGCATTGCCCCCTACCAAAAGGTTGATAATTCAGTTCCTGGTCGGCATATATGCCTAGGTTGAAGGTTCTGTCCCCCATCGGGTCGAGGCGAGTACGGGAGGCAAGCGATTGATGTTTCTCTGTCACATTGATGTGTCTTGTACCCTATTTCCCTTCCTTTCTGTCTAAAAACCAATAAACATATCCTTGGGTAAGGATTAAAAAAAAAAAAAGGAACCCTTTGTTGAGAACCTATCATGGATACCATGAATTGTAGAGATTCCAGATTCTGTGTTGTGTGCTGCGTGTAGTGTCACATGCAGTGACTGTGACAGACCTGGTGAGAAAGCCCCCTCAGAGACTGTCTTCAGGACTTAGTTTTTGTAACAAAAGTTAATTTTCTCATTGTGCTTACCTTGGATTGTTTTACTGTGTAAAGTTCCTTATAGCTTTCACATAGGGGTAGTCATAAGGTATTTTATTCACTTTCTTATAAATGAAAGGATAATTTTTGTTGAGAACATGTATAGATGCAACCTAGTCTGAGAATTTATGTATATAATTTTATTTATTTCTGCCGATTTTCTAATTTGTATCTAGTCATTGTCAAATAGTCTTATTAATACCAAATTAATGTATGGTAGAGAAGTTGATGAAATTGTTCTACTTATTCTTTCTGAGACAAAAAACACTTCTCCATCTCTTCTATTTGGAAAGCTGTGTGTTCTAGCAGAAACATGAGTTAAATTCCTACTATACAATTTCTGAGCAGGTTCACCCCCTTCTTGGGTCCTAATTTATCCAGTTATAAAATAAGGCATTTCAGCTAAATTATAACATCGTATATAAATCAAATTTATTTGAAGGAGGATTCAATATGAACCATTAGGGTAATTTTTTTTTATCAGTCCATATGTCTAAACCCTTCCTTTCCTGCTTGCTGTATTTACTAACCTCCTAATTACTCCTCTCCTTTTATGTTAGATTCTGTCATCAGGCATAAGTCTTCCTACTCCTCTCAACTCCTGCCATTATCTTTATTGTTTTTATCTTCAACAACCATTGTGGATCCTCCCAGTATCCTGAAATCACAGTTACTTGACCTCATCACCGTCATTTCTAGTCCACTTAAGCATCCACTTTAGGACCATACTCTGTGCCTTGTCATCTTCTGAAATGTTCCCCGACTAAAATCATAATGCTGGATAACTTCTTTACTACAACTTGATAGATTTTTTTAGCTCCCTTATTTAATTATTCTTAAAATATACCAGTTCTTAGTCTTATCAAGACTTCTAGCGATCCTTCTAATTTGTTGCTATTTTTTAATCTTTCTTCCCTTTTTAGATTAGATCCCATGATCCATTAACTCTTTAATTCTTTAGTCAGTGTCATACATCTTTTGCCCCATTTCTCGTTAATCCATCTAGTAAATCTTTTTGGGAATCTTTTGCGTTTGTGTTAGTGTAGTCTACTGAAGAAAGCCACACGTGGAGCAGATTGGTGGCCCTATGAAATTATGATTAATAATGTCAGCCAGTCCTCAAGATTGCTTGCCAATCCTACTTTTTCTTCTCTTTTTTGTTTTGTTTATTGATTTTAGAGCGAGAGGAAGGGAGAGGGAGAGAGAGCTAGAAACATTGATGAGAGAGAACATTGATTGGCCGCCTCCTGCATGCCCCCCACTGGGGATCAGGCCCACAATCTGGCCATGTGCCTTGACTGGGAATCTAACCTACAACCTCTTGGTGCATGGGTCAGTGCTTAACCACTGAGCCACACCAGCCAGGTCTACTTTTTCTTTAATTAACTCATCCTGTGCTCTACATTGTCTGTTTCCAATTTTCTTTGATCTTCTCAAATCTCTAATCTCTTTGCTCTCTGCTGATTTCCTTCTTATTTCACAGAGAAAATTGGTATAATTTAGCTTCTTTACCATTAAAGTTACAGATATTCTGTTACCTCTGCCCACTTTTCTTCTGTTATAATGGAAGAAATATTCCTCCTCCTATCCCTGTTCATGCTTCAAATCCCGTCCATTTCTTTTCAAGAATAACTTTTTTGGGGAGAGAAATTTGTCTGTGAAGGATAGAGAAGAGTTAAATGGAAGCTGGAAGAGATGTCCAGATTTGCCATCTTTTTATTTTTCTTTTTTTTCTTTTTATTTTTTATCCTCACCCGAGGACATTTTACCATTTTTTGTTCAGATAGAGTGGGAGGGGGAGAGAGGGAGAGAGAGAGAGAAGCATCGACGTGAAAGGGACACATCGAGTGGCTGCCACCCGCACGACCAACCAGGGCCGGGGACAAACTGCAACCGAGGTACATGCTCTTAGCGGGAACCGAACCCGGGTTCCTCTGGACTGCAGGGCGATGCTCTAACTGCTGAGCCAAACCTGCCAGGGCTAGATTTGCCATCTTTATTTCCTCATGTCCTACTCATTCTGCAACCCACTGAAGTTGGGCTTCTGCTGCTATCACCCATCTACCTCTGAAACTGTTCTTACAAAGGGCACCAGTGACTTCCAAGTCAGTAAATTCAAGAGTGTTTTTTGGTGATGAGTCTCTTGGTAGCATTTGTTACTATTCAGCCCTCCCTGAACACTCTTTTCTTGGCTTCTTTAATAGCATTCACAGTCTTGGTTTTCCTCTTACCTCTGTGGTTACTCATCTTCAGTCTCCTGCAATTTAATTAGTATTCATAAATATTATTTTTTAATATTAATGTTATTTTAATATTTAAAATAAACATTTATTAGATTAGAGAGAAGAATGCAAAATTTGTGTGAATTTTAAGAATAAAACATGAGGTCTTAAAGAAACCAGATTGTGGCAGGAAATTTTGGGCAGGATGTATTCTACTCTGTCATTAGAGATACTGAAAAAGGTTAAGAAGCATTGATATATGTTGTTTAAATTATTCCTTTCAACGGTCTTATAAGATCGATGATTGTATTTCTATTTAACCACAAAGAATATAAGATGGAGAAGGAAGAGATGTGTTCAGGAAACTGCATTGTTCTTTCTCATTGGAAGGCTAAGGTTACATTAAGGTAGTAGTGGAGATGAAATCTGTTGTTTCTGTGTTAGGCAATGCCTTGAATGTCAAGGGAAGGAGTTTCCTTTTTTTTAACCTCAATTTTTAGATAGTGAGGACTGTTTGAAGATTTTTAAGCTGTGCATACTTTAGGTGAGGAAGACTGTCTAGACCGAGGACTGATAAATCTTGTAACATTAGTTTCAGTGACCAAATGACACTTCCATTAGAAGCCGTTTTTGTAGATTTCCCCATGTAATGAATTGAGCCAACTCTGACACTCCTTTAGCACTTTGTCATACTTTTCACATTGTATCATAATTACTTGTTTGTGTTTGGCTTTCCTATTGAATATGAGCTCTTCTAGAATAGAATTATTAGTTTATGGGTAATGTTAATCTTGGTAATCTTTCCCTGTGCCCATCTTATTGCTTGGCATAATAAATGATTCCTGAATTAGGAAATGAATGAAGAGTTTGAATTATGAATTGCTGATCTGAATAGTTTATCAGAATATACCATGTATATTTCTACAGGGGTGAATGGATTAGAAGCTCACTCCTACTTCTTCTCTGCTGATTGTTTTAGTTAGTTAATACAATCTATTTTGATAGAAAGGTTCTATAGCTTTAAAAGCCTGTGACTTTGCAGACATTCATATAATGGATAGCACACCCTATTCAAATAAGTTGTCTGTTCAGGTCTTATGTTTGTTTTCCCCATGGACATAATCCAGCTGTTAGTTGTTTAAAGCAGCAGATGGAAGGAGTCCATGGAGATGTGGATTTATTAGCTCTAACAATGAAAGACCACACTGGTTGTGCTAAGGATTAGAAGTTTTTTTGCTGAATGAAAGGGAGATGGATCCTGCTTTCTGTGCTATTTTCAGCAATGTGGCTAGCTCTTGTGACTAAGCCAGCTGTAAGAAGACCAGAAAAAGATTTTGTAAATAGACCTTCTTTTAAGCCCCAGACTGTTGGTGCAGCTGCCATAATTATGAGGGGCAGCTTTTCCTCCCTGTTGGATGCAGACTGAATCCATTCTATAGTTATTGCTATATTTATTCTCGAGAGCATATAACAGCCTGATTCAGGGTTCTTTGTGCATACCTTTATTTCTCAAATTAGGAAATTTGAATTAACATCTTTTGAAATCCTTCAGTGAGTACATAATTTACAATATATCCTATAATTTAGAGAACAACAATTGTGAATTGGTAGATAAAGTGTTCCTAAAAATATAGTGCTGCCTTTGCTAACAATTTTTAAAATTGTGACTCATTAGAAAAATCACCAACTTGTTTCATTTCCCCCCTGTGTTTACTAGGATTCTGGTGATTAATGTAGAATTGTAAAGTTTAAAACATTGCTTATGGAGCATTTAAATGACAAAATCATATCATGAGAGCTAACCGTTCACTCTTGAGCTCTTAAAAAATATTTTTCAACTTATAAATTGAGAGACTAGAAGCATCTTTAAATTTGGCTGAAGTCCTGCTTTGAAAATGGCAGCCAGTGACCAAAGAAATGATTCTGAGATTATTAAAGCCTGGGGAAATCTAGACTTTTTCATGCTGTGTCCTTTCGGAAGTTTGATGGAATGGGGAGCTTTTCCTGTGACATTACTATCAGCAATGAATAGATGAATGAATTTGTCCATGCTCAGAGCTCACCACATATGTACTAGCCCCCTCCAGACATAAAAGAGCAGGGGAACTGACTTGAGCAATGATCTAAGCTTCTGAAGAAAGAGGCTTTCGTGGCTGTCCAAGAAGTGAAGAACAGCGTATCTAGAGATAAAGAAACAAAAGAGCCTGTGACAGTATCGAAAGAATCTGACATTTGCTTTGGCTGTACAAAGGATGAAAGGAATTTTGCCGACTTAGTCAAAACAATAACTGGTTTTTTATCAGCCGAAGCCTAAAATACAGGCATCAGAATAATATGTTTTTCTTTGTATATTTGAAGAATTGTTGTCTTTTTAAAAATATGTGGAGTGGTTTTGTTTTTGGAAAGGAAAACGTGACATGGATTTTATAAGCTTAGTAGCTGTAGGTGGAGACACTTGTTTTGTTTGCCAAACCTTTTTAATAAGCAGTGAAGTCAAGATATTAAAGATCGAAAAATTTTTTTTGAACCTTTGTCCTTTTCTTGGTACTTCAGATATTTTCAACCAAAGGGATATGTATGGAAAAGAAAAACAAATGTGAAATATTTCCCCCGGTTTTGGTGGTGATTCAGATGAGATCTGTCTGTACTGCTGTGAAGAAAGACGTGGCACTGATGTGAGGCAGTGATTATCTACTCACGCTGGACTCAGAACTGGTTTAGTGGAGCGGTAGTTAGTGGGCACAACATGGAGAACAGGATTGTTTGCTTCTTTACCCAGCAGTAAGCAAGTAGGCACTAGTAGTTGACTGTCTGGGGAGTGGCTTTTTTTGGTCTGATATCTATTATGGATGATTCCAGTATTCTACGAAGGAGAGGGTTACAGGTGAGTAACAGAGAGTCTTTTTACTGATCTCCTTCCTCTAAGAGTGTTTTTGAAAATGTACTGAACAGATTGCTTTAATTTTGTTTAATTTATTTGAAGCAGGGTAGTATGCCACTAAGTTCTTTATTCCAATATGTATAGTTATAATTAGAAAAATTGTTTAAATACTTTCTAGTTTGATAGAAAAAAATGCTATTTGGGCTTGCTAACATTATATTAAGTGAATGGAGCAATTAAATCAGACGTATGCTGGATGCATCCCTAATTTTGGATAGCAGACTACTGCTGGCAGATTGTTTACAGTAAACATTTTGTTTCTGAGCACTGTGCCTGTCTGTCCACTTTGCCCCTATTACTTAATTAAGTGACATATAAGTATAATATTTGTTTGACTCTACACAAAGTTTTAAAAAAATTATTATTATTAATTTATTCATTTTTGTTACAGATGGTTCTCCTTTTCCCTCCATTGTCTGCACATAGTTTTTAAGAACTTTTTTTCCCTTTAAAAATTATTTATTTATTTATTTTCTTTATCGATTTTAGAAAGGGATAGAGAGATAGAAACACTGATGAGAGAGAACATCGATTGTCTGCCTCCTGTAAGTCCCCCACTGGGGATTTGGCCCACAACCTGGGCATGTGCCATGACCAGAAATCAAACCAGTGACCTCTTGGTGCATGGGTTGACGCTCAACCACTGAGCCACACCAGCAGGGCTTAAGAACTTTTTAAAATGATCATTGCATATATACATACAATATAGCTGTATATAATAGCTATATATGTAACACTCGTTTTAGAAGCCTTCTCCTCCTTAAATCTTGGGTATTTTGGCACAGGAAGAGGTAAGTAAGATATAACAATGAAGGGGAAAATAGAGGGGATGATAGACAACCTTCAATTGAATTTTAATGAATGCCCTTAGCACTAAAAGAATACATACCACACAATTCTTTTAAATTTGATCATTAATATTTTCATAGTTTCTAAAGTAGACCATCCCATTTTAGTCTTATTAATAAAGAATAAGCAAGCTTTATTTAGTCCATCATTGAATGTTTTCAGAATTGACATAATGAAGCTTTCAGTATAAAACAGTCCCCCTGTATAGGTCTCATTATGAAATGTAGCTATTTCTTTAGTTTTTATTTTGTTTGTTTGGCATTTGTAAAGCACTTTTTTTTTTTTTGTACAAAGCACCTAGGATCTTTTTAATTATCAAGAACTAACATTGTTTTGGTTTCTTTCTTTCTTTCTTTTTTATTATTATTTTTTAATCCTCACACGAGGATATTTTTCCATTTAGATTCCTAGATAGAGTGGAAGGGAGGGAGAGAGGGGGAGAGAGAGAGAGAGAGACAGAGAGACAGAGAGACAGAGACATTGATGTGAGAGAGACACATTGATTGGTTGCCTCCTCCAGGACGCCATTATGGGCTGGGAATTGAACCTGCAACCTAGGTATGTGTCCCTGACCGGAATTGAACCGGCAACTCTTCGGTCCATAGACCGACACTCTAACCACTGAAATAAAAAAGAAAATGTATAGGAGCGGTAAAATTTAATCAAATTATGAGATTTGTAGTTACTATTATTATTTGTGCTTCTTATTAATGGCATTGTAACCATTCAGAGCCCACTGAGAACAGCCACTGAATTCAGCAGTTGTCCAGTAGGACCAGGCTTTAAAAGTTAATGCCTTATTTTAACTTCTTATGTTAATACAGTTGGTTCAGTTAAATGTGTCACTTGATTTCTTGGGGGTATTTTGAGAAGTATTCATAAAGTACTCAGAAGACCTCTAATAAATAGTGATGTATGTTCAAATAGCTGTTAAAAATGTATCTGGCTTCGTAAGCACATTTATAATGCATTGCCTATTTGTATCCTTATTTCTCTTTAGATGTCAGGATTCGGAAAGGAAATCCTATTTGTTGAATAGGAATATGTTCAGTTATTGTGCCTTTTTTGTGTTAAATTAATTATTTTCTTCCATGTACTGAGTCAGTCTCCAGTATCTCCTAATCTTTTTATTGATGTCCTTCCTCTGAGTCTTTGTTTCTATTTCGCAGGAGTTTCAAATTATGGATTACATAGCTCTGGAGGTTGTTTTTCTACTGCCTCCCCCCGTTTTTTTTCTTTATCACTTTAAAGTTTATTCTCCAGAAGACTGCATTGGAACATTCTGAAATAGAAGTAATGCTTGAAAAACAGCAGTTTAGATTATTTGTTTTAAACAGGTAACTTATAATGTAAAACTTTAAAAGTTAGTTTTAGATTTATGTACATTAAACACACAAAAGCTAAAGTGTACCAAGTTTACAGGTAGTCTACTGGGTAATCTCAGATTAGAAGATGAAAATCCAAATAAATGTTTGGGCCTCAACTATCTGCTTTTTGCTGAGGTGGACTTCCTAATAATTTTCTAGAAAATCAGCCAAGAAACAACCTACTTTGACACTCCAACTTTCTTTGCCAGGTTTCCTGGGAGGTGGCAGTACAGTATATAATGCATTTGTGTTTTGTGCCTTACAATGCTAGGCTGTAGTTTTCTTCTAATCATCATTATATTGATAACAAGTAGGTATTTTCTGGATTTTCAAGTGCAGACAATTTTAAAGAAGGAACAGAAATTTGGTTCAGATTATAGTTCTGCCATATTCTAGCCATATAACCATAATCAGATTTTGAAAAACATAATGCCTTCCTTCTGTATTCCACTGGCATGATGAAAGTAGACTATAGAGGCAAGAGCTGCAGCAGGAAGACCAGTTATGAGACTATTGTGGTAAAAAATGGCAAGAAGAATAGCAGTGGAAGTGGTGGGGGATTTTCTGGTTGGTCTTTTTTTTTTTTTCAGATAAAGCTCAGTAACTTCCTCAGGGATAGACAACTTATGAGGGGCAGGGCTAGGTGTATAGGTTAGGATACTCTGAACTGAAAGTAACAGAAAACTCAGCTTTGAGTAGTTTAAATCGTAAAGGAATGTATTGACTTAAAAATATGGAAAGGGTTTGGATGGGTTTCAGAGTTGGGTAATCTAGTGTCTTTTGCTCAATTCTCTGCTCTGTGTATTGGCTTCATTCTCAAGCTGGCTTCCTACTTACTAGAAAAAAAGCTGTGGTGATTTCAGCCTGCATGGTCACACACTATAGCATCTGGGGGATTATGTGTGAGCATCTTTCTTTCAAACTAGAGGAGCCTCCATTCTGTGTAGGAATTGACATTGTTTCTCATGAAGAGCATTTCAGGTTTGGCACTTCCTTATGGTAAAAATGGACTCTTATTCTACTTCTACTTTTGGAGAATCTCCAGAGAGATTTTTGTGAATAAAAGAAGGCACTTTTACATTTGCCTTATTTCCCAGTCAACTTTATGGGAGGTGATTTTGTTTTAACTTTGAAAAGTCAAATATTAGCCATAAAAAACAAATTTTTATTATCAACTCTTTTAGCCCCATCATTTTCACATTAAGTATTTGCCCATAAGGCAGACACAATAATCAGTTTTCATTGTACAGAGAACCCAATTTCCCAGGTCCTGAATTGAGAATGTTTGCTATGCTCATAAAATTATTGCTGTCAGGAGAATTGTGCAATGTTTCTTACCCCCTTTACTGCCTTTGATGTTAAAAAATGAGAGCACTTAAAGTGCCATCATTGTTCAAGGGGTACTTAGTAATTTTGGAGAACATATGACAACATAATGCATACTGGGAAGTATTATTGTTGACAAAAATTTCTTGGATTTTTAATTTTTTTTCTTTATTGATATTAGAGAAAGAGGAAGGGAGAGGGAGAGAGAGAGAGATAGAAACATTGATTGGCTGCCTCCTGCATGCCCCCCACTGGGGATCAGGCCCACAACCTGGGCATGTGCTCTGACTGGGAATCGAACTGGCGAGCCACACCAGCCAGGCTTTAATTTTTTTTTTAAACCTCACCTGAGGATATGTTTATTGATTTTAGAGAGAGGGGAAGAGGGAGGAGAGAGAGCAAGAGAGAGAAAGAACCAGGGATTGAACCTGCAACTAGGTATGTGCCCTGACTGCGATTCGAACCCAAAAGCTTTTTGGTGTATGGAATGATGCTCTAATCAACTGAGCCATCGGCCAGGGCTGGAATTTTTTTTTATTTTGAAAATTATGACTATCCTAATAAATTATGTTCATTGTACAAAATGTAATTCAGTTTAGATTTTAGTGCTTAAAAGCAAAATCTTTAAGAACTAGCCTTGGATTATATTTCTTCTTGAAATTTATTTTATTTTTTAAAAGATGACATATAGATAAAATTGTAACCTAATAATTTTCTTCTGATGTTCTAAATTTCGTTATTTTTTTCCGAGGTAAATTTGATAAAAGTAAAGAAAAATTGCAATTTGTACTCACCAATCCTTAGTACCACTGGATATTTTCATGTGAGTAAATTAGATAGCTTAGAAAATTGAATGTGTTTATGTTATCTATGTTCTTCCTCTTTTTTCTCTCTGCTCCATATATTCCTATTCTAGATTACAGCCATGCCAGACTTTTGCTTTTTTTGTTTGTTTATTTTTTCTATACTTATTCATCATCTCTGGCATTTCCCATTCCTGAGTGTCATTCTCCCTCTTCTCTACCTATCAACCTCCTGGTCATCATCCCCATGGAGCACCTAATTTTCAAATTCTTACTGTCATCATGGTATCCTTCTTTGTATTTCTGATATTGGGTATTTGTACTTTTATTTTTTCATTATCAATGTCAGCAGAAGTTAGTTTTTCTAAAGCCAACTATCCCTTTATTTAAACCTTTCCATGTCATTTATTTTTAAATCCTCACCCGAGGATATTTTTATGTTTATCTTCAGGTGAGGGGAGGAGAGAAGGAGAAAAAAAGAGAGACAGATATCGATGTGAGAGAGACACATGGACTGGTTGCTTCTCGCACGACCATGACCGGGGCCGTGGATGAACTGCAACCGAGGTACATGCCCTTGACCTGAACTGCATCCACGAATCATTGGTCCACGCCCTGTGCTCTCACTGCTGAGCCAAACCGGCCAGTGTCATTTTACTTTTGGTATATCTGTTGCAAATGGCATGCAGTATGTGTTTTCCACCCCCTTGTCTATACCGGTCAATTTGTCTATTTATACTTATTATGATTACTGATATATTTGAACTTGTTTCTGCTATATTATTTTTTGCATTTCATGTCCTGCATTTCTATGCCTTATTGCTTCTTTTTATTCATTTTTTGCCATTTAAAAATACTAATAGAACTTTTTTTATTTTTATTTTCCTAATATGTTTTTACTGATTTTTTTAGAGAGAGAGGAAGGGAAAAAGAGATAGAAACATCGATGTGAGAATGTGAGAGAGATACATCAGTTGGCTGCCTCCTGCACACCCCCTACTGGGGATCAAGTCCAAAACCCCAGCTGGGAATCTAACCTGGACCTTTTAGTCCATGGGATGACACTCAATCCACTGAGCCACACCAGCTGGGCTGATTTGTTTTCTTACTCGATTTTTCTAACTGTACTGGTAAATTATAACACATTCAGATTTTAACCTCCTCCTGAACACCACAAGGAATCCTTCCCTGTCATCACCCCCTCCAAACTTAATGCTGTTTTTGTTCAGTATTTTAATTCTTTCCTTTAAAAAATTCTATAAATTAGATCTTTTGGCTATTGTTATTTTATACAGTCAGTGCTTTTTGAGATTTACATAAGTTTACTAATTTTATTTCTTGGTATTTCTTTTTGAGTCTTAGATTTTCTTTCTGGGATCATTTTTCTTCTCCCTAAAGTACATCATTTAGACATTCTTTTAGTATAGGTCTGTTGGTAGTAAATGATTATATTATTTAAATGTTATTATTTTGACCTTGAAACATAGTTTGTATAGGTACACAGTTTTAGTTGGTAGTCATTTTCTTTCATACTTTGTACTTGTTATTTAGCTAGCTTTTGGTTTCCATCATTAAGAAACATATTGCTACTCTAATTGTCATAACTTCAAAGGTTATGGATCTTGTTCTCTGGCTCTTAAGATTTTTTGTTTTTGGTGTTTTTCAGTGTTACTATCATTTACCTGGTATGGATTTTTTAAAAAATTAATCCTTCTTGGGGTACATTGTGCTTCCTGTAAATGTGTATTCACTTCTAGTACTAATTTTGGAAATTTCTTAGCCATTATTACTTCAAATATTATAATTTCTTCATTTACGTTTTGCTTTATGGGATTTGAATTAGACACGTTGAACACAAGTATGTACTATGTATTCAATGTAAAGAAAATGCCAAAATAGCAAAACTGATCTATAAAGTTAGAAATCAAGATGATGGTTTTCTGTGTGTGTGTGGGGGTGTGTGTGGGGGTGGCAATGGGGGTGTGGGGGGGCGGGTATTATATGTAGTGACTGGAAGAGGAGGCTTGAGAATGCTTCTAGTTTGAGTAATATTCATTTTTTAAAAAATCTACTGTTGTTTACACTGATGTGTTCAGTTTTTGAGTTGTATGCTATGTATACTTTTCTGTATTTATATTGTGTTTTAATAGTTAAACATATTCATCTTCTTTTACTCAGTGGGACACTGGAGTACAGGATGGTTTTGTCATTAGTATTGTATTTCAATAAATAAACATATTTTTCTTTTTTCACTCAGTGGGACACTGAAGTACAGGATGGTATTGTCATTAGCAGTGGATTCTGAGTGGGCCCTAGAATGTTGTTCTCCACTCCTACTCACTGGAAGCAGTTACTTATGTTAGTCACACTTTATGGGTTTTATTATAAGCTCTGTAAAGAAATATCCAGTTTTTCAGTGGTGGAGAATGCCTCCCCCTCCCCCCCACCACTTGATTTTAAATGTTAGTTGAGAAGTTGTCTCCAAAATCTAATTCTTCATTCACTTCCAGTGGAGTGGAAGGTTGAGTTATGTTTCTTGGAGCTTGTTAATTTCCTTCTCTGGGGAGAGGGGTACTACTGCAATGGAAGAGGAATGAATAAATGAATGAGTTGATGAATGAATGAATATGAGTGAGAATTTAAGTAGAAAGTGTGAGGGTGACTCAGGGAGGGAGCTGCCTCAGGCAGAGATAGCTTTGACCCACAGTCATATCCATGCTGGTGACTATTGATATAGAGGACAAACACCAGCCTTGTGACTCTTGGCTTGCATATTTATTTGTGGGGGTAGTGGTTACTGCCTTTGGACACTTGGCCTTTGTCTTTTCTTGGGAAATACTTTATGGATTTAGTCATTGTGAATGAGTAATGCATATATGTAGACAGTGATTCCCATGTGAACAACACCATCTCGTTTTGAATGTAATACCTTTAGAAGTTTGCTTTGTGGATAAGTGAAAGGGAGTGAATGGTTATGTCTCTAGAATTTATTAATTCTTTGCAACTTCAGAATATAGTTCAAAATTTATTTTGTTCATTGTAGTTAGATATTACTTTAAGCTCTTTGGGAAGTATCATTTTTGGCAGGGGGTATCAAGTTTGTTAGTTGGAGGGATCCAAAATAGTAATAGTAAAATTTTAGAGACTCTAAGCAATGTATTCCTGAATTTAGGGGTAGAGTTAGTTTTTGGAGAAATAGCACCCCATTCATTAGCTTTAGAGCCTTGCACAAGCAGGTCAGATTAGAAAAATGCAACTCCTTAGTATTAATGGTAATCCAAACTGTCAAACCTTAAGCTTTTTTTTTTGGCACAGTTGTTTTAAAGACTATTTTTTTTTGGGAGCAATTTTAGGTTTGCAACAAAAATGAGAGGAAGGTACAAAGATTTTCCATGTGTCTTCTGCCTGCACACATGCACAGCCTCCCCCATTATCAACATCGTTCACCAGAACAGTACATTAAAAAAAAATGTTTTTATTGATTTTTTAGAGAGAGAGATAAAAACATCGATGTGATAGAGAAACATTGATTGGCTGTCTCCTGCATGCCCTCTACTGGGGATTGAGCCCGCAACCCCGGCACGTCCCCTGACTAGGAATTGAACTGGGACCTCTCAGTCCATGGGATAACGCTCAGTCCACTGAGCACACCAGCCAGGCAGAACAGTACATTTTTTTTTTTACCAATGATAAACTTACATTGACACATTATAATCACCCAAAAAGTTAATATAGTTTACCTTAGGGTTCACTCTTGGTGTTACATATTTTGTGGATTTGAATAAATGTATAATGACATATATTTCATCATTATAATACAGAGTGTTTTTACTGACCTAAAAATCCTCTGTGCTCTGCCTATTCATTTCCACCTGCCCCCACCCCTGGCAACCACTGATCCTTTTACCGTGTCCATGGTTTTGTCTTTTCTAGGAGGTCATATGTTGGAGTTATATGGTATGTAGCCTTTTCGGATTTGCTTCTTTCACTTAGTAATATGCATTTAACTTTCCTCCATGCCTTTTCATGGCTTGATAGCTCATTTCTTTTTAGTGCTGAATAATACTCCATTATCTGGTTATACCACAGTTTATTTCTCTATTCACCTACTGAAGGACATCTTAGTTGTGTCCAAGTTTTGGCAATTGTGAGTAAAGCTGCTATAAACACCCATGTGCAGATTTTGTGTGGACATAAGTTTTCAGTTCCTTTGGGTAAATACTAAGGAGCACAATTGCTACATTGATAGAAGTATGTTTAGTTTTGGGAGAAACTGCCGAACTGTCTTTCCAAGTGGCTGTACAGTTTTACATTCCTATCAGCAGTCTATGAAACTTTCTGCTGCTTCACACCCTCCCAGCATTTGGTGTTGTCAGTGTTCTAGGTTTTGGGCATTCTTATAGGTTTGTATTGGTATTTCATTATTATTTTAATTTGCTTTTTTCTGATGACATATGATGTGGAGCATCTTTTTATATGAGTACCTCTTTTAAATATATTTTAGCCCTGGCAGGTTTGGCTCAGCGGTTAGAGCGTTGGCCTGCGGTCCAGAGAGACCCGGGTTCAGTTCCCGCTAAGGGCACGTACCTTGGTTGCAGTTTGTCCCCGGTCCCTGGTTGGGTCGTGCAGGAGGCAGCCACTCGATGTGTCCCTTTCACGTCGATGTTTCTCTCTCTCTCTCTCTCTCTTCCTCTCTCTCCCTCCCACTCTAGCTGAACAGAAAATGGAAAAATGTCCTCGGGTGAGGATAAAATATATATATATATATATATATTTTTTTTAAAGCTTAATATATTTTAAATATATTAAGCTTTTAAATATATTTTCTTATTCTAGCCTTGGAGTAACTTTTTAAAAAAATTCTCACCTGAGGATATGTTTATGGATTTTAGAGAGAGAGGGAGGGAGAGTGAAATATCGATCAGTTGTCTCCCATACATGTCCTGACTGAGATCGAACACACAACCTAGGTATGTGCCCTGACACGGAATTGAACCACAACCTTTTGGTATATGGGATGAAGCTCCAACCGAGCCACCTGGCCAAGGCCCTTGGGGTAACTTTTATGAGATAGGCAAAGTAGATATTTTTATTTCAGATGTGCAGATAAGAAAAGTGAGATTTAGAAAAGTTTAATGATTGACCAAGATTTCATGACCAAAGTAAGTGGTAGAACTGTGTTTAAATATTTTTCTGACTCTTGAGCCCTGAGTATTTTATACCATATAGAAATATCCTGTTAGGTTAACTGTAATTGAAAAGTAAATTTTAAAAATCCTGTTAGTATCATCAAACTGTCTTTACTGTTCTTCAGACTCATATGAAAATATGTCATTTGTTTCATAGTTTATAGAATAAAATACTTTTATGTATATTATTTTATTTGACCTTCACAAGCACTATAGCTAAGCCTTATAGGTAGGTGAAATTCCAGCTCACACAAATGGTATATTATTGAGCCATAACATGAACCTAGTTTTCTGAACTTCAAATTTTCTGTGCTTTCCCATGTTTCTTAGTATTATTGTATAATGTAAATACTCTATCTTTGGAACTGTTCTCAGGGTGATGATGTGAATTTAATGAACAAGTAAATAAAACAAGAATTGTGAAATACATTAGAGTTTCATGGGAGTGCTGTAGCTGCATATACACTGATTTCCCCCTTGGAGATAGACTAACACTCAAGTGTGAATAAATGGAACTAACACACCATAATGCCCACAGCAGTAGTAATGGTTCATTTGCTATACGGGAAAGGGAGGTTTTTGTGCATTCCAGCAGATTTGTTTGCTGCCAGAGCTGAGGAGATACTTGTATTTAGAGATAATGGTCCTTTTAAGTCCAGTTAATAAATGGCATTAAAGTAGATTTCTTTGGCCCAGACGGTGTGGCTCAGTGATTGAGTGTCGACCCAAGCACCAAGAGGTTGCCGGTTTGATTCCTGGTCAGGGCACATGCCCAGGTTCTGGGCCCAGTCCCCAGTGGGGGGCATGGAGGAGGTGGCCAGTCGATGTTCTCTCTCATCGATGTTTCTGATTCTCCCTCCCTCTCTCTAAAATCAATAAAGAAAAAAAAAAAGTAGATTTCTTTGGCCCTGGGTGGTTTGGCTCAGCGGTTAGAGCGTCAGCCTGTGAACCAATGAGTCATGGGTTTGATTCCAGTCAAGGGCACGTACCTCGGTTGTGGTTCATTCCTGGCCCTGGTTGGGTCATGTGGGAGGCAACCAGTTGATATTTCTCTCTTTCTCTCTCTCTCCTTCCCTCTCCCTCCCTCCCTCCTACTCTCTCTCTCTATATATATTAAAAAGTAGATTTCTTTGGTAGGTAATGGTTTTCTCTCCTGAGAGCATTTTTTTTTTAAACTCTTACCCAAGGATGTATTTTTATTGATTTTTTTTTTCAGAAAGTGAGAGAGAGAAATATTGATGTGAGAGAAATGTCAGTCGGTTGCCTCCTGTATGCGCCCCAACTGAGGATGGAACCGACAACCTAGGTGTGTTCCCTGCCCAGGCATCGAACCTACAGCCTTTTGGTATGTGGGGCAACACTCCAACCAACTCAGCCACCTGGCCAGGGCCTGAAAGCATTTTTTTAAAAAAGATCACTGGAACAACTAGCTACCAGCCAGAAGACAGTCAGTGAATAAGTGACAACAAAGTATGTCTTTTCTCCAGAAAGCCTCTTTTGCTGACCTACTTTCTGTTGACAGTTTTCATCAGTTAACTCCAAATGAACAGAACCCTATTGTGAGCCTTATAATGATGATAACAATATTAGTAAGTACCATTTACTTACTTGACTTATTCATTGATTTACTCATCAAATATTCATTTGGTACCTACTAGGCCAGGTATTGTGCTGGGTGCTAGAAATGTCATTGTGAGTAAGACTGATTGATCTCTTCTCCTCAGAGCTAATAGTCAGTCCCAGAAAATAGGCAATAAAGCAACTAAGTACAGTAAAAGAGTTGGAATTATATAAAGGGAGGCTGGGGAAACTATGTGTAAGGAAATCTTCCCAGAGGAAATGAGGCTTAAGCTAAGGTCCAAGAATGTGTAAAAAGAGATAATAAGGAAAATAATTTCAGTGAGAGAGAACAACAGGTGTGAAGACCTGTAGGTGAGTGAGAGAATGGCAAGTCTAAGAGATCAGACTAAACAAGACTGGAAAATTGTGTAAATGATCCTGAAGAGGTACGCAGTAGCAGCCAGTGCCTTGTAGGCTACAGAAAGGATTTTAGACTTTATTCATTGAGGAGTTTTAAGAACAGGAATGACCCAATTTAAAAAGATCTTTTTGACTGCAGTATTTGTTTTATTAAATCCACCTAGTGTTACCTAGAAAGATATTAATTACATGATGTTTATATTACATAACATTAAAAGTTAAGGTGAACAAAAATCAAGGGGAGACCAATTAGGAGAATGTTATAGGATGATGCTGGCTAGGACCAGGGGACATGACAGTGGAGATAAAGTGAAAATGGTGACTAAAGATAGATATTTTGCAGGTAGAATTAGTAGGGCTTGATGAATAATTGGATGTATAGGATGACAGAAAGTG
Organism: Tadarida brasiliensis; assembly: GCA_030848825.1. Classification (NCBI taxonomy): domain Eukaryota; kingdom Metazoa; phylum Chordata; class Mammalia; order Chiroptera; family Molossidae; genus Tadarida; species Tadarida brasiliensis. The sequence continues at coordinate 33,943,173 of CM061264.1, forward strand.
AATAATCAAGAATGACTGGATTTGGTAGTACTGTCACTGAAATGGAAAACAGGAAGAGCACGACTGAGTAGAGATAAGTTGAGTTTTTAGTCATGGTACAGACAAGGTAGTTGTACATAAAACTATAGAGCTCAGGAGAGAGATTTGGAATGGAGATATTAATTTGGGTGTCATCTGTAAAATGTAGGTAGAGAGAAGAGTTTCAAGGACAATCAGCTTTTAAGGATCTAAGGTGATGAAGGAAGAGCCTGCAGTGGTGTTTGAGTAGTGTTTTCAGAGATACGAAGAAAAACAGAATGTTTTCATAGAGATGGAAATAAAAGTGTTTCAAGACAGAGGAATGAATGATACTATCAGATGCTGCTGAGCAGTCAAGAAAAAAGAAATGATGGACTAAAAATACAGCAGAGGTTCTTTACATGGAGACCATTGGTAACCTGGCAAGAATGGTTTAAATAGGGTGCTAAGATCAGGATATTTGGAGTGTGTTGAAAAATGAATAGGAAGTGAGAATTTGGAGACAGGGAATGTAAACTCATTCAAGAATTGTGGTTGTGAAGGGAAAAAGAATTCATAAGGGAGTGTTTGTAGAGGGATGTGTAGCAATTAAGGGGGGGAAAATTCCCCCTTATCTCAAGGTGGGATACATTTGATTATGTTTAAAATGCTATCTGGAAGCTAATGGAAGATTGTGAAGAATATGGAGAATCAAGGGATAACTAGTAGAACATAGAAGGCTGAATGAGACAGGCTTCACCTGATGTAATGTGTTGTCAAATAAATGCAATACCATTCTAGTTTCTAAGAGAAAGTGATGAGTCAGAATTTAGTTATTTGCCCTGACCTCAGCCAAACTTTCTGATCGTGCAGCTGTCCTTCTCAACCTGCTATGAATATTGCCTGGGGCCCTGACGGTTTGGCTCAGCAGTTAGATCATCGGCCTGCGGTCCAGAGAGACCTGGGTTCGGTTCCCGCTAAGGGCGCATTTTGTCCCCGGCCCTGGTTGGGTCGTGCAGGAGGCAGCCACTCAATGTGTCCCTTTCACGTCGATGTTTCTCTCTCTCTCTCTTCCCCTCTCTCCCTCCCACCCTATCTGAACAAAAAATGGAAAAATGTCCTCGGGTGAGGATTAAAAAAAAGAATATTGCCTGGGAAAGTGAGGATTGGGAAATCGTTGTTACTTGGACTACCTTTATCTGATTGGAAACTACTTGTTCCACTTTGCCTTAGGTCTGCCTTTATGGTACTAGACAACATGGCACAGGATCTGGAGCTCTGGGCATCCATCTTGCAAGTACAGGCTTTTGTGTAGGTGCAAGGAGAGGGTAAGGAAGGCTGAAGGGATGGATTTCCATGGAAGCATTTCTCTGTCCCTAAAGAGATTCAGAGAGGGTCACATATGCATTTTATAGACTTTTTGTTTATTATTATTGCCCCCAAATATAATCCATCACCTTACTCATTTAAACTGTTCAGGAATCCAAAACTGTCATGTAGATTTAAAGAATGATATTCCCAGTTTTATATAGATTGTTTCAGAAAGTAGAAAAAGAGGAAACACTCCCTTTGCTCATTTTATGAGGATAGTATAATCGTGATGCTAAAACTGGTAAGGAGAATTTGAGAAGAGAAAGTACATAGGCCAGTTATTTTATTTATTTATTTTTGGTCAATCCTCACCTGAGGATATTTTTCCATTGATTTTTTTTTTTTTAAGATGAATGGAAGGGAGGGAGGGAGGTAAGGAGAGAGAGAAATATCAATGTGAGAGAGATGAACTTGCAACCCAGGTATACACACTTGACTGGGAACTAAACCCAAGATCCTTTGGTCCATAGACTGACACTCTAACCGCTGAGCCAGACCAACCAGGGCATCCAGTCTAACTTAACATAGAAGCAAAAATTCAAAATAAAAACTTCTAGAGCTACATGAATATATTAAAAAACTATACATTTAAGGAAAATAACACCAATCTTATACAAACTATTTCAGAAAATAGAGGAGGAAGGAACACTTCCCAGCTAGTTTTAGAAGGCCAGTATAATTGTGGTACCAAAATCTGACAAATGCAATTATAATAAAAGAAAACTAGAGATCATTATCCCTTATGAAGATAGGTGCAAAATCATTAATGAAGTATTAGCAAAATGAATCTAGCAACATATTTGACAAAGTTGGGTTTAACTCAGATATGCAAGATTAGTCTAATATTAGAAAAGCAATCACTGTAATTCACCACATTAACAGAATAGAAGACAAAAACTATATGATCATTTCAGTATATGCAGAGAAAGTACTTGACATAATCAATACCCATTCATAGTAAAAAATATAAACAAATTAGAAATAGAAGGGAACGTTACCAATTTGATAAAAGTTATCTATGAAACATCTACAGCTAACATATTTAGTGGTAAAATATTGAACTGTCTGTGATAAGATGAGAAACAGGTAAGGATGTCTACTGCAGACAATCCTAGAAAGTGGAAAGAAGTAAAACACTATTCATAGAGAACATGCTTATTTATATAGAAAAATTCTACAGAATCTATAAAATATTACAACTAGTATTGAATTTAACAAAGTTGCAGGATACACAGTCAATATATAAAGATGAATTGCAGCCCTGGCCGGTTTGGCTCAGCGGTTGGAGCGTCGGCCTGCGGTCCAGAGAGACCCGGGTTCGGTTCCCGCTAAGGGCATGTACTTCGGTTGCAGTTTGTCCCCAGCCCTGGTTGGTTGTGCGGGTGGCGGCCACTCGATGTGTCCCTTTCACGTCGATGTTTCTCTCTTTCTCTTTCTCCCTCTCTCTCCCTCCCACTCTATCTGAACAAAAAATGAAAAAATGTCCTCGGGTGAGGATAAAAAAAAAAAAAAAAGATGAATTGCAGCCCGGCCAGTGTGGCTCAGTGGTTGAGGTCACTGGCTTGATTCCTGGTCAGGGCACATGCCCAGGTTGTGGGCCCAATCCCCAGTGGGGGGCATATAGGAGGCGGCCAATCAGTGTTCTCTCTCATTGATGTTTCTATCTCTCTCCCTCTCCCTTTTTCTCTCTCTAAAAATCAATAAAGAAAAAAAAATGGATTGCAGCCCTGGCAGGGTGGCTCAGTTGGTTGGAGTGTCATCTCATACACCAAAATGGTTGTGGGTTCAATTTCTGGTCAGGGCACATACCTAGTTTGCGGGTTCAATTCCTGGTCAGGGCACATACCGCGGTTGTAGGTTCAATTCCTGGTCAGGGTACATACTTAGATTGTGGGTTTGATCTCCAGTTGGGGCACATTCAGGAGGCAACTAATCGATGTTTCTCACATTGATGTTTCTCATTCTTTCTCTCCTCGTCTCCCTTCCTCTCTCTCTAAAAATCAATGAACATATCCTCAGGTAAGGATTTAAAAAAATGTAATTGCTGTTTGACCCAGTGATCCCACTTCTAGGAATATAGCCTAAGAATCCCAAAAAACCAGTAAGAATATATGCACCCCTATGTTCATAGCAGTGTTACTTACAATAGCTAAGAACTGGAAACAGCCCAAGTGCCCATCAGTAGATGAGTGGATAAGAATACTATGCAGCTGTAAAAAAGAAGGATCTCTTACCCTTTGAGATAGCATGGAGGGACCTAGAGATTATTATGGTAAGTGAAATAAGCCAGTCAGAGAAAAACAAATATCACATGATCTCACTTATATGTGGAATCTCATGAACAAAATAAACTGATGAACTAAATAGATCCAGAGGCATGGAAGCATGGAATAGACTGATGAATTTCAGAGGGGAGGGGAAGTGGCAAGAGAGTAACCAAAGAATTTATATGCATATATGCATTGCCCATAGTCACAGACAATAGCGCAGTGAAGGCCTGGGGTGGGGTGGGAACCGGGTGGAGGAGGGCAATGGGGAAAAATAGAGGAGACATCTGTAATATGCTCGACAATAATGATAAAAAATGGATTGCATTACTGTACTAAAGCAAGCAATTAGAAAGTGAAATAAAATTTATTTCCATTAACTTCAAAAATATCTACTTAGGGATAAGCTTAACAAAAGAAATATACAATCTTTTTTGCTGAAAAACTATGAAACATTATTTAGAGCAATTAAAATAGATCTAAGTAAATGGAGCAATACTGTGTTTATAGATTGGAAAACTAAATATTAAGATATAATTTCTTGACCTGGCTGGTTTGGCTCTGCTGTTGGAACGTTGGCCCACGGACCGAAGAGTCGCGGATTTGATTCCAGTCGAGGGCGCATATCTTGGTTGCGGTTTGGTGCCCAGCCCTGGTCAGGGTCATGCAGGAGGCGGCTAGTTGATGTGTCTCTCTCACATTGATGTTTCGCTCTCTCCCTCCCTCCCACCCTCTGTCTGAAGATAAATGGAAAAATATCCTCGGGTGAGGATTAAAAAAAAGATGTAATTTCTTTCCAAATTGGTCTGTAATCCCAGCAGGTATTTTTGGTAAAAATTAATAATATGATTCTAAAATTTATATGGAAATGTGAAGAATTTAGAATATCCAAAACAGTCTTGAAAAAGCAGAATAAAGTTAAAGGACTACTACATGATCTGATTTCAATACTTAATATAAATCTCCAGAATCAAGAAAGTGTGGTGCTGGCATAGAGTGGAAAAATAGATAAGTACAGTGCAGTAGATAGCCTAGAAATAGCCTATTTTATTATAATTTGATTTTCAACTATCTGCTGAGGAAAAGATAGTGTTTACAACGAATGGTGCTGGAATAAGTTGATATTCATGTGAAAAAAGAACCCTAACTCCATCTCACATCTTACCCCAAAATTAATCTAAATGGATCGATCGATCATAAACCTAAACATAAAGGCTAAAACAATAAAGCTTCTAGAAATAAAATAATAGAAAATATTTTTGTATCCTTGGCATGAGCAAAGGTTTCTTAGATAAAGATACTGAAAATATTAACCATTAAAAAATATTGACAAATTTACCTTCATCAAAATGAAAAACTTTTGCTCATCAATAGATAGTACTAATGACTTCAGTTGGCAAGCCACAGACTGGGAGAAAATAGTTATCAAACATATCTGTTAAAAGACTGTATTTAGAATATATGATAAACTCTTATAACTCAATAATAAAAAGATAAATAGCCCAGTTATAAAAGGGGCAAAATCTTTTAAGATATTTCATAGAAGAATATATACTGATGGCTAGTAAGCACATGAAAAGATGCTCAACTCATCAGGATAATGGAAGTTAAAACCACAATGAGATACCATTACACACTTACTAGAATGGCTAAGAGTTTATTTATTTTTTTTATTTTATTATTTAAAAAAATGTTTTTATTGATTTTTTTAGAGAGAGAAAGGAAGAGAGAGAGAAAAACATCAATGTGAGAGAAACATTGATCATCTGCCTCCTGCACGCCCCCCAGTGGGAATTGAGCTCACAACCTGGGCTGTGCCCCGAGCAGGAATTGAACTTGGCCTCTCAGTCCTTGGGACGATGCTCAATCCACTGAGCTATCACTGAGCTACACCAGCCGGGCTAAAATTTTAAATACTGATGCCATATATTGGCGTGAATGTAGAGCAATTGGAATTCTTGAGATGAATTTAGAGCAATTTTTTTATTAGTGAGTGTAACATACTAGCTGCAATGTGGAGCAATTGAAACTCATACATTAATGGGAGTATACCATAGTATAATCACTTTAGAAAAAACTCTAGTAGTTTCTTATAAAACTAAACATATACCTATCCCATAATCCAGCAATTCCACTCTTAGGTATTTACCTAAGACAAATGAAATATAGCTCTATTAAAAGATATGTATAGGAATGTTAGTAGCTCAAAACTGTAAATAACCCAAATGTTCATTATTAGGAGAAAGGATAAATAAACTGATATAATCAAATGATTGGATACTGCTACCATCATATGTAACAAGCCTTATACAGAAAGGTTCATACTTGTATAGTTCCATTCATATGAAATTCTGAAGCAGGCACAATTAGTTTGTGGTGAAAAAATGGGACTAGTATTTGCTTGGGGTGAGGAAATAGTGATTTGTTGGGGATTTACCAAGAAAGGACATGATGGAACTTTCTGGATTGATGGACATGTTTTATATTTTAATAGGGATTTGGGTTACCTGAGTGTCTGCATTTTTATCAAACTTATTGAATGGCACACCTAATTGTGTGAAATGGAGAGCCACTTGAGGGTTTTAAGCAGGAGTGCTGTGATTTAATTTACCTTTAAAAGGATCACTTTGTTATGTTGATAATAGACTATAGAGCAGCAGTTCTCAACCTGTGGGTTGCGACCCCTTTGGGGGGTCGAACGACCCTTTCACAGGGGTCACCTAAGACCATCGGAAAACACATATTTCCGATGGCGATTCATAACAGTAGCAAAATTACAGTTATGAAGTAGCAATGAAAATAATTTTATGGTTGGGGGTCACCACAACATGAGGAACTGTATTAAAGGGTCGCGGCATTAGGAAGGTTGAGAACCACTGCTATAGAGGAATAAAGGCAGAAGCAGGAATGGGATTCTAGGTAGGAGATGATTGAGGGAGGGACCATGGTGGCTTAGATGGCAATTTCAAAAACTAACAGGATTTTTCATAGCTCATTTAGCAGAAAACCTTGACCAAACTTGAACTCTTCTGGTGACAAAATTGAACTGAGATTCTTTAGAGTTTTTATCATGTTTACTGTCATACATCTTGCTACAGAAATTTTAATGTGTTTAATGTATTTTGTTGTTGCCCTGGTCTTTATTGGAGTGTTATATAATATATAACATGTATATGCTATTACTTTAATATCCCCCCCACCAAATTCCTATTTCTAAAACATGACTAAATCCAAGATTTTTGTTTAAAAGAGTGTAAGCATATGTCTGTGGAGATAGTGGAAAATGGTTGTATTCTGGATGTATTTTAAAATCAGAGCCATTTAAAATCCTGATGGATAGGGGTATGGACACATGAAAAACAGCGGTGTTCAGACATCCAGAGTTTTGGTCTGAACAACCAGGAGAATAGAATCACCATCATCTGAGATGGGGAAAGGCTGTGGATGGAGTCAGTTTTGGTGGAAAGAACAAGTTCAGTTTGGGGCATGTTGTATTTGAAATGTTGAGTAGGGTATTAGTTATAAGTGTAAGGAGTTTGTGAGACAGGTCTGGGAAGATCTCTTCTAGAATGTTGAAGGGGAGGGTAAGTTGATACAGTTTTGGGGAGCAGTCTCTGATACTTTATGACTCAGCAATCCCACATTTAGTGTACACTTCTAAGAAACCCTTTTTAAAAAATATATATGTACGAAATAATACAAGCATGTTTATAGGAGTATTATTTTGATGGAGAAGAAAAACACGGAAAGAAAATTGTTTCTATTTATTGGAGACAGATAAATAAATACTAGTGTATTTATAGATTGAATGACTGACTATACTGAAGATTAATGAACTAAAGTGAAATACAGTTGACCCTTGAACAACATGGGTTTAAATTTCATGAATTTATTTATATGTGGATTTTTTTCCAATACATATACAGTCAGCCCTCTGTATTCCTGGGTTTTGCATCTGTTGATTCAACCAACTTCGAATTCAACCAACTACAATGGAAAACAGTATTTTTTATCCATGGGAATCTATGGATTTGGAGAGCCAACTGTGTGCATTGTTCTAGGTCATTTTATATAAGGGACTTGAACATCTGTGGAATTTGGTATCTGCAGAGAGACCTGGAACTAATCTATGGATACTGAGGGACAACTGTAAATTATTTTGGGAGTCAGAAGTTATCCACAGATTTTTTACTGTGTGGGGGTTGGTTCCCCTAATTCCCGCTTTGGTGAAGGGTCAAATGTACATCCACATAGGTGAATTTCCCCAATTATAATGTTGATTGATGTCAGCAGATGAACACATACACTTTTGTGTATATATAATTTAAAAACAGTATTTATAATAAATGAATATATATGTAATAAAATATAATGACACATATGGAAAAGATAAACAAAAATTAAGAATAGTTGTAAAGTGGGGACTAGTGGCAGGTGGGATTTGATAGAGTTGGAAATCAAGTCACAGGGGCCCCAACTCTTTTGGTAAGGATTCTTTCTCATGATAGTGGTACATGTAGATCTCTTTGTTATATTATTTTGTATACATATTTTTTTTGTCTAAAATAGCTTCTAATTAAAAAATAAGTCTCATTTCATTCCTTTTATATCCCTGATGCTAATGGCATGAATGCTTTACAATTCATCAGCAGTTAATGGCTGGCCTAAGGAGTGCCTGGATATCTACACTGGCAAGATGGTTCCATCTAGTGGGGAAAGTGTCGCAAGTATTTTAAGAGATATTCCTTTTGGGAAGGAAGAATAAAGAGGTGATACTTAAAATTTCACTAAAATTTAAGAGACAAAGGAAAAGGTGATCATTTAAAAATATTTAGTCTTTGCCATTATTAAGATAATACTATAAATTTCCTAGGACATTTAGTGCAGACCTGTAGGACTCAGATGGGTCCTTTTCTCTAACATATTTGTGTTTTGTTTTTCAGAAGGAGTTGAGCCTTCCAAGAAGAGGCAGCTTGTAAGTAGATGATAATTACCATTTTGGTTGTGATTAAGGTTATAATCTCCTGCTTAGAAATCCTTCCTGGGGACTGTTCTTAGTATTACATAGAGGAATCTCATTCACGAGTGTTTTTTCCCCCCTGTGGATTCCTGTCTTGGCCAGGGAAGCTGGTGGGCCAGTCAGCTTCTCTTGCTAAGTTATTCCTCCTCTCACCCCAAATCCTCTCTTCTGTCTCATTTTTTTCATGGCAGTGGGGAAAGCTGCCACTTAAATACCCATCACAGTCCTATACTTGTGTTTTGGGATTTACTGAGTTTTAGTAAACTTAAGCTTTTTGAGAATGTTAAAATGAAAATTCCTGGCATCTACATCTGTCCCATAACATGGTACTAGGGCAGAGTCCAACTTTTCTGACAGGTTGGGGCAAGGGCAGCAGCTAAGTTTGGGGACAGGGTTGGCATAGGTCTTTCTTTCACCCATTTATTCTATTCTGGCTTCTGGGGTAGTGAATTATCTTTGTACCTGGATTTTAATTTCTTATATTTTCTCTTTTTTTTTGCTGCAATTTTTATTAATTTATTTTTGTTACAGATGTTTCTCCTTTTCCCCCCATTGACACCCTCCTCCCTATCCCGCATGTCCTCCACCCCCAGCATTGTTGTCTATGTCCATTGGTTATGCACACATGCATATAAGTTCTGTGGTTTATCTCTTCCCTCCCCCCTGTCCTCCTCTTCTGAGGTTTGTCAGTTTGTACCCTACTTCTATGTCACTGGGTCTATTTTGTTCATCAGCTTGTATTGTTCATTATATTCCACAAATAAGTGAGATCATGTGATATCTGTCTTTCTCTGATTGGCTTATTTCGCTTAGCATAATACTCTCCAGGACCCTCCATGTCGTCTCAAACGATAAGAGATCTTTCTTTCTTACAGCTGCATAGTATTCCATTATGTATATGCACTACAGCTTTTTTATCCACTCATCTATTGATGGACACTTGGGCTGTTTCCAGATCTTAGCAATTATAAATAGTGCTGCTGTGATCATCGGGGTACATATATTCTTTCTGATTGGTGTTTCAGGCTTAGGATATATTCCTAGAAGTGGGATCACAGGGTCAAATGGCAGTTCAATTTTTAATTAAAAAAGAAATTTTTTTTTTCCTTTATTGATTTTACAGAGAGAGGAAATGAGAGGAGAGAGAGAGAGACATCGATGAGAGAGAACATCGATTGGCTGCCTCCTGCATGCCCCCCCACTAGGGATCGGACCCACAACCTGGGCATGTGTCCTGACCGGAAATCGAACTGGCGACCTCTTGATGCATGGGTCAACACTCAACCACTGAGCCACACTGCCCGGACCAATTTTTAATTTTTTGAGGAAACACCATATTGTTTTCCATAGTGGCTGTACCAGTCTGCATTCCCACCAGCAGTGTACTAGAGTCCCATTTTCTCCACACCCTCTTCAGCACTTGTTGTTTGATGATTTGTTGATGGCAGCCATTCTGGCAGGTGTGAGGTGATACCTCATAGTCGTTTTAATTTGCATCTCTCTGATGATTAGTGACATTGAGCATTTTTTCATATATCTCTTGGCCATTGGTATGTCCTGTTTGGAGAGGTGTCTATTTAGGTCCTCTGCCCATTTTTAAATTGGGTTCTTTGTCTTCCTTTGGTTGAGTTGTATGGATACTCTATATATTTTGGAAATTAGCCCCTTAACTTATGTATTGTTGGCAGTTATGCTCTCCCATATAGTGGGTTCCCTTTCCATTTTGATGCTTGTTTCTTTTGCCGTGTAGAAGCTTTTTAGTTTGATGTAGTCCCATTTATTAATTTTTTCCTTTGTTTCTCTTGCCTTAGGTGTTGTATCAGTGAAAATTCTGCTGCGTGTAATATCTGAAATTTTGTTGCCTACATTTTCTTCTAGGATTTTTATGGATTCACGAGTCACATTTAAGTCTTTTATCCATTTTGAGTTTATTCTTGTGTATGGTGTAAATTGGTGTTCTAGTTTCATTTTTTTGCATGTAGCTGTCTAATCATCCCAACACCACTTATTAAAGAAGCTGTCTTTACTCCATTGTATGCTCTTGCCACCTTTGTCAAATATTAATTGAGCATAATGTCTTGGGTCAATTTCTGGGTTCTCTGTTCTGTTCCATTTATCTGTATGCCTGTTCTTGTGCTAGTACCAGGCTGTTTTGATTACTATGGCTCAGTAGTATAACCTGATAATCTTGTATTTACTTTGTTCTTCTTTTTCAAGATTGCTATGGCTATTCGGGTCTTTTTTGGTTCCATATAAACTTTTGGAGTATTTGGTCTAGTTCTAGTTCTATGAAATATGTTGTTGGTATTTTAATGGGGATTGCATTGAATCTATAGATTGCTTTGGGTAGTGTGGACTATTTAATGATGTTTATATTTTCTTGGACTGCTTTTTCTCTAAGAATTCTGTTGGGGCAGTACCGCAAATTTAGGAATCACCTAGAACAACAGTTTTTAACTTTTTCATCTCATGGCATACATAAACTAATTATTGAAATTCTGTAGCACACCAAAAAATATATTTTTTCCTGATTTGACAGAAAAAAAGTAGGTATGATTTCGATTCATTCACACTGGATGGCTGTTGTGTTGTCTTTTTTTTTTTTTTTTTTTTTTTTTTTAACAATCTAAGGGAAAAGAGGTCAGTGCCCCTGACTAATAGTCAGATAGTGCATGTTTTAAAAATTCTTGCTGCACACCGATTGAAAATCGCTGATCTAGAATGCTTCTTAAAATGCAGATTCTGAACTTATTTAAATTAGAATTTCCACATTGGGGCCCAAGAACCTGTACTATATACCTACACCCAACACCCACCATGATTTTGCTAAGAAGCCAAATTTAGGAAACACTAAAGAAGTAGGACTATGATAAAACAATGACTTTGAAACTTTTTTACAGAAACATGAAATGTAATTGAGAAGTACACAACAGTATCCTATTTATTTATTAAGTATACTTCATGTATATATCATGTGCATTTTTCAAATGTATGAAACACAGTAATTCTTTGTTACTATCATTTTAGGATTTTGTTTTGTAAAAATGTTCTTGTGATTAAGTTGTCCTCTGTAAATTTTGTAAAGCCTTTTGTTTGGTTTGTGAAAGCTCATTGTGACTTGATATAAAGAGATTGGATTTTATGAATCAAATCTCCTAGGGTTCAGTCTTGATTATGTTACTTAATTAGCTTTGTAAACATAGACAAATCTCTTCATCTCATTAAAAATCATAGTACTGATTTTTTCTCTTATAGCTATTACAGTAATGGATCATTTAATATATGTGAAGTGCTTCATCTCTTATAGTTTTGTTCTAGGGTGTGTTAGTTTTAGAATTCTTGTAAACATACTGGGTTAAATTTGGATACATTTTATTAAAAGCCACATTCTTTAAATTTAGTTCTAACAGTGGGTCTCAATTCTAGGTTTGCAAGTGTCCCGAGTTTTCTAGAAACTGGACAAGGGCGCTATCAGGACTCTTAGTAGAGTTATACACTGTGTAGGTATACATAACTGAAAGGGAGTGGTTTTTCAACATCATGTTCAGCAAATATTTGTACTTGGTCACTTTCCTACTATTTCTGGCTTTTTGTTTGCTTGCTTGTTTTTTGGTTCCCTCTATTTGGAAGTTCTCTGAGATTTGTCTTTGCTTAAGATTAGGTGAAATGAATTAAGAGCCTGAGGCAGGTAGCTTCTTCCAGGAATGGGTGCCTTCAATGAAGGGAGTTTGCTGAGAAGTAGGAGGAGAAGGAAGAAATAATATCTTGTGCAACTGATTTTTATTTGAAACTGAAGGAATTATTGGATCATTTTAGTTTTCAACTAGAGGAGTCTCTTGGTCATTTTAGTGGTATCTAAAGTCAGGCCTACGCTAATTGCCTTAAATATTAAATTAATAAGAATCAGAAATAAATACTTTGTAATAAAGTAACTCACGTTTAAACAATTGATAATTCAGCCCTTACCAGTTTTTCTCAGTTAGAGCATTGGCCAAAGGGTCGTGGGTTTGATTCCCAGTCAAGGGCACGTACCTGAGTTGCAGGTTTGATCTCTGGCTACAGTTGGGGTCATGTGGGAGGCAACCAGTCAATGTGTTTCTCTCACATTGATGTTTCTCTCTCTCTCTCTCTCTTTTTCTCCCTCTTTCCCTCCCTCCCTCCCTTCCACTCTATCTCTATCTAAAAATCAAAGGAAAAATATCCTCCTGTGAGGATTAACAAAAAATAATGAAATAAAATAAAATAAATAGCCCTGGCTGTTTGGCTCAGAGGTTAGAGCATCAACCCGTAGACCAAAGGGTTGCGGTTCGATTCCAGTAGGGGCACATACCTCGGTTTCAGTTCAGTCCCCAGCCCTGGTCAGAGTTGTGTGGGAGGCAGCCAGCCAATCGATGTATCTCTCCCCCCCCCCCCCAGCTCCACTCTGTCTGAAAATAAATGGAAATATATCCTCGAGTGAAGATTAAAAAATTTTTTTAAAAAATACAATTGATCATTCATTAAATACACATTAATACCTACTATGTGTTGGGCACTAAGTTCTGAGGTTATAAGATTCAATTAGGCACATTCCTTTATTTTGAAGACTTTTAGTTAAGCAATCCAGAAGCTCCTCAGTACAAATAATAATTTTTTAATCTTTAATATTGGAGGAGTAGAAAAAGTTTTATTCTGAAAGGAAGCCAGGAAACATGGATAGTAATCTAGGCTTTGCCACTAACAAGTCCTATATGGTTTCAACAGGAACGACCATTTCTGGACCTGAATTGCCTCATTGTAAAATTATCTCTGTGCTTAGTCATCTCTCAAAATAATCGAAGCTCCATGGTACCTGTCTGCATAGACCTGGGCAAGTCTTTGTAGGGAGTGTGCAGTAGGAGGCAAAGTACGGCTTAGCATTTGCAGTAGAGAAGCCAGGAAGGTAAGAACCACAAAGCATAAGATGTTTGTATAAGTTTAATTAGTACTTTAAAAAGTTTGTAGCAAGTATGGAGAAACTGACATTAATAAAACAAGTGATTTACCATTTGCCCCATTGTTTCTTGTTCTTGTAGCCTAGTCTAAAAAGTTGTAAAAAGTTATTATAATTATCATCTGAGTCTTGGTCCAAAGGGGAGGGGTGTTATTTACATCCCTTTTTGCTTCTGTGCTAGATGGCTCTTGCAAAAGCAGATTCTACTGTATGCCCATTCCAGGTATAAAGGTCCATTTTCTTTGGCATACTTTAGTATACTTTATGGGCACAGAGAAATTTGGGGTTTGCAGCTAGTTTGTTCTTGTCTTTTGAGAGGGAGTCAGGTTCAGTTAATTAGCATAATTTTGAAAATACATGAATGATGTAAAACAAATGAGGTTTAGTAATCTTGGAGGCTCTCAATTGTTATACTTTTCCATGCAATATGACAGTTGCATTAAAATGGACAGAACTCAATAATGGAGTTCTAGATTCATGTGATATCTTGGCATTATACAAAATACACTCTCTTCCATCCAACAAGTAATTCCTTCAGTATCTCCAAATTAGTAAGTGGAAGTATAGCATAGAAATGAAGAGCTTTGGCTTGAGAGTCAGGCAGACCTGGATTTCGGTCTTGTCATTACCATTTTGATAAAACAAGTTACTATATTTCTGTTTGTTTTTTTGCCTCCATTCATTTGTTCTTTTGTTCAAATTAATCATCCATATGTTTATCATACTATATTTATTCAGTTCTTAATTTTTTTAATCCTCACCCGAGGATATTTTTTATATTTATCTTCAGATAGAGTGGGAGAGAGAGAGAGGGAGAGAAAGAAAGGGAGAGAGAAACATTGACGTGAGAGGGACACATCGACATGAGAGGGACACATTGACTGGTTGCCTCCCGCACCACCCCAACCAGGGCCGGGGACGAACTGCAACCAAGGTACATGCCCTTGTCTGGAATCGAACCCGCGACTCATTGGTCCATGGGCCGATGCTCTACCACTGAGCCAAACCGACCAGGGCTCAGTTCTTATTATGTGCAGGCACTATCCTAGATACTGGAGACACAGTATTGTTTAAACAGTTCCGGTTCTCATGGAGCTTCCATGACAAAAACATACATGGTATTGAATGACATGAAGAAAAATAAAGCCAGATGAGAAAAATGTTTTTGTGGCACAGTGTTGAAATTTTAAATTGTGTTGTGTAGGAATTTTCTCATTAAGGTAATATTTGAACAAAGAACTGCGGTCTAGAGTGAGTGATGTTGATATATATGGCAAGAGCATTTCAGGGAGAGGGTGCATACAGTATGTGCTAAGGTCCTGAGGTAGGAGCATGCTTGACATGTTGGAGGACAACAAGGAGGCTGGGTTGGCTATTGGTGAATGAACAGTAGTGTTGTGGTTGCAGGGGGTGGAGGAGCATAGAAGAATATGAGGCGTACCCTGGCTGGTTTGGCTCAGTGGTTAGAGCGTCAGCCTGTGGACCAGAGTCATGGGTTTGATTCTGGTCAAGGGCACGTACCCCAGTTGTGGTTCGGTCCCCGGCTCTGGTTGGGGTCACAGGAGGCAACCAATCGATGTGTCTCTCTCACATCGATGTCTCTCTCTCTCTCCCTCCCTCTCTCTGTCTCTCTTTCTGTTACTCCCCCTCCCTCTCTCTCCCTCCTCCCCTTCCACTCTATCTGAAGATAAAAATGGAAAAATATCCTCAGATGAGGATTAAAAAAAAAAAGAATATGACACAGGGGCTGGATATTGTAGTGCCTTGTAGACAACACAATGGACTTTGTATTTTACATTGATTGGGACAGAAAGTCAGTGGGTAGTTTTAAGCAGAGAAATAATGTGCTCTGTTATAGGGTATGTTTTTTTTTGGTGGGGGAGAGAAATTTGTTCTATTGAGATATAATTCACATTTCATATAGTCACCAGTTAAGAGTATACAATTCATTAGTTTTTAGTGTATTCTCCAGGTTTTACAACTATTACCACTGTCTTAATTCAGAACATTTCATCACCCAAAAAGAAACCCCCTATTCACTAGCAGTCATTCCCCATTCCACACTCCCTCTGGTCCCTGGATTTGCCTATTTTGGACATCACATCTAAGTGTAATTATATAATATGTGGCCTCTTGTGTCTGGCTTCTTTCAGTTTGTATAATTTTTTCAGGATTCATCCATGTTTTAGCATGAGTCAATATTTCATTTCTTTTCAAGGCTAAATAATATTCATTTGTATATATGTACATTTATTTTGTTTATCCATTATCTGTTGATGGACATTTGGGTTGCTTTCACCTTTTGGCTATTGTGAGTAAATGCTGCTATGAATGTGGGTGTACAAGTATCTGTTTGAGTCCCTGCTATAAATTATTTTGGATTGATACCTAGAAGTGGAATTTTTGGATCGTATGGGAATTCTACATTTAACTTTTTGGGGAACCACCATACTGCTTTCCATAGCAGCTGCACCATTTTACATTCCCACCAGCAACACAGCAGGGTTCCAGTTTTCCCACAGCCTAACCAACACTTTTTATTGTTCATTTAAAAAATAATATCCATCTTAATAGGTGTGAAGTGGTATCTCATTGTGGTTTTAATTTGCATTTTCTTAATTACTAGGGATGATGAGCATCTTTTCATGTGCTTATTGGTCATTTGTAAACCTTTGGAAAAATCAAGTCCTTTGCCCAGTTTTGAATTTGGTTGTTTATTTTTGTTGTTTAGTTGTTGGACTTCTTTATAGATTCTAGGATATTAAACTCTTATCACATATATGGTTTGCATATATTTTCTCCCATTTTGGGGATTGTGTTTTAACTCTCTTGATAGTGTCCTTGATACACAAAAGTTTTTAATTTTGATGAGGTCTTTTTTTTGTTGTTGTTATTGCCTGTGCTTTTGGTGTCATATCCTAGAAATCATTGCCAAATCCAATGTCATAAAGACTTCCTATGTTTTCTTTTACAAGTTTTATAGTTTTCGCTCTTATGTTTAGGTCTTTAATCCATTTTGAATTAATTTTTGATTATGGTTTAAGGTAAATGCCTAACTTTATTCTTTTGCATATGAAAATCTAGTTTTCCTAGGACCATTTGTTGAAAAGACTGTCCATACCTCATTGAATGATCTTGACACCTTTGTCAGAAATATTTGACCACATTTGTGAAGATTTATTTTGGGGCTCTCTATTCTGTTTCATTGGTCTATGTTTGTCCTTATGCTTGTATCACAGTTTTGGTTATGGCAGCTTTATACTAAGTTTTGAAGTCAGGAAGTGTGAAATCTAAGTACCAACTTTGGCTATTCAGGGTCCTTTGTGATTCCTGAATGCTAGGTTGAGTTTCTCTATTTCTGCAAAAACAAAAACAAAACACATCGTTGGGATTTTGATAGAAATTGTATTGAATTTCTAGATCATTTGGGGTATTTTTGTCATCTTAACAATATTAAATCTTCCAATCCATGAACATGGGATATTTCTTTCAGAAATGCTTTTTGTAGTTTTCAGTGTGTAGGTCTTTTAATTCTAAATATTTTACTCTTTGTGATGCTATTATAAATGGAATTATTTCTTAAAATTTTTTGGATTGTTAATTGTTAGTGTATAGAAGTACAACTGAGCCCTGGCCGGTTTGGCTCAGCGGTTAAAGCGTCTCCTGTGGACCAGAGAGTCCCGGGTTCGGTTCCCACTAGGGGCACGTGCCTCGGTTGCAGTTTGTCCCCGGCCCCAGTTAGGGTCGTGTGAGTGGCGACCACTCAATGTGTCTCTCTCATGTCGATGTTTCTCTCTCTCTCTTCCCCCCTCTCTCCCTCCTGCTCTTTCTGAAGATAAATGCAAAAATGTCCTCAGATGAGGATAAAAAAAAGAAATACAACTGATTTTTTGGGGTCAGTTTTATATTCCACAACTTTGATGAATTTGTTTCTCCTTGTGGTTTTGATTTTCTTTTCACTAATAACTAATGATGTTGAGAATCTTTTCATGTACTTGTTGGCTATTTGAATATCTTCTTTGGAGAGATGTCTGTTCAAGTTCTTTGCCTCTATTTTAAATTTATTTGTCTTTTTATTGTTGAATCGTAAGAGTACTTTATATATTCTGTATACTAGACCCTTATTAGATACATGATTTACAAATATTTTTTCCAGTTCTGTGGGTTGCTGTTTCACTTTCCTAATAGTGATGTTTGATGCACAACAGTTTGTAATTTTGAAGTCCAGTTTATCTGCTTTTTCTGTGGTTGTGCTTTTGATATCATATCTAAGAAACCATTGCCTAATTCAAGGTCTGATTTGTTCCTGGGTCTTAATTTATAAAGGTAACTGAGTGATAACACAAAGGTCAATACTATTGAAAGAAGAATTTATTACTTATAATTTCCTCAAGAGGGGGTGGGCACAGCATGCCATGCCACAGAGGGCCACTTGGGGAAAGTACAAAAAGGAGGCAGAAAGGAGCAAGGGAAAAACCTAAGCCAATGTCTTTATTGGAGTTTCTGCAGAAAAGACAGGGCAGAGCAGAGGAAACTGCTTAAAGTTGGTTACTTTCGATGTCAGCGGGCTCTGGGCTACAGCAGTGGTCTTTAGTTGTGTGGTACATGGCCCTGAGTGATATAGGGCAAGGGAAATATTGGCTTGATGTGTGAGTTTGAGAAAAGAGGTGGTTGGGAATATGGTCTCAGGATTGATTGGAGGTTTGTAATAGGATTTTGCACACTTGAAAAGTTGGATCACAGGGGAGATACAAACAACTTTGGCTGTTAGTTTGGCCCTGTGATTAATGGATGCCAAGTAGACAAATACAGAATCTAAGAAAAAACAGAACTAGTGATGATTGTGATGATTTACCTGTTTCCTTTTAAGGGTTTTAGCTCTTACTTTAGATCTTTGATTCATTACTATTTTATTTTTTTACATGGTGTAAAGCAATGGTCTGATTTCATTGTTTTGCCTATGGATAGCTGTTTTTCCAGAACCATTTGTTGAAGCAACTCTTTTTTCCGTATTGAATAGTTGTTTTAGGTTTTAACTAGGTCATTGGCTGCTCAGACTACAGTGAGAGCAGGAGTGAAAGCAGGGAAGTGAGGAAACCATTAAAAAATTCAGTCAAGCCCTGGCCCATTTGGCTTAGTGGTAGAGCATCGGCCTGCACACAATGAGTCCCAGATTCGATTCTAGCCAAGGGCACATACCTCGGTTATGGTTTGATCCCTAGCCCTGGTCGGGGTCGTGCGGTAGGCAACCGGTCAATGTGTCCCTCTCACGTAGGTGTTTCTCTCTCTCTCCCTCTCTCTCTACCTGAAATAGATAGAAAACTATCCTTGGGTGAGGATTAAAAAAAAAAAATTCAGTCAAGGTGATGGTAGCTTAGACTGCGTGGTAGCAACTATGGTGGTGAGAAGTGGTTGGATTCTGGATAAATTTTAAAAGGAAAGCTGACATTTGTTGATAGTTAATTTTGGTATATGAGAGAAAGAGGAATTGATGGGGATGGTAAGGTTTTAGTGCTGACTAGCTAGATTGATATGGTTGCAGCAAGGTTTTTTTGTTTTTGTTATTTTTGTTCTTGGGAGGGGCAGGAGTGGGGGTTGTTGGAGGAATCAGGATTTTGGTGCTTGATTCTTAACATCCAAGAAGGAGTGTTGAGAAGGCAATTAATTGTATATATGAATCTAGGGATCAAAAGTGAGATCTGGCCCAGCCAGTGTGGCTCACTGGTTGAGTGTTGACCCATGCACCAAGAGGTCAGTGGTTCAATTCCTGGTCAGGGCACATGACCAGGTTGTGGGCCCAATGCCCAGTCGGGGACATGCAGAAGGCGGCCAGTTGATGTTCTCTCTCATCAATATTTTGATCTCTCTTTCCCTCTCTTTCTAAAATCAATAAAGAAAAACAATTTTTTTTTTTTAATTTTAAAAAAAGGTGAGATCTGATCTGGAGATATGCATTTGGAGTTTCATGGTATATAGATGATATTTAAAGCTATGAGATTGGATGAGATAAACTACTGAAGTGCTACATCAGCTTACTGGTGATGGTCAATGAACTGTTTGTTACCAGTTTGCATTAGTTAAGTATAGAAATTTAAAGTAAGCAATTTGACATTGTAGTGACCGTCAAGCATTTGATCATTATTTCTGTTAATTCATATTGTATTTTGCAATGGTTTGTGATGGATTAAAAATTTCACCTGGGAGAATTCCAGTCAAAATGGCAGTGTAAGTAAATGCGGCATTTTCCTCCTCCCACAACTACATCAAAATTACAACTAAACTACAGAACAACCATCATTCAAAACCGCCTGAAATCAAGCTGAATGGAAGTCCTACAACTACGAAATTAAAGAAGAAGCCATATAAAGACTGGTAGGAGGGGCGGAGGGGTGGAGGGGCAGAGGGGTAGAGGTACGGTTGGGCTGGTCCCACTTCCACCTGTGGTGGATAAAAATCAGGAGGGATACCATGGCTGGGAAGGTCCTCCCTAAGCAGCAAGGGGTCCCCGTCCCACACCAAACCTCCCAGCTCAGGGTTCCAGTGCCAGGAAGAGCAGTCCCCATATCTTCTGGCTGTAAAAACCAGTGGGAATTGAGGCTGAGGGAGACTGAGGCTGCTCGAATCCCAGGCAGTTCCTCTTAAAGGGCCAGCACACGGACTTACTTGGACTTGCACCATCCAGGCTCCAGCATCGGGGAGGCAGCTTGAAAGGCACCAGAGACATATGGGGAAGAACTGAGTTGTTTGGCATGAGGCAAAAGCTAGAGAGGCAGCTTTTTCCCGGACGGATGTGCTGGTGGAGGCTGTTGTTCCTTTGGTGAGCCTTTCTCCCATGGGGCCAGCAGATAGGCACCATATTTGGAACTCTAGCAACCTGGCTTACACTCTTTGCGCCACCCTGGTGATTCCCTGAGGCCCTGCCCCACCTAACTTTCAGGCCCACCCAACCTGTTTCCAGTGGCTTTACCATAGGATTGGCCTCTCTTGGATCCTGCTTCAGATTTTCCTAAATTCTCTCAAACAAGCAGCATCTGGCCTCAGTGAGCCTCATACCTCTCACTAAGTGGCCCCAGGCCTAGCACTAGAAGCAGCCAGCCTTGGTTCACAACTTGGCTTTGCTTGGGCACCTCTAAGCCCAGCACAAGAAGCAGCCATTGGCAGATCACTTTGTAGCTTATGCCTGGTGGCCCCGGGTAGAACACAGACAGTGGCTGACCTTGTCCCAGAGCTAGCACACCCAGTGGACAGCTTCAGACCACGTTGAAGCACCACCACCCAACCGTCTCCACAACTGACACACTCAAGGAGTGGACTCAGTGGGTACCAGAGCCCTGCTGCAGTAAGTCTTGCTCTGTGTGGTGGCCTCATGCACAGCTGATCCTCCAAGGCAGTCAGAGGTCAGTGGTCAGTGGTCACAGCCAGTCCTTGAAGCTGATCAGCTTGAGTAAATCCCTCCCATTGATCTGCCAACAGCAATCAAGACTCATTTACAACAGAAGGGTGTACAGTTCACATGAAGGGTGCACCTCAAAGGCACAGCTGGGGTGCTCAGAGAGGCTGTGCCACTGGACCCTACTATAATTGGCCACCCTACAAAGCCTGGGAGACATAGCTATTCTACCTAATATATAGAAATAAACATAGGAAGGCAGTCAAAATGAGGAGACAAACATGCCCTAAATGAAAGAACAGAACAAAACTCCAGGAAAAGAACTAAATGAAACGGAGATAAGCAATCTGACAGATGCAGAGTTCAAAACACTGGTTATAAGGGTGTTCAGTGAACTTAGTGAGGACCTCAAGAGCATTAAAAAGGGACAATCAGAAATAAAGGATACACTGTCAGAAATGAAGGAGGCACTAACTGAAATTAAAGAATAATTTACAGGGAATCATTAGTAGAGTAGGTAAAGCCAAGAAGCAAACCATCAATTTGGAATATGAGGAAGCAAAAAACACCCAATGAGAACAACAAAAAGGAAAAAGAATCCAAGAAAATGAGGATAGTGTAAGGAGCCTCTGAGACAACTTCAGGGGTATCAACATTCCCATCATGGGGTTGCCAGAGGAGAAGAGAGAGGGTAAGAAATTGAAAGCGTATTTGAAAAAATAATGACAGAAAACTTCCCTAACCTGGTGAAGGAAACAAACATACAAGTCCAGGAAGCACAGAGTCCCAAACAAGATGAACCAAGACACATCATCATCAAAATGCAAAAGTTTAAAGACAAAGAGAGAATCTTTTTTTTTTTTTTGGCTGTTTAATTATTTAATTATTTTGTTTTTATTTATCAAAGAGAGAATCTTAAAAGCAGCAAGAGACAAGCAATTAGTTACCTACAAGGGAGCGCCCATAAGACTGCTAGCTGATTTCTCAAAAGAAACTTTGCAGGCCAGAAGAGAGTGGCAAGAAATATTCAAAGTGATGAAAAGCAAGGACCTACAACAAAGATTACTCTATCCTATAAAGCTATCATTTAGAATCTATGGCCATATAGAGTTTCCCAGACAAGAAAAAGCTAAAGGAGTTCATCACCACCAAACCAGTATTATATGAAATGTTGATGGGTCTTCTTGAAGAAAAAGATAAAAAATATGAACAATAAAATGGCAATAAAAACATATCAATCAACAATTGAATCTACAAACCAGATGAACAAGCAGAACAGAAACAGACTCATAGATACAGAGGTCTTTTTGATGGTTGCCAGATGAGGGGATGGGCGAAAAAGGTGAAGGTATTAAGAAGTACAAATTGGTTGGATTGAGGAACCTCAGAGGGAAGGGTGGAGGGGTGTGGGGAAGAGATAAAGCAGAGAACTTACATACACACATATGTAACTAATGGACACAGACAAATAGTTTGGGGAAGGCAGGAGAGGGGCGGGAGTGGGGAGGAGAAGGTCAATAGGGGAAAAAAGGGGGACATCTGTAATACATTCAACAATAAAGATAAGTTAAAAAATTTTTTTCACCTGATCCTTCACCACAACTGGTTGAAGAAGCATTGACCTGATGAGTGAGTGAGTCTAGATTTAGAAGAAAGAGATGGAATAAGGTAAAATAAAATAAGGAAAACAATAAAAAACAGATAAACGTAAGAAAAGAGATCTAAGGACTAAGCATTGGGGGCCCTTCAATATTTACTGTTTGGAATGTAAGGAGAATCCATCAGTAAAGACTGACAAGGAGCACCCAGTGAAGTTAGAGGAAAACCAGAAGAGAGTGGTGTTTCCAAACCACCAGAAGAAAGTGTGTCAAATACTGCTGATAGGTTATCTAATGTGAACAACTAAGAATTGACCTTAGTAAGGAAGTCTCCCCATTGGTGACTTTGGCGAGCCACATTGATGAGAGATTGGTCCAAAGCTTGATTCGAATGGATTCAGAGAATGGGAGACAATGTTACCTATGTATTATTTGCATTAAAAATGTTTAACCTCAATCTAATATATGAAGAAATAATCAGAAAAGTCCAAGTTGAGAAGGCAGTCTATGGAACTACTGGCCTGGACTCTTAAAAAAAAAAAGTTAAAGTTATGAGAGATTAAAAAAAAAAAAATTAAGCCCTGGCTGGTTTGGCTCAGCGGTTAGAACGTTGGCCCTCAAACCAGAGAGTCATGGGTTTGGTTCCCACTAAGGGCATGTACCTTGGTTGCAGTTTTTCCTCGGCCCTGGTTGGGGTCATGTGGGTGGCAACCACTCATTGAGTCTCTTTCACATTGATGTTTCTCTCTCTCTCTCTCTTCCTCCCTCACTCCCTCCTGCTCTATCTGAAAAATAAAATAAAATAAATAATTAAGGATGTGTTCTAGATTACTGGAGACAAAAGAGACCTGGTGAGTAAATGTATTGCTTGATTCTTGTTTGGATCCTGGATTTTAAAAAACAATTGAAGGACATTATTGGGACAATTGAGGAAATTTGAATGTAAACTTTTATTAGATAATACTGTGTCAGTTTTAAACTTCCTTAGTGTGACAGTTGTGCAGTGGGTCTTCCTTGTTCTTAAGCTAAGAGTGTTAATTGTGGAAGTATTTGCAGGAGGAAGTGTTATGATGCTTACAACTGACTTTCAAGTGGTTCAGCTAGTTAACAAAAAGTGTGTGTGTGTGTGTGTGTGTATGTAGAGAAAGAAGAGGAAAAAGCAAATGTAGCAGAATGTTAACAGCTGTTAAATCTAAGAGAAAGGTATATAGGGTTTCATTGAATTATTATTCCTTTCCTGATATTTTGGAGGAGGAGTTAATGAGTGTGTATATACTTTTCTTTCAAAGAACTTTGACGAAAAGAGGAATAGAAATCAGGTAATAGCTGTAAAAGTTTATGGAGTTGTCCCCCCCCCCCCTTTTAAAAATATAAATGGGAGATATTACATCATGTTTGTATTTCAGTGAAATTATTCAGTAGAGAAGGAAAAGTTGACACAGAGGAGGAGGGAACAATTGCTGGAATGCTCTTTTGTGTGTGTGTAATGTTCTTGAATAGGTAAAAAGTGAGGACATTTAGGTACATGTAGAGGTATTGGCCTTAGACAGGAGCACTGACAGTTTGTTCACAGTAGCCTTAGTTGCCTCAATTTATCTGTAAAGGATTATGCATGTAAAGTGTACGGCCTAGTGCCTGCAATTAAGCAAATAGCTATTTGTTATTGTTTTGGAATTTAGCCCAATGCCTGTTATTAGTAAATTTTCAAAAAATGGTAGTTGTTAATTATTGTTTTTATTATTAGCACACCATAATTTACCTTTTAGAAGTCATACATTTTAAAGAAAAACAAATTAGTAAGATCCTAAACCAAGTTAAATGAATAATAGTGTGCCTTAGAAAAGCCACAGATATTTATGGTTGGCTTTGATCACATTAGGGAAGAGACCAACTAAAATTCCAACATGGGTAATGAGAACATCCAGGCCTGCAATGATAAGGGCTTTGTTGGGGCAAGTTGGTTATGAAAGTTTTTTTGGCTTGTCTCATACCATTTATTTTAGATGTAGCTTCCTGAAATTAAATCCTTTTCATTTTTAGAAAGGTATATCATGTTTAAAACCATCTGGATATTTTTTCATGCATTAAAAATCTAGTCTAGAATATCAGACCTAGAGGAGTTGATAATCTTGTTGAAAGTGTAGAACTACTGGCCTGGACTATGGAAACAAACTGAAAGAAAATGAAGTAGCAAATCTATTAGTATTTGTTTACCCAAGGTATAGGAATATTGTATTTTGCTTTTTCTCAGTTGAAACAGTTCTGTGGAGGGGCCTCCTCTTGGAAATTCCTTTCAAATAGGATTTGTTTGTTTGTGAATTTCAGCACCAGTACCTAGGCCATATAGATATTACATCTCCTAAGATCAGTGTAAATAGTGTTTATGTTTCTAGTTATCCAGAAACTTAAGCTTTTCTAATCAACTTAAGGTGATTGTCCTCATATTTCTTGATATGTCTTTGCTTTATTTCTTTGAGGCTGTGCACATTCAGTGGAGGTCAAGAATGGACTGTAGAAGTGAAAAGGTAGCTGTAGCACCTGTTGTGTGTGTGTGTGTGTGTGTGTGTGTGCGCGCGCGCACACACACGCACAGGCTTGAATATTGCTATTGGTGGCTTTTATTTTTAGAGTCCTTGAGGATAATTATTTTTGCATTGTAGACTTACTAATTTGGGCGGTGGACTTGGACATCAGATATTAGATGAAAGTAAATGCCAGGAGTCTGCAATGATAGGCAGTGGACAGGGAGGAGTTCCTGGGGCTTAGATGTGATGTGTCAAACTATGTCCCTGTGAAACTGACATATGAAACAGTGTCATGTACTTTCCCACTCTGATGCAATTTGATGGTATTTGCCTGGATAAATGCTTCTGGGGAATGCGCTAAAAGGAGATACCACCTGCTACACATAGTAAACCCTTTGTGTGGTATCAGTGGTGCCTGATACGGGGCTTTAGTTTCTCTGTGGACTTTGAAAATCAGAAAATTTTGGTACCTTTAAGGACTGTGAAGACCAGAAAGATAGCTTTGTGTTACATTTAATAGTCTTTTTTTGGATCCTCACCTGAGGATATTTTTCCATTGATGTTTAGATGGAGTGGAAGGGAGGGAGGGAGGGAGGGAAAGAGAGAGAGAAACATTGATATGAGAGAAACACATCAATTGACTGCCTTCCACATGACCCTGACCAGGGCCAAGGATCGAACCTGTAACCCAGGTACATGCCCTTGACCAGAATTTAACCTGAGACCCTTTGGTCTGCTGGCCAGCGCTCTAACTGCTGAGCCAAACTGGCCAGGGCTTAATAGTCTTTTTAAAATTGGGCTTATATAGGAAATGATCTCACATAGGTTCTCCAGTGGGAAAGCAGGAATTGGCAGAGCTTGGGAGGGGTGGAGCAATTGTCATCACTAATTTCTTAGCAGGAAATATTTTGTTGTTAAAAATAAAAAGTATGTGGTTTATCAGTGAGTCATAAGTATGTGGACACAGGACCTGAAAATTGAAAATCCTTGAGAGCCAGTTTTGTTACTATGTGTTGAGAATAGCTACTGTTATGCCAGTCACCCTCACATTTATATGTCTAGACCTCACAGCTCCCAATTCATTATAATCTGCTTGGATATCTCAGAGACATCTCAGCTTTAGCATTTATAAAACTGAAGTAATTGTCTTTCTTAAAAACCTAATTCTCTCTTATTCTCTAGCTTATTCTCAAGGTAGAAAACAGTTATTCTTGTTACTTTCCTCTTCTTCACACTTACAACTCCTTTCTATTATACCTCTCAAATCTCTCTTAATTTCCTCTACTTCTTTCTGCTACCACTGGTATGTTCATATAGTCCAAGCCATTGTGATCTCTTGCCTCTGCCACTGCTATAACTTCCTAATTGGTCTTTCTTTGTCTGGTATTTCTTACCTCCAGTCCACTCATCCATCATACGGTAGTCAGAAAAGTGCATATTTGATTATTAGCTGTTTATTTAAACTTGTTTAGTGAATAGTTTATTACTCGTTACATCACACCTGAAATTCTTAACATGGCCCATAAAACTATCTGTACAGTCCTATTCCTGTCTTTGTCTACATATTTTGTACAGTATGTTCCCAGTACTTGAGATGTTTTTCTTCCATCTATACCTGGCTAGCTCCTACTTATCCATCAAGTCTCAGCTTACGCCTCACTTCCTTATGAAAGGTTTTTCTGACCTCACACACACCTTTGCTGTCCCTAACCTAAGTTGAGTTTTCCAGAATGTACCTTCATTAAACCCTGTAGTTTTCCTTCATAGCTCTTACATCAATTGTAAATTAATGATTTGTCTGTCTTCTCCTATTGGGTGGTCTATTAGTCTTCTTGGACTGCCATAACAAAATGCCACAGGCAGGGTGGTTTAAACAATGGAAATTTATTTCCTCATAGTTATGGAGGCTAGATGTCTAAGAACAAGGTGCCAGCATGGTCAGTTTCTGGAGAGGGTTTTCTTCCTGGCTTGCAGACGGTCACCTTGTCACTGTGTACATGGTCTTTCCTCATGGTGTGTGTGTGTTTGTGGGGAGTGGGTATGGGGGAGAGAGAGAAGGAATATCTTATTTTTATAAGGCCACCAGCCCTATCAGATTAGGGCCCCACTCTTATGACTTAATTTAACCATAATTACCTCCTAAATATCCTATCTCCAAACATAGTCACATTGGGGTTTAGGACGTCTACATACGAATTTGGAGAGGATGCAATTCAGTCCATAGCAGATGATAAGCTCCACAAGGTCAGTACCATGTTGTGTGGTACAATACTCTGTCCCTAGGGCCTAGTATAGAGTTTAACACCTAGTAGGCAATCACTTAGGCCCTTTTTTAACATTTGTGTGGCTTGAGACAAGAAGAATACAAATGAAGTTATAAATGTTTAAGAGTTTTTAAGTAAAATGAACAAACTATAAAATAAAATATGTTGTATTAATGTAAAATAAAATATCCTCCTAATTTGAAAAGTATAGCTTCATAATAATAAATTATAAAAAATATGTGTAAGGCCATTAATTTTTAAAAATAAACATGTTAAATATTTTATTTAAATATTAATAAGGGCACCAGGAACATGTTGCAACCAGTTCATAGAAGTGAAAGAAGCACAAATTTATATGTGGTAAAGAAATGTTGAAATAAATTAATAAATGGTTAAAAAACTTGATTTTTCTTATGGGGAGAAGGGAAGTCATTTGAACCTCCACTGTACAGAATTTATTTGTCTATCTATAGACAAGAATTATTTTGCATTGCTATCAGCTATCTATAACTTATAGGGTTGCAAAATAACTCAAAGGCAATAAAAGACTAGAATCAAGTAATGTATTCTCTAAATAAATAATACATAGTTTTCCATCAGAAGATTATCTTTTTTTCCCTTAACTTATACCAAGTGTCCTTACAGTCTCCCCCACCCTTTTGATCTAAATTAATCTCAAATATTATTCTTGATTACAAACCAAGTTTGGTCTGGTTATTTACATAGGGGTAACAATAATGTTAATTTATCTTATGGGCCTTCATAAGTTTGCTGGAAATTTTATAAAGAATCTTATTAGCCCTGGCTGGTTTGGCTCAGCGGTTGGAGCGTCAGCCCGCGGACCAGAGAGTCCGGGGTTCGGTTCCCACTAGGGGCGTGTACCTTGGTTGCCGTTCGTCCCAGCCCAGGTTGGGGTCGTGTGCGTGGCAGCCAGTTGATATGTCTCTCTCACGTCTCTCACACCAATGTGTCTCTCTCTCTCTCTTCTTCCGTCTCTCCCTCCTACTCTATCTGAAGATAAATGCAAAAAAAAAAAATCCTCGGGTGAGGATAAAAAAAAAAATCTCATTACACTTTTAAAAGCCTCTATTGTTTTTTGAGGTTAGAAAGCCAAAATTAAGAAACTATCATATTTCATTTGCAGTACCTTTTAAAATTTGGATGAATTATTCTTTTCCTGAGGTCCTTAAAGTGTCCCAAGGATTTTGGGCCTACCAGGAAGTGACCTTCCTTATCACCTATAAGTCTAGACCCTGTAAAGCCAGGTATCAGGCCAGTTTCCCTGTGAGGGTTTGTAAGTATTGGCTCCATAACATCAACCATAATTCCTTAATAGTGGCTTGTTATACCTGAGTTAGTATCATTCTCAAATATGACATTTTCGGCAAACTCTTGTTGCATAACCATTTTTTACAATCATGTTTTAAGGGGATTTAGTAAGGAAATTCAGTAAGACTTTCTTAAACATCCCTGGGGGAGGAGGGCGGTCAGTGAGAATCAGATAAAAATCAGGTATGCTTCATTTTATAAAAGCAAAGGCTACTAAATTGTTAAGAGTTTAGATGGCTTGAGAAGGAAGAGAGCAGGCTTCTTTATATATCCAGAAAATAGACATTTAGACAATATTCCAAACAAATAACTACAGTCATCCTTCATTAGTTCATTTAGTCCTGTGTAATTGTCATTTCACTGGATCTTAGGTTAGTAGTCTGCTTCTTGACTAAAAAGAGCCCTGGAGAAACATCTGTAACAAAAATAAATTAATAAAAAAATAATAATCTGAATAGAAAAAGTGAAAAGAAAAAAAAAAGAAGAGCCCTGGAAATTCTGACTCAGTCCACTGGAATGGTCTGGAAGTTGTCCACCTGTCCAAGCGATGGCATCAGAAGCCTGTACCCAAGAGTTTATTCTTTGAAGTGCCAATAGTTTGAAATACCTGCTACAGTCCTTTTCCATGGGGCTCTGAGACAATCCTTTGTTTAAAACACAGACTTCGTGTTCTAGCTAATTGCAGAGCCTTCAGACTAGAATCAGAATAAACCAAAATCTCTGTTTAGATGATAGAGACTTAAAATAGCTGTGGCCTGTTTATTATTGATCATTTTTAAATGTAAAAGTTTTGATGAGAGTTCATAACAAGAATAATGCAGCTAACAAGGGAATTAAGTTGTTTCTGTGGCATGCAAAACAAGAATAATAAAAGCAATTCAAAGCCCTGGCCTATTTGGCTCAGCAGTTAGAGTGTCGGCCACAGACCCAAGGGTTGTGGGTTGGATTCCTGGTCAAAGGCCATGTGGGTTGCAGGTTCGATCCCAGACCCTGTTCAGGGTGTATGTAGGAGCAACCAATTGATGTGTCTCTCTCACATCAATATTTCTCTCTGTATTCCCCCCTCCCTCTCTTCCATTCTATTTAAAAAATCAATGGAAAAATATCCTCTGGTGAGGATTAACCATAACAACAAAAAGGCAATTCAAAATATTTTAGCAAATGTCTCTAAGAGTAGTTATTTTCAAAGAAGACAGTGAATATTATATCTGATTTATAAAACATGGATGGACATAATTTTTACAAAGAAAAAAAACCTTTATATATAACATATAATCTTCTGGCATATTGTACATACCAAGAACATAACAAGACTACTAAGGATAACAAATAAAAAGATTCAGTGATTCTAGAGTAAGTCCTAGACATTTGTATTTTTATAAAACTCCATTAACCTAGAAGATGCTAGATTCAAATTTTAGAAGTAAGGTTGTGCCCTGGCCAGTTTGGCTCAGCAGTTAGAGCGTCAGCCCATGGACCAAAGGGTCTCGGGTTTGATTCCCAGTCAAGGGCATGTACCTGAGTTGCAAGTTTGATCCCTGGCCCTGGTTGGGGTCCAGCGGGAGGCAACCAGTCGATGTATCTTTCTCACATCGATGTTTCTCTCTCTCCTTCCCTCACTTCCACTCTACCTAAAAATCAATGGAAAAATATCCTTGAGTGAGAACAACAACAACAAAATAGAAGTAAGATTGTTACCAGGTAAGCATTTTAAATAATAACTGAAATTAAGACTGAAAACACTAAACTATTATTTCCTAAAATCTGGTAAAACACCGTCAGGATTCATAAACAGACACATGGGTAACAAGGGCATTGATAAATCTCTAGGAACTTCCCATAAATTACACAATTTCTAGAATATCTATATTAATATCATTTTACTTGTATGAATTTAAACTGGGGCTTAGCGTCATTTCTGATTTGATAACTTTCCCCATGAAACTCATCAATAGTAAAATAACAAATAAGCTTAATTATTTCTAGTACCTCCCTAACATTGTGAAAGAACATTTCTTGTGATTTTTCCAGGGATGCTCTGGGATATCTCACAGATAGTAGTAAAAATATACTGGAAGTTTTATTTTACTGTTTTCTATATTTAGGACCCAATTTTGATAAGGCAAAACTTCAAAGAGTTGTCAGTAGAAACACTTAAAGATAGGAATGTTGGTGTTTGAGAAATGATACCCAGTTGCTTAACCAAGGTGACAATAAAACATTTAAAAATAAACAAAAGGTAGGACACCTTTGAATAACTATAGGTTTTGTATTTTTAAGTGAGGAACCCTTAGCTTGTTTGTTTTCTTAAATAATTAAGAACATAAACAGCATAAAGCAAAGAAAATTATTCTAGTAAGACACAACATATTTGCTATCTGGGCATAGTACATATTGTAGGCAATATGTACTATTGTACATATAGTACAATATTGTAGGCAAAGGCAATAAACAGTAAACCAAGGAGACTGGACCATCAAAATTGAGCAAACTTTGCTAAGATTTTAACCAATTTATAGCTCTCCAGACTTGGTTGCATGATATTATTAACCATGAGGGTTGGGGATCACTTTCCGAAGTTTTGTTCTTCATTATTCTTCATATTCTGAACTTATTTCTACTTACTTGAGGACGGTTCTTAGGGGGCCGTCAAGGTCAGATTTAATTTTATAGTAATATTAAGATGATATTAACATGAAATGCATTTACCATTGCTATCTTCAAATGAATCAGTAAGCATTTAAAAATGCCCTGGCCAGTTTGGCTCAGCAGTTAGAGCGTCAGCCTGTGGACCAAAAAGTCCCGGGTTTGATTCTGGCCAAGAGCACGTACCTCAGTTGTGGTTTGTCCCCCGCCCTGGTTGGGGTTGTGTGGGTGGCAACCAATTGATGTGTCTCTCTCACATCGGTGTTTCTCTCTCTCTCTCCCTCCCACTCTGTCTGAGGATAAATGTAAATATATCCTCGGTTGAGGATTAAAAAAAAAAAAAGTCTCAGACCACTTAGCCAATTCTAGTCAACCTACTGAACCATAAACTTAAGCACTAAATTTTGGGATTATTTGTTACAAGTAGTGTTTTAGACTGAATGTTTGTGTCATCCCAAAGCTCATATGTTGAAGCCATTCTGTTATTGGCATTAGGGTTCTTGGGTTCCCCAAGATAGCAATCAAGAAGAAACCATAAGAGAATTTTCCAGACAGATTTTATTTAGCTTATGCTCAAGCACAAGGGAGACAGTCCCAAGAGAAACAAGATTTTGGGCTGCTTTCAGTGATTTGAGGGAGAGAGGCTTTTTATTGAATTTTTTTTTTTTTTTTTTTTTTAGAGAGGAAGGGAGAGGGAGAGAGAGAAACATCGATGTGAGAAACACTGATTGGCTGCCTCCCACACATCCCCCCACAGGGGATCAAGCCCACAACCCGGGCATGTGTCCTGACTGGGAATCAAATTGGGACCATTCAGTTCATGGGACCATGAGGGCATAGTGAGAAGGTGACAGCACTCAATCCACTGAGCCACACTGGCTGGGTAGGGAAGGAGGGATTTTTTTGTGTTTTTTCCCCCTCACCCGAGGATATTTTTCCATCTATCTTCAGACTGAGTGGGAGGGAGGAAGGGGGTTGCAGGGGGTGGGGAGAGAGAGAGAGGGGGAAACATCGACGTGAGAGGGACACATCAATTGGTTGCCTCCTGCATGACCCCAACAAGGGCTGGGGATGAACCGCAACCGGGGTATGTGCCCTTGACCAGAATCACCCTCGACTCTTTGGTCTGTGGGTCGACGCTCTAACCGTTGAGCCAAACCAGTCAGGGCTAGAGAGGCTTTTTTTTTTTTAAGGTTTTAATTGATTTCAGAGAGAGGAAAGGAGAGGGAGATAGAAACATTGATGAAAGAGAAACATCCATTGGTGCCTCCTGCATGCCCCCCACCCCATCTTGGGCATGTGCCCTGATTGGGAATCGAACTGGTGACCTCCTGGTGCATGGGACGATGCTCAACCACCTGAGCTACACTGGCTGAGCAGGGAGAAAGACTTTTATTGGCAAGGGAGGGGAGGGCTCACACAGAATTTGAGTGGAAAGTGAAATTTTCCACATGGAGGTTGGAGAAGCAAACAGAAGGGAGATAAAATTCTGCAAGTTTTTTTGAGCAGGGAGTAGAGGGGTAGTGACATTTTTGTGGTGGGCTTATCTAGTGTTTCTTCTGGCCATCTGGCATCCTTGAGGTCCTAGTGAGGGGTTGGTGGAGTGGTGCCAGCTGTGCTGTTTTTCTTATTCGATGTCCTTGGGATCCCGGGCCCAGGTCTCTATGCTGTCTCACTGTCCCCCAATCTGATAGTGTTTGGAGTGGGGCCTTTGGGAGATAATTAGATTTAGATGAAGTCCTGATGTTGGGGTACCCATGATCAGATTAGATCCTCATATGAAGAAGAAGAGTAGAACATGAGTCTTCTCTCTCTCTTTCTCTCTCTGACTCTCTCTCTCTTTCTCTGTTTCTTTCTCTTCCCTTCCCTCTCCCCCTCTCTCCCTTTCTCTCTGCCATGAGGGCATAGTGAGAAGGTGACAGTCTGCAACCCAGGAAGTAGGTCCTCACAAGGAACCAAATGTGCTGGTACAGTGATCTTATAAGATTCTCCAGCCTCTAGAACTGTGAGAAATAAATGTCTGTTGTTTAAGCCAATAAAAAATTTTTGTTTCTATTTGTAGTACGATTACCATTGATGTTATAATCCATGGAAATAAGCTTTTCGGGGTCTTCAACTATCACTATGATCAATATATAGAATATTTTTATTAGCCCAAATTATGTCTTGTGTAGTTTTACAGTCAATTCTTTTTTCACCTCTTGACCTCATGCAATCATTGATCTGCTTTATGGCCCTATAAATTACTTTTGCCTGTAGAAAAAGTTAATATATGTGAAAATCATAGTTATCTACTCTTTTGTATTTGACTTTCTTCGTGTTTCAGTTTAGCTTAGTATTTTCTTGTGTGAATATACCACTATCTGTTTGATGGATATTTGGGTGGTTTCCAGTTTTTAGATAATATGAATAAAGCTGCTGTGACCATTAATATACAAGCCTTTCTATGGATATGTTTTCATTTCTCTTGAGTACCTACCTATTAGTGTTCAGACCATAAAAACAGCACCTCTGTCATTGCTACCACCAATGGGAGTAACTTATTAGCCATAAACAAACTTAAAACAAAACCCGATTATATAGAGGACAGTTACAGTTAGAAAAGTTGGATAGTGAGTAAACTTCAGATTCATCTCCGGGAACCAGCTTCAGATTCACTTCTAGAAGCCTGAACAGCCCACATGAGGTGCACTTCCCTCATCTGGTTCTGTGAGGTGGATCCACTGGGCATTTTGATGGAGGACTTCCAGCATTGTTTAACAGGCAGTTTTCCAAAAAAGAAAATCATGGCTCTCATCCAGATATAAATGGAAAACATTTAAAGATTAACAAAACCCTCATCGTTAATAAGGGAACCAGACAGATGTTATAACCAGTCATCATTTTTTCCCATTATCAATTTTTATATGATTGAAAGTTGGCAAAATATCAAAGATGACAGTTGAATTAATACTGCATCATATAGCACATGTTCAACTGTTTGAGCAACAAAGTAAAGGCAAATAATTCATAAGTTATTAAAATGTCCATGCTTTTTTTTGGCTTTATTTCAGCAAAATCACTATGTTGTAATCAAGATTTCTTATAAATTGTGTTATTTTATGTGAACTATATCTCAAAACTGGGGAATAAGAATGTAAAATGTCTTGTTAATTATTTTATATATATTGAAATTATATTTTGAAGATACTAGCTTAAATAAAATATATTAAAATTCTAAAAATTGTGTTATTTTTAGAATAATGCCAAATTAACAAACTTTCTTGAGTCATTTTATTTCTTTGATTAAAAAAAATTAAGTTCTGTTTAAAGGATATTTGTTCTGCTGCAGCAGTAAAAATTGGAATTGGTAAAAAAAAAAAAAAGTCTTAAAGCAATATGTAGATTTAGAAATAAACCAAAGCCCTGGCCGGTTTGGCTCAGCGGTTAGAGCATTGGCCCGAGGACCAGAGAGTCCCGGGTTCGGTTCCCGCTAAGGGCATGTACGTTGGTTGCAGTTTGTCCCCGGCCCCGGTTGGGGTTGTGTGGGTGGCAACCACTGAATGTGTCTCTCTCATATCGTTGTTTCTCTCTCTGTCTTCCTCCCTCTCTCATTCCCACTCTGTCTGAAGATAAATGCAAAAAATGTCCTCGGGTGAGGATAAAAAATAAAAAAATAAATAGAAATAAACCATGAATTTCATACATCAAACTTTGTAAATGAGTCTCATGATAAATTATTGTTGTCACAGAGATAATAATATTTTAATGTTATTTCATAAAGTGCTGTCTGCAATATCTAGGGCCATATAACATTTCTTCAAATCTTCTTTAATCTTTTCAATGCTGAGATATTTTAAAGAAAACCAAACATAGCAGTATGTTCATCTAAACCTTGATCTGTAATGGTCCTAAAATAGTTTATGGAAATCAGTTTTGGGGTTATTTGTTGGTGCATCTTCTTCACAGTCATGTATAATAAACATACTCTGAGATGGCTTCCATATATTCTCCTCCTGGTGTTCATACTTCTGTGTAAGCCTGGTCCCCTTGAGTGTGGGCAGTACCTGTGACTTGTTTCTAACCAACAGAACATAGTAAAGATGATTGGATATCACTCCTGTGACTGTCTTGATGAAGTAGGCAGGCATGTTGGAAAAGCCTATGTGGCAAAGTTGCAGTAGCCTCTAGGAGCTAAAGGTGGCTTCCAGTCCATATCCAGCAGCTCCTGAGGATACTCAGAAGAGTTTTCTCCAGCACCTTCAGACATAGCTCAGACAGTACAGGAAGACCTGAGGACATTTTCCTGGACATCTGTGACCAGTAAGAACATTTCATCCAGTGGAGCTGTTCTAGGTACTGGGATACCATCTCATGTTAAAGTACTAGTTTCACAGCCTCAACTAGAGTCTAAGCCTGAATCTCAGTTTCCACTGCAGAGGCCTCAGAGAGATCAAAGAGTTTAAGAACAACAAATAAATATTCCTCCCCAGAGGAGATCTAGACCACTCCATGAGGTAGGGTTAACAAGGTGATGTTGAACCCTGAAGAATTGTGAGACACGCTGAGTCATCAACTCTTCATTGACAATCTGCCTCACGAGGTGGACAAATCAGAACTTAAAGATTTATTTATTTCTTATAATTCTTTTTTTTAATAGTAAAAATTATTTAATTAAGCCCAGCTGGTGTGGCTCAGTTTGTTGAGTGTTGTCCCATGTACCAGGAGGTCGAGGTTCAGTTCCCGGTCAGGGTACAGGCCTGGGTTTCGAGTTTGGTCCCTACTGTGGAGTGTGCAGGGAGGCGGCTGATCGATGTTTCTCTCTCATCAATGTTTCTATCACTCTCTCCCTCTCCCTTTCTCTCTCTGAAATGAATAAAAACATATTTTAAAAAATATTATTTAAATAAGCTAAATTTTAAAATTGTGATTTCTAGATACATCTAAGCACATATTTTTATAAAAACAAATTGTATTCTAGTAATTGTTCAACTACCAGTGTAAAAAATTGGTCTTTGGCCTTACATATGTTATGTCTAACCCTACACATAAATACATTTATTAGTAATACAAATTATGTAATTCTGCAAAATGTTCCTCAGCTGCCATGTGATCTGTTATGAATACTTAGCTAACTTATCGATATTTTTAGAACCATGAATTGGAACAAAAAGAAATCATGTAAATGGATGTTTGACTGTATTTGGAAATAATACTTATATTAACCAAAAAATCTGTTACATTCGTGTTAACCTGAGAGGAAGGATTTGACAGGTTAATTTGTCCTTTTGCTTACTTCTAAGACTCGATGCTACTCAAATACTTTATAATTTCAGATAGTTTTCTCTGAAGTTTGTACTTTCACAATTCATAAACAGTTATCTGACATGATTCCTTTTTTAAAAAAGACATATAAAGAGTCCAGCCTGTGTGGCTCAGTGGTTGAACGTCGACCCATGCACCAGGAGGTCGCCGGTTCGATTCCCAGCCAGGGCACATGCCTGTGTTGTGGTCCTGATCTCCAGTGGGGGACATGCAGGAGGCGGCCAAACGATGTTCTCTCTTATTGATGTTTCTATCTCTCTCTCCCTCTTATTTCCTCTCTCTCTAAAATCAATAAAGGGGGAAAAAAAAGACATAAAGAAAGATGTGGACACAATGGAGTACTATGCAGCTGTAAGAAAGAAAGATCTCTTATCCTTTGAGATGACATGGAGGGACCTGGAGAGTATTATCCTAAGCGAAACAAGCCAAGCAGAGAAAGACAAATATCACATGATCTCACTTATTTGTGGAATATAATGAACATAACAGTCTGAGGAACAGAGTAGACCCAGAGACGTGAAAGTAGGGTACAGACTGACAACCCTCAGAAGGGGGGGGAGGGAAGATATAAACCGCAGAACTTACATGCATGTATACATAACTGACGGACATGGACAACAAAACTGGGGACGGAGTGGGGAGGATGGGGAGGAGGGTGTCAATGGGGAAAAAAGGAGAAACATCTGTAACAAAAATAAATTAATAAAACAAAACAAAAAAGATGTGGACAGGTGTTTTCCTGGGGTCTGAACAGTGTAAGTCACAAGAATGGATATTTAGGGTTTCACTTTGCCAGTACAGAACTCCAGATCACAAGTGACAGAGACCACTCCATCTCTTTAATGAGTTTATTTTTTTGTGTTTGTGTTATTTTGCAGCACCTCTAAAGTGAGAAGCTTATGGCAGAGGCCTTTCTTGCCTGGCTCTAAGGGTGATAATACAGTCAACAAGTAGTTGCGTGAATGAATAAGAAAAAGTGGATGTTTTATTTTCCATACCATAAATTGTTGAGTGCTGTCACCAGGGAAATGTTAAGCTTTTCTAGTGCTGACAAAGCCACAGGAATATTGGCACAAATGGATTTTAATGACAATAAGTTTAAAGAAAGTACTCTGTGTGGGGATGTGTTAAACCCTGGGGAGTAAGAGTGATATCTTTCTTGGTCAAATGAAGGTCATAAGATATGACTCTCATTCTCTAAAAATCAAACAAATATTTTTTTACTTTAGCATTATTTAAGGAGGTCCATACTCTCCCTTTCTCAATTTATTATTGCAGAGCAGGCTAGAGAGAAATCCATTTGATGTTGTTGTCAGGGTCTTCTACTAAAAGGTATTATAGCACAGTGGTTTATAACATTGATTCTAAAGATTACTTCGATTTACTGCCTTAGCTGAAGACAGGATTTAAAAGAATATAATGGGAGTAATAATAGCACATATATCATAGGGCTGTGATGAGGACTATCTGGGTATTACATGTAAAGTGCTTAGTAAGAACTTAAAAATGTTGGTTGCTGTTATGTCATTGTTGTTGCTATTATTTGGTAGCCTGGGCTTGGGTATTAGAGAACTGGAGAATATTGAGAAGAAACTTAGGACCCTGCCTAAACTGTACGGCCTTTGCTTGGGATGGGGATACACCTCCACTGATCTCTTAGTTGAGGGAGTGTAGACTTTGGTGACCGACTCTGATATCATCACGAGACTTTCCTAGAGTGGGATTCAATACTTGTTGAGAGGTGCTAGATTTCTGAGAGAGCATTTTCATTTTGACATTAGGACTTGTAGAGAACAGGAGATTCTGATATAGGGGCTGTGAGAGGCTAGTGATTGGGCTGGTACATGGAGAGGAGAAGTGAGTGTCTATAGCTACTCGATAGGGTGAGTTTGCTTCAGTAATTAGAACAGTGGCTTTCAAAATTTTTAGACTGACTATGACCCTTGATAACAAATATACTTTACATTTTAACCCATTACATGTGTTTGCACTTGTATATTTATACATATTTCAGTAATAGATATCACAAACATAAATTTTACAAATGATTCTTACCCTTACAATGTGTGAAGCACTTTGATATTTTCTATTCTATTTCATTCTGTTCCTCTTTAAAGAAAATGTTAGTCCTGACTTCCTAAATTGACTTCATGACTCTCTAAAGAGTTGTGACCTGCAATTGAAGAAGCACTGGTTAGAGTATGAATTAATCCTTTGAACGTTACTCTATAAAAACAATTTGACATGTTTTGTCATCTTTATGAATGAGAGGAGCCCATCAGAACTGTCACGTGTTCTGGAGCAGGGGACCAAGACTTTTGCTTACTCTTTGGTTTCCTTAGCTGTCAGTGTTTAACTCTACAGTTTACTTGATCATTTGGCTCTTCTCTTCATGCCAGGCTGTTTTTGTCAGATGGTTTCTTACGTTTGGGCTTATCTCCTCCTTTAGATTGAGAGCCTAGAAGGCAAGACCTATAATAATAGCTAACTGTTCTAGAGTACATCCTCTGTGCTATGCACTTTTCTGTGTCACATATATTAATCTTCACCACAAACTATATATTAGGTACCTTAATTATTTTCATTCTACAGATGGGGAAATCAACGCATACAGAAGTTAATTAAGTTACCCTTAGAGTTTTTCTGCAGCTTACCTAAATATCTTTTGTCATATCTGCCACATAAATGATTGCCTTAATAGTTACTGAATAAAATTAAACTAAATATTTTCTGGGCTCATTTTTTTTTAACTTTCCGTTTGGCCTTTCTCACCACAAGGTTATTCAAGTGACTAGAGAGTAGTAGAAATTGAATAGAAATTGGCTCTGCACTTTGTCTAAAGAAGAGGTACAGAGTTCACTTAAATTGATCAAATTCAGAATTTGAATAATGACTGCTTTTAGCCCTAACCTTAAGGCTCTGTCCTCTTCCACAGGCCTGGGTTTGAGAGTGAATAATATTGCAGAAATACCCACATATCCTTAGCACATGAATTTAACATTTTGGGATCCCCTGCCCGCTGCAACAGCTGTTCTGGCCTGGCCCACGCCTCCTGAGTTAATAGTATTTCTGTCACAGGGTGAGTTTTCAAGTTGGTATGTACAGTTTCTGCCAGCGTGTTCTCTGCTGCCAGGCCTTAGGCTTGGAGGTTTCAACTGATTTGTGGGGGAGGGAGTTTGGTGCTTGTTACTGAGGAGGAACAAGGTGCTCTCTGGAGCTCTGATTTGTTACAGGCTCAGTGTGAATGATGTCAGGCAGATCAGAAGACGGACAGCTGATTCATTTGGGATCTGGAACTCCTCACTCTCACTGCTGCTTTCTGGGCTCTTAGGTCTTTTTGGGGGGAGCTCCTGAATATTGTTTTTGAAGAAAAGTGCTTTAATTTTTCTCTTAAGTTTGAGAAGCCTTTGTAAGTTTCCTTTGGCTTATAGACTGCATACCCCTTTGTAAGAGAACTTCCTGCCAAGACTCCAGTGTGAGCGGGCAAAAGCTTGAGTAGCCAGGAAAATGATGAAACGGAGGAGAGAGAGACTGGGAGCACCATGCCTGCGGATTCAGTAAGGAGGCTGGGGTCTCTGAGTGGAAACTGGCAGTTTTTAGGAAAAGAACTAATGCCAACTAATAGTCTTTCATTTATTTGGGTGAAGACTCTGCTTTGGAGATGTCTGTCAGAAGGAGGGCTGAGCTGGCTTCATATATCCAAGGTCAAAACAGTGGTCCCTGGCAGGGTCGTATGGGGTTTCTAATTCTGAAAATTGAGTTAGATGTCATTTTAGGGGTTGTTACGTACTTAGGGGAACTGGGTTAACAATGAAGATCGATTGTTTCTTTTTTTTTCTTTTCTGCTTTGAAAACAGATGTTTAAAGTTAGTGTCAAAGCTGCAATACAAGCCCCATGAATGTGACAAACAAATGACTATAGAGATTATTTTATTTCTGCCCCTGGCCTGTTAGCTCAGGACCTCAGATTTGCCTTTGCAGATCCAAGTCTGAGTCCTTTAGGGTGTGACCTAAATTTTATTTCTGTGTTGGCCAGTATAGAAATGTATTTAGGTGGGTATTTCAAAGCTGGGGAATGGAAGAAGCCTTTTACCTCAGGGTATCTTTTCCAAGAGCTGCTCAGGCTTATTTAATGAAGAACTGTGCTGAGCGACTTGATCAGGAAATTGGGGAACCAGGGATATAAGTGCCCTAGAATTAATTCCACCTCAATGATTTATTGTGAACTGCCTTTTTGTAACTCACAGGGCAGAGGGAATGCACTTTTATTCCCCTGAATGTTAGTGCTTACCCAGAGACAGCATGGCGTGCTCAAATAGACAGACTTCTTCAGTGGGCTTCCTTTGAGTTGTTACCCTTTCTGTGTTGGTGGATGCTCATTAATTGAATTAATGATTCTACCAGACTTTGGAAAATCAGACTTGTTTGAAGTATATACTTGTAAGGATTGGCATATAGTTGACCCTTGAACAACATGGCTTAGAACTGCGCAGGTCTAGTTATATGTGGATTTTTTTCAATAAATACTGTAAATGTATTTTCTCTTAATATTTTCTTTTCTCTAGCTTACTTTATTGTCAGAATACAGTATGTAATACATATACAAAATATGTGCTAATTGACTGTGTTATTTGTAAGTCTTCCTTCTAGTCAATAGTAGGTATTAGTAAAGTTTTTGAGGAGCCAAAGTTATACACAGATTGGTGCCCTTAATCCCATATTGTTTAAGGATCAACTATACTTTTAAAGAAATGGTTTATTTCCATACTAAGACTAAGAAGTTAAAGACTATGAAAAAGAAACTTTATCAACTAAAGTGTTGTTTAAAGTAATGATGACTTGTTAGCAAAGTTGAAAAATTTTTTAGTTTGTAGTTTAAGAAAGCATAAGTGGTCAAAAACCATTCTCTTCAAATATTGGTGCACTTGTATTGGTAATCACTGTATCTTTTTTAGTGACTTTGAATTTAGGTTAGGAAAATTCTCCTTAAGGAGCTAACAAATAGTTTATAAATCATTTT
The DNA here is from genome assembly GCA_030848825.1 of Tadarida brasiliensis. Taxonomy (NCBI): domain Eukaryota; kingdom Metazoa; phylum Chordata; class Mammalia; order Chiroptera; family Molossidae; genus Tadarida; species Tadarida brasiliensis. The sequence continues at coordinate 33,984,876 of CM061264.1, forward strand.
AACTTTTTCAAACAATCTTTTTTGGACCCTAGTCCCAGTGTATATAACCAGTTTGTAGAGTGGTAATTAGGAGCAAAAGGAGATGATTTGGTTTTGGTAGTTTTTTTTATAATCCTAATTTTATATTAATCAAAATGGCTGAAGCCTCATTTTATGTGATAAGATTTAAGTCTTTGAATAAGCAGTACTGTTCATTTTAACAAGAACTAAATGTCTTATTATATGTTCTAATTAGCTCTAATTTATATATATACATATATTAGGGAGATTATTTTTGAAATAGTTCTTTAGAAAAGTAAAAATTCTGAGTCAGAAATTAAAATTTTTACTTCTTATAATTTTCAAAAATATGCTGAGTTTATGGAAATTTGGGCATGCCTGGAATTTAAATAGTTGCCTGCCCTTCATTTTCCTATACTATTATATCTTCATATTATGCACTCATCTGAGAAATATGCTGAAGACAGCTAGAGGGATAGAAAGGTAAAGATTTCATTTGAATATATGTAATTAAACACAAGTAGAATGTCACATATCCATATATCCAAACAGTCAGCAATAACAATACAGGAAACTAACATTTTTAAACAATGAGGTGCTTATGTGATACTTGCGTTTTGTTTTTTTAATCTTGGTAATAAAATATTGTAGTTTAATATGGTATTTCTATAGAAAGCCATGCCACTACTATAGCAAATTAAATGCTGTGAATGTCAATAATTTGTCATCATCTGTGGCATATCTGTCAATGATCAACAAAGTAGAAATCTATATTAACCATCTGTCTGTTTTCAGTCTAATGATCTTATTTACTTAATAGTTAGATTGTTTTTAGGGGAAAAAAGTAACCTGAAAAACTAAACTTTAAGTAGAAGCAAATTTTATTGTACAGAGCTGTGACATAATTTGATATACTCATTAGGCAAAAGTTAGCTAAATAAGTTGCTGTTATTTATAAACTATTGAGACTGTTTACTTTTATGGAAATAAACATTTCTCTAGGAAGTTTTAGTCATTGCACACAAAATATTACCTATTGCTTGCTAATTGATGAATTGCAATAAATTTGCAATATTTTCCCAGAAGTCAATTCTAAATACTTTGAATACCGAAAGCTTGAATTTTTGGTTTAAATTCTGTAGAGTAAGTTTTAGTCTCAATAGTCACTCTATGCTGACATTGGTACTCAGGTATGATCTTTGAGAATGATTTTTGACCACTTACTTTTCTTAAGGCTCTTGCCTAAGTTAACTCACTTTAAAGATGTTTCTTTTTGGTTAAAAGTGATCACTGACCTTTTTTTTTTCTACTATGGTACCTTGTCAGAATCTCTACATTTTGCCGAGGATCTGAAGTAAACCAGCACATGTTTTCACCCACATCGGCTCCAGCCCTATCCCTCATTAAAGTCCCATATAGTGCTGATTGTGCTGTGGCTGCTTCTCCTCTTGCTTTTTTCCTGAACCCACAAGCCCATAGCAGCCCTGGCAGTCCCTGTTCCAGCCGCCCACTGCAGTGGAGGTAAGAAACCTGCTGTGGTGTGAATGTGGGCCTGGGTGATTGCTTCTGGGTAAAACCCAGACCTTTCTCCTTAACAGTGGGGAGAAATTGAATAAAAGTCATGGCCTCATCATAGAGAAGAGTAAAAGGAATTTCACAGATCTCTGCTCAAAATTTCAGGAGAAAGTAGGATATCTGTTAGTAGTTAGATAGTTGTATGCCCATCCTGACTGTGATCACCCCATAGGAGAAGCATATCATGACAATGCTAGAGCTCTCTAAAGGTTAAATAGTTCAAATACCACATTTTACACAACAGGAAAATTTGATTCTAAAACAGGTTAAGTGGCCCTGGCCGGTTTGGCTCAGCGGTTAAGAGTGTTGGCCTGCGGTCCAGAGAGACCCGGGTTCGGTTCCCGTAAGGGCACGTACCTCGGTTGCAGTTTGTCCCCGGCCCTGGTTGGGTCGTGTGGGAGGCAGCCACTCGATGTGTTCCTTTCACACTTTCACATCGATGTTTCTCTCTCTCTCTCTCTCTCTCTCTCTCTCTCTCTCTCTCTCTCTCTCCCCCACTCTATCTAAACAAAAAATGGAAAAATATCCTCGGGTGAGGAAAATAAATAAATAAATAAATAAATAAATAAATAAATAAATAAAACAGGTTAAGTGATTTGTTCAGATTGCTGAAAATACCCCCCCCCCTTTTTTTTCTGTCTCTCTTTTCCTATGTTAAACATTATTTGAGTACATACTATGTGCTGGACATTGTTTTAGGCATGGAGGAAAAAACAGTGAACACAAAAAGATAAAAGTCCCTGCTATCAGGGAGCTTAGATTCTAATGGAGGGAGACAAACAAGTTAATGAGTAACTATAGAACAGATGGACATAAGTGATACTGAGAAAATATAGTAGGATAAGAGGAGAAAGGAGGTCCTCAGTGGTAAATTGAAATATGAAGAAAGACTTAAAGGAATTCATGGAGCTAGAATAGAACAGTTCAGACAGAGGCAACAGAAAGTGGCCTGATCTAAGAGCTTGCTTCATGTGTTCTTTGTGCAGCAGTTTAGTGAAGCTGGTGTGTGAGATAAGTTGGGACCTGAGAGGTGGGAAATGAGGTCTGAGTTGTAGTGGGGAGCCAGATGAAGTAGAAATTTAATGCTATTTTAAGGATTTTTGTTTTTATGCTGAGTGAGATGAGAAGCCTTTGAAGGGTTTAAAATAGAGGTCATGATCTGACTTAGATCAAAAGGATCACTGGCTATAGGTAGAAGGCTACTGGTATAATCTAGATAAGAGACAGTTGTTGTTTGAACCCATGGTGGTGCAAGTGGTAAAAAGTGGTAAGATTTGGGGATGTATTTTGAAGGTAGAATTGGTAGGATTTGTTGATGGATTAGGTGCAGAGTTTGAGAAAAAGATGAGGACTGAAGATTCTGGGCTGAACAATTAGAAAGTTGGAATTACCATGAACTGAGACTTGGAAATTACAAGTGATGGCTAATTAGACATTCAGTTAGAGATATGTGAGCTGTGGGCTAAAGATATTAGGAATTAGGAATTAGGAAAGATAAAGTAATTAGGAATTGTCAGTGTATATGTGAAATAAATCATTAGATTTATGAAATCCTCCAGTGAGTGACTATTGATGGAGAATGAAGAAGTGTCAAAGGTTTGAGCCATGACACAATTTAACTTTAAGAGGTTGGGGAATAAGAAACTAGTAAGGAATAGACTGAAAAGGAATAGCCCTTCAGAAAGAAGAACCAACAGAGAGATATGTTGGAAACCAATTGAAAAAAATTTTCAAGACGGAAGATATGATCCATCAATAGATATTTGTTAAGATTTTTTTCTATTTTTTTTTTCTCACCCGAGGATATTTTTGCATTTATCTTGAGATAGAGCGGGAGAGAGAGAGGGAGGAAGAGAGAGAGAGAAACATCGATGTGAGAGAGACACATCGAGTGGCTGCCACCCACACGGCCCGGTCAGGGACAAACTGCAACTGAGGTACATGCCCTTAGCGGGAACCGAACCTGGGACTCTCTGGTCCGTGGGCCCACGCTCCAACCGCTGAGCCAAACCAGCCAGGGCAAGCTTTTTTTTTTTTTTTTTTTAAGAAAAAAAATTTTCAAGACGGAAGGTATGATCCATTTTTTTTAAGAAAAAAAAAACCTGGAAAACTAAAAGTTTACATAGAAGCACAACTTATATAGGCTTAAGTGAGATTATTTGATATAGGAGCTCAAATTCCACAATTTAGGGCAGAGTTAGACTGACACAGAGCAATGTTAGAGGCGGACTTCTCCCTGAAGTTACCCCATCTGGATGTGCTGGACATTGGTATGAGGTTGAGAAAGATTGTAAGTTGGGTGAAACCCACAGCCTAAGGTGTGCTCTGTCTTGGCACATGGCTTCAAGTGTTATCTCTCTCTTTTTTTTTTATCCTCACTCGAGGACATTTTTCCATTTTTTTGTTCAGACAGAGTGGGAGGGAGAGAGAGGAAGAGAGAGAGAGAAACAGCGACGTGAAAGGGACACATTGAGTGGCTGCCTCCCGCACAACCCAACCAGGGCCGGGGACAAATTGCAACCGAGGTACGTGCCCTAGTGGGAACCCAACCCGGATGTCTCTGGACCGCAGGCTGACGCTCTAACTGCTGAGCCAAACTGGCCAGGGCCAAGTGTTATCTCTTGATACCCGTGATCTTAGGACAGTTTGAAGCAATGTCTTGTTGCAGATTTGGCGTGGAAACTTGTTAAATTTCATGTTTGATTGTTTTTTCCCCTAGACCTGTTTACATGCCTGGTCACTATAATGATGTTTCATTCCATTCTTCTTTTGTATCTGTCCTATATGAAGTACCAGTTTAATGATATGGCAAGATGATTTTACCTTATTTGCTGGTAATGTTTGTATTTCTGTAAAGCTCCTTGTATTTTGTCCTGGGATACAGTTAAATTATTTGGAAATAGGCCTGGCTGGTGTGGCTCAGTTGATTGGCACTGAAAGGTTGTTGGTTGGATTCCCGGTCAGGGCCTAGGTTTTGGGTTGATCCCTGGTGGGGGTGTGTATGGAAGCTAACCAATCGATGTTTCTCTCTCTCAAATCCGTAAAACATATCTTCAGGTGAGAATTTAGAAAAATGGAAATAGTTTGATGTGTTCAGGGATTACTTTAGGCTTTGTTAATGGGCCCAGAGCAGTATTTGGGGCTCATTTTTCCTTATTATTGAGGCAGCACTTTTTGAGTACTCTACCTGATGCCCATGCATTATGTGTTTTTTCCATTCAGGCTTGTGGGAACATGATCTATTCCTGGCCCCATGTGAGCTCTGGGGAGTGTACCACCTGCTAATTTTCTTGGATAGTTTCCTTACCCACATGCACTGATTGGTACTCAGCTAAAAACTTGAGAGGAACCCCTTGCTGAACTCTCTGTGTATAGTCCTCTCTCTGGTACTCTGCCTTCCACAGAATCTTACTCCAATGTCTGTGGTTTTAAACCCTCTACTGTAATATTTCTGATAAAACATGTGCTGCTGTGTATTTAGTTAATAAATGAACAAACTCTGAGAACTTAATAGCTCCCAGCTACCATTCTAAACATTTAAAAATTTGTAGGTCATTTCATCCTAACACCAATTCTGTGAGTGAGGTAGGTATTATTGTAATGCTCTTTGCAGATGAGGAAACAGAGGGAAAGAGAGATTAAATAAATTACAAGATAACACAGCTTGTAAATGGCAGAAACTGGGGTTAAAACCCAGACAGTCTGGCTCCAGATATCATATTCTTAAATATTTTTCTCTTTATTGATTTTATTTATTTATTAAAAATATTTTTTTCCCTTTATTGATTTTTAGAGAGAGAGGAAAGGAGAGGAGGGAGAGAGAGCTAGAAACGTCAATGAGAGAGAACATCGACTGGCTGCCTCCTGCATGCCCCCCACTGGGGATGGGACCCACAGCCTGGGCATGTGCCCTAACCCGGAATCAAACCAGTGACCTCTTGGTACATGGGTTGATGCTCAGCCACTGAGCCACACCAGATGGGCGGAGATACCATATTCTTAACAACTATACTGTTCTGCTTCTCCATCTAATATACTCTATTATGTAATATAGAATTTTCTGAACCTAAATAATTTTGCAGCCCTGTAATAAATCCATCTATACTGGGGGTGAGAATTGGTATTTCACAGTCCATTGTCACTTATAGGCCATTACTTTTATGTCTTCTTTTAACATTTTTCTTCTTTTAGGCTTATGCCATTTCATTTTATCCTTTTTGTTGTTGTTGTTAATCCTCACCTGAGGATATTTTTCCATTGATTTTTATTTATTTTTTTTCCAGTAATTTTTTTTCCCTTTATTGATTTTAGAGAGAGAGGACGTGAGAGGGAGAGAGAGATAGAAACATCGATGAGAGAGAACATCGATTGGCCGCCCTCTGCATGCCCCCCACTGGGGATCGGGCCCACAACCTGAGCATGTGTCCTGACTGGGAATCGAACCGGCGACCTCTTGGTGCATGGGTCGACGCTCAACCACTGAGCCACACTGGCCGGACTTTCCATTGATTTTTAGATAGAGTGGAGGGGGTGGGGTTGATGTAAGGGAGACACATTGATTGGTTGCCTCCTAATCGACTGAGGTGACCAGGGTGGGGGATTGAACCTGCCACCCAGGTATTTTCCCTTGACTGGGAATCAAGCCCAAGACCCCTCAGTTCGTAGGCTGATGCTCTAATTGCTGAGCAAAATTGGCCAGGGCTCATTTTATCTTTTATCTTGGCTCATTGCTGTCCCACCACCTTAGTTTTGTTTAGTATTCACATTCAGAGTCTAGGATAGAATTAGTGCTTAGTGAACACATGGTGAACCTAAATTTTACAAAATCCATACCATGTTCATGTGCCTATCAAATATTACTGTTATTAGGCAATTGAGCAAAGCAAGTGACAAGAAAAGAAAAATTTCAGTAAATAATATGAATAGTGAAGAAATAAAAATTGAGAGCTACTGGTAGCTGTGAATTTGACCTCTATTTGAAAATAGACAACTCAGGAGAGAGGGAAGTAGGATCTACACCCTTCCACCTTGCAGTGGCCACATATGGATGTCTTCTATCCCCATGGAGTATAACTCCTCCTAAAGTGGGAGGATTTGCAGCAAGAAATCCTTTTCAGAGTGATGTCTGTATTGCAAGGGTTCGAGTTCTGGCCAACTCCCTACTGATTAGTTTATAAAGGTAACTAAGGTTAAACATGTTAATCCAACATGATTGGTATCCTTATAAGAAGAGGGGATTAGAACATAGGCACAGAGGAAGAAGACAGCCTTTGAGAAGCTAGGGAGTGAGGCCTCAGAAGAAATTAACCCTACAGACACCTAGCCTCCAGAACTGTGAGGAAATAAATGTCTGTTGTTGAAGCCATCAATCTGTGGTACTTTGTTATGGCAGCCCTAGAGAAACTAATACAACTATTGAGGCTTTTGGCTGCATTGCCCGAAAGGACTAGAAAACTGTGTCCTTTTGCATGGTAATTAGAACTGGCCTTGCTCAGAATGTTAACCCTCTTTATTGACTACACCTTAGTGATATACTTAGGACCTTACAAATTGTTGCCTATAATAATTTGTAGGACAGTCAGGACGCAGTTTTAAATGATGCCCACTCTAACTCTGTACTACATTTCTGTTTGTTCCTTGATGAGAAGGGATGGGTCTGTTATGTAGACAGGACTTGATGCTAGCTCTTAAGTGTCTTGGATGGGTATTGTATCAGGAAAACTAGTTTTCCTCTTTCTGTGTAGGGAAAAACCTAGTTCTTCCCTACTGTGTTTCCTTTACTTATACTTACACAGAACCTTTTACTTCTGACACTTCTGGTCACCAAATGTGTGGAGGTTTTACCCCACACCAAGCAATTCTCTGTGACACCAGCTGGATATCCTGTAGTTTAGCTGGATTCTAATATTATCTACCTATCCCTGGCTGGTTTTGCTCAGTGGTTAGAGCGTTGGCCTGCAGACCAATGAGTCGCCGGTTCGATTCCGGTCAAGGCATGTACCTCGGTTGCGGTTTGTCCTTGGCCCTGGTCGGTTTGTACGGGAGGCAACCATTCGATGTGTCTTTCTCTCGTTGATGTTTCTCTCTCCCTCTCCCTCTCTCCCTCTCTCTCCCTCCCTCCCTCCCACTCTATCTGATGATAAATAGAAAAAAATCCTTGAGTGAGGATTAAGAAAAATAATAATACAGTAAGCAATATAAAAAAAAATTATCTACCTAGAGATAGTATCAGATCCCACAGGTTAAGGACCAAGTCCCAGAGAACTGCTGCCACTATACTTCAGATGCCATTCATAAGTACTACATCCCCAGGTTACCACAACTTCTGTCTGATTTGATTGTAAATCAGAGGTTCCCGCAGCCCCTCTTTAGCTTTGATTAATTCATTAAAGTAGCTCACAGAACTCAGGGAAACACTTACTTACATTTACCAGTTTGTTAATGGATATAATAAAGGATACAAATAAACAGCCAGATGAAGAGGTACATAGGTTGAAGTCTGGGAGGGTCCCGAGTGCAGGAGCTTCTGTCCCGTGGAGTGGGGGTGCGTCATCCTCCCAGATGGATGTGTTCACCAACCCCATACTATTGGGATTTTATGGAGGCGTCTTCATGTAGGCATGACTACTATTAACTCTGTTTCTAGCCCCTCTCCCTTCTCTGGAGGGTAGGGTGCTGAAAATTCCAACCTTCTAATCATGACTTGGTCACTTGGTCTTTCTGGTGACCAGCCTCCATCCAAGAGCCATTAAAGAGCCTACTCAGAGTCACCTTAGTAGAACAAAAGATGCTCCTAGGGTTCTTATCACTTAGGAATTTACAAGGGTTTTAGGATCCCTGGGTCAGATACCTGGGGTGTTGGTGTATGATTTTATGTATGTGTGTGTATATATTTATATATTTTTTTTCCTCTTCCCTATTACCTCACAGGTATGATCTACCTGAAGAGGCATAATAAATATGATTGTGATTTGGGTTGCATTAACTAACCTCTAATGATTAATTAATGTATACATCTCCTAAGAATATGATTCAGGCCTATTGATTGGTACTCAGCTGTGAGTATTGCATTGTTGGCATAACCCTCTTTGAAGTAGTGCTCGATATGGTCTGTGTTGTAACTGGTGTTCCTGAAGAAAGAGGGGGCAGTTGTGACACTGGCTATTCATTGGCCTAACTTTAGGCCTCCGGGAATTAGTTTGGTATTGGCAACTTTCTGGAACATAAAATGGCTTAGGATTTGAATCAGTTTTGAATTGCCGTAGACTTTGTTAGACCTAAAGTAGGAGGATTTGCAGCAAGAAATCCTTTTTATTTTTATTAATTAATTAATTAATTTTAAGTTATCAATCGAGGATATTTTTCCATTTATCCTCAGACAGAGTGGGAGGGGGAGAGAGAGAGAGAGAGAGAGAAACATCGATGTGAGAGAGACACATTGACTGGCTGCCTCCCGCACAACCCCAACCAGGCCTGGGGATGAACTGCAACCAAGGTACATGCCCTTGACCAGAATCAAAACCTTGACTCTCTGGTCTGAGAGCTGACACTGTAACTGCTGAGCCAGACCAGCCAGGGCTATTTTATTTATTTAATTTTTTTTTTAAAGTTTTTTTTTGTTAATTCTCACCTGAGGATATTTTTTTTCCATTGATTTTTTTAGAGAGAGTGGAAAGGAGGGAGGAGGGAGAGAGAGAGAAACATTAATGTGATAGAGACACATAAATTTGTTTGCCTCCTGCACGAGCTGACCCGGCCTGGGGACCGAACCTGCAACCTAGGTACATGCCCTTGACTGGAAATCAAACCCGAGACCCTTCAGTGTGTGGGCCATTGCTCTAATGACTGAACCATGCTGGCCGGGGCTTTTTTTTTTTTTTTAATTCAGCCATCTCTCACTTTATTTTTTGCTAGCTCTTGGAAGTGGAAAGTTAACCTTTTAGAGTGATGTCTGTATTGGAAAGGTTCTAGCTCTATCCGACTCCCTATCGATTAGGAATTCCTTTCATACAATGTCTAGTAAAAAGTATTCAGCCTTTGCTTGAACATCTTCAGCAATGAGAAGTTTACTACTGAAGTTTGCAGCTGGTACTAATTCAGCCCTCTGGTCCCTCCTGTGTCACGTGTGTGAGAGGCTTTCTGTAGACTTTTATAACAAAGGACAGGTGTTCCTTTGGGCCTTCTCCAAAACTAGGCAGCCGTTGAAACCCCTTTTTGGTAGTGTCAAAATTGTTTCTTGCCAAAGAGAAGACACTATTTTCATTTCACCAACACCTGCTTTTCTTGTCTTTCTCTTTTTAAACAACTGCTTTTCTTTTATTTTTTAAAATAGTTTTTTACTTTTTTATTACAGTTGACGTACAATATTATATTAGTTTCTGGTGTGTATAACCCAGTGATTGGACATTATATAACTTACTGAGTCATCACTCCGATAAATCTAGTACCAATCTGACTTTACATCCCCATGACTATTCTGTAACTACCAATGTGTATTTCTTAATTCCTTCACCCTTTTCACCCATCCCCCAACCTTTCTCTCATCTTTTGATCCCAGTCCCCCCACACCCCTTCCCTTCTGGCAACCAACCACCAGTTCTCTCTGTGTCTGTAAATGTGTTTCAATTTTGTTTGTTCATTTATTTTGTTCTTTGGTTTCTACATATCGGTGAAATCATGTAGTATTTGTTTTCTCTGACTGACTTATTTCACTGAGCACATCCATTCTGTCACAAATGGTAAGATTTCATTCTTTTTTTTTATGGCTGAATAATACTCCATTGTATATATGTACCATAGCTTTTTTATCCACTCGTCTGTTGATGGGCACTTGGGTTGCTGCCATAGCTTGGCTATTGTAAATAATGCTGCGATGACAATAGGGGTGCATATTTTCTTTCTAATTAATGTTTGGGTTTCTTCAGATATATACCCAGAAATGGAATAAGACAGTTACATTTTTTTTTTATCCTCACCCGAGGACATTTTTGCATTTATCTTCAGATAGAGCAGGAGGGAAGAGAGGGAGGGAGAGAGAGAGAGAAACATCGATGTGAGAGAGACACATCGACTGGTTGCCACCCACACGACCCCAACCGGGGCCAGGGACAAACTGCAACCGAGGTACGTGCCCCTAGTGGGAACTGAACCCAGGACTCTCTGGTCCGCGGGCTGACACTCTAACCTCTGAGCCAAACCAGCCAGGGCAACAGTTACATTTTTATTTTTTATGTTTTTTATCCTCATCTTAGGATGTTTTTCCATTTATCTTCAGATATAGTGGGAGGGAGGGAGAGATAGAGACATCAATGTGAGAAAGACACATTGATTGGTTGCCTCCTGCATGATCCTGACCAGGGCCAGGAACCGAACCACAACCAGGACACATGCCCTTGACTGGAATCGAACCCGTGACTCTTTGGTCTTCGGGCCACTGCTCTAACTGCTGAGCTGAACTGGCCAGGGCAAGACAGCTCCTTTTTTAATTTTTTGAGGACCCTCCATACTATTTCCCATAGTGGCTGCACCGATCTCCATTCCCACCAGTAGTGCACGAGGGTTCCCTTTTCTCTACATCCTCTCCAACATTTGTCATTTATGCATTTATTGATGATAGCCATTCTGACAGGTGTGAGATGATATCTCATTGTGGTTAAACAACTGCTTTTCAAAGTAATTCTAAGAAAGGAACGTCTCCAGAACTTGTTCTTATCCTGGCTCTGTTGTAGGCAAATTATTTCACTTCTTTCTGCCTCAGTTTTCTACATCAGTAAAATGGGGATAGTAATTCAAGGTTGCTGTAAGGACTAAGTGAGTCAATATAAGTAAAGTTGTTCAGAATACTATCCAGGCTGCTTTAATAGTTATTTTGCTGCTGTCTTTGTTGGAAAATTCACGTTTCTGATTCTTACACTTCATTTTGCTTTCATTAATTTTCCTTTTGCTTCCATAAGTTTTCTCATAGTCTTATTTTCCCATGGATAGCTTTAGGTCTCACTTATCATTATGCCCTGCCCATGGAAGCTTTGTTAATTGCCTATAAGATAGGCAGTGGCAGCTAGGTGCCCTCCTGTCCTCTCACACTTTCACTAATTGTTGCTGCTGAAAACCGGCCTGTTGGAGTGCACTAGGACATGGAATAAAATGAGAAACACCCTGAAATACATCCACATCTATTACCCTCTGCCCTCATTATTTTAAAGCAAATCCCAGACTTTGTTATTTTATAAATATTTCAGTTTGTAACTCTAAAGGTAAGTACCTTTTAAAAAAATAGAACCGTTATCATTATCACACCTAAAACTAATAATTTACCAATATCGTCAGATATCCAGTCAGCATTCAAATGTTTTTTTATAGTTGGGTTTTATAATCAATATTCAAACTATGCCAGCACAGTTCATTTAGTTAATATGTCTCTTAAGAGGTGACAATATTATATATTATCTAAATGAAGAAACTTTTGATAATGAAAGAGGATTTTATTAACAATTATACTGGGATAATAAGCATAAACCTGGATTGTCATGGACAAATTGAGATGTCTGGTCACCCTACTTTTACAGTTTCTTTTAATCTAGGTTTTCCCACCCTCTTCCCCCCCACCACCCCACCCCACTTCTTGCATTTCATTTGTTGATAAAACTGACTTTCCTACAATCTGGGTTGTGCTGTTGCATCCCTGAGAGGTTATTTAACATGATCCATGACTCTATATTTTCTATAAACTGGGGTCTTGATCTGATTGTGATTTGATTTGGGGGGCTGGAGAAGAATACTTAATAGCTGTCAGGAGGCAGGTCAGGTTTCTCCTTTGTTGTAATGGTAGTGGCCATTGATAATTATCACCTATATTTTATTAGGAGTTTACAAAAAATGTGTTATTTCCATTCCCTTTCCACTTATTAGCTGCAGTATTTATACAAGAGAATTTTCCCCTCATTATCTATTTGTTATCCTGAGACACAGTGAGGTACCCTTACTCTTGAGTCAGCTCAGCTAGACTTTTTCCTGGGCCTTCACCGAGTTCCTTAGGCAGTGTTTCATACTTGCTAACGTCTGCTTTGTAATAAAGATTGTTTGCTCAGAGTAGTGCAACAGGATATATATATTGGGGTGTGTGTGAAGGCCCTTGGGGCTTACCATTTAAGTCATTGCTAACTGAATGCCCAGCTGAGAAAAACTTTGGCTTGTCTTTTGGCTCAGTAGTAATCATCCTGGGGTACCTTATTATATAGACTCTTGCTACCTAGGTAGGTGCTTTGAGAGGTTAGAATGGATGCAGACTGCAGGAGCCCAGCTTTTCAGGAAACCCCAAAGACAAGTGTTATTTAGTGATGTTCCTGTAGGATGGCCTTGTGTAGCAGCTCCTCTTTCATGCCCCTGGATGCTGCATGAGGAGGGGCCAATGCTGATCTTGATTGTCTCTGACTAGGGCCAGTCCCTTCTCTGATCTTGTAGATTTGGGGCTAGAGTGTCCTGCTGTTAAGGAACTAGCACATTAGGGGAAGAGTCAGAGACACAAATAATTTTCAACAATAGATCTTTAGCATAGAAAAATTAATTTTCATTGTGTATCTTAGGATAAATCCCTGGAATCAGGTTGCTGAGTCAAAGAATAAATGTGTATGTAGTTTTATTAGTTATTGTCCAATTTCCCTCCATGGTGGTTATACCATTTTGCATTTCGCCAGCAGTGTAAAAGAATGTCTATTTGTTCACAATTTTGCCAACAGAATGTGTTATCCAGCTTTTGAATTTTTGCCAATTTGATAGGTAGAAATGGTGTCTCAAAGTAGTTAACTAAAAGTCATTCTAAAATGTTCCTTAAGGATAAAGAATTTATTTCTCAACCTATGTGGAGGGAATTAGTTTTCCTGTCCTAGGAAATGTGTCCATCCATTAGTTCAACTGTATACTAGGCCCTCCTTAGCTGGAGAATAGGCCCAATTGTCAATAGGAAAGTTCCCAGCATGTGGTGGAGTGAGGGAAAATGCTTATTTTCCAGTAAGCCTTTAGCCTTTTAAGTCACCTTTGTTGCATCCATTCTCAGAACTTTTCAGATGACTGCTCTGGACTTTAGCAGAAATGTTTTAAAAAAAATAATTTCAAGATTGCAAGAATAATTCAAAGAGCAGCCAGCCCCTGCCCCAAACCAGTGGTCAGCAAACTATAGCCCATGGGCCAAATGCAACCTGCAGCCTGTGTTTGTGTAACCCATGAACTAAGAATGGATTTTACTTTTTTTTTTCAGTACTATTTTGTATTAGTTTCAGGTGTACAGCATAGTGGTTAGACAATCATATACTTTACACAGTGATTCCCCCCGATATTTCTAGTACCCACCAGGCACCATACATAGTTATTATAATATTGTTGACTATATTACCTATGCTGTACTTTTACATCCCCATGACTATTTTATAACTACCAATTTGTACTTCTTAATGGATTTTACATTTTTAAAGGGATGTTTTAAAAAAAATAAAACAAGGACTTTGTGGCAGAGACCACACATGGCCCGCAAACCCTAAAGTATTTATTATCTGGTCCTTTACAGAGTTTTCCAATCCTTTCCCTAACCCATTTGAGAATCATTTCCTGACATGATATCTCATCACTCCAGAATACTTCAGAGTATACTTCCTACAGAGACATTTTCATAACTGGGATACAGCCATTAAAATCAGGAAATTAGTATTAATAAATAGCATCATGTGATCCACATGCTTAATGCATATTTCACTACATGTCCCAGTAATGGCTTTTATAACAAAAAGATCGAATTCAGAATTATGTGTTACAATTTTATTGTTACTTCTTTTTGTCTCCTTCAGTTTGAAACAGTTCTGTAGTCTTTTCTTAACATCTATGACCTGATACTTTTGAAAATTACAGGCCAATTATTTGATAGGATGTCCTTCAGTTTGGATTTGTCTGATATTTTCTCAGGATTAGATTCAGATTATGCATTGTTAGGGAGTGAAAACTTGTCCTCTACCCTCTTGGTTCAGTATCTGGGGGGCCTGTGAATTAAACTAGCAAAATACAGATTAACAAGAGAAAAGACATATAATTTTTATTAATATTTACATGCATGGGAGTTCACAGAAAAAGAAATGAAACTCAAAGAAGTGGTTAAACTAGATTCGTTTATTTTAATTGAGTTTTGAGTTTTTCACATATTCTAGATACAAGTCCTTTATCAGATACATGATTTGCAAATATTTTTTCCTCACCTATGCTTTGTATTTTAATTTTCATACGGTGTGAGATAGTATATGCAATGCTTTAAACAGTGCCCTGTTAGCACTTAATAAATACTAGCTATTATGATTATTGTTTTAAATGCTTAGCTAAAATTCAGTAGAATGTGAGGAAAACCCCAAGGGACCTAAATCCAAGAGATTCAGACCTGTGGAAACCAGTGTTAGAACTTCCAAGGAAGGCAAGCTGCCAGGAAGGATGTGTACTAGTGTTGATATCCTTGACAGGGGAAAGGGGATAAGGCGTTGGGCTTTTCTTAGGTAGGGATACCATACTCTAGGGTAGGGTAGAATTGAGATCCTATGTAAATTTAGGACCCTCAAAGGACTTTACCCTCAGTGAAAGTATGGACTAGGGAAACAGTTTATCTGCTGGATGAAAAGAAGTTTTTTAGTCTCATCTGGGTTTTAGGTAGGGCTCTTAGTAATAAAGAAAAAAGCCTACCTATTGGTATGATCACTTTGTAAGTTATATAAATATCTAATCACTATATTGTACACTTGAAACTAATATAACATTGTATGTAAACTATAATTGAAAAATTTTTCAAAAGATATTTGCATACAAAAGAAGAGAAGCAAGTCTCCCTTGAGAATTTAAAAATAATTTTTTTTCTTTATTGATTTTAGAGAGAGGAAGGGAGATAGAGAGAGAAACACTGATGAGAGAGAACATCAATTGGCCACCTCCTGCATATCCCCTACTGGGGATTTGGCCCACAACCTGGGCATGTGACCTGACTGGGAATCAAACCAGCAGCCTCTTGGTGCATGGGTCGATGCTCAACCACTGAGCCACGGTGGCTGGGCTCACTTGAGAATTTTTAACTCTAGGCCTTTATTCAACTGAATTTGGGTCCTGGAGTTTATACTTTTTGTGTGGTCTGGGAGCTGGCTCTGGGCTGGTAATAACTTTGACACATCTGTCAGATTCAAAATCTATTTTAATGTCACACCCTCAAATCTGGTAGCGCAAGATTCCCATAAATAAAGATAGATTGCCTGGCTGGTGTGGCTCAGCAGATTAAGCTTCCTCCCATGGACTAAGAAGTCCCAGTTCCATTCCCGGTCAAGGCACATGCCTGGGTTGCAGGCTCAATCCCTGATTGGAGGAGTGCAGGAAGTGGCCTATCGATTTTCCTCTCTCACATCGATGTTTCTCTCTCTTTCTCTCTAAAAAAATCAATAAAAACATTTTTAAAAACAGCTAGACTGAAGATGAGTTCACAGTACAAGATTATAGACCATACAAGGAAACACTTCAACACAAGTGAAAATCAATAAAAAATTGAAACTATAAGATTAGACTCTTAAGACCTTCAGAGAGTAATATTATGGATAAAGACTATAAAATAAGTGTATTTAAAATGAGTTAAAATATAAAAGAAGGAAACAGCCCAGCTACTGTGGCTCAGTGGTTGAGCTTTGACCCATGAACCAAGAGGTCACTGGTTCAATTCCTGGTCAGGGCACATGCTGGGGTTTCAGGATTGATCCCCCAGTAGGGGGCATGCAGGAGGCAGCCCATCAATGTTGATGTTTCTCATTGATGTTTCTGGCTCTCCCTCCCTCTCCCTTCCTCTCTCTCTAAAATCAATAAAAAAAAATTTTTTTTTTAAAGAAGGAAACAAAAATGAGAGAAAAGACATTTAATCTTAAAAAGATCAGGCATATTTGGGGAAAATGACAATTAGACTCAATATTATTGCTTCATTAAATTTGAAAACCCCACAGTCAGGTTAAATAGTAGATAAAGCTGTGGACAAAGTTTGTAACATTTTATTTGGAGTGCAACACAGAGATAGAAAGATGTAAAATTTGAACAAGAGCTAAGAAATATGAAAGATACAATAATATGGACCAACAGAATATACAGAAATGGGGATGAGGTACTATTTATAGAGATAATGACTGATACCTTCCAGAATTGATTAGAAACAAAATAATATGAAGCACGACAAGTAGAAATAAATCCCCCTCTATATATATTGCAGTAAAATTGCAGAACCATAAAAACAGAAGTTTTAAGAGGAAGTAGAGAACCCTTAAGAATCTATAAAAGATGAAAGAGTTGTAATATATGAATTCAGCAAGGGAGTTCACTTAAGAAAATTGAAACATATGTTCACACAAATGCTCAAATATGTATAGCAGCATCATTTATAGTAGCCCTAAAATAGAAACAACCCAAATACCCATCAGTCGATGACTAGATAAACAAAATGTGGTATATTTACACAATGGAAAATTTTTCAGCCATAAAAGGAAGTAAAGTAATGATAAATAGTACAACATGGATGAATCTTGAAAACATTATGTTAAATGAAACGAAGCCAGACAGCCCTGACTGGTTTGGCTTAGCTGTGAAGAGTGTCGGCCCACAGACCAGAGAGTCCCGGGTTCGGTTCCCGCTAAGGGCATGTACCTCAGTTGCAGTTTGTCCTCGACCCTGGTTGGGGTCGTGTGGGTGGCAACCACTCGATATGTCTCTCTCACATCAATGTTTCTCTCTCTCTCTCCCTCCCACTCTATCTGAAGATAAATGCAAAAAAAAAAAAAGTCCTTGGATGAGGATAAAAAAAGAAAAGAAAAGAAGCCAGATACAAAAGGCCACATAATGAATATATGATTCTATTTCCATGAAATATGCAGAATAGGTGAATCTATAGACAGATGGTACATTGGTGGTTGCCTGGAGGAGGGTGGGTGTGACTACTTAGGAGTACAGATGTTCTTTTGAGGTGGTGAAATGTTCTGGAAATAAATAGCAGTGATGATTGCACAGCGTCATGAATGTATTAAAAACCACTGAATTGGCACTGGTTGGAGTTTTGTCCTGTACACCAAAAGGTTGTGGGTTCGATCCCTGGTCAGGGCATGTACGGGAGGCAACCAATTGGTATTTCTCACATCTCTCTCTCTCTCTCCCTTTCTCTCCCCCAATCCCCACCCCTTCCTCTTTTTCTAAAAGAATCAATAAAAAATATATCCTTGGGTGAGGATCGGAAAAAAAAAACCCACTGAATTGTACACTTCAAAAGGTTGAATTCTTTGGTATGTGAATTATATCTAAAAAGTTTAAGAAGTTAATAGTTTTTCTAAAAGCCACTAGAGAGAAAAGAAAAAGTAACTTAAAAGGAACAACAATTTTAAGAGCAGCTTCTCAACAACAATAACAGGAGCGATAAGAAAGTGGATAATGTTTTTAAGGAATGAAGAAAGAAGTTATTCTCAACAGATGCTGTGGAATTCATTACAGCAGGTCCTCGATTAATGTTTTGTTAACGTCCTTTTATTCTAGTTTTGATAAGATGCCTTGGAGCTTAACTCTTGTTTATAGCCATTGGTAAAATTGGTTTCTTCATACTTCGTTTTGCCCTAGTTCCAAGAACCTATTGATGGCATTAAGTGAGGACTACTGTGCCTGCTAAATTATCATTGGAAGTCAGTGAGCAAAGTAAAGACATTTTCAGACAAACATTAAACGGAGGAGGTTTGTCACTATCAGATTCTCACTGAAATAATTGCTAAGGGATATATTTGAGAAAGAAAGAAGAAAAGTATGAGAGCCAAGAGGGAATTCTGAGCAAGGAAATTGGAAAATACATGAGTAAATCTAAGCAAGCAATTATTATATACAGGGGTGGGTAAGAGTAGGTTTACAGTTTTAATACAAATAATACAATAATTAATAAATAATAATACAAGAATAAGCTGTGTTTTGCATACTTACAACTGTAAACCTATCAACCCCTGTAGAACAATAATAATTACTAATTTGGTTATATAAAGGCAAGATAGACCTGAAATACTGGACCACGATGACATGTAAATTTGGAAGGTGGTGGGGGAGAATTGGAGTTAAGATCTTTTAATTTTGTTCAGAAGGACGGTTGTGATGCTAGTTAATCTTAGACAAGAGTACCTGTTAAAACTTTAATAATAATAACTACTTTTTTTAAAAAAAGAAAGAATAAAACAGTGTATAATTTCCAAACCAATGGAACAAGGGTTAAAAATTACTTGATTAATCCAAAGAGACTGCCATCCAAAAAAAAGGTAGAGTAAGGGTGTTTGGAGGAGAACAGGTCGAATTATTGTATAAGGACATTGGGAAGGTGACGTTTAAGGAAAGTCTTGAAGGAGGTATGAGGATTTTTGCCATTGTATCTTTGGGGAAAGGACTTTCCAGGTAGAGGAAATAATTCGTGCATAATCCTAGTAGCTGGATATGTCTATGTGAAATTAGCAGCCTTTGGAAGGTTATGGGCAGATAAGTGAAATTATCTGATTTATGCTTTGAAAAGGATCACTGTCACTGCTTGTTCTGAGAACAGACTGGAAATAGAGGATAAGAGTAAACTAGAGGGACTAATTAGGAGGCTATTAATCCAGGCAAGAGATAAATAATGGATTTATCTTCAAACAGCACCCTTAATTAACTAAAAGAATATCTTTTCCCCTTCTCTAGCTTTTCAATCTTTACAAGGGTCATCAACTTGGTTGCTACTCTGAAATAACATCTGGAAGTGCTTGACCTTAAATGGCCCCAGATTCTTCTCTGTTTCATCGATCATACTTAATAAAACAGAAATGTGTGTTTTTTCCCATTCTGAAAGGAAGTAGCCAAGTGCTAGCCAATTATGAAGTGCTCAAGTTCCTAGGAGCAGCTGGACTCCTAGGATTGGGAGATTGGAGAGACTTCAAGGGTTTGCAACCATGCATCCTACTCCATACCCTATATTGCTTCAGGCTGGGAAGCAGACTTCTCAGGTAAATTTATGTCAGCTCTGTCAGGGGGTTCAGATTTTCTGAGTACCTGCTAGTTACTGAAGGGAGGAATTTTGAAGGCTGGGAACTCTCCAAATGTGGCCACAATTCAATAGTTTCATAGATCTGGCACAGTGTGCCTTGGTCCTTGTTCCCACTATCCACTGAGATGACCATGGTAAAGATGTAAGAAGATGAAATGCAGGCCTTGCTCTCAGTGATCAAGTAACTAGGGTGGTACAGTAGTCTGCCTTTATCTGCAGTTTTGCTTTCTGCAGTTTTAGTCAACAATGGTCCAAAAACATTAAATGGAAAATTCTAGAGAGAAACAATAAATTTTAAATTGTACGCCTTTTTGGGTAGCGTGAAGAAATGTGTATTCTCTGGCTCTGTCTTGCCCAGAACATGAATCATCCCGTTGTCCAACATCTCTCCACTGTGTACATTACCTGCCTGTTAGTCACTTAGTAGGTGTCTCAGGTATTAGGATTGACTCATGATATCACAGTGCTTGTATTCAGGTAATCCTTATTTTACTTAATAACGGCCCTCTTTTTACAGTATATTGTTTTAAAAAGTACCTTTTATTACAGTATGTTGTTATAATTATTCTGTTTTATTATTGATTATTGTTCATCTTTTACTGTCTAATTTATGAATTAAACTTTATCATAGGTATGTATGTATAGGAGAAAACATAGTATATATAGGGTTTGGTACTATCTGTGGTTTTAGGCATCCACTGGGGATCCTGGAAGGCATCCCTGCAAATAAGGGGAGACTACTGTATTGGGCAACAGTCTGGTTTAACCAATAGGCAGTAGAGGATCAACTCAGAAGGCTTTCAAGTTCCCTTCCATCAGCTGAGAGTTAGTATGCTTGACTCTATAAACATCCAGTACTTTCATCTTACTGGGAAGAAAGAATTAAGACTTTTTATCTTCTAGGATCCTAGGGAAATGGCCAGAGTCTTTTGAAATGGAAAAATTATCCAGTTCCTAGTTTTGGATCTTAGCTGAGTCATAGCATCTGTACTGGGGTGCCTGACCTTTTTTCCCCCTGGCAGCTGTTGCTGATTTGCCAAGTGAGATTATGTGTACCTTCATAAAAAGGCATGTGGCCTGGACATAGGATCTTCAGTGTTTTGAATTTTATTTTAAATTTTAAATAAGATCATGGCAAATGAAATTTAGTATCAATTATCTGTCCCTGCAGTTTTAAGAGATCTTTATTTCTGTACACAAGGACTTTAGACATAATGGTTTGATATGCCTTACACGTGCCAGGTGTATAGGTATTCTCTTTTATTTTTAAAAAATCATACTCATCCATTCATTCATTCATTCATTTAACAAATATTTATTGGGCGCCTACCATGTGCTAGGCAGTATTCCAGGCATTGAGGAATACTGCAGTAAACAAAGCCTGCACAAGCCCCTGACCTTGTAGAGCTTAGATTCTTATGGCAAGAGAGACAACAAACAAAATGAATGTGCAAAATATATACTGTTAGATAGTAAGCGCTATGGATAAAAAATATATCAGGAAAGGGGGATAAGAGAGTTTGAGAGGTGGTTACAATTTTAAATAGAATGATCAGGGGAAAATTTGTTGAAAAGATTGTACTTGTGCAAAGCACTGATGGAGATGAGTGTGCAAGCCATGATGCTACCTGGGAAAATATAAGAAATATCATTTGTAAAGGCCCTGAAGCAGTGGCATGCTTGACATGTTCTAAGAAAAGTAAAGAGGCCCACGTGGCTGGAGTGGAGTGAGTAAGAGGAAAAGAGAGAGTAGAGATCCAGACCATGTAAAGCCTTGTAGGCTGTTGTAAGAACATTAACATTTACTCTCAGTGAGACAGGGGGAATTTTAAGCAGAAGAGTGACTTTGATATTACTTACATTATAACAATTTTTTGCAACTTTATTGAGGTATGATTGAAGTATAATATGTAATGGAATGTACATGTTTAAAACATAAAATTTTATGGGATTTGCCAAAAGCACACATCTGTGAAACCATTAGCACAGTCAAGATAATGAACATACCTGTAACTCCCAAAAGTTTCCTCATGCCTCTTTATAATCCCTACCCTACCGCTGTCTGGCAACCATTAATCTGCTGTCTGCCGCTATAGATTAGTTAGCATTTTCTTGAATTTGATATAAATGGAATCGCTTGCCCTGGCTGGTTTGGCTTAACGGTTAGAGCGTCGGCCCACGGATCAGAGAGTCCTGGGTTTGGTTCCCGCTAGGGGCACGTACCTTGGTTGTGGTTTGTCCCCGGCCCCAGTTGGGGTCTTGTGGGTGGCAGCCACTCGATGTGTCTCTCTCACATAGATGTTTCTCTCTCTCTCTTCCTCCCTTTCTCCCTCCTGCTCTATCTGAAGATAAATGCAAAAATGTCCTTGGGTGAGGATAAAAAAAAATAAAATAAATGGAATCGCTCAAAATGTACTCTTTTATGTCTGTCTTCTTACTTTCAGCATAATTATTTTGAGATTCATCCATTGTGTGAATCAATAGATATTCCTTTTTATTGCTGAGAATTCCATTGTATGGATATATTATGATTTGTTTGTCATTCACCTGTTAGTGAACATTTCAGGTGGTTTCTAGTTTTTTGTTTGTTTTTTTAAAATATGTCTTCATTGATTTTTTTTAGAGAGAAAGGGAAGGGAGAGAGAAATAGAAACATCAGCGTGAGAGAGAAATATCAATAGGCTGCCTCCTGCATGCCCCTACTGGGGATTGAGACTGCAACCCGGCCATGTGCCCTGACCAGGAATTGTACCCTGACCTTTCAGTCCATGGGACGTCGCTCAATCCACTGAACCACACTGGCTGTACTGGTTTCTAGTTTTTAACTGTCAGAAGAATAAAGAGCATATTGTTGGGCCTTACCATTTTATTTAATCTAACAGTCTCTGCCTTAGTTGAATATGTATTTATAACATTTACATTTTATGTGATTATTGGTGTAATTGTTTCTTTTAAATTTGTATTTATTTATTTGAGAGAAAGAGAGAGAAAGAGAGAGAAACATCCATTTGTTGTTCCACTTATTTATGCATTCATTGGTTGCTTCTTGAATTTGCCTTGACCAGAGATTGAACCTGCAACCTTGGCATATCAGGTTGATGCTCTAACCAGCTGAGTACCCGGTCAGGGCTGGTGTAATTGGGTTTTGATCTATTATCTTGCTATTTGTTTTCTGTTTGGCCCAACTGCACTTGTCCTTCCTTTGTTATTTTTCTGCCGTCTTTTGGAATGATTAGTATTATTTTTTATTTTTATTTATCTATCTATTTATTTATCCTCACCCAAGGACATTTTTTGCATTTATCTTCAGATAGAGCAGGAGAGAGTGAGGGAGGAAGAGAGAGAGAGAAACATCAATGTGAGAGAGATACATGGAGTGGTTGCCACCTATACGACCCCAACCGGGGCCGAGGACAAACCACAACTGAGGTACGTGCCCTTAGCAGGAACCAAACCTGGAACTCTGTGGTCCGTGGGCTGACGCTCCAATCGCTGAGCCAAACCAACCAGGGCAGTATTATTTTTTAAATATGTTTTTTATTCGATTTTGAGAGAGAGAGAGAGAAACATAGATTGGCTGCCTCCTGCACACACCCCAACCAGGATCCAGTCTGCAGCCTGGGCATGTGCCCTGATCAGTAATTGAACTGATGGCCTTTTAGTGCACCAGGACAACACTCAACCAACTGAGCCACACCAGCCAGGGCGGAATGATTTTTTTTTAATGATTCCATTTTATTTCCTTTGTTGACATATTAACTATACTTCTTTGTTTTTCTTTTTTAGTAGTTTCATTAGTGTATATTAATATAAAATTTTAACTTGTCACAGTTACCTTTAAGTAATGTTATATAATTTCACATTTAATGTAAGAGCCTCACAACATTGTACTTCCATTCTTCCCTCCCAGCCTTGGTGCTAACTGAGGCTGTCCTACGTTTTGCATCTGCATATGTTATAATAAATTATTACATTTTCGGTTTGGCTCAGCGGTTGGAGCTTCAGCCTGCGGACCAGAGAGTCCCGGGTTCGGTTCCCGCTAGGGGCACATACCAAAAAAAAAAAAAAAATTATTACGTTTTCTTTAAAGTTTTATTATCCTTTAAAGAGATTTTCTTGAATCTTCACCCAAGGATGTTTTTTATTGATTTGAGACAGAGAGAGAGAGAGAGAGAGAGAGAGAGAAACATTGATGTAAGAGAGAAACATTGATCGGTTGCCTTCCATATGTGCTCCAAAGGGGGATCAAATCCACAACCCAAGTATGTACCCTGACTGGGAATCGTACCCGCAAACCTTTTGTTATACGAGACGACATGTCAGCCAACTGTACCACCTGGCCAGGGCTTGAGGATTGCTTTTAAGCTTTGTTAGGTGTGACCAAAGTAGCATTTGGGACTAATTTTTCCTTGCTGTTGTCCCATGAATTATCAGGTTTTTCCCCTCTGGCTGGTGGAAACACAAACTATTTCTGACCCTGTGTGAGCACCAGGGAGTATTACACCTGCTTGTTTTCTTGGTGCTTTCCTCAACTCAGGGGCACCGCAAGGCTCTGTGTGGGTCACCTTCTCCCTGTGCTATTGCTGGGAAATCTTTCCAGATAGTAAATTCAAGCAATCCTAGGACTCACCTTGTTTGTTTCCCTTTTCTTAGCAATCACTGTCCTACGTTGCTTGTTGTCCAATGCCTGAAAATGGTTTCTTTTGTTTTTCCCAGTTTCTTAGTTGTATAACATGAGAGGGTAAATCCATTCTTTGTTACTCCATCATGGTTGGAAGTGGAAGTCTTTTCTGTTTTATATTTTAAGGGATGTCTTGTTGAGAATAGATTATAGGGGGACAGGAATAGAAGCAGGAATACCAAAAAGGAAGCAGTTTTAGATAAGAGATGATGGTGGCTTAGTCCAAAGTGGTAGTGGTGGAAGAAGTGAGAAATGATTAGATTTTTGTTTTTGTTTGTTTTTAAAAATATACGTTTTTATTGTTTTTTTAGGGAGAGAGAGATGGGAACATTGATATGAGAGAGAAACATCGATTGGCTGCCTCCTGCACTCCCCCCATTAGGGATCAAGCCCACAAACCTGGGCATGTGCCCTGACTGGAAATCAAACCAGGACCTCTCAGTCCATGGGATGACGCTCAATCCACTGAGCCGCATCAACCGGGCAGATTTTGGATATATTTTAATGTTGAAGCCAACAAGATTGACGATGAATTGATATATAAAAAAGAGGAGTCTAGCCTGGCCGGTGTGGCTCACTGGTTGAGCGTCGACTCATGCACCAAGAGGTTGCCAGTTCGATTCCCAGTCAGGGCACATGCCCAGATTGTGGGCCAAATCCCCAGTGGGAAGCATGCAGGAGGCGGCCAGTCAGTGTTTCTATATCTTTGTTTCTAAACATCTCATCGATGTTTCTATATCTTTCTCCCTCTCCCTTCCTCTCTCTCTAAAAACCAATAAAGAAAAAAAATTTTTTTAAATAGAAGAGAGGAGTCTAGATTGACATGTAAGGTTTATATTATCTTTATTGTATATTTGAGAACACAAAAGCATAAAAATTTGTGAGACTTGCTTAAGGTCAAACAGCCAATCTCAAACTCAGATCTTCCAATTACAAAGCCCTGTACTACACTGAAACAGAGGCTGTGAGTAGTATAAAACCATGAGTGCTAAAGGAGTTCAGAGAAAGGAGAGACATCTTCCTGCTTGAGAGAATAAAGGAGAATTCACATAAAACCTCACTTGAACTCATGGTTCCTAAAGAATGGGTAGATTTTGGTAAGGAGGGAGGAAATACCTGTTGAGGGAAGTAGTGTGAACCATATGTACAGAATTCTTTGAAGTTTCTTTCTGCTCAGGATTTCCTTAGTCTGGGTAAGCTTTCCAAGGGTCAATGTGGTTTCATATATATATCCTATAAAATTTCTCATGGTCAAAACTGAAGGGCCTAGAGTTATTGTTTTGAGGATATTTGTATCTTATTTCTTCTTAGACCAAGGGGCTAAATAAGCATAGGTATGATTCTTTTTAAGACAACCCAAACGACAAAACCTTACCTAAGAGCTTTTACTAAGAAACAATAGATTCTTTACAGTAGGATTACTTTGAATGGCTATGAAAAAACAGTTTGAATTTTATTTGAATTGTGATGGGAAGCCATTGGGAGTTTTTAAGAAAGAATTCACATGATCTCGTCTTTGATTTTAAAAATATTATTCTGACTGGTGGTGAAAATAGACTGGTGGGGGCAAGGGGTGGGCATGAAGAACCAAAGTAGAAAGAAGATTATCCAGAAAAAGTTTATAGACTTGAACGGGAAGTAATAAGAATTGTTTGGATGCAGATGTATTTTAAAGTTACAATCCATAGAATTTACTGGTTGTTTTGGATGTTGATGTGAAGAGAAGAATCAACAATGAATGACTCATAGGTTTTGCTGTGCTTCTGGATGAATGGTGGTGCCATGTAATGAGATAAATACAACTTAGAGAGGAGTAGCAGGGTTTAGAGGGAAATTCAAGAGCTCTGTTTTGGAAATGTTAAGTTTGATATGCCATTTAGATATCCAGTTGGAGATGTCAATAGGCATTTGAGTATATGAGTGTTGCACTCAGGAGAGAGCACAGAATTAGCAGTAATAAACTCAGTATCATCAGCATCATAGATTGAAAGCTATGAAACTGAGTGCTCATACAACTCAACAAAAGAAAGACAAAGAACCCAATTAAAAAATGGGCAGAGGAACTAAATAGACACCTCTCCAAAAAGGACTTACAAATGGCTAAGAGACATATGAAGAAATGCTCAACATCACTAATCATCAGAGAGATGCAAATTAAAACAACAATGAGGTATCACCTCACACCTGCCAGAATGGCCGCCATCAACAAATCATTAAACAAGTGTTGGCGAGGGTGTGGAGAAAAGGGGACTCTCGTACACTGCTGGTGGGAATACAGACTGGTGCAGCCACTGTGGAAAAGACTATGGTGTTACCTCAAAAAATTAAGAATTGAATTGCCATTTGACCCAGTGATCCCACTTCTAGGAATATACACTAAGAAGCCTGAAACACCAATCAGAAAGAATACATGTACCCCCATGTTCATAGCAGCACTATTTACAATAGCTAAGATCTGGAAACAGCCCAAGTGTCCATCAGTGGATGAATGGATAAAAAAACTGTGGTACATATACACAATGGAGTACTATGCAGCTGTAAGAAAGAAAGATCTCTTATCCTTTGAGATGACATGGAGGGACCTCCAGAGTATTATCCTAAGCGAAACAAGCCAAGCAGAGAAAGACAAATATCACATGATCTCACTCATTTGTGGAATATAATGAACATAACAGTCTGAGGAACAGGGTAGACCCAGAGATGTGGAAGTAGGGTATAGACTGACACCCCTCAGAAAAGGGGGTGGGGGGGAGGGAAGACATAAACCACAGAACTTATGCGCATGTATGCATAACTGATAGACATGGACAACAAAGCTGGGGACGGGGTGGGGGGATGGGGAGGAGGGTGCAGTGGGGAAAAAAGGAGAAACATCTGTAACAAAAATAATCTAATTTAAAAAAAGCTATGAAACTGAAAAATCAGTTAGGGAATGAGTATAGGGAGAGAAGAAAAGATATTTCATATCTGAGCCTTAGAATACTAAATGATTTAGAGGTCAGGAAGAAAAGGAACTAGCAAAGGAGAATGAAAAATGAGCAGTTAGTGAGATAGGAGGAAAAGCATTATGTTCTAGAAACTAAATGAAGAAGTATTTCAAGAAGAGTTACACAGATATTAGATTGAATGAAAAAAGCCAAACACACAAAAAATGCATAATTCATAATTCTACTTACAGGAAATTCAGCAAAACAAAGTTAATAAATAGTAATAGAAGAAAGTGGTTGGGGGATAGGAAGTTGACAGGAAAGGGGCACATGGGAACTTTCTGGGATAGTAGAATTATTCTGTCTCGTGTTTGGTATGTTATGTGGATATATACAATTGTTAAGGCTCATTGAACAGAACACTTAAGATCTGTATATTTTTGCCCTGGCCGGATTGGCTCAGCGGTTAGAGCGTCGGCCTGCGGTCCAGAGAGACCTGGGTTCGGTTCCCGCTAAGGGCATGTACTTCGGTTGCAGTTTGTCCCCGGCCCTGGTTGGTCGTGCGGGTGGCAGCCACTCGATGTGTCCCTTTCACGTCGATGTTTCTCTCTCTCTCTCTTCCTCTCTCTCCCTCCCACTCTATCTGAACAAAAAATAAAAAATGTCCTCGGGTGAGGATTAAAAAAAAAAAAAAAAAGATCTATTTTCTCTCTCTCTCTCTTCCTCTCTCTCCCTCCCACTCTATCTGAACAAAAAATAAAAAATGTCCTCGGGTGAGGATTAAAAAAAAAAAAAAAATCTGTCTATTTTATTGAGTGTGAATTATATCCCAGTTTTTTGTTTTTTTTTAAAGAAAGGGAGTTAAAACTGTCAAATGATGTTGAGAGGTTACATAAGATGTGGATTGAGAACTTAACCTGTCACTGGGGACCTTGAAAACAGTGGTTTCAAGGCAAGATGGGGATGGCTGTCTAGAGTGAGCTAAAGAGAGAATAGGAAATGCAGATGTGATGATAACAAGTACAGAACCTCTACATGGAATTTTTCCTAAACTAGGGGAGCAAAGAAATGGGCAAGTTATGGGAGGTCTATGAAAGTTTTTATTTTTTTAAGCTGGAAGAAATGACAACACGTTTTTATGATAACGAGAATGATCCAGTAGAAAGTGGATATTCAGCCTGGCCAGTGTGGCTCAGTGGATTGAGCGGCATCCCATGGACTAAGAGGTCCTAGTTTGATTCCTGGTCAGGGCACATGCCCGGGTTGCCAGTTCGATCCCCAGAAGGGGCATGCAGGAGGCAGCTGATCGATGTTTCTCTCTCACATCGATGTTTCTCTCTCTCTCTAAAAAAATCAATAACAACATGTTTTTTATAAAAGTATTTAAATGGTTAAATACTTTAAAAACAAAAAGGAAGTGTATAGTCATGGCATAGGAGAGAGAGAGCAGTGCAGATGCAGACTTCTTGAATAGGGGCGTTGACTTGATGGAGCATGGTCTTTCCTTCTGCTGTTATAGATGGGAAAGTAGAGTATATGGATATAGATTTAGACTAATAGATTTTTGTAATGGGAATATGTAGTACTTCTTTATGTGTTATTTTCTTTTACTCTCAGTTGAATAAAAAGCAGAGTCAGCTGATGAAGGTGAGATTTGGGGAAAGAGTGCTGGAGGTTTGGGGAGAAGATGTTGAATTAGTTATCTGAGAGAAACACAAGCATTCACATTGCCTAGGTAAATGTTGTATGATTAACAAGTCCCACTTTATATTTATCATCATAAAGAGATACCAGCCAGCGTAATTTGGGATTTTTCTTCAGTTACCCAAGTGAGGTTGCAAAATAGATAACAAGTTGGGTTTAAAACGGATGGGATTTCATCAGGACTGTGGTGTCCTGAGGGATAGCAAGGTTTCAATTAGAACTAGAATTTAAAGTGAGTGTTGAGAAAAGAAATTGAAGATATAAGAAGATGTAAGAAGACAGCTCTGGCCAGTTTGGCTTAGCAGTTAGAGCGTTGGCCCGCAGACCAGAGAGTTGCGGGTTTGATTTCGGCCAAGGGCACATACCTACGTTGCAATTTGTCCCTGGCCCTGGTCAGGGTCATGTAGGAGGCAACTAGTTGATGTGTTCTTCTCACATCATTGTTTCTCTCTCTCTCCCTCCCACTCTGTCTGAAGATAAACAGAAAAATATCCTTGGGTGAGGATTTAAAAAAAAAAAAAAAAGGAAGTAAGAAGACGGACTGAGTTCAAGGAGGCACAGAGTAAGCTTTTTTTTTTTAAGATCAAGGAGTAGAGCCCTGGCTGGTTTGGCCCAGCAGTTAGAGTGTTGGCCCGCAGACCAAGGAGTTGTGGGTTTGATTCTGGTCAAGGGCACGTACTTCAGTTGTGGTTTGGTCCCCGGCCCTGGTCGGGGTCGTACGGGTGGCGGCCAATTGATGTGTCTCTCTGACATCGATGTTTCTCTCTTTCTCTTTCCCTTCCTCCCTCCCACTCTATCTGAAGATAAGAGGAAAAATGTCCTCGGGTGAGGATTAAAAAAAAAAAAAGATCAAGGAGTAGAGGGAGACTGTTGAATTAGAGAATGAAAGTCATATTTGATGGTGACCAAGGCAATAAGGGGTGCTCATGATTAGATTACTTATGATGGTTTCTTGGGGAAAGATACTTATCATTTCTTATAATCTTGTTCTTGAGATTGATCTCAATCCTTCCAGTGGTTTCTCATCACATTTCCAATTGCTTTTTATGACAGTCTACCAGGCCTGCAGAGTCTGGCTGTCCCATAGTGTCTATAACCTACTTCTTTTCCTCTCATTTTCCCCTACTGCCACCCACTTGACTTCTTTGCTATTTCTTGAACATTCTCTTTTTCTCTCTTTATCTTTTGTCATAGTACTATTCACTCCAATTTGAGGATAGAGACTTTCTCTTCTTCCTTACTGTTTACCTTCTGCACCTAGAACAGTGCCCAGTGCATAGTATATGTTCAGTAAATATTTGTTTGGATGAATATAAATGGCAAGCTTTCCTAATGCATTTAGAAGATGGGCTGACTTTCAAATAAATGTATACATACTTTTCAGTAGCAGGTGTAGCATGAAATGGCTTTCCATCATGATCTGGTTTTCTCCAACCACCAGAAAATGCTTCAGGTATTAACATGTAATGGAAAACCAACTTTATAGAAGGAACCTATGCCTGTTTTGAAATTTATGGTGAGATAAGAATATTACTTAATTCATGGATTAAGCAGTTTAAAAAATTAATTTCATAGATTAATAGTTTTGTTCTTGTGGCTAGAACATTATTTTTTATGAGATATGAGAGTATTTATGACTTGTGATTTTTGTTTTCTAAATCAAATTTGCAGTGGTTATTCTTCATTAGATACTGTTTAAGAATTGATTGTTATTTTTAGGGAGCTCCTTGTGTTTGCTTAGGAAGCAAAAGCTAAAATGGTAGTGGCAATACAAAGTAGAAGTTAAAACAGTGACAGAAGTTATTCCAAGGTGACAGAAGTTATTCCAAGGTGGAACATAGTGAATTATGAAATCTCACTGATGCAAACAGTAGTTGCTAACCCCGTTTAAAACAATAAACTGCTCAGTCCATGGAATGATGTCATTCTTTTGTTCCTCAGTAGCCTTTCAAGGTCGTTGGGCCCATGGTGTGGCCTTGTTATAACTAACATTTTTGTTTTCATTGCAGTTGTCGGACAAGTAACCGCAAGAGTTTGATTGTGACTTCTAGTACATCACCTACACTACCACGGCCACAGTCACCACTCCATGGCCACACAGGTGAGTGCTTGAAGGTTAAGAAAGGTGGAATGAAAGATGCTCAATTACTTGTCTACTTCTCACTTTGTGTGGTTCAACACATTACATTGTCACTTCATTTTGCTGATTGAAGCCTACAGAGCTCATCAGCATGCTTTCTGTGGGAGAATGTGTTCAGTCTGTTTTTGCCTTGATCTGTCCACATTTCTTTTGGTCTTGTGCTTATCTTGGGGCTCTGTATGTATCCTAGGGGCATAGCCTCTGTTCTAGATTGTTAAGAGTGTGTTATGGCTCCATTAACTTTTTGTCCTACCATACCCAAGGATTAAAGCTCACAATGATGATTTCTTGCCTCATGGGATTTCTGATAACTTTCCCTCTGTTAGAACAGGAGTCAATAAAAGTGAGATAAATATTTGTTTCATGTTGACTTTGATTTCACATACTGGAATTTAAGCAAATGATCTCATGCATTCAGACTCTGCTCCATATGGGCTTCTCCAGACAGTATAAGGACTGATTTACTTGCCTCTGGCTAAGGAATATATAAAAATTATGAGGCAGAAGACTTTATTTGAGTTAGCGTTATATTTTGCTCTAGACATGTATTCTTGCATCCTAGAGGAGCCAGATGCAAAGCTGTGCATCTGGTGTGTCACAACAAAGCTGTAACTCAGCTTTGTTGCAAGGGTTGCTGCACTGCTATACTGTTCATTGCTATACTATTTACAGTGGAAGTTTCAGACCTAGGGGTAATGGAAATGGAGCAGGCTTGAAACCACAGGAAGCCTTTCAGAACTTGCTGCCTGGGTTTGGTAAGCCATGGACCTTATCTGTCTTTGAGCAATAAAAGAGTACCAAAGTAGTGAAATAGTCGACATGAAGCTAAATAAGACAGGTATGTTCCATTTGGGTTTTTTTCTTTACTCACAGTTTACTGTGTCTTTGGAGGGAGAAAGTGAGGATGCATGTGGAGTAGTTTGAACACCTTGAGAGTCTGATGATTCTGAAATTCTTTGTTCTTGATAGAGGATCTCACTTTACTGGGCCCAGATCCAACTATTCAGTGTGCTCATGGCCCTTTTCCAAGAATCAATTAAACTCTCAATCACTAACTCTTAAATTAGAAGACACCACCAAGAACACGGGGGTTGGGAGTGGAGACCCAGGGAATTGAAGCAATACTTGACCTTTATTTATTAAAAATTTTTTTTCTTTATTGATTTTAGAGCGAGAGGAAGGGAGAGGGGGAGAGAGAGAGAGATATCGATAAGAGATAACATTGATCAGCCACCTCCTGCGCGACCCCCACTGGTGATTTGGTCCACAACCTGGGTGTGTGCCCTGACCAGGAATCGAACCGACGACCTCTTGGTGCATGGATCGATGCTCAACCACTGAGCCACACCAGCTGGGCAGAAATACTTGACCTTTAAAGCAAAGGTCTCATTGTGTTTAGGTACTTTCCCCCACAAAATTGACTGGGTTAGCCTTGGCCGATTTGGCTCAGTGGTTAGAGCTTTGGCCCATGGAGCAGAGTCACAGGTTTGATTCCTGGTCAAGGGTACATACCTTGGTTGTGGGTTCAATCCCTGGGCCTGGTCAGGGTTGTGTGGGAGGTAACCAGTTAGTGCCTCTCTCACATCAATGTTTCTTTCTCTCTCTTTCTCTTTCTCTCTCTCTATCTCTCCCCGCCCCCTATCTAAAAAAAAGAAAATCAGCCCAGCTGGTGTGGCTCAGGGGATTGAGCATGATTCTATGGACTGAGAGGTCCCAGTTCGATTTCTAGTCAGGGCACATGCGTGGGTTGCGGGCTCAGTCCCCTGTAGGGTAGGGGGCATGCAGGAGGCGGCCGATCGATGTTTCTCTCTCACATCGATGTTTCTATCTATCTCTCCCTTCCTCTCTCTCTCAAAATAATCAATAAAACATTAAAAACAAAAATATCAAAGGAGCCCTGGCTGGTTTGGCTCAGCAGTTAGAGCCTGAGAACCGAAGGGTCATGGGTTTGATTCCCAGTCAAGGGCATGTACCTGGGTTGAAGGTTCGATCCCTGTCCCAGTCAGGGTCATGCAGGAGGCAACCAATCGATGTCTCTCACATGGATGTTTCTCCTCTCTCTCTCTCTCCCCCTCCTTCCCTTCCTCTCTATCCAAAGATACACACACACACACACACACACACACACACACACACACACATATATATATATATATATATATCCTCAGGTGAGGATTTTTTTTTTTTTATCCTCACCCGAGGACACTTTTTGCATTCATCTTCAGACCGAGCGGGAGGTAGAGAGGGAGGAAGAGAGAGAGAGAAACATCGATGTGTGAGAGACACATGGAGTAGTTGCCACCCACACGACCCCAACCGGGGCTGGGGACAAACTGCAACCGAGGTAGGTGCCCTTAGCGGGAACTGAACCCGGGACTCTTTGGTCTGCAGGCCGGCTCTCTAACCGCTGAGCCAAACAGGCCAGGGCTCAGGTGAGGATTTAAAAAAAAAAAAATTGGCTAGGTTATACATTAGTTCACATAGCACATTCTATCCTGGAACTTTGTGAAAACTCAGCATATATCTCACCTGACCATTTCATCATATAGAAGTAAATTTAGCACATTTAGACCTTGTACATAGTTTCCCAACTGTAATGTGAGTACTGGGCAGTAATTACTAATGGCTCTTCCTCTCTGAGATGATTATCTCTCTATTTAGATTTTTGTCAGTTAGAGTTTAGGACTGAATCTTCCCTACTCAAGTAGCTTTGATTGAGAGCATCATTAAGCCTTTTCAGCTTGCTTGGTCTGTGAAATCTAGCTTTGAGTTAATATCTATAACATGCTCATTTATTATCATCATAAATGTTAGCTATCATTATTATCTCTCCTCAAGTCACTGCAGAAAATCCAGGTGGATATAATTATATGTGTCTCCCATTGTATTATACAGATAGTTTCACTGTCCTAAATATTCTCTGTGCTCTGCCTATTCATTTCTCCTTTTCCCAACCCCTGGTATCCACTAATCTTTTCACTGTTTCCATAGTTTTGCCTTTTCCAGAATGTCATATAGTAGTTGGAATCATACAGTATGTAGCCTTTTCAGGTTGGTTTATTTCACTTAGTAATATGCATTTAAGATTCTTTCATGTCTTATCATAACTTCATAGTTCTTTTTTCTTTTTTTAAACACTGAATTAAATATCCCATTGTGGATGTACCAGTTTATCCACTCATCTAGTAAAGGACATCTTGGTGACTTCTAAGTTTTGGAAATTATGAAGAAAGCTCGTGAACATCTGTGTGTAGATTTTTGTGTGGACTTAAGTTTTCAATACACTTGGGTAAATACCAAGGAACATGATTGCTTGATCATATGGTTAAGGGTATGTTTAGTTTTGTTTGTTTGTTTGTTTGTTTCTGAATCAGAATTTATTTATTATATTTTTTTTGTTGAAAGTATTACAGATGTCCCACCTTTTTAGTTTTGAAAGAAATTGCTAAGCAGTCTTCCAAAGTGGCTGTACCATTTTATATTCCCACCAGTGACAAATTAGCATTCCTGTTATTCTACATCCTCACCAGCATTTGCTGTCAGTGTTTTAGAATTTGGCAATTCTTACAAGTTTGTAGTGGTATCTGCTTGTTTCAATTTGCATATCTCTAATGATATATGATGTTGAACATCTTTTCATATGCTTACTTGCCATCTGTATATCTTCTTTTTTAATTAATTTATTTTTAATTTTTATTGATTTTTAATGAGAAAGGGAGAGGGAGAGAGAGAGAAACATTGGTGTGAGAGTGGAACGTCATGAGCCGCTTCCTGCATGCCCCCTACTGGGGATCAAGCCCACAACCTAGGCATGTGCTCTGATAAGAAATTGAACCAGCAACCTTTTGGTGCACAGGATGATGCCCAACCAACAGAGCCACACCAGCCAGAGCTATTTATTTTTATTTTTAAAAATTATTTGTTGATTTTAGAGATAGAGAGAGGGAAAGAGACAGAGAGAGAAACACTGACTTGTTGTTACATTTATTTATTTATTATTTTTTAATTCTCACCCAAGGATATTCTCCCATTGATTTTTTCAGATAGAGCAGAAGGGAAGGAGAGAGAGAGACACACACACATTGATTGGTCGCCTCCCGCATGACCCTGACTGGGGCGGAGGATTGAACCCGAAACCGAGGTATGTGCCCTTGACCGGAAATTGAACCCGAGACTCTTTGGTCCACGAGCCAACACTCTAGCCACTGAACCAAACTGGCCAGGGCTGTTGTTACATTTGTTTATGCATTCATTGGTTGCTCCTTGTATGTACTCTGACTGGAGATCTAACCTGCAACCTTAGTGTATCAGGATGATGCTCTAACCAATTGAGCTACCAGCCAGGGCTATGTATATCTTCTTTGATGAGGTATCTATTCAGATTTTTTTGCCCATTTTAAAATCAGGTTATTTGTTTATTGTTGAGGTTTAAGTGTTCTTTGTATCTTTTAGATAAACAGTTCCTTATCAGATATCTTTTATAAATATTTTCTCCTTGTCTGTGGCTTGTCTTCTCATTCTCTTTTGCAGAGCAGAAACTTGTAGTGTCATTTATTTTTTTCAATATTTTTTTCTTTATTGATTTTAGAGGTAGAGAGAGATAGAAACATCAATGAGAGAGAACATCAATTGTCTGTCTTCTTCATGCCCCCCACTGGGGATCAGGCCCACAACCTGGGCATGTGCCCTGACTGGGAATCGAACTGGTGACCTCTTGGTGCATGGGTCGACACTCAACCACTGAGCCACACTGGCCTGGCAGAAATTTTTTAATGAAGACCAGTTTATCAGTTATTTCTTTCATGGATCATGCCTTTGGTGTTATATCTAAACTGTCATCGCCATACCCAAAGTCATCAAGGTTTTCTCCTTTGTTATCTTCTAGGACTTTTATAGTATTGTGTTTAATGCATAGGTCTGTGATCTATTTTGAGTTCATTTTTATGCAAGTCTATTTCTAGATTCTTTTTTTTTTTTTTTTTTTTTTTGCCTGTGGGTGTCCAGTTGTTCCAGCACCTTTTTTTTTTTTTCCCCATTGTATTGCTTTTGCTCTTTTGCCAAAGATCAGCTGACTCTATTTATGTGGTTCACTTTCTGGCTCTGTATTCTGTCTTTATTCTGTCCCATTAATCTATTTGTCTCTTCTTTCTCCAATACCACACAGTCTTGATTACTGTAGCTTTATAGTCTAAGTCTTGACGTTTGGTAGTATCAGTCTTCCAACTTTGTTCTTCAATACTGAGTTGGTTATTTTGAGTCTTTTGCCTCTCTATATAAACTTTAGAATCAGTTTATTCATATCCACAAAATAATTTGCTGTGATTTTGATTGGGATTGCATTGAATCTATAGATC
Source organism: Tadarida brasiliensis (assembly GCA_030848825.1). Lineage (NCBI taxonomy): Eukaryota > Metazoa > Chordata > Mammalia > Chiroptera > Molossidae > Tadarida > Tadarida brasiliensis. Next base: position 34,021,336 of record CM061264.1, read on the forward strand.
AAGTTGAGAAGACCTGACATCTTGACAATATTGAGTCTTCCTATCAATGAATATGGATTATCTCTATTTATGTAGTTCTTTGATAGTTATTCTCATAAAGATTTTGTACATACTTTATTAGAATTATATCTAAGTATTTCCTTTCTGGGGTGGTAATATGTTTTTAATTTCAAATTCCATTTGCTCATTGATAGTATATAGAGTTGACTTAGTATTAGCCTTGTATCCTGCAGCTTTATTATAATTGCTTGTTAGTTACAGGAGATTTTCTGTTCATTATTTTCAGATTTTCTACATAGGCCATTATGTCATCTGCGAAAAAAGACAGTTTTATTCTTTCCCAATTTGTGTATCTTTTATTTCCTCTTCTTATCTTATTGCATTAGCTAGGACTTCCAGTATGATGTTGAAAAGCAGTGGTAAGAAGGTTCATTCATGCCTTTTTCCTGATCTTGGCAGGAAAGCTTCAAGTTTCTCATCATTAAGTACAATGTTAACTGTAGGTTTTGTAGATGTTTTTTATGAAGTTGAGGAACTTCCCTTCTACTCCTACTTTGCTAAGAGTCTTTTAAATTGTGAATGGGTTTTGGATTTTTTAAAAATATGTTTCTTTTGCCCTGGCCGGTTTGGGTCAGCGGTTAGAGCGTCGGCCTGCGGTCCAGAGAGACCCGGGTTCGGTTCCCGCTAAGGGCATGTACTTCGGTTGCAGTTTGTCCCCGGCCCTGGTTGGTCGTGCGGGTGGCAGCCACTCGATGTGTCACTTTCACGTCAATGTTTCTCCTCTCTCTCTTCCTCTCTCTCCCTCCCACTCTATCTGAACAAAAAATGAAAAAATGTCCTCGGGTGAGGATTAAAAATATATATATATATGTTTCTTTTGATTTTTTTGGACAGAGAGGAAGGGAGAGGGAGAGAGAGAGAGAAACATCAGTCATCTGCCTCCTGCATGCCCCCTACTGGGGATCAAGCCTGAAACCTCTCAGTGCATGGATTGACACTCAACCACTGAGCCACACCAGCCGAGCCTATAATAGATTTTTAAAATATATATTTATTGATTTTTTTTAGAGAGAGACACACACACAGAGACAGAGACATTATTTTGTTGTCCCACTTGTTTATGCTTTCATTGGTTGCTTCTTGTATGTGCCCTGACTGGAGATCAAACCCGCAACCATGGCATATCAGGATGACACTCTTAACCAAATGAGCTACCCGGCCAGGTCAGGTTTTGGATTTTGTCAGATACTTTCTTTTCATCTGTTTATTTGATCATTTGATTTTGCTTCCTTAGCCTGTTGATGTGATGGATTACATTAATTAATTTTCAAATGTTGGCCCTGGCCGGTTTGGCTGAGTGGTTAGAGCGTCGGCCTGCGGACCAATGAGTCGCAGGTTCGATTCTGGTCAAGGGCATGTACCTCAGTTGTGGTTTGTCCCCAGCCCTGGTCAGGGCGTGTGGGAGGCAACCAGTCAATGTGGCTCCATCACATCGATGTTTCTCTCTGTCTCTCTCTCTGTCGTCTCTCTCCCTCCCTGCAACTCTATCTGATGATAAATAGAAAAATATTTTTGGGTGAGGAATAAAAAAATTTTTTTTAAATGTTGAACCAGCCTTGCATACTTAGGATAAATCCCACAGGTTATGGTGTATAATTCCTTTTATACATTGTTGAATTTGATTTGCTACTATTTTGTTCAGGATTTTGCATTTATGTTCATGACAGATACCTGTCTGTAGTTTTCTTTCCTTGTAATGTCTTTGCTTGGTTTTGGTATTAAGATAATGGTGGCCTCATTGAATAAGTTAGGAAGTATTCCCTCTGCTTTTATATTTTGGAGGAGATAGTGGAATGAAGAGTTGGTATAATTTCTTCCTAAATGTTTGGTAGAATTAATCAGTGAACCCATCTGGGCCTGGTAATTTCTGTTTGGAAGGTTATTAATTGTTGATTAAATTTTTAATAGATATAAGCCTATTCAAATAGTCTGTTTCTTTGGCAGATTTTGTCTTTTAAGGAATTGATCTGTTTAATATAGGTCATAGAGTTGTTCATAATATTTCTTTTTTTTTATCCTCTCCCAAGGACATTTTTCCATTTTTTGTTCAGATAGAGTGGGAGGGAGAGAGAGGAAGAGAGAGAGAGAGAGAGAAACATCGACATGAAAGGGACACACCAAGTGGCTGCCTCCCGCACAACCCAACCAGTGTCAGGGACAAACTGCAACCGAGGTATGTGCCCTTAGCGGGGAATCAAACCCGAGACTCTTTGGTCCGCAGGCCGGCACAACGCTCTAACCACTGAGCCAAACTGGCCAGGGCACCTTCCAGAATTTTTATGGTTTCGAGTCTAATATTTAAGTCTTTAATTTATTTTGAGTGGTGTAGTTTCATTTTTTTTTTTTTTTGCATGTATCTATTCCCAGCACCATTTATTGAGTATGCTATCTTTACCCCATTATATGTTTTTGCCTTCTTTGTCAAATATTTTTTTTCCCTTTATGGATTTTTAGAGATAGAAAAAGGGAGGGAGAGAGAGATAGAAACATCAATGCGAGAGAACATCAACTGGCTGCCTCCTGCATGCCCCTCACTGGGGATCAGGCCCACAACCTGGGCATGTACCCTGACCGGGAATCTAACCATTGACCTCTTGGTGCATGGGTCCATGCTCAACCACTGAGCCACACTGGCTGGGCTTCTTTGTCAAATATTAATTGACTATAAAGGCGTAGGTTTATTTCTCGGCTGTCTATTCTGTTCCATTGATTTATATGTCTGTTTTTATGCCAGTACCATGCTGTTTTGCCCTTGTAGTATAGTTTGATATCAAGTAGTGTGATTCCTCCAACTTTGTTCTTTTTACTCAAGATCGCTGTTGTTATTCGGTGTCTTTTGTGGTTCTATATACATTTTTGGAATATTTGTTCTAGTTCTGTGAAATATGCCATTGGTATCTTTATAGGAATTGCATTGAATATATAGATTGCCTTGGGCAGTATGGACATTTTAATGATGTTAATTCTTTCTATCCATAAACACGGTATATGCTTCCACTTATTTGTATCTTCTTCAGTTTCTTTCTTCAGCTCTTTTATATCCTTGGTTAAATTTATGCCTGGGTATTTTGTTCTTTTTTGAAGCAATTGTGAATGGAATTGTTTTCTTAGTTTCCCTTTCTGATAGTTCATTATTGGTGTATAAAACTGCAACTGATTTCTGGATATTTATTTTGTATCCTGCTACTTTATTGAATTCATTTATCAGTTCTAGTAATTTTTTGGTGGAATCTTTAGGGTTCTCTATACACAATATCATGTCATCTGCAAATAATGACAGTTTTACTTCTTCCTTTCCAATTTGAGTGCTTTTATTTCTTCTTCTTGTCAGATTGTTGTGGCTAAGACTTCCAGTACTATGTTGAATAAGAATGGTGAAAGCAGACATCCCAGATTTGTTCCCAATCTTAGGGGAAATACTTGTAGTTTTTGCCCATTAAGTATGATGTTGGCTGTGGGCCTTTATTATGTTGAGATTGGCTCCCTCTATTCCAGTTTGCTGAGAGTTTTTATCATAAATGGTTGTTGGATTTTATCAAATGCTTTTTCTGCATCTATTGATATGATCATCTGGTTTTTATCCTTCATTTTATTTATGTTGTATACAACGTTTATTGATTTTCAGATATTGTACCAACTTTGCATCCCCAGAATAAATCCCTCTTGATCATGGTGCATGATCTTTTTAATGCATTGCTGGATTCTGTCTGCTAATATTTTGTTGAGGATTTTGACATCTATGTTCATCAGGGATATTAGCCTATAATTTTCTTTCTTTGTAATGTCTTTATCAAGTTTTGGAATTAGGATAATGCTGGCCTCATAAAATGAGCTTGGGAATCTTCCTTTCTCTTGAATTTTTTGGAATAGTTTGATAAGGATAAGTGTTAGTTCTTTGAATGTTTGGTAGAATTTACCTGTGAAGCCATCTGGTCCAAGATTTTTGTTTGTTGGGAGTTTTTAAAAATTTTTTATTACTGCTTCAATTTCACTAGTTGTAATCTGTCTATTCAAATTCTTTGATTCTTCCTGATTCAGTTTTGGAAGATTGTATGTTTTTAGGAATTTATCTATTTCATCTAGATTGTCTAATTTGTTGACATATAGCTGTTCATACTATTTTCTTACAAACCTTTGTATTTCTTTGATGTCAGTTGTTACTTCTCTTTCATTTCTGATCTTATTTTTGGGGGTCCTCTATTTTTTTCTCTTGATGAGTCTCATTAAAGGTTTGTCAATCTTGTTTATCTTTTCAAAGAACCAGCTCTTGTATTGTTTTTTAGACTCTATTTTGTTTATATCTGTTCTGATATTTATTATTTCCTTCCTTTTAGTCACTTTAGGCTTTGTTTGATGTTCTTTTTCCAGTTCCTTTAAGTGTAAAATTAGACTGTTTATTTGAGATTTTTATTGTTTCTTGAGGTAGGCCTGTAATGCTATGAATGTCCTCTTAGGACTGCTTTTGCTGTGTCCCAAAAATTTTGGGTTGTTGTGTTCTCATTTTCATTTGTTTTAAGGTATCTTTTGATTTCTTCCTTGATGTCACTGTTAAACTATTCATTGTTTAGTAACATGCTTTTTAGCCTCTATGTCTTTTGTGTGTTTTTCAGGTTTTATTTTGTTGTTATTCTTCACTCGAGGATATTTTTCCATTGATTTTTAGAGAGAGTGGAAGGGAGGGAGGAAGAAAGAAACATCGATGTAAGAGACACCTCGACTGGTTGCCTACCACATGACCCCAAATGGTCTGGGGCAGACCTGCAACCCAGGTATGTGCCCTCGACCAGAATCAAACGTGAGATCCTTTGGTCTGCAGGCCGATGCTCTAACCATTGAGCAAAACCGGTAAGGGATATTTTTCAGTTTTTCTCTTGTAATTGGTTTCTAGTTTCGTACCATTGTGGTCAAAGAAGATGCTTGATAGGATTTCAGTCTTCTTAAATTTATTGAGACTTGTTTTGTGTCCTAACTTGTGGTCTACCCTAGAAAATGTTCCATGTACACTTGAAAAGAATGTATATTCTGCTGCTTTGGGGTGAAATGCTCTGAAGGTAGCAATTAAATCCATCTGATCTAGTGTGTCATTTAAGGCCACTTGTTTCCTTGTTGATTTTCTGTCTGGAAGATCTATCCATTGATGTCAATGGGGTGTTAAAATCCCCTACTATGACTGTATTACTGTTGATCTCTTCCTTTATGTCCATCAAGATTTGCTTTATATATTTAGGCGCTCCTTTGTTGGGTGCACAAATGTTTACAAGGGTTTATTATCTTCTTGTTGGATTTCTTTCTTTATCATTATGTAGTGTCCTTTTTTGTCTCTTACTATAGTTTTTGTTTTAAAGTCTATTTTTTAAGCCCAGCTGGTGTGGCTCAGTGGTTGAGTGTCGATCCATGCACCGAGAGGTCACCAGTTCAATTACTGGTCATGGCACATGCCCAAGTTGTGGGCCAATGCCCAGTGGGGGACATGCAGGAGGCGGCCAATCAGTGTTTTCTCTCATCGATGTTTCTGTCTCTCTCTTTCTCTCCTTTCCTCTCTTTCTAAAATCAATAAAGAAAAAAAAATTTTTTTAAGTCTATTTTGTCAGATATGAGTATTGCTGCCCGAGTTTTCATTTGCATGAAATATATTTTTCCATCCCTTTACTTTTAGTCTGTGTGTATCTTTCATTCTGAGATGGGTCTCTTGTAAACAGCATTTATATAGTCTTGTTTTCTTGTTCACTAAGCTACTCTATATCTTTTAATTGGAGCATTTAAACCATTTACATTTAAAGTGATTATTCATAGGTACATATTTATTGCCATTTTATTTTTTTAACTCTGTTTTTTTGTGTGTTTTTTTTCTTTTTGTTCTTCTTATACTTCTTAAAGCAGGCCCTTTAACAGTTCTTGTAATACTGGTTTGGTGGTAACAAACTCCTTTGGGTTTTTCTTGTCTGGGGAGCTCTTTATTTCTCCTTCAATTTTATTTATTTTTAAAAAAATACATTTTATTGCCCTGGCCGGTTTGGCTCAGTGGTTGGAGCGTTGGCCCACGGACCAGAGAGACCCGGGTTCAGTTCCTGCTAGGGGCATGTACCTCGGTTGCAGTTTGTCCTCGGCCCCAGTTGGGGTTGTGTGGGTGGCGACCACTCAATGTGTCTCTCGCACGTCAATGTTTCTCTCTCTCTTCTGCCTCTCTCCCTTCCGCTCTATCTAAAGATAAATGAAAAAAAAAAAAAAAAGTCCTCGGGTGAGGATAAAAAATATATATATATTAAAATATATTTTATTGATTTTTTAGAGAGAGTGGAAGGGAGAGAGAGATAGGAACATCAATGTGAGAGAGAAACATTGATTGGCTGCCTCCTGCACGCTTCCCACTGGGAATTGAGCCGGTAACCCAGGCATGTGCCCTGACTGGGAATTGAACCAGGACCTCTCAGTCCATAGGATGATACTCAATCCATTGAGCTACACCAGTTGGGCATCTCCTTCAATTTTAAATAATAGCCTTGCTCAGTAAGGTAGTCTGGTTGGAAGTCCTTGCTTTTTATCACTTTGGATATTTCATGCCAGTCTCTTCTAGCCTGAAATGTTTCTGTTGAGTGTTATGGGAGCTCCCTTGTAGATAATCAACTGCTTTTCTCTTGCTTCTTCTTCTTTTTTTTTAATCCTCACCTGAGGATATTTTTCCATCTATTTTCAGACAGAGTGGGAGGGAGAGAGAGAGAGAAACATCGATGTGAGAGAGACACATCAATTGGTTGCCTCCCACATGACCCCGACCAGGGCTGGGGACCAAACCACAACTGAGGTATGTGCCCTTTATTGGAACTGAACCTGCAACTCTTTGGTCCACGGGCCGACACTCCAACCGCTGAGCCAAACCAGGCAGGGCTCTCTTGCTTCTTTGAAGATTCTCTTTGTCTTTAACCTTTGCCATTTTAGTTATGATGTGTCTTGGTGTGGGCCTCTTTGTATTCATTTTGTTTGGGACTCTCTGCACTTCCTGGATTTCTATGTCTTTTCCTTCTCCAGGTTAGGGAAGTTTTTGGTCATTATTTCTTCAAATACATTCTCGATCCCTTGCTCTCTCTCTTCTCCTTCTGGTACCCCTTTGATGTGGATATTGTCATGTTATGATTCATATTGTCCCAAGTTACTTAAACTATTATCATTTTTTCTTTTTACTGCTCTTATTGGGTATTTTTGTCTTACTTGTCTTCCAAATTGCCGATTCAATCCTCTGCTCCATCCAACCTACTGTTTATTCCTTCCAGTGAGTTTTGAGCAATTTGAATATAATGTGCTTTGGTATAATTTTCTTCTTCTTTCTTATACATAGGGTTCTTGGAGAAACTTAGATATGTGGGTTTATAGTTTGGTCCTTTTCTATCAAATTTGGAAAATTATCAGCCATTATTTCTTCAAATATGTTTTCTGTATTTTCCACTCTCTTTTCTGTTGTTGTTGTTGTTAATCTTCACTTGAGGATATTTTTTCCATGGATTTTTAGAGAGAGCGGGAGGAAGGTTAGAGGGGGGAAGAGAGAGAGAAAGAGAGAGAGACATCAATGTGAGAGACCCATCGATTAGTTGCCTCCCTCACATGCCCCAACTGGGGCCAGGGATCACAACCCAGGTATATGCCCTTGACCAGGAATCGAACCCACGACCCTTTGGTGCGTGGGCCAATGCTCTAACCACTGAGCCACATTGGCCAGGGCCACTCTCTTCTTTTTCAAGGATTATTAGGCTGCTTGAATTTGTTTCACAACTTATTGATGTTCTGTATGTGTGGTTTTTTTGCAGCTGTTTTCCTGTTAATGTTAATTATGTGACATTTGTATGTTCTATGAATCCCCTGCTTTACTGTAAGCACCTGAAAGATTCTTCATATTCTACCCTCTAACCAGTACCACACCTGGTCCTTGGAAGGCCAGTCATTGTAGGAAAGTCATGTCCAGGATTTCCTTGAGTCTTTTGCCTGGGTAGTTTTGGGAACCAACAAAGGGTGTCTAGCTTTACAGTCAAGAATCAAACTGAGGATATGTGTTAATTAGTCCTTGAGATGACACTATTTAAAATCATCTATTTTTTTAAAGGCCTTGATAATTCTGAGGAGGCCTTATCCTTATTAAGTCTTGGCTAACAAAACAACTACTCTAAATTACTTCTCTTGCATTCTGGTGGCTTGTGCTATCTAGAAGATGGAAATAGATCATAGAACATAGGCCTAGACCCATAGATGGAAAACCCATAGTTGGTACTAAGTTGAGAGCAGATCTACTTCAAAGGTTGTGCACTAAGGGTCCAGTCAAGGTGATGACTGAAAGCTGAAAATGCCTCTTCCTAATTAGTTCTCCCAAAGAGTACTTTATATATAAATTGATACAGAGTTGCTGCATAGGGTTGTTGGGCATTGTTTGAGAGGCTGGCTTTTCCTGGATCAGTACAGAAAAACATTAAGTGCTACCAGACCCTGTTGGATGGAGATAGTGGTAAACAGTTGGGCAGCTTCGTGGCACCTTGCAACATCTATATCCTATACAGTAAACAAACTGTCAAAGAAAAATCCAAGGCATGCTGAACTACCAGGCCCCTGGGTAGCTGCAGTTTCTCATAGCCAGTGTTGGTTCACAAAGTTGAGCACAGGAGTGAGCAGGTAGACAGAGATTGGCTGAGTGGTCAGCACATCATGGAGTATGGTGCTTAATTTGACATGGCCTTTTGGATAGAAACACATGGATAGCTTCTGCCAGCTAGGGACTTCTAATAACCAGCCCCTGGCTGGAAGTTAGACCAGAGTAGTATGGCAGACTTGGGTTCGAGGACTGTTGTGATTACTGCAAAGGTAAGCACATAGTTTTGTTCAAAGCTTCTGAGCTATAAGTTAGCAAGTTACAGGGGACGTGTGAAAACTAATAAAGAGATGGGGGTAATTTCTATACCATGAGGAGATTGGGCATGCTTTACAGACTTGGGGACCTTGTGTATGGACTGTTTTTAAAAACACTGCTATCCTAAGTTCCTACCTAAGAATTTCAGTTTCCCTTAAGCACACATATTTCTCTGTTAGCCCCTTGGATGCAGTGTGCAGAGATATATATGCAAGAGACTTTTGGACCAGGAGTCCTGTTGCCCTTTGAGAAATGTTTGAGCATTTAGCTATTCCATCTGTACTGAATGCGTTCTTCAAGCCTTTGGAAAGTTGGGTTAACTCAACTAGACATATTGGAACTTGAGGTGTTCCTAGGAGGGCAGGACATTGGCAAGTTGCTACTAGATCTAGAATGTATGCCAGGGAAACAAAGATGTTTAAACTTGGAACAAGGGAGAAACCTCTGGGCTGCCAAACTTTTACAAAGAGAGAATCATTAAACTAATAGTGGGCCTGAAAAAATAACCATGTGTGCTAATTGCTGATGCTAGGGGAAGATTTCTTCCCTAAAAGTTTTCTCTCTTATTTATTTATTTTTTCTTTATTGCTTTTAGAGAGAGAAGAAGAGAGAGAGAGAGAGAGAGAGGTAGAAACATCAATGAGAGAGAACATCGATTGGCCACCTTCTGCATGCCCCTTACTGGGGATCGGGCCCACAACCTGGGCATGTGCCCTGACTGGGAATCGAACTGGCGACCTCTTGGTGCATGGGTCGATGCTCAACTACTGAACCACACCAGCCGGGCCCTAAAGGTTTTCTTAACCTTCCTCAGAAGCAAACCTCACAACCGATTTATTTTCCTTCCCCCATCCACAGGTAACAGCCCTTTGGACAGCCCCCGGAATTTCTCTCCAAATGCACCTGCTCATTTTTCCTTTGTTCCTGCCCGTAGGTAAGTTGATAGAAAACTTCCTGTGTGACTAGTATGTGTGGCACTTCAATGAATGTCAGTTGATGTCAGCTCCCTCCTTTGAGGCATTACCCTTCCAAGTGTGTTACCTTAGGCTACCAACCACCAAAATTCTTTCCTTGCTTTCCTCACTCGGGTTCAAGTTTTGCTTTCTGTATGCTCTAGGTATTTGCATTTGAATGTTTGAATGGGCAAGTAGATATTAGGCATGCATTTATAATTATAAAATTCTAATTTTATAATTAGTTTCCTGAAGGGTGTGTTAAAACATTATAATCTTGATTGAGAGCTATTTCTAGCATGATCAATAAGAAAGAAAATGGGTTCTTTTCCCAGGAGGACCCAAAGTTATATTTTTACGCCTCTAACTGAGCCAGTTTCAAGGAGCTGGAAGAGACCTTATATGCCTCCCCGCTAAGGGCACGTACCTCGGTTGCAGTTTGTCCCCAGCCCCAGTTGGGGTCGTGTGTGTGGCAACCAGTCAATGTGTCTCTCTCACATCGATGTTTCTCTCTCTCTCTCTTCCTCCCTCTCTCCCTCCTGCTCTATCTGAAGATAAATGCAAAAATGTCCTCGGGTGAGGATTAAACAAAAAAAGAGAGAGACTATCAGGTCTTCACTTACCCTCCCATTCATTTAGAAAGATTTGGTGCATTACAGAGCTGTCCTTATATTCCTTCTCACATTTCAAGTCTCTGGGAGTGGTATAAATTTATCTCTGGCACATGATAGCAATCCTGACAGCTCAGCCCATTGCCAAGGTATCACCTGGCCTCTGGAGAAATACCAAGCTGACTGAAATGAGTCCATTCCAATCATATGCCAAGGCTCCATATACAAATAATTTACTTTTCAGAACATTTTCTAAAATTATTTCTTGGCAAAGTTCATGTTCTTTGATTTTATTTTTTGTTTAAAAAATATTCTTGGATAGAGTCAGTCTCTGGCATTAAGACCTCCAGAAAATCATGGCTCCAGATTTGGAAAAATAAACATGTGTGCTAAACAGATATAATGAATAGAGAATGATGTATATACAGCTTGACCCAACCTTTTATACTTAGACTACTTTTTAAAGAGATAACAGAAAAAGAGCATATTCCTTGAAATAGCATTAACTCACTATTCAAATGACGACCCAGAATCAATTCACCTCCTTCCTCTTTAGGGTTCTGTGTAGCTGAAAAGACATGGATGTTTTGGAGAAGTTTGATGGCTGATTTGGGTGTCCCTTCTGACCCAGTTACCTTATTTTGAACAAATATAACCTGAGTTAGTCTCAAGGACTCGTCTGTCCTACCCTGTGTAACTTCTAATTAGTTAACCAAGGATCCAGGCAAGAACACTTAACAGTGTAGGAATATGCTGTACTGGTGCATTTGTTTTTCTAGCCCAGCTGGAAAGTCTTGCTTATCCCAAACTTCCTGCCTTGACTATATGTGAACTGTAGCCTCAGATTAGGTATGAACAGGGACAGCAAGGCCTGTGACTGATCTCTGTAAGAGGCACTGAGTCAGTTCCCATTCATTCATTAAATATTTACTGAGCACCTAGTATACCCAGGCACTGTTCTGGGTATTTAGTTATATAGCGGTAGCAAAATAGACATAACCCCTACTTTCTTGAAACATAGTAGACTTAATAGAGTCTGTGTAGTTGTTCCTTTCATAAGGAATGTTGTTCCCTCAGCTATTCACCTAGTTAACTAATTCTTGTCTTTCATTTCTCATCTTAAATGTCAACTCCTCAGACAGGCCTTCCCTAACCATGCGTTATAAAGGAGCCCTCTCGTCATTCTCCACCAAATCATCCATTTTTATTTTCAAGCTAGTACTTTTCAATACCTGATATTTTCTTATTTTCTATTTTCCCTCAACCAGAATCAAAGTACCTTTATTTTTTTTTCCTTTATTGATTTTTTTAGAGAGGGAGAGAGAGAAACATTGATGAGAGAGAACATTGATTGGCCGCCTTCTGCATGCCCCCCACTGGGGACTGGGAATCGAACCGGCGACCTCTTGGTGCATAGGTTGACGCTCAACCACTGAGCCACACCAGCCAGACTCAAAGTACCTTTAATAGAGATACCTTAATATGTTGAAAACTGTGTCTCCTGGTATATAGTGAACACTCAATCAATGCTTGTTGATTAGATGAGGGATGGGGAAGAATAATGAACAAGGAAACAAATAAATACATAGTTAAAAACTGTGACAAGTACCATGAAGGGAAAGGACATGATGCTGCATGAAAGTATAGGAAGGGAATGGGGCTGGAGAATCTATACTGGGTGGTCATATAAGGCCTCTCTGGAGGATTTACTTTTCAACTAAGACCCGAAGGATAAGAAAGAGCCTGCCATGTTAGGAATGATGACACAGGTATGTAAACCAATCCAGGAAGATGGAATAGCATGTTCCATTGGTGCCCTTGTATCTGCTTCATTCCCTGGGCTTTAGGAGTAGGATCAGCTAGGGGTCTTTGGGTCCTGGTATTACCACTGAGCTGTAAACAGGTCTGTGTTAGGTGGCATGAAGTTTGAGTCATATGCATGGAATGTGGAACCCTGGGCCATCCCCTTATAGGATATAGTAAGAAAAGCAGCTAGGTATTGGTGGAGTTGGAGAGGAGGATTTCAACTCTGCCAACAGAGTACTTGATAATTGTCTTTCCTAGATTACTGAGGTCAGGCTTGGGCCTTACAGGATCACATTCATTTAGAATATCACACAAAAAAACAGATTTAATGACATGCTAAGGATAGACCCATCAGTCCTACAATTTTACTTCAAACTACAAAAGTTTATAAACATGTTTGCCTTTGCCAAGCTCAACCAAATGCCAGGGGCCAAACAGATCAGTCTATCTGGTTCCCCTTGAGTCTCACTATAATGTATGTCTTTTCACTACAGCCATGGCCACAGAGCAGACAGGTAATAGCGGACGTGATGGGGCGAGGGGCTGGGAAACTGCTATGCATGGCCAGACAAAATGGTTTTGTGCTTGGTGAGAACTGATTGTGATGAGTCTTCTCTGACTGTAGGTAGAAACTTGGCCTTTCATAACTAGCAGAGAGGCTCTAAGAGAACCCCCTCTGCCTGCTGGAACCAAGGCTCAGAGCTCATATGCTTGGAGGCAGGATTTGCTAAATAGTTGAAAGCCTCTGAGCCCTAGGGACAAGTCACCCTCATCCCCACAACTTTCCTTTGTCACCTAGTGTGATGACCAGGCAGAGGAAATGAAGGCATCCTATAGTGGCATTTCTTTCTGACTCTGGTGGTCCCTGCTCTTCAGTTTACAGAAAAATGGTTGCCATGCAATTGATTTCTATTTCTAACTATAGGAGGAAAAGTCACCCATGAAAAAGTATATTTGAGAAGGGTTTGGGAAACCCCTCCCCGAGTTAGACCAGTCCCATCTTTGCTGAGCTCTGTTTTCCTGGAATTGACTTACTTTCTTGTATAGAGCTCCCAGGACCCAACAAAGAAGTCAGAAAGAACATCACGTTTGAGCAGTCTCCTGAACATTTCTTTGCCTCAGAGACTAGGTTCCAGCAGAGCTGGCTGCCTGGATGGCATGAAGTTTGAGTCGTGCATGTGGCATGGTACCCTGGGCTGTCGTCCCCTTACAGAACATAGTAGGAAAAGCAGCAGCTAGGTATTGGTGGGAGTGGGGAGGAATGCTTCAAAAGGAGAAGCCCTAGTAAGCTTGATTCCATTTTTTTCTTCTTCCTCCTCTCCCTTTCTCCCTCCATCCCCCTTAACTGTGAAGCCTGGAACAAATCACCCAAACCTCTGGGTCTTAGTGTTTTCTCTAAAGATTGAGATTATTGAATTTAACTTCTAAAGGTCCTCCATTTCTAACGTTCCAAAGTTCTGTGGGTAGCAGCAAAAAAGTTTTTCTTCAACTTTAACCAGAGTAGGCTGTATCCCCAAGCTCCACAAGAAAGAACACTTGTGTTCCAGCACATCCACAGTCCAGGAAAGAATCACTTGTTTGTGTTATAAAAGCTTCAAGCCAGATACCTGCTTGATCTTTCTTTTTTTTTACAGCAAAGCACATAACTGTGTTTCTCTGTGATGAGAGCTTAAGGGTGCATCCTCCCAAGAGCAGCAGGAAGCCTGCCCCCAAAATCTCATGTGCAGCCAAGGCTATGCCACCTCTCTCCTGTTTCATAAGTTACTGTCACTTTTGGCAAACATTCTCAAAGACGGGTTTTTTGGGTCCCACTGATCCTAGGTAGCCTTTGACTGACTATTCGCTGTCGATTGATTCATACTGAGACCCAGATGGTGGTCCACATCTTCCTGGTTGTCAACCCAGTGGCCTGGGGAAGACCAAAGAGGCCTTCACATGGAGCCTTCAAAAGAGGAAATAACTGCATTTCAGTGGCATTTCTCTTCTTGTGACGATGCCTTTAGCAGGTGTCCTCTGTCATTGCTTCTCTAAAAGTGAATAAGTTGCAAGTTTAAAGATTTTTGTTCCAAAACGACAGTATTGCATAAGAGATGTTCTCATCTGTTATCAGAGTAATCAAAGTGATGAACTCCTTTATAGTTAGAGATATCTGCCTTTGCAGTGGAAAACATACAGGAGGCCCATGTAGGAGAGATATAAAAGCATGTGTTGGACTGAACAGTGCTGTCTTGAGACAAGGAAGTGAACCAACTGCCCAAAACAATGCTGATGGAAAGGCAGGCAGGTCCTAGGCTCAGGGTGGGGTCCTGTAGAAACTGCCTAATAGTCTTTTCTTACATAGGACCGATGGACGGCGCTGGTCTTTGGCCTCTTTACCCTCTTCAGGCTATGGAACCAACACTCCTAGCTCAACTGTCTCAGTAAGTAGCCAAATCTGTGGCTGTACCTCCTTCACCCTTAGGAAATGCTTCCCTACAGGTTATTGCTGTCTATCCCTACAGTGTTGCAGAGCAGTTCTCAACTTTTCCTCTAAAGCCAAACATGAAGAGGTTGCTTAGGGATGAGGTTGAGTGGGACAGAGAGCTGGTGGTCCTTTACAGCCATAGCCAGATCCATTTAAAAATAAAAATGCCATTGGAAAGTATTAGCCATCATATTCTCTGGCATCAGTTATTCCTAGTGGAATCAGAGGAGGGCTTGAGGATGTAGTTTTGTTTTGCTAATGAGGCCAGGCAGTGGGGCTCCTAAGCATGGTTCTCCTATTCTCTGCACTTTATTTCTCGGACTGCAACTAAGGGCAGGTAACCCCTTAGATGTTCCAAAGGCCTGGTAGACTCTCTTCCTCCTTTTTCACCTTTTCCTTTAAAAAAAGAAGGGAAGGATAATTGTTATTTGATATTTACATTTTATGTGTCTCGGCAAAAAAGCTGGGCCCATCTCTAAAATTTCTAATGATGTTTCTTTTAGAGATTTTAGCCTAAATACACAACAAATGTCCTAAATGCTACTATGCACAGTGGACCCTGAAATGAGTCTTCCTCATTAAGCAATTCTTAATTGAAGCCAGGATGACAAGGTTGGCAAACTTTTTTTGTAAAGTGACAAATAGTATTTTAGGCTTTGTAGGCCATGTAAAATCAAGCCACAGACTAGATGACCCATTCCCCATGTCTTCCATCATTCTTTAGGTCTTCTCAGTTTGTCTGTATTCATGAATTCTAAGCAGGTAAAAGGAGTATCATTTCCTCCTTTGACGTTGATATTACTTTTAATCCAAAGATCTCATTGGTCTTTTCACAGTTGTTAAGCTTCAGATCTTTCCTTATTAAATACCCCTTTCCTCATAATCCTTTATTCAAACAGATGATTTTTATATATTCATATATATAAATATGTATATATTAAATATGTATATATTCTGTTCAATAAGTTTTAATAGACTCAGCCTATTGCTCTAGCTTTACCAATTTTGTTTCATGTTAGCTGCAGTTGGGTGAGGATACTTTTGCAATTTCTATCCAAATCATTTATAAAAATGTGGCCAAGACAGAGCCCTGTGGAGACCTTTCACTGGCTGTTCACAACTTTATGTACTATAGTGTTCCATGAGAGAACTGTGCACTGTTAGCTCCCCTGCCAAAATCTAATTTCTCACTTAGTGATGAGGCTTACATTGGCAACAGAGTTCTCTCAATGTGGTGCTGCAGTTCTTACTCTAAATAGATTTAGATATTTCAACCCCAGATCCTCTATCATTTGGTGAACAGAAATTGAGCCAATGGTGTTAGACTTGCCTAGTCTCTTAGCCAGTCTTGTCAGGTGCAGGGGGAGTTCACTGATCCTGGCACTGAAGGGTGCTGCCGCAGCAATGGCTACATCTGTAGAATGCCTGTAGTAGCACAGCTCACTCCCGCAATGGTCTGTTGTGATTGGCAGTGGGCTCTTGTCTGAAGTCCCAGTCATTGGGCAATGTTTAGAAATATTTTTTTTTATTTTTAGAGGGAAGAAGCGGAAGAGAGAGAGAGAAAGAAAGAGAAATCGATGTGAGAGAGAAACATCAGTCAATTGCCTACTGCACGTGCCCTGACCAGGAATTGAACCCTCCACCTTTTGGTGTACGGGACAACGCTCTAACCAACTGAGCCACACCAGCTAGTGCCAGTGCTTAGAATTCTTAATTGTTTTCAAGTCAAGTCTAATTTTTTAGAAATCTAAACCTAATCTAGATCTAGAAGTCATTTTCTTTCCTGCTGGATTTTCTTACTTACTGGTGTCCCTAGAGTCTGAGCACAGCCTTCACAGCCTCAGCAAAGCCAGTTGTCCTCTGGATAACAGCCAAAAGAAACGTTGCTGAACTATCCTGAGGGCTCTCCCAAGGTTGTGGAAGGAAAAACTTAAGGGGATATCATTTGTAGCCTGGGCATACAAATTTCCTAAGGCAGAAAGCATGATTTATTAATTACTTGCCATTCCAACTAGCCAAAAGCTTCATTGAAGGCAAAGGCTCCCTGCACAAGAATCTGTTTTTCGCCACGTAAAGAGGCTTGCTAAGTGGTTGTGGTGCTCTCACATCACATGAACATCTGGGTCTGACTCTCTGCAAGGCTTGTGAAGGACTCTATTGTCTTGGCTTTCTCAGGACTGACGGCCTGAAGGGGTAGAGATGAACAGGATAATGTACAGTGAAGGCTAAAAGGGAGCAATGGAAAGAATGCCTACTTTGGGTTGACTTTGGGTTTACATTGACTGGGATGTCCCTGACCTTCTCCAGTTTTTCATTCCTGGACTCCCCTTAGACATGTCTTTAATGCTGTTTTTTCATGTTTCCCCCTCTAGTCATCATGTTCCTCGCAGGAAAAGCTGCATCAGTTGCCTTTCCAGCCTACAGCCGATGAGCTGCACTTTTTGACGAAGCATTTCAGCACAGAGAGTGTACCAGACGAGGAGGGAAGGCAGTCCCCAGCCATGCGGCCCCGTTCCCGCAGCCTTAGGTGAGAGGTGCTCTGCTCACTGAGACCCAGGACCCGTGGAGCTCAACCAGTTTGCACAGCACAGGCATCAGCAAGTTTATTCTATAAAGGGCAAGATAGTAACTAATTTAGGCTTTGCAGGCCATACAGTCTCTATGGCAGCTGTTTAAATCTGCTGTTGTAGTATGAAAACATCCTCAGACATTATGTAAACTTTATTTACAAAAACAAGCAGTAGACCAGAATTGGTCTTTGGGCCATAGTTTGTAAACCCCTGGCTTAGCACATTGGCTCAGGTTAAAGTGAAGTGAAGCTCAAGCTTTTTTTTTTTAAATCCTCACCTGAGGATATTTTTCTATTTATCTTCAGATAGAGTAGGAGGGAGAGAGAGGGAAAGAGAAAGAAACATTGACATGAGAGGGACACATCAACTGGTTGCTTCCTGCACAACCCTGACCAGGGCTGAGGACGAACCGCAACCGAGGTATGTGCCCTTGGCCAGAATTGAGCCCACGACTCATTGGTCCCCGGGCCGACGCTCTAATCGCTGAGCCAAACGAGCTAGGGCAAGCTCAAGATTTTTTGGCATTGACTACAGCTCAGTTCACTAACCCAAGAGGTACCTGATGATGCTGTCAAGTGGTCCCCCTCTTTCTCCTTTTGAAAGTAGTTAGCAGTAGTTTACTTTAGAGTCCATTCAGTAAAAGAAGAATAATAGCATCCATTCTGATGGTTACTGAGATGCAAATCCCAGAGGCCCATGGTTTATGAAATAAACCAGCTAAAAAAGTTGCTGTTGAAGTCCCTTGTGGCTGTCTCGGAGAGGAAGCCCATTTCAGAAGCAGAGTTAGATGTCCATGTGACTCTGTCTCATTTCCATGAATGATCTGAGCTCATTAAACCAAACCTGAACAGCTGATTTATCTGTGAATTCCTCATCAGCGGTTCTCAACCTGTGGGTTGCGACCCCTTTGGGGGTCGAACGACCCTTTCACAGGGGTCGCCTAAGACCATCAGAAAACACATATTTCCGATGGTCTTAGGAACCGAGACACCGCTCCTTTATCCGTCTCCAGGTGGGTCTGCCCACATGCAGATAAGCCCACATACAACATGAGGAACTGTATTAAAGGGTTGCGGCATTAGGAAGGTTGAGAACCACTGCCTTAGATGAATTGGCTCTTCTCAGAATTCCAGGTTAAGAAAGAAGGCATACATTTAAATAGCTGTGGCTTTTTAAAATTTTTCTATTGAATTTATTGGGGTGGCACTGGTTAATAAAATTATATAGGTTTCAAATGTACAGTTCTATAATACATCATCTGTATATTGAATTGTGTGAAAATAAGCATGGCTTTAATGACTGAGCTCAGCTTCCCAAGGTCTCTGGGAAATAGTATGCTGGCTAACATGTTCAGGGTTGGGGCCCAGAGGAGCAGTGCCTCCCAGGAAGAATCTGCTGAGGTAATGGTGGCACTGTGAGTGTTAGGGAGTGAGGTGAGCACAGACTGGTTCAAGCTCAAGGATTGATGAAGATGGCTAGGACTGTAGTGCAAAGGATCAAAAATCCAAATGAGTGAATATGGAGTGTGGATCCCAGTGCCTTTCTTTGTCTCACACAGAGGAACACCTGAATCTTAGTGCTCTTGACAATCCACACAGAATAAAGGGTACCTTTTGAGCCAATTGACATTGAGAGGACAGTATCTCAAGGAAATCCTTGCTATATGTATTATTCTTAAAATACTTGGTGACATGCATCGATGCAGCAGGCAGACCATGGCCCACTTCAGGGAACAAGGGCAGAGAAGAACAGTTCGAACCTAGCTTAGCTTGGATCACATGTCAGGGGCACCAAAATGGGCACAACCCAAATATCCATTCAATTATGTGGCTCTAACTTTGAAATCCTTTAAGGCTATATAAAGAATTTATGGGCCAAAGGATTTAATTGCCATCTGGTGGCAAAGGGGAAGATTTAGATGACCCAGGCCTACAACACATTATAGGTTGGATCAGCCTCATTCATCCCCTAGGTCAGAGCCTGAGTTAGCCCATTGGCTGCAGCTTGTTTGGAAAAAGATAGAGGTATACACTGTCTTCCTCTGGTTGTTTTGGTGGTAGTTTGATTTTTTTTTTCCATTCCTAGAACATGCTGGGTGTACCTGACTTCACTAGCCAAAGTGAAGAAGACCCAGAGAGTCCTGTTCTGTGGGAGATCATCCTAAGAAAGCCTCCAGTGGCCTCAGGATTGGTTTCCTCCTTTGCAGGCCTTTGTAGGCCCTGGCAGAGGTCTTATAAAAGCCAGGTTTCTTATAGGAAGATAGCCAAGCTCCGTCATTTTGAGCTGAACAAGGTGTGCTAGCAGCTCCAAGAATAAGAAAGACTCGAACTCAGCACTCATTAAAGTGGGGTTGTGTGGGTACTGGGGACAGTGGGAGGGCGGAGGGCAGGGGTTCTGGGGATGGCTGTGTTTTTCTCTTGAAAGTTCCATGGCACTAAAGTAACACAATTGTTTCCTTCTTATTTAGTCCTGGACGGTCCCCAGTTTCCTTCGACAGTGAAATAATAATGATGAATCATGTATACAAAGAAAGATTCCCCAAGGTAAGGATTTATTTTAAAGGAGACTGGTAATGCCCCTGAGGATGGCTGCTGATAGCCAGCCCCAATGGGAAGACTGGGGTGAGGGGATGGAATGCTGTCTCCAGTGGTAATCAAGAAGAAGAGCAGAAAGGCACCAGAAGGAGGAGGAGGATACCAGTACAGGGGCTTCCAGACCACTGGGGAAGTGGAAGGTGCGAGCACTAGGAGCTTAGGGATTGTATTTGTAGGGCCTCTATTTCTCTACTCCCTCTGAGGGAAATGTCAAAAAAAAATTCCACCATGTGTTAATATGGAAGGAAAGAACTGGAGACCTTGTTTCTCACTGCGCACATCAGGATCTAGTCAGTCTTCCCCCAGAATGGGATTTGCACTCTGAGAACATCTTTGTTCATGCAGATTTCATGAACAGCATCTCATTGCCGGGCACCAGAGAATACACAGACAGGTTTGCTGGAGTGGTGGGAAGTTGGCCAGAGGGAACAGTAATATGGGAGACAGATATCAGAGTTGCTTATTCACATTTGCATTTGTGTTTTCAAGCAGGAAAATGTTGAGGGAGGAAAGTAGTTACTATCCTGAGATGATTGAGAAATGGTCTTCACAACTCTGCAGTTTGGCCTTAAACCTCCTTGTATGTGGAACTAGGACTTTGCTTCCCATTTACATGTATTTTTGAACACCACATATCTATACACTCTGACCTAGCCTTCTAATGATGGGCCCTGTTCCTGCAGCACACAGCCAACTCTGTCCAACAGAGAGCCAGGGCACTGACATCCTCAACCTTCTTCATCTGTTTGGACCTCCCTGGGTCTACCTGTTCATCTGTATTTAGGGTCTGCAGTGTGTGAGTCCCTGCTCCTCTAGAGAGTGTCCTTTTTCTAGACTCAGGTACAGTCTCCTGGACACACATGGGTGGCCTAGGAAAAGATATGAAGCCCTTGTGCTTTCCCTCTTGACACACATGAAGCACAGCCGTAAAGGAGAGCACAGATTCTGGAACCAGACTGACTGGGTTCAAATCTGCTTCTACCATTTACTAGCTTATGACCCTGGACAGAGTCTTTAACTTCACTGAGCTTTACTTGCCTCACCTGTAATTTGGGATAATAAGAGTGTCTATCTAATAGGGGATTTGTGAAGATTAATGAACATTAAGCTTTCCTAACTGCCCAGGACTTAGTAAACACTCAGTAAGTGTTAGCTGTTGTTTTTCTGCTGCCCTGTGCCCTGTGGTCTATGCTGTCTAGCCTTGAAGAATAAGAGCAAGGAAGAGGGACAAAATGAACAGCTAGGAAATCACTTTATGATTGGTCCTTTATAAAGAAGTTTTGGAGTGTGTAGTGTTTAGAAATGCATCTCACGTTTCCTTCTCCTCACATATTTGGTGTTGTGTTGTCATTCTAGCATTGCATTTTTGTGTTTGATGTGCATGTCTCCAAGTCATTCATGTAAACAAGCTGTTTTGTTAGAGAAAGTGTGTTAAAATTTCTTCCCATTTCATCTCCCCTCCCCCACTCCTCTCCCCCACCTCTCTAGCTCTCTCACTCTCTTCACACACACATACCATATATATGTGTATGTGTGTGTGTAATGTGTGTGTGTGTGTGTGTGTGTGTTTACATATACATCCCTAAACACACACTGGAAATCAGAAATTGCCATCTGGTGGCAAAGGAAAGAAGGCCAAGTCCTAGATAGGCAGCTAGGAACTTGTTAACTGATGTCTGTCTTTTTTTCTTTTTTCTTTTTATACTCACCCGAGGACATTTGCATTTATCTTTAGATAGAGCGGGAGAGAGGGGGGGGGAAGAGAGAGAGAAACATCGATGTGAGAGACACATTGAGTGGTTGCCACCCACACAACCCCAACCGGGGCTGGGGACAAACTGCAACCGAGGTACGTGCCCTTAGCGGGAACCGAACCTGGGACTCTCTGGTCCGCAGGCCAACGCTCTAACCGCTGAGCCAAACCGGCCAGGGCTATTTGTCATTTTGACATGACTGTGCAGTTAGGTCCCCAAGAAGCTTCTGAGCCAGACTTCCATTCTGCTCTGCTGGGAATCCAGGTCTGTGAGCAGGCAGGTTCACTCATTCAGTAAACATTCTCTGAACATCTGCTTGGCTCAGTTGGGTCCTAAGGTCAAGTGATAAATCGCTTTCTCTGACTTAAAGGGGTTCCAAGTTCAGAAGAAGGTTTAGAAATCATCCATGTCCATTCACTAAGTTTATACAGTTGAAAGGTCCTGTAGAAGCACAGAGGAAAGAAACCCTAGTTTGCCTGAAGGAATAAAAAACTTCCCAGAGGAGAGAAGATGCTTGAAATGAAATTAGAAAGAGTAATAGGAGTTTGCCAGGCAGTCTTGGCAGGGTGAAAAGCTACACACACGGAACAGCATAAACAGACAGAGGCATGGAACAGCATAATAAAAGGAGGACAGCAAACACTTCAGTGTACTTAGAGCAAAAGAGCATGCCCACCAAGGAGTGGAGGGAGATGGACAAGGCCAGGTGGGAGAGGAACTTGATTATAATGTTTTGACTTGACTTGAAGGTGATCTTATGTCTCTAGTCATCAGGTGCCCCAAATACAACATCAGGAAACCAGGATCACAGAGCCCATCCTTAGACTATTACCAAGTCCTTTGGGCTTAGCTCCAGCTGAGCTAGAACTAGAAAGGACGGGTCACTTTTCTTATTTTTATTCACAGGCCACTGCACAAATGGAAGAGCGCCTAGCAGAGTTCATTTCCTGCAACACTCCAGACAGCGTGTTGCCCTTGGCAGATGGAGCCTTGAGCTTTATTCATCATCAAGTGATTGAGATGGCCCGAGACTGCCTGGATAAATCTCAGAGTGGCCTCATTACATCACAGTATTTCTATGAACTTCAAGAGAATTTAGAGAAACTTCTGCAAGATGTGAGTGTCCTTGCGTTGGAACTCTGGTGAATCATCCATGTGGTAGTGCATTAGTAGTCCCAAGCTAAGATTAAGGCATTAATAGGGTTCCCAGTCTTCTCAGCCTGCTTGCCACCTCTTTGCCTAGTGTGCAGAGCCCACCCTCAAGCATGGTGCTGATGGACTTAGGTTCCTCCTCAGTCCCTGCATTATTGAGGAAGCCTGTTTAGTATCAAAAGAACTCAGTTCTGTGTGTCCTTTCTTCTTCTAATTCCAATTACTCTGCCTGAGGCACCAACATTGGTAGTATTCATAAGTATTTGACTAGGAGATTTGTAACTCAAAGCCAAAGAGTGGCCCCAGTGGCTGTGGGTAGCTCTCTTCTAGTAGAAATATTGGTGTAAGGAGAGCCTTCAGACTGTTTCTCCTCAGCCAAAGGAAAGCAGGCCCACAGCTTGCACTGTGGGTTTTTTCTATTCTCTGACATTCTGCTTGCATGGTAAGAAGTTCTTTAGTGGAGACTTAAGTGTTAAGAGACCTAATTCTCCCTGGTGTGAAGTCTCTGGGAGGCTAGAGGTAAGTAATCCAGAGGTGGTTAAGATCAGAGCAGACACTGAGTTCTTAACCACTGCTCCATGCTCCGTGCTCGCTTTCCTGTCATCTCTCCAATAAGGTGGGCAGTTGCCTTCCCACTCAGTTCACATTTGCCCCATATTACACCATTAGTAATTTCGGTGAGAGATGTTCCTATGTTCTCAGGGCTCTTCATGTCAGTAGAGTATTTCCCAGTCCAGACCCCTATTACCTCCAGACCTTGCTCTGGTGTAGTACCAACTGAGCTGAGAACCCAAGGATAATGGTCAAACAGGACTTCAGTGTATTAGTCTTGAAACAGGAAATATTTTTTTAATATAAGAAACAGTTGAATCTAGAGAAAGGATGACTAGCCCTGGCTGGTGTCACTCAGTGGTTAAAGCATCAGCCTGTGCACCAAAAGGTCACAGGTTCAATTCCCAGTCAAGGGCACATGCCTGGGTTGCCAGTTCAATCCTCACCCCAGTCGGGAGCATGCTGGAGGCAACCAATCAATGTGTCATTCTCACATCGATGTTTCATCTCCCCCTCCCTTCTTCCCTTCCACTATCTCTAAAAATCAATGGAAAAAATATCCTCAGGTGAGGATTAACAAAAAAATAGAGAAAGGATGACTAAAGATGATTATGATTATTGCTGTCAAATATTAGAAGATTTCTCATATATAATAGGTAGCAGATTTATTTCTGTCCCCTAAAAGGCATATACTAGCCCAGTGAGCAAGAGTTACAGTGAGAAAGGTTCTGATTTAATAGATGAGAAAATACTTCCTTCTACAAAAATATTTTTTCTGACTTCAAAAGAATATTTAAATTTAAACCTTGTATAAGTATGACCTTAGAAAGCTAAAGTCTCATGAAAATCATTGGCAGCTATTTGTTTCTGTTCAAGGATAACTTCCTAATAATAATAGTGGATAGAAATCAGGGATTTGTGGCATCAGGTAAAGGATCAACATAGTGTGACTTCCAAAGTTGCTTGTACATCTACAGTTGATCTGAAATGCTACAGTCAGAGCCCTGCCCAAAACCTTCTGGCATTTTCCCAGACTCATTGCCGCTGGGCGTTGGTTTTTGGTGCAGTAGGAAGAGCCCTGAAAATGGAGCCAGTGTATCATCTATTCCCTAATTTGCTGGGCCCTGGAAATGTAGAAGAAGTTCTGTGCAGGTTCTAGCTCAAGGAATTTACTGGTAGTTGGGTTACAGCCCTATCAACATGTCCTTACAGTAAAAATAATAACTACTATTTATTGAATGTACTGTGTGCCAGCCGCTACACTGAATGCTCCATGGAATTTTCTCACTTGTGTTTATTATAGTAAGTGTGATTGATGAGCACCAAATAAAGGTCAGTTCTGAGCACAGAGGAAGATGTAGTAATGCTACATGGAGAGTTCAGGAAAAGTTGAGTCTTGATGAGTAAGTAGGAGTTCAGTAGACATAGGAAACAATATAAACAACCTCTCAGAGGTGTAAAGGAACTTGGTGCATTCCAGGAACTGCAGATAAAATAATCTGGCATGATGAAAGTGAAGGATACCTGCACGGCAGAGTTGTAGATGAATTTGAAGAGTTAGACTGGGGGGTGGGGAGGTGGTGTTGGCAGCAAAGGCTGAAGAGCCTTGTGAGAAGCTTAGAGTGTACCATGGAGACAGTGGGGAATCACTGAATGGTTTTAAATTGAAAAATAATATGATAAGATTTCGATTTAAAATAATAATTACTATCATTTATAGAATACTTAATGCATGATAGACACTACATTATCTCATTTAATTATCCAACTTAATCTTCACAACAATACTAAAGGAAAGTACTATTATTATTCCCTAAATCTACAGATGAGGAAACTGAAGCTTTAGGGGATGTCAGCCCAAGGTAACTAATTTTTTAAATAGCAGAGCTAGACCCCAAACCCAGGTTTGTCTTATTCCAGAGCTTAAGATCATACATTTTCAAACACTTAGTCAACAAACATTGACTAACACCTGCTACGTAAGAGGCATTGTGCTAGGTTTAGCATGTAAGGGAAGAAAAAAAGAAAGAAGACAGCGTCTCTATTCACAAGGCCCTACAGTGTAGCTCTAGAGACACAAGTAATTATCGACAACATGATAGTACCATGTGGTAGGAGCAAACAGCTGGAAGAACAGAAAAGAGAGCAATTACTTCTTGTTCTTCTTGTGTGCGGGGGAGGGGGTTGGGGGTAAAGGGGACTTACATAAGGTTTCACAGAGTTGATATTTGGGCTAAGTATTAAACGAATAAACAAGATTTCACCAAGTGTCCAGCCTCTCTTTTTATTTCACAGCCAGTTTTTTTCCCAAATGGTCTTCATATGCTATTTTTCTTTCCTTATAGCCCATTCATTGCTCAATCTTCTACCTTCTACTTTCCCTTCCCACCATCCCACAAAAACGGTTTCAGGCAAAAGTCACCAAGAAATTAATTGGCTAATTGTTAAATCCTATGACCTCTTTCAGTCCACATCTTTCTCTACCTCTCTACAGAACTTTACACAATAAATACCTCTCCTTAATCTTTTCCCCCGTGGTTGTCATGACACTGTTCTCTCCAGTCTTGCTGTCTTGCTGCCCCTTCACAAGTCCCTTCTGTGCCCATCTCTTAAATGCTGATGTTCCACAGGGCACCATCCTGAGCATCCATCCTCCTCTTTCTCCTTTCTTCATCCTTTCCCACTCCATGCCTTCAGCTGTCATCCACATGCCGAGGACTCCACCTGCGATTGCTTCCCTCCCTCTCCTCCTGATCTCCAGATCATGTTCCAGCTGATTATTGGACTCTTCCACTTTGACTTTCCAGATTGGTTAGTAGTCTTCAGTTGTAAGTAATGGAAAGCTAACTCAGAGTAGTTCAAGCAGAAAAGGGAAACTAATTATAAAAGGGGTGGGTCTTGGAGAATTGAAGGCAGAAATGCAGCCAGGCCTTAGGAAGGGTCCAGAACTAGAAACCAGAACCTCTGAAAGCCCAGGAAGCATTCATCCTCCTCTCTCATCTATGTTTTTCTCTGTTCTTCTATTTCTCTATCTCTTTGATAGATGTGGTCATCCCTTTTTACCCAAGATTAGATTATATGGTTCTGCCACACTAATAGTGACAGCTGTCTTTCTATCCATTTTTAAATTCCTAGGAAAGTAATCCACACTGGTCAGCTATTGGTTGTGGGGGGGTGGGTGAATCTGTACAGTACAGATGTGGCTTCTAGAAGGCAGAGCACGTTCCATAAGAAAGAGAAAGGCAGAACTCACTTTTTCGCCTACCTGCTTTTTCTCTAAAACCAAATGTAATACGTTCTCTACCTATCCTCACCTAAACTGCTCATCTTCTTATATTTCCTATTTTGTTTATGGGTTCACTGAAATTCCTCTAAATTATAGTTGCAGTTACCTTCTGTTCAGGCTCATCCACCCTGAGGTCTATTCAGTCATCTTACTTCCAAAGTGGTGGATGAAATGGCCCCAATCTGTCCATTTCTCTCCATTCTTACTGCCTGGATTTAAGCCTTTTTTATCTGCATTATTGCAATAGCCTGCTAATAATGGGTTTTCCTGCTTTCAGGCTTGCCCTCTTTAGTGTACCATTCACACTCCAGCCAGAGTGGTCTTTCTAAAACATCTATGTAGTCACATCACTCTCCTGCTTGGAGGTCTTTCTATTCCTGACAGTCTTTCTGGGGTGGAAAGTGAACATCAGTGAAGGCTCCATTGAGAGTTACCCTTTAAGCTGGCGTCTAGAGGGTAAGTGAAGCTTGTTGATGGAGGAGCTAGTAAAGCAGTGTGTCTGTGTGACATTACGTGGTGTCATGTAGGGCTCTAAAGCTCACATGGTTTCCAGTGAGCAGCCTTCTCCCTCTCACAGCCCACCAGCCTTCTCTGAGTTCTTTGCTTTGCAGAGGTCTCCTTACCACCAGATTGTTTCTCCCGATAGTTTAGTTCTGCCCAGCCCAGTCCTGCTTAACTCAACCACTCTGGGCCAATGGACTGCTTAAGCAACCTTTGCCTTTTCTGTAGGCTCATGAGCGCTCAGAGAGTTCAGAAGTGGCTTTTGTGATGCAGTTGGTGAAAAAGCTGATGATTGTCATTGCCCGCCCAGCTCGTCTCCTGGAATGCTTGGTGAGTGGACTCTGGAAAAGGTTAGTGGGGAATTGGAGAGGTGGGAGTGGGGTTATAGAAGAAGTATTCTGCTATCAGCAAAACTAGTGGCACCCACTGCCATTTCTGCTGCTGAAGTCCTTATTTAAACATGATATACAAGCATTGGGGGCACCAAACAACTTCTTCTGAGGAAAACTGGATGGTCCTGAGGGGTGTGTCAGGGAGAGGTACTAGTCTGGCCCACCTCCCATACTGAGCAGGCCCCAGGTCAGTGGGGACCTTAGGAGTGAGGAGCACAGGCCAGTTTTGTTTGCACAAGTTGAGTCCTTCATTTAGTCATTCAGCAACACTTTACTGAGTACCTTCATGCTAGACACTGGAGATGCAGACATAAATCCAACAGAGTCCCTGATCCTAAGATGCTTCCTCTGTAGTGGAGTTAGACTTAGTATTTTAGTGCCTTAGGATAAGGCCTGAAGACATGTAAATAATAATTGTGATCCTGCAAGAAGTGTTGCAACTGAGGTAAGCACAAGTGCAGCGAGAACGTGGTGAAGAAGTGCTCCAGTCCTCCTTGGGATGGATGTTCAGTGAAAGCTCTCCTGTGGGGGGGCATGAAGCTTATTCAGCAACTTGAAGATGATTGAGTTTGCCAGGTCAGAGGCATGGAGCACAGAGTATGTTTGAAGAATTGGTGAGGGATTAACCTGGAAGGTAGTCCATACAAGGTCACAGAGTGCTAGGTTCTCGGCCCAGGAGTTTGCCTTTATCCTTAAGGCCACTTGCAGCCATCAGAAAATTTAAGTAAGAATGTGACAGTCAGATTTACTTTTTTTTTTTCTTTATTGATATTAGAGAGGGGGGAAGGGAGAGGGAGAGAGAGAGATAGAAACATTGATGAGAGAGAACATCGATTGGCTGCCTCCTGCATACCCCCACTGGGGATCAGGCCCACAACCTGGGCATGTGCCCTGACTAGGAATCGAACCGGCAACCTCTTGGTGTGTGGGTCAACACTCAACCACTGAGCCACACCTGCCGGGCCAGATTTACTTTTTTAAACCATGTTTATAAAGGTGTAATTTACATACAGTAGAACACATCCCTTTTGAGTACACAATTCAGTGAGTTTTAACCTGGATAATCATTACCACAGTTGAGAAAGAGAGCATTTCTTTCACCTCAGAAAGTTCCCTCCTGCCCCTTTGCAGTCAGTCCCTGACCCCTCCGACTCCCAGCCAACTACTTATCTGCTTTCCTTCACTATGGATAAGTTTGCCTTTTGTACAGTTTTATATAAATGAAATCATATAGTATATTCTGACTTCTTTCACTCAGCATAATTTTTTTGTGACTCATACATGTGGTTGCATGTGTCAGTAATTGGTTCCTATTTATTTCTGAGTAATAGTCCATCAGATTTACTCCTAAGAAAGATTACTCTGGCTGCAACATGGATAGTGAATTAAAAGAGAGGGCAGGATGAGCCAGGGAGTGCAGAGTCACTTAAAGCAATTCATGTGAGAGACAGGAGTGGCCTGAACTAGGACAGTAATAGGAGAACAGAGAAGGGGATTTGTGAGGGACACATTCTGACTACAGGGACTAAGGAAGAATACAAAATTAAAAGGACTTCCAGGTCTGGCTCAGATCATATCCAGATAGAAAGTGCTATAGTTCTCTAAAATAGACCAGAAGTAAAGAAAGCAGTGGAGACTGGGGTTGTAGTGAAGCAGAAGGCCTCTTTCACAAGAACATGAAGTCCATGGTTAAACAGAGTTGGGAGTCAGGCCTGGGTTTGAGTGCTGGCTTTGTGTTCCTTCCTACCTCTCTAACCATGGACACGTCAGTGCATCTCTGTGAGCCTACATTTCCTCTCCAAGGTCACAGAAGTGTTATCAGGGTTTAGCCCAGAGTGTGGCACTTACTAGGCACTTAGTAAATGGGACCCCCATTATTATGTGCTCCATGCAGACAAGGACTGCTGTGCTCTGATCCACCTGGTTCTCTAGCTGCTAGCACACAGGAGGTGCTCAGTAAATAGCTGAAGGCATGCATGCACCACCAGGGCTGAGAGCCATAGCTGAGTTTTTGTGCCAGGATTGCTCCTGTGCACTGGGTACGTGAACACGCCTACAGTGCCATCTGGCTGGTGGAAGGCTTTGGACCAGGTGAATAGGCTGAGCTCTTTTGAAAGCAACAACTCTGGTTCTTATTGCTGAGGAGACATCTTATGCTTAGGATATCCATTCTGGAATTGCCCTGTAAGACAGCTTTGTTCCCATTCTCCTGATCCCTGAGTCATATTTTGGTATTCAGGGGTAGGGGGTCCCATTACCAAGGGAAAGTCTTCTTGTTCATCCTGTGCTGGGTGTATGCTATAAAATCAGGGAGGCCGACAGCCTCCACGTGTGGCTCTCACCGCTGACTCTCTCTTTCCCCTGGTACAGGAGTTTGATCCTGAAGAGTTCTACCACCTGTTGGAAGCAGCTGAGGGCCATGCCAAAGAGGGACAAGGGATTAAATGTGACATTCCCCGCTACATCATTAGCCAACTGGGCCTCACACGGGATCCCCTTGAGGGTGAGCATGCTGCCTGATGGCTGCAGAAAGGCCCCACAGCCAACCTTTTAGCAGGGAAACCACTTGGAGAAGAGGCTTAGATTGGACCTGGACATGGCAGAGCATCAAGGGCCTCAGGGCTATCGGAGGACCCTGTATTCTCTGTCATAAAACTGCCCTTCCTTCGGAACTGTTCACATCTGTCTGACATAGCCCAACCTGGACTGACTTGGGCTTAGCTGGTTTGAATTTAGAGCCAAAAGTCAAAAGAGGTCAACAACAAAAGGACCACAGTCACATTTTCAAAAATGCTCACCTCTCCGGCTGCCACCTCACAAGTCCTTCTGTGTCTTTGGGGTGGTCCCAGCTTGGTTTCAGAAGATGCTCTCCATTCTTCGGGGCTTCACACTGAGCCCCTGCATGAACTAGAGGCGTCTACATCCCTGGTTTATCATCACCCTGCCTTCCCTGCTCCCCAGCCCCATCTGGCACAGCCATCTTGGCCAGCAGGGTGGGGACTGATAGCCCAGCTTTGGGCCCTGTTTTCCAGCAATTGCCTCAACTTTGAGGGAAGCTTTATAGAATTTGCTAGTCCTTATAAATGGCACTGGGCTTCTAGAAATAGGAGTGGCATTATTACTGGCAAACACGGTCAAAAGTTGTGACTACACCGAGGAGAGGCACAGGACCAGATTTGCATCCCAAACTGATACAGAAAACATTAACGCCTCCCTACACGCACCTGTCATGTGATATGAGTGGACTGCCAGGATGCCTGACAGTGCCACGCACACTTCTTTCTGTGTCCTTGCTTTGTTTCTAGAAATGGCCCAGTTGAGCAGCTACGACAGTCCTGATACTCCGGAGACTGATGATTCAGTTGAGGTAAAAATCCTGTGCTCTTGTTCCAATCCTGGAGCCTGGGCCCTGTGAAGCAATGGGCTGTGAATTCTCTTGAATAGGACATCTGGAGGAGGGGGTGGGGGGCGTGGCATACACTACTTGAGAAGTCATTCAGCTCCTGGGGGAGACTGGGCAGTAGGCTACAACGGAGCTAAGAGCTGAGATGATGCTGGGGCCAGCTTCCCTAAACGTATGGGCCCTGAGAAGCATGCCTGCCTCTTGTCTTTTCCTTACCTTCCAGGGCCGTGGGACATCTCTGACATCTAAAAAGACACCCTCTGAAGGGGACTTTGAAACCATTAAGCTCATCAGCAATGGCGCCTATGGGTAAAGGCAGGGGTCAGGGTGTGGCTGGGACTGAAGCTAAGTCAGCCCTTGGGCTCTTTTAGGAGTATATGATATGCCCAGTCCTCTGGGCAGCAGATGCCTCAGGATGGACCCTGTCTCTCCCCAAAGCCTCTTGGAGGGGCAAGAGTTCAGTTTCCTCTGACATCTGAGCATTGTTCTTCTCCCACTCTTTTCCGTTGCACTCCACTGAGCTATGGGGAAGGGTGGAGCTGTGTCCTTAGGACTTGGTATATCAGGAAATTGATAAGCACAGCCCTACTCCTGTGTTCTGCACATTTATAAAGTATGAGAGAAGGCAGTTTGGCCACCCAGCTCTGGGTGGTGGAGAGCACAGCTCAGCGCTGAGGGCCTACAGGAGACTGAATGCGCTGTGTTTCCCAGGGCTGTATTCCTGGTGCGGCACAAGTCCACCCGGCAGCGCTTTGCCATGAAGAAGATCAACAAGCAGAACCTGATCCTACGCAACCAGATCCAGCAGGCCTTCGTGGAGCGTGACATACTGACTTTTGCTGAGAACCCCTTTGTAGTCAGCATGTTCTGCTCCTTTGAGACCAAGCGCCACCTCTGCATGGTGATGGAGTATGTTGAAGGTACTCAAGGAAAGGTGACCTGGCATGGAGGCTAAGGCACAATCTGAGACTTAGCCCTGAGCCAGGACCAACAGCTTGTATAGGGGTAAAGTTTCAGGGCCCAGCTTCTCAGTCTCTCTTTGACATTGGTTTCTGCCTTAGGATCTCAGCCCATTTAGCTATGGTGGACACAAAGCTCCCTGCCCCTCACAGGAAGAGGCTTCTGTAGCAGTAGCTGCCATGAGGCTGCCCATGTCAGGTACAATGAGAGGCATTCTGGAATAGTATGTGTCAGCCTGGCGGCCATAGAATCCTGCACCCCAAAGCCTGCCTACCCTCTACTGCTATACCAGGCAGAAACAAAGGAGGTGGCAAAGCCACAAAAGCCCAGGGTTGGATTTTGGGAGGATTGCATCTGGGCCCTCAGAAGACAGGAAGGCCATTGCCCTGGCTGATGGCTTGTGAAGGGGACAACCCCCTAAGGCCACAGAAAATCCTGCTCTCAGGACGGAACAAGAGTATCAGAGGTAGCAGCTTGGCCAGTGGCCTTCCTTCTCCCCTTCTCACTGCTGTGTACAGCTTTCAAAGATATTTTGCCTAAGTCTTGAATTTGAAGCTGAACAAAACTCCCCTTTTAATTAGTAGGTGCATGCTGGGAGTTTACAGTGTTACTTCACTCAAAATATAAAGGACAGTCATCAGGAAGGAAATAAATGAACAATGCTGAAGTCTCAGCCAGATGTATTTACAATATACAGGATTCCCATCCTAAAATAACTTAGTCCTATCTCTACAAATCAACTTACAGGCATAGAGGCCTTCGTTCCTTCCCTCTCTGGCCTGAACAATGGCCTAAACAGCCATTCACCTGACCTCCTGCTTCCCTCCACACTCTGTCTCCCACCCATGCCAGCAACAGAGGGGCTAGAATCATTAGGCTGTCTCCTCTGGGGCCTTAGAGACTGTAAGCCTGAGACCTGGGTCCTTCCTTCATGGTGGCCTGCCCTTGTTGCAGGAGGAGACTGTGCTACTCTGCTGAAGAACATTGGGGCCTTACCTGTGGACATGGTGCGTTTGTACTTTGCGGAAACCGTACTAGCCCTGGAGTACTTACACAACTATGGCATCGTGCACCGTGACCTCAAGCCTGACAAGTATGCCCACTGTCTGGGTCTCTTCTTTCAAGTTCTCCATCTTGGGTTTCTAGATAAATAGAGGCAGACACAGCATGTTTGCCAGAATGGCTGCTAGGAAACAGTGCTCATGTGGGTATCCATCTATGCCCAGTGCTCTATCCCCTGACCACCCCAAATGCAAAGACCACTGCCATCAAGATCTGGCAGGGCATTATAAGGCTTTGGTGACATGTGAGAATTGCTGAGGAGCACCACTCAAGAAACCAAGCAAGAACAAAAGAATCGTATATATAATAGGTGGCTGAACAAGTGTTCTGATGTTTACTGACATCTACTCTGTGCCAAGCACGATATTATGGGCTATAAAATAGTCCCTGGTCTACTGTGGGAGACAGAAATATCTGTGTACAGGCTGATTCTCGGAAGACATTAGCCAATTGGAAAAAGGTGGGGTGGGGGGAGGGGCTTTCTAAAACTAGAGAGCGGGGATTTGCAAAGGCACACAGGTGTGACCCATTCAGGAACTACAAATAGTACAGCGTGGCTGAAGCCGAGATTGTTGGCTGGTCAGAGTAGTAAGAGATAAGGCCAGAGAGATAGGCAGGAATTAGATCATCAAGGGCCTTTTTGTTAGATCTGGGTTTTATTTTAAAGGGTCCTAAAGGTCTCTGAAAGGCCTATGAACCAAAGGTATGATATAATGACAAGTTCAGATTTTGGGTTTAGTTTAGGAAGCTCACTCTGCTAGTGGAAAGAGATGGTGAGACCATTGCAACAAACCAGGCCAAAACAACAATGCCTGTGTTAGAACAGTCAGGATGGATAAGAGAGGATAATGTTGGGGAGTAGAAAGGAAACGATAAGGTTGGGGGGTGTGGGTGCAAAGAGAAGCGACGGGCAGGAGTCTGGGATATCTTCCAGATTTCTAGCTTGGGACTGGGGCATGGTGATAAGCCTCTAAAGTGGAAAGTGTCTTTGACATTAGACAGACCTGTGTTCAAATGATCACTCGTTAACTCTGAGCTTGAGTCTGTGTATTAAACCTCTCTGAGCCTCATATTTCTCCTCTTTAAAATGGGGATAATACCTACTTTTGTTGTGGTAATCACTGTATAAAAACTTTTCAGGAACCAAAATATATATATTTTTTTATCCTCACCTGAGGACATTTTTGCATTTATTTTCAGATAGAGCTGGAGGGAGAGTGGGAGGAAGAGAGAGAGAGAGAAAAACATCAATGTGAGAGAGACACATCGACTGGTTGCCACCTCCACAACCCCAACTTGGGCTGGGGACAAACTGCAACCAAGGTACCTGCCCTTAGCGGGAACCGAACCCGGGACTCTGGTCCGCAGGCCAACACTCTAACCGCTGAGCTAAACTGGCCAGGGCCCAAAATATTTTTATAAATAATCAGCAAAGCACTTACAACAGACTTCAGTAGGTAACCGACATTATTGCTTTTCACCAAGAAGAGAGCCCGTTAGGAAGCATAACTTTGTTTTGAACAAGTTGAGTTTCTGTTGCCTGTAAGACATCTAGGCAGTTAGTGGACGTGGAGCTCTAGAAGTCAGGACCAGAGATAACTGATTGGGGAATCATAGAAGAAAGGGGTAGCAGGGAACAGCCTTCATAGGAAATGAAATGGCTCAGGCAGAATATGTGAAGAGAGAAGAAAGACATTTGTTTGTGAGATCTGGTTTCTAGTTTCTCCCAACCAACCCTCCTTCTAAGACCCACCGTAGACATGGAACAAGAGTATGTGCATCTGAGTTAGGGGTATAGTGAGCCACTCACCCAAGTGAGGAGAGAGGACTGGGAATGGCTACAGCCCTAGGATGAGGGTGATCACTCTGGCTGATACCTGCCCCCAGTATAGAATACAGTGAGGGCAATAAACAGAAGTGGGTTGGGGGAATGGGCAGAGAGCAGGTGCTTGTGCAGAATGCAGTACTCACAAAGCCACAGCTGTTTACTCCTTCGGGGCTCCCTGTCTCCCTGCTGAAGCTGCCCTGCTATGTCCCACTGTAGTCCCATAGAAACTTGAGTGGGAAAATTTGACATTTACTAAAATTAGCACTCTTAGAAAACTAGGAAATAACTCCATCCTTCTGTTTCTCTGGTTTCCCAGCCTCCTGATTACATCCATGGGGCACATCAAGCTCACTGACTTTGGCCTTTCTAAAATTGGCCTCATGAGTCTGACAACAAATCTCTATGAGGGCCACATTGAAAAGGATGCCCGGGAGTTCCTGGACAAGCAGGTAAGGAAGGATGGTTGAGACTTTGGGGGTTGAATTCCAGGACTCAGAATAAGGACTGGGGGCTGCATATGCCAATAGGTATATGTTAAGACTGGGAGCTCCTATCTTTTTCATCTTTTGGTTCCAGGGAGGCATTGAGATAGGTAGCACATTTAGAAAATAGGGTGGACCTAAAATCCAAAATCATCTTCCTCCTCAGAGTTTTGAGAAACTAGGTCATATCACCATTGACTCTCTCAAAGACTGGTGTGAGGTCAGTTCCGAACCTCCTGGCCTTGGTCAAGAGCAAGGCTGTCCTGGAGCTGCTGTTCTTGGCGCACAGCTCCAAATTTCCACTGAGCTGTGGCCCAGCTTCCTGAGTTTAGCCTCTGGATGTGACACTTCATACTGACTATTTGCAAGTCCCTATAGTAGTCATGTGACTAGGGTCTGCTCTTTGGGAGGCTGGAGGGCAGAAGGCATTGTGGAGTGGGGACCAGAGATGCTAGAAAGATGTGTTGAGGGATCAGGGAGTGGTGGTTCCAGGCTAGAATGAGATGCTTGGGGTAATTAGGAGAAACGTAAACTCACCCCACCAATAGTTCCAACTCTGTTACCATGGTTGATTTTGATCATTAACCAAAGTTAGCTGAGTCTTTAGTCTTTATTCAGAGACTTTTTTACCCCAAAGGTGGGACTATCCCCACCCCTCCAGCTGCCATGACAATGAGCTGTCTCAGGATGCTGAGCCAGCCTGGCTTCTCTATACCCAGGTATGCGGGACTCCAGAGTACATTGCACCTGAGGTGATTCTGCGTCAGGGCTATGGGAAGCCAGTGGACTGGTGGGCCATGGGAATAATCCTGTATGAGTTCCTGGTGGGTTGCGTCCCTTTCTTTGGAGACACTCCGGAGGAGCTCTTTGGGCAAGTGATCAGTGGTAGGTACCATCATCCTGGCCCACTGGGGAGGCAGAGTCTGGATCCACAAATACGATGTACACATGCACCTGTGAGGCTTAAGAGTTCTTTTCTGAGTTCATGTGCATGTGATGGTATGCTTGCCTCTTAGATGTGTGTGTCACCTTGGACTTGTTCTGTTTATGTTCACATATCCCCCGTATGTACATGGGTGTACCTGTGTTGTCTGTGTGTGTATCCTGTGAGTGAGTTTTGTATGTGTCTGTGTCTGGAGTGTAAAGGCAGGGTGAGCTGGAGCTTCAGGTCAGGGAAGTCACTGCTTTGCAGTGCCCACCCAGGATCAAAGATCAAGCCATGCTCTAGGGTATGTGGTCTAGGAGGACTGGAACCTAAAGAACTTAAGGAATTGGGGTCCCAAGCAAGTTTTCAGGGGTTGTGGGCTGAGCCCTTTTTGCCTCCCTACCCTTATGCTATCCAAGGACTGTCTTCCCCATCTCCCAACTCTGCCCACAACCTCTGAGACCCTTCTCTAGCTCACTCCTTTTCTTCTCACCCCAAATGACTCCTCAGATAAGATTGTGTGGCCTGAGGGGGATGATGCATTGCCACCAGATGCCCAGGACCTCACCTCTAAACTGCTCCATCAGAACCCTCTGGAGAGACTAGGTACAGGTAGGACAGGCCCCACTAACCTTTCTCACCACTTGGAAGAGGGAGGAGGGAAGCTGAGTCCATGCAACCAGGAGGGTCAGACTTCAAGTATGGGCAGTGCCTCTGGATCCTGAAACTTGCCCTGTTCCCTCTGGGCAGAAGAGCTTGGAAGGTGCTGGAGCTGAGGCCTCCAGGCACCTCTTGAGGTCCAGGTTCTCACTGGGCTTGCTGACCCGGACTCCACCCAGCTCATCCTGCTCCCTTGCCCACACCCTCCCTGTCCATAGGCAGTGCCTATGAGGTGAAGCAGCACCCATTCTTTACCGGTCTGGACTGGACAGGACTTCTTCGCCAGAAGGCTGAATTTATTCCTCAACTGGAGTCAGAGGATGATACCAGCTACTTTGACAGTAAGGCCACTGATAGGACGGGAGGAGCAAGGCTCCTACCTGTTTTTCTTTTCAGAAATACCTGTGTACCCTGAACCTGGCATTGGGAGAGCATCTTCTCCAGGTCCTCTTGAGGTTTGTTAGGGTCAAACAGAGGCTACCACCAGTGGCCTCTGAAGGGAACTGTCCTGTGTGTCTGACCCAGCCCGCTCAGATCGGTATCACCACGTGGACTCGGAGGATGAGGAGGAAGTGAGTGAAGATGGCTGCCTTGAGATCCGCCAGTTCTCTTCCTGCTCTCCCAGATTCAGCAAGGTACCACTGAGGCAGGCCCAGACTGGGAAGTACAGGCTGGAGGATTGGGAGGAGAGGACCTGTCAAGGGACATGCCTGGGGCCAGCTAGGGGAGAGGGTGATGAGGCTACCTCAAGAAAAAGAGGAGAAAAGGGCTGGGCCTGCATATGACATACTTCTAGAACCACTCCAGCCTTGACATATGAGATGCCAGGGGTAAGGCCAGGTCAGCCCAGCGGAATCACTGTTTCCTCGAACATTTGATGGACTGTATAGGGAAAGGAAGGGTAGAACTGGTTCAGACTCCTGGGTTTCAGGTGCAAGGATACTTTTTGCTCCTTAGGTGTGTCTGTTGGAGCCCATCCTCCACACGTCTTCTGTGCCCACAGGTGTACAGTAGCATGGAGCGACTGTCACTGCTTGAGGAGCGCCGGACACCACCCCCCACCAAGCGCAGCCTGAGCGAGGAGAAGGAAGATCGCTCCGATGGCCTGGCAGGGCTGAAGGGTCGAGACCGGAGCTGGGTGATTGGCTCCCCTGAGATGTGAGTACCCAGAGTGGGCAGCACAGCCATCCATCCATCAGTTGTCACAGATTCTGGGCAAGATTCAGATGCTGGGGAGGAGTGCTGGTGGCAATGAGGGGCATTCACAAGAACAGCTCCTCAGGAATGTCTCAAAAGAGTTCTGTGAGCCCCTAAGGAAGCCTGGGCTGGAGGAGGGAGACCACCAGGGCCATCTCACTGTAGGCCTTGTGTCTCACAGACTGCGGAAGCGGCTGTCGGTGTCTGAATCATCCCACACGGAAAGTGACTCAAGCCCTCCACTGACAGTGCGACGTCACTGCTCAGGCCTCCTGGATGTGCCTCGCTTCCCTGAGGGCCCTGAGGAGGCTACCAGTACCCCCAGGAGGCAGCAGCAGGAGGGCATATGGCTTCTGACACCCCTATCTGGAGAAGGGGTATCTGGGCCTATCCCTGAACAGCCAGTGGAGCAGCAGCTGAAGCTGGATGAGGAGCCTGTTGGCCAGAGCAGTGGTTCTAGTCCAGGTGTGGCCTAGCAGGTGGCCAAAGGGCCTAGGCTGAACAATAGTGCAGGGAGGTAGGGAGGGGAGGCTCAGCTACATTGCAGGTCTCATTGCTCATTTGGGCCCACAGCCATGGAGACTCGAGGCCGTGGGACCCCACAGCTGGCTGAGGGAGCCACAGCCAAAGCCATCAGTGACCTGGCAGTGCGCAGGGCCCGCCACCGGCTGCTCTCTGGGGACTCCATAGAAAAGCGCACCGCTCGCCCCATCAACAAAGTAATCAAGTCTGCCTCAGCCACAGCCCTGTCCCTCCTCATTCCTGCAGGTGAGGCCCTGGGGAACTAGGATAAAACTCATAGGAAGGGCTTTGGAATCTCTGGGGGGCCTGTGGCAGGAGTCTGTTTAGGGCAGGTGTGTCTGTGTTGTATGTTGAACAGGTATCTGAGAGAGCACCTGTCATTGCTACTATCCCTTTGTTATGAAACTAGAGGTCTCTAGTTTAAATATGTATGAAAAGCTTATATGGTCCCTGATACATATAAGCAAGCAATCAGTAAAAACTAGCTGCCATTCCCTATTACCTGCTGGGGTCTGTGAGGGTTCGGGTACATGAGGGGGCTTTGCTGCTCAGAGGCTGTGGGGAAGACATACCTGGGCTCAGGCTCTGTCTCTGGCTAGAGCTGTGTGGGATCAACAGCCTAGACAGGGGGCTGGTCTAGGAGCATAATCCCCTGACCCACTAAGTCCTGGTTTCTCCTCCAGAACACCACACCTGCTCTCCATTGGCCAGCCCCATGTCCCCACATTCCCAGTCATCCAACCCATCATCCAGGGACTCTTCTCCAAGCAGGGACTTCTTGCCAGCCCTGAGCAACTCAAGGACCCCCATCATCATCCACCGAGCTGGCAAGAAGTATGGCTTCACCCTGCGGGCCATCCGTGTCTACATGGGTGACTCGGACATCTACACTGTGCACCACATGGTGTGGGTATGTCTGGCCATCCAGCCCTGTTGTTTCCCAGCTTCATCACTCCTTTACCTTCCCCTTACTGGAGCCTGCCTATCCCTGCCCACACAACCCTCAGGAGGCATGCTCAGGCCCCAGGCTGAGAACTGTTCTCTCCCTGGGGCAGCACGTGGAGGATGGAGGTCCAGCCAGTGAGGCAGGGCTTCGTCAGGGCGACCTCATCACTCATGTCAACGGGGAGCCTGTGCATGGGCTGGTGCACACAGAGGTGGTGGAGCTGATCTTGAAGGTTAGTGCTGGGTGTGTTGCCTGCTGTGGTCGACCCCAGCCTTGTGAGTCTGACGGGCCATAGGGGCATGGGCAAGTTGAGCACACATATACCTGGCACTCACTGAGGACAGATACACACACACACACACACAACTTGGGAATGGCCATAACAATGAGTTTTCACTAGAAGGCAGCACCCTCACTGACCAAGGCCCAGGGATACTCCTGAGCTATGGGTCGGGTTGGAGACCAGGATGGGTAAGCCTCTTCTCTACCTTCTCAACCCCAAACCACTTGGGCTCCAGTTGGAGCCATTTGCTAACCTGTGAAGAGAGAGGACAGGTCTGTGGTTCAGACACGTTGATGCAGGGACAAAGGCTAGAGCTGTGGTCTAGCCATGTCCAGGGGTATGGGTTGCGTCAAGAATATGGCCACTGTCTTAGCCCAGGCTCACGCTTTGTTCCCCAGAGTGGAAACAAGGTGTCTATTTCAACAACTCCCCTGGAGAACACATCCATTAAAGTGGGGCCAGCTCGGAAGGGCAGCTACAAGGCCAAGATGGCTCGAAGGAGCAAGCGAAGCCGAGGCAAAGATGGGCAAGAAAGGTAAGCCAGACTTAGCCTTTCTTATTCTGCTCTGAGCCAGTATATGATGCTAATGTATGCTGTGCACCAAGTTAGACAGCCTCTGACTCTTGTCTCTGCAGCAGAAAAAGGAGCTCCCTATTCCGGAAGATCACCAAGCAGGCATCCCTGCTCCACACCAGCCGCAGCCTCTCTTCCCTTAACCGCTCTTTGTCATCAGGGGAGAGTGGGCCGGGCTCTCCAACACACAGCCACAGCCTTTCCCCCCGATCTCCCACTCAGGGCTACCGGGTGACCCCTGATGCTGTGCATTCAGGTAGGAAGGGCTCTCTGCAGGTCGCAGAAACCACCCCTGGGAGGTAGGAAAGTGCCCTTTGTAGTTCTCATGGGTCCCACTCTGAAACTCATTCAGCCCACCCCCTGAAAGATCCAACAGTTGGGGAGGAGGTGACAGGGGTGGAGGATGACTTTATTTCTATAGCCTGGGCTCTGGTTCACTGGTGAGGTAACCTTGATGATCCTGGGATATTCCAGAGCTAAGCTCTGCCTTGCCCCTCAGTCACTTCTAACAGCTAACATTGTTCTCTCTGCCTCTGTCTGTTTGTGCAAAGTGGGAGGGAATTCATCACAGAGCAGCTCCCCCAGCTCCAGTGTGCCCAGCTCTCCAGCCGGCTCTGGGCACACACGGCCCAGCTCCCTGCACGGTCTGGCACCCAAGCTCCAACGGCAGTACCGCTCTCCACGGCGCAAGTCAGCAGGCAGCATCCCATTGTCACCACTGGCCCACACCCCTTCTCCACCACCAGCAGCTTCACCCCAGCGCTCCCCATCACCCCTGTCTGGCCATGGAACCCAGACCCTCCCCACCAAGCTTCATTTGTCGCCTCCCCTAGGCAGGCAACTCTCACGGCCCAAGAGTGCAGAGTCTCCCCGCTCACCACTACTTAAGAGGGTGCAGTCAGCTGAGAAACTGGCGGCTGCACTTGCTTCTGAGAAGAAGCTAGTCACTTCTCGAAAACATAGCCTTGACCTGCCCCACCCTGAGCTAAAGAAGGAACTGCCACCCAGGGAAGTCAGTCCTCTGGAAGTAGTTGGAACCAGGAGTGTCTTGTCTGGGAAGGGGGCGCTGCCAGGGAAGGGGATGCTGCAGCCTGCTCCCTCACGAGCTCTAGGCACCCTCCGACAGGACCGGGCTGAGCGGCGAGAGTCACTGCAGAAGCAGGAAGCCATCCGTGAAGTTGACTCTTCAGAGGATGACACTGATGAGGGGCCTGAGAACAACCAAGGTGTGCAGGAGCCAAGCTTGGTACCTAACCCAGAAGTGGGCCAGGATCCAGCCCTCAGAGGAACAAGAGAGGGTGAGGAAGAAGATGCCTTCTTGCCCAGGGACCCCAGAATGGAAGGTGACCCCCAGAGGAGGTTTGGGATCCCACAAGTCTTTGAGGAGGCTGCCAGCTCCTTGTCACCAGCTCCCAGCCTTAGTAGGGCTGGACCCACAGACCCCATCCCCCCTGAAGGTTGCTTGAAAGCTCAGCTCCTCCACACCCAGGCACTAACAGCACTTTGTCCCAGCTCTTCAGGACTCATCCCCATCAGTTGCCCAACTATCTCTTCCACCTCTGGAGAGCCATGGTCCTGGAAATTCCTTATTGAGGGCCCAGAGGGGGCATCCTCAAGCAGAAAAGCAACAATGGAAGGTGGGCTGATCAGTTCCCAGAATTTGGAAGCCACAACTCCAGCCCATCCTGAGAACCTGTCTCCTAGGCAGGAGGGGAAGTCATGGTCACCCAATGCCCCTGGGCCGGCCCACCAACCATGTAATCTTTCCAGCCAAAGCTGGCGATGGGAGCCTGAGTGTGTACAAATAGAGAAAGAGGAGTCAACCCTGGGCATCACCAAAGTGCCTGATGCCTCAGGTGACAGGAGGCAGAACGTTCCTTGCAGAAGCTGCCCCCTCACCCAGGAGCCTGGGCCCAGCCTGCTCCAGAGGGGCCAAGATCCAGGGGGCCCTCACAAACATCAGGACTTGGCATTGGTAACCGATGAGCTTTTAAAGCAAACATAGCAGTTGTCTGCCATTGCACTCAGACCTGTGTAATACATGCTCTTGGAAACCATCTTTATGTCTTTTGCTTGCTTCTTTCTTTCAGTCAACACAAATGTAACTCAATGTCCTCTATGTTGTTGCTGATGATAGAGAGAATTATGACAGTTTCCACAGTCAGGGGAGGGGCATCTAACCCAGCG
This sequence comes from Tadarida brasiliensis, assembly GCA_030848825.1. Lineage (NCBI taxonomy): Eukaryota > Metazoa > Chordata > Mammalia > Chiroptera > Molossidae > Tadarida > Tadarida brasiliensis. The sequence goes on from CM061264.1 coordinate 34,063,947, forward strand.
TGGCTTTCCAGAGATTATGGCATCTGAGCTCAAACCTGAAGGATAGTTAAGAGGTAGTAGTTTGCTGGGTTAGAGGAGTAGAAATTAGTATAAGAAAGAATGTCCAGGCAGAGTATAGTACTTAACCATATACCTGGTATAGTCAAGGAACTGAAAATAATTCAAAGTAGAACTGGGTCTAGTGAGTTAGGCAAGGGTCATAACTAATGGTCTTGCAGGAGTTTAGACTTTCTGTTGGTGATGAGGAACCCAAGACGGCCATGTAGCGACTAATAGTCCTGCTTCATAGATAAGGGAACTCAGGTTTTCAGATATTAACAAGATCATATAGCCTGGGCAAGCTAGGATTAGAACCTAGACCTCTCTTGACTCCAGAACCCACATATGTATCCCAAATTGGAATGCCTCTTACCCAGAAAACGAGGGAAAAAAGTAGGGGGAGGTGAGCTGAACTTGGTACTTGGGAGACATCCAGAAGATAACTGGATGTATGGGTCTGGAATTCAGTAGAGAAATCTAGACTGATGATAGGAAATTGAGAGCCATCAATGTATCAATAATGATACACTGATGAGCCCAAGCATTTAAAGCAAAAAAAGACTTAGAAGAAGTAGCCAGAAAAGAGTCATAAAAGCTGAGAGGAGTTTTAAAATGCGTGAAGTTACTTGGTAAAATGCTGGGAGGCCAGGTGAGATGAAAATAAGAGAACTGCCTTCTGTGTTTAGTAATGTCATTAATGTTTGCAGCCAGTGAGCCCTTCTGGGCCACTGTCAGGTAGGCCTCTGCACTGGAGATGGACATTGCTAAGCTGGACAGCCCCCACCCCTCAATGAGTGGAACTGCCTTAGGTGGGTGGGTGGTATTGAAGGAAGAGGAAGGCATCTGTGGAACCACTGTGTTGGATGAATTGGGAGGTGGCCTCACAGGAGCAGGGAGCAGGACTGTTGGAGTGCCAAGACAAGAAGAGTGCCTCTGGGTGACAGAGGACTTGTGAAGCTGCTGTCTTGTACTAACTGCCCCATGGTCCAATGCTTAGGTCCTAAGGAGAGGCACCAAGAGGCCTGGAAACTGGAAAATGCCTCTGGGTCACTGGCTGGGTGGTTCAAGCACCCTGCAGTTCTTGGTCACCCTGCATGGGGAAGGCTGTGGCCACCAGAGGGCGTGCCCTGCCCACAGTGGTAGATCCCCACAAGTGGGACGTCTGGCCCTTCAGCCTTCTAGTCCCCTCTTGAACTTACTTTTTCATTCCTTCATTGATAGCCAACCCTAGTACTGGACTCTGGGAATAAAGGTAACTGGTTGCCTGGGGGAGCACACCCCCCCCCCCCATGTATATTAGGATCTGGTTAGAAGCACCATACCACACATGGTGAGGAGGGAGTGGAGGGTTGGGAGGAGTGGGCACAGAGATGCTAAGCATAGGGCAATTGCCCCAAGTGCCAGTGGGGCAGTTGAGAAACTGCCAGATTAGCCTGAGGGGAGTGAGGAGTTTCTGAGGTAACCACAGGGAAGTGGTATAATCAGATTTATGTTTTTAGGGAGATAACTGGCTGCAGTATAGAGAGGCTCAAGTGGAATAAGCAGACCAGGAAGAAAATAATGTAGTGAACCAGTATGGTGGTCTGAACTAGGTCAACAGGGAGGAGGTTTCCTCCCTCACTGACACCCAGATTTGGCAGCCATCAGCAAACAGATGGTAATTTAAGGCATCGGAGTAGATGGGGACTGTACAGAGAATATGTATAAAAGGAAAAAGGGCCAAGATACTGGGACTAACCCAAGGGGAGGGAGCCAGTAGAGAGTAATTGAAGTGGGGAAATGGTATCCTGAACTTGGGAGAAGCCAAACAATTTTAAGAATTTCGTAATTTACCCTAATAGCAAATGAAAGCTATTTAATGGTTTTACATAGGTTCAGACTTATACTTTGAAAAGACTACCCCAGTTATAATGACAATGGATTTGACGGGGGCAAGAATGGAAGACAGGAGGCTTTCTAGTATGAAGGTTAGAGAGAGTAGTGAAGTTGAAGAGAAGTGATGTCTTCAATATTTAGAAGTAAAATTGGTATATGGGTTGGTGGTGGGTTTTATGTAGACATGAAGCAGAGAAGGTTATCAAGAATAGTGACTACACTTCTGACTTACATAAGCAGATGAATTATACATTTCCATTCACTGAAATGAGAAAGAGAACCAGGACAAGGTGGTGACCCTGCATTCAATATGCTGAATATGAGGTGTACCTCCCAGTAGAGGTCTGGGCAGGAGAAACAAAGATGAACATTAGCCTAGACATGGTAGGTAAATTCATGGATATGGATAAAACTGCCAGAGGAAAAGGCAGCAGGAGGAGTCCAGGAGAATTAAACAGAAGGAGGAGGAAAACTAGATGAATGAGTTGTCATGGAGCCAATGGGAGAGTCTTTTTTTTTTTTTATCCTCACCCGAGGACATTTTTCCATTTTTTGTTCAGATAGAGTGGGAGGGAGGGAGAGAGAGAGAGAGAGAAACATCGATGTGAAAGGGACACATCGAGTGGCCGCCTCCCGCATGACCCAACCAGGGGCTGGGGACAAACTGCAACCGAGGCACGCGCCCTTAGCGGGAACCGAACCTGGGTCTCTCTGGACCGCAGGCTGACGCTCTAACCGCTGAGCCAAACTGGCCAGGGCGGGAGAGTCTTTCATGGAGAAGCATAGTCAACAGAGATGGTTACTGAAGACATCAAGAAGAGCAGTTTCAGCCCTGGCCGGTTTGGCTCAGGGACACATTGACTGGTTTGTTGCCTCCCGCAGGACCCTGACCAGGGTCGGGGACAAACCACAACCAAGGTACATGCCCTTGGCCGGAATTGAACCTGTAACTCTTTGGTCTGCGGGCTGATGCTCTACTGCTGAGCCAAACTGACCAGGACCATCATTGCTTCCTTTAAAAAGTACCACTCTCGCCCTGGCCGGTTTGGCTCAGCGGTTAGAGCGTCGGCCTGTGGCCCAGAGAGACCCGGGTTCGGTTTCCGCTAGGGGCATGTACCTCGGTTGCAGTTTGTCCCCGGCCCTGGTTGGTTGTGCGGGAGGCAGCCACTCGATGTGTTCCTTTCACATCGATGTCTCTCTCTCTCTCTCTCTCTCTCTCTCTCTCTCTCTCTCTCTCTCTCTCTCTCTCTCTCTCTCTCTTTTCCTCTCTCTCCCTCCCACTCTGTCTGAACAAAAAGTGGAAGAATGTCCTCAGGTGAGGATAAAAAAAAAAAAAAAAAAAGTACCACTCTCATCTGGCAGGTGTGGACCAGTAGTTGAGTGTCGACCCATGCACCAAGACGTCGCCAGTTCAATTCCTGGTCAAGGCACATGCCCAGGTTGTGGGCCAAATCTCCAGTGGGGGGCATGCAGGAGGGGGCCAATCGATGTTCTTTCTCATCGATGTTTCTATCTCTCTGTCTCCCTCTCCCTCTCTCTCTAAAATCAATAAAGAAAAAAAAACTTTAAAAAGTACCACTCTCCCACTTTAGGTCATCCTTACGGAACATTCAATCACAAGTCCTGTCTCACCACAGGAACACAGTTAAGGCTGAGCCTATCAAGGCGCACTTCTCATGGACATTGTGCTGTATTCACTATGGATATATAAAACAAGCAAGCAGTTAGTACCTGAAAAGACCATCTCTCCTCAGGGGAGCTATCAGAGGCTGAGTCTGGCACTGCTGGAGGCTATTTGTCCACCTGGAGGAGAGGGCCTACACACAAAATGAAACCAAGCATGAGCTGGTACAGCAGAGACAGAGACACATGGTGCTTAGGATATGAGGCCCATACTCAGATTTTCTAGTTATATTAGTCAATAAAGACTAAATACCCAACCATGTTCAAATGCCAATGGATGATCCAACTGAGAGGAAACAATAGTGAAAGAACTGGTAACTGATCATGGGAGATTCCTGAGAAGGGAGAAAATAGAATCCAGAATACATGTGGAAAGATTGGCTTTAGTTGAAGGAGGGCTACCTTTTGTAATTTCATAGGTGAGAGGGAGAGGAGTTTTGTGGATCTAGATAGGTGTGTAGGTTTAGTGGTAAGAAGATAAGGGAATTCATAACCAAGCATGTGTTTTCTCTGTAAACAAAAAGTTTGCAGTGCCTGTGGGGCCCCTAAGTCCCCAGTGGAGATATCAGCCAGCTGATGGAGTGCAGAAGAGAGGACTAGGCAGAAGATAGGAATTTGAGCGTCCTATGTAGAGTGGGAACAACTCTTGGGATTCGGGGAAATCATCCATAGTTCCTAGCAGTGGCATTGGGGGTGCTATCTATATAGCTAAAGTGTATTGAGGGAAGAAGGTCATAGGCAAAGTCATTTAGAACACTGTTCCCCTACCCATCTGATTTGTAATTCAGTGCACATCTGTGGGGCCTGAGAGACATGGATGAGAACTGCAATGTTCTGTGCAATGGTTCCCAACACAAAGAAACCTCAACAAAGTGCTGAGTCTCCCTGTGTCCTGTGTTGGGCACACAGGATTCTGGCATCATACCTGTTAGGGTTGACTTCCTCTTCTTCAGGGACAGAAGAGAGCCTCTGGTGGCCCCAGTTCAGGCCCAGGACCAATCTTTTGGTGCTCATGGGAGATAAGGTTTGGAAGTTTCAGGGTTTTTCAACACCCCAGTCCTCTTCCCCTTGCTCCCAGCCCCCAACCCACCCCACCCCACCCCACCCCCAATACCACAAGGACAAAAATGGTACTTTACTGCAATGTATTTATTGCATTACTGGAGCAAGTTGGCCAAACTGTCCCCTCTTGGGGAAGGTAAAAAACAAAAAGACCAAAAAGTATCTCCCCCACCTTCCCCCCACCCTCCCCTACAACTGCACAGCAATGTCTGAACACATCTGGTGACAAGAACAATTTGCAAAAGTGGTCTAGGAACTACACATGAACTGTCCCAACACAAGACATATAGTTGACTTCCTTGTGAATCAGGTATTTTTACGTAAACTACATGAATTTTTTGGACTACATCAAAGACAACAGAATAAGTTCACAAGTAACAACAGGGCACCAAAGTCACATGCTGGAATTTGTAAGGAAACAAGGTTGTCACAAGTGGCTGGGGTTGGAGCAAGGCTGAGCAGCTGGCAACAAAGGGCCCAGCCAGACCCTCATCTGGACCCTCTGCTTTGAGGCCACTAAAGTCTCACAGAGGAGTCTTACCTGGCAACAGAGACCACCTTGAAAACCAGAAATTGCCCAAATGCAATTCTTGGCCCAAGAGGGCCTAGGAGGCTGGTTCCTTGCAGTAAGAAGAAGAGACCCATGGAAGACACCACACTGGCTCTCAAAAAAGCTTCTTTAGAGCACAAGGCCCAATATAAGTGGGAGATCCCATCAGGGCTTGTAGGTGAGATGGGGTAGGAGAGTTATTAGGAAGTCCTCAACCTTGGCCAAATCAGTAAGGACACAGCTATCCTGTACAGGCCTGAGCCATGGCTAAGGTTTAGCAAATATGGCCAGATGGCGACAGCATTGTTCTGTGATGAAAGCTCCACCTGGAATAGAGGGGCCTAGGACCTGTGTCTAGGCAACCCCAGGCTGCTTCCATGTTGGTAGCTGGCTTCTCTAGCCAGGAAAACAATGGGCCACTCTGGTCTTGTTCTGTCCCTTTACCCTCTGCCTCAGTGAGGCTGCAGTTAAGATACCATGAGAGAGAATCCCAGGCCCAGATCATGGGACAGGACACAGAACTAGACTCAAATGGAGGCCGAGGCTTGCTGCCAAGACCACAGAGGACAGGAGTAGCATACCACCATCCAAGTAGTTAGCAGACTGGTCCCTATGCCATTTCCACTGACTCAGGATCAAGCAAATCTGGCAACTAGTCAGAAAAAAAATACTTTTCAACTTCTCAAATGATCCCTAGGTCTTAGTCCCCACAAAACAACAAATTCAAGAATGAAAAACAGGAAAGAAAAAGTGAAGGAATGTAGGACTGAAAAAGAGCTGCCCTTCTCTACATGCCAGCCCAAGTGTAAATAACAGATGATGCTAGCCCTCTCCCTGCACACCCTAATGACTGCCTGACAAGGAGCAACACACAGTTCAATGTATCCTTATCCCCAATTTCATTTAAGACATTGAGAACACTAAATTTTAGTACAAGAAAGGAGGACTTCCTTCCAGCCAATCTTGAGCATCTAACAGAGTAAGCAGGTTCAACACCAGGTGCAAGGCTATCCAGGTGTGCCTAGCAGCAATTGGCCTGCCATTGCTCAGTAAAATTTTCAGCAAGATTTCAATCTGGCAATTTGGGGAAGGGATGTGCAGCTTCTTCACTATCAGTTAAGGGCTTAAAGTCAGAACAGCCAAAGATATGCCCTTTCCTTCCTATCCTCATTGTTAGTAACTGAAAGTTTTTCCAAAACTTTTCTTCTACGTCTAATTTCTATGTCATGGTCCATTCTAGACTCTGTCACCAAGATAAGTGCTCAGGAAAAGCAATATTCATTTCTTTCATCCCCAAAACTAGAGCTTTCCTAGCTATAAGCCTCATGTACCGAGACCCAGATATTGGCTTCTTGTGTAGCTCAGCCAGGATGCCTGACTGCACAGCTTTGGGCTCAAACAGCTGACTCACTCTGAGCCTATTATGGTTCCAGGATTGGCTCAGACAGCTGAATTCTATTTGTCAAATGAGTGTTGACTGATGGGGGAGGGCATAATGGAGGTAGGAGGACATGCCCGCCTCCAACTCCATTTGCCTAGCTCCACTCAGCTGGAAGGCTTAAACCACATGGAGCAGAAGATCCTGGCTTAAAATCAGGACAGTTTGTGCACATCTCTTAATAGCAGGATCACAAAAAAGGCAGAGTAAAGCTTCCAGATGGTTTCTACTAACAGTCCAAACTCCAAACCATTCTTTCCTCTCCTTACCAAAGTTTTAGAAACCACTATGTGGAAGCACATGGGTAATATGGTATGACCCTTGCCCTAGACACCAGAGCCCCTGGGTCTATGATTTACTGAGGTCCCTGACAACAATCTGGCTCCCTTCCTGCTACAGCCTTAGCAACTTATGTATGACCCTAGCCCTACCCAGCAAAGGACAGGCGACGAGCAATTAACCATATTCACTGTTTCTGCAGGGCCTTTAAACTTCAGGAAGCACATATAAGAATGTTGTTCTATATCATTATTTGGTATATCAAGCCATCTAAAAGCACTGGATTGCACCTTTTCTTTACTCATACAAACAAGTTACAAAGGTTTCAGACAACAGATCATTCTTTAGGCTAAGGAAACAACACACAAGCACCAACTTCATTTTATGATTCAAAGCTCACCATGCCCACAAAAAGAACACTATTCTTCATCTCTGAGAAACAGGGCAGAGAGGTTACATTGACCAATTTTAGTGTTTGCTAAAACTAACACATTCTAGCTTTCTTTTTATTTTCAAGTTTTGGTACAGAAGTGTGCATTCAGACACAAGTGTTGCCTTCTTCCATAAGACCTCAATCCGGCAAACAAACAATCTGGGACCAATTTGGTTTCTAAACAATGCTTCTTTAGAGGAAGGAGCTATGAGACATTGATGCCCAAGTTATGTTGGTTAAGAAATACAGGACCTTCCATTGAAGGGTTTTTACCTCCTTGACTGAGAGTTCATAGATGAAATCCCAGGCCTTCCCATTTTCCTTTGGTTGTCTTTTTTACCGAATGCCATTCTACCACAGAACCAAATCGGCCTTCTCTTTGGGAGGAAGGTAAAGCAGACTGCCAGATCAAAACAGAGCTCCCCACAGAGCCATGCCCCTGCCTCATTCTCAGAGATGAAGACCCAAAGAGGACATGGACTCTACAGAAGCTTCCAGATACAACCCTCCCACCCCCCCTCAAGCCTAATGTGTTCTGTTGAGGGTGCCTGGCTAAACAAACAAACAAACAAAAAAAACCAATGAAACAGACTTCCCAAAAAAAACATCTGCTTCCAGCTTCCTATGCTAGTGCAGCAGCACAGCTGGGTCCCAGAGAACCTCAGGTCCCTTGCGCCTGTGTCCTGGCCAGCTGCTGCTCGGACTCTCCACTTCACATTCACAGAATCACTTCTTGTGCAAAACAAGCAGTCTACGTAGAAAGGATGCCCTCATAGTCTAATAAAAACTGTAGAAAAAAATGCTAGAGAGCCACCTCTCTTCCCACTCCCTCTTTATCTGCAGAGCGAGGGCATCTGTGCATGGACAGGGTAGGCAAGCCTGACGTTGAGGGAGTCGTTGTGCTGAACGAGGGAAGTCTGCTGGTAATGGAGCACCAGCTCCTTCAGTGAGCTGTACAGGTTGTAGGGCTCTGCAAAGCCATAGCCCCGGGCAGTGCTGTAGATCACACAGTGCTTCACTTCCCCATCGGCACTGCAAGATACAATACACAAAAACCACGGAATTAAGGCAAAATATAATAAAGGGACCCCAAATGACCAGAAGGCTGAAAGCGATTGTTCTGTAAAGGAGGAGCAGAAATGTTTTGTCAATTAAGCTTGTAAAATGTCACATCCATGTATGTCCCCCTCACTCCCTTATAGACCTGTCACAGAGATATCCTTCGTCTCCCACCAAGACCTGGTAAAGCTAAAACAGATGACTCCATTTAATCACTCAACTCTGGCTCTTCATTAGGCAAGAATACTGCAGAGGGGCAGAACAAACCAAAAAAAAGTTTTTTTTTAGTGTATAAATCAGTGGTTTTTAGAATAGTCACAAGATTGTGCAACAATCATCACTATCTAACTCTAGAATATTTTCCTCACCCTAAAAAGAAACCATGTAGTAATTACTCTGTATTCCTCCCTTCCCCCAGGCCCTGGCAACTAACCTACTTTCTGTCTTTATGGATTTGCCTATTCTGGACATTTCATATAAATGGAATCATATAGTATCACACAACTTTTTGTACCTGGCTTTCACTTAGCACACCATTTTCAAAGTCTCCCATGTTGCAGTATGTATTGGTACTTCATTTTTTCTTATAGCTGAATAATATTCCATTGTGTGGATATCCCACATTTTATTTATCCATTCATCAATTGATGGACACTTGGGTTGTTTCCACTTTTTGGCTATTATGAATAATGCTACTCTGAACATTCGTGTATGAGTTTTTTTCAGTTCTCTTGGATGTATACCTAGGAGTGGAACGGCTGAGTCATATGGTTTAACTTTTTGAGGAACTGCCAAACTTTTCCAAAATGGTTTCATCTTTTTATATTCCCACCAGCAGTATAAGAGGATCTAATTTCTCCACATCCTTACTAACACTTGTTATTGTCCATCTTCTTTATTTTATAGTCATCCTAGTGGTATCTCATTGTGGTTTTTTAAAAAATATTTTTTCTTTATTGATTTTAGAGAGAGAGAGAGGGAGAAGAGAGAAACATCAATGAGAGAGAACATCAATTGGCCGCCTCCTGCATGCCCCCCACTGGGGATTTGGCCCACAACCTGGGCATGTGCCCTAACTGGGACTCGAACTGGTGACCTCTTGGTGCATGGGTCGATGCTCAATCAGTGAGCCATACTGGCCAGGCTCATTGTGGTTTTGACTTGCAGTTTCCTAATGGTTAATGATATTGAGCATCTTTTCATATGTTTTTTGACCTCTTATATATCTTCTTTAGAAAAATGTCTATTCAAATCTTTGCCCATTTTTAAATTAGGGCATTTGTCTTTTATTAAGAGTTCTTTATTTATTAGACACTTGCTTTATTAGACACTTAACAGACAAACGGTTTCCAAATATTTTCTCCCTATTCTGTGGGTTGTCTTTTAACTTTCTTGACAGTGTCCTTTGATGCAAAAAGTTTTTAATTATGGTAAAGTCCAATTTATCTATTTTTTCTTTTGGTGTTTGTGCTTTGGGTTTGTAAGAAACTACTGCCTAATCCACAGTCACAAAGAATTATGCCTACAGCTTTTACATTTAGGTCTATAATCCATTTTGAGTCAATGTTTTTTATGTGGTGTGAGGTAAGGGTCCAACTTCATTCTTTTACATGTGGCTCACCAGCTGTCACAGCATCATGTGTTGAAATGACTATTTTTCCCCCACTGAATATCTAGAGACCCTTATTGAAAACCAATCGACCATAAATGTAAGAATCTCTTGACTCTCAATTCTGTTCACTGATTTATTATACATGTTTACCCTCATGTGAGTACCTCACAATTTTGATTACTACAGCTTTGTTGTAAGTTTTGAAATCAGGAGGTGTATTTCCAGTTTTTTCTATTCTTTCAAGATTATTTTGGCTATTCTGGATCCCTTCATTTTCACATGAATTTTAGGATCATCTTGTCAATTTCTGCAAAAATCCAACTGGGATTCTTGAAAGGGATTACAATGAACATGTAGACCAATTTGGGAAGTACTGCCATTTTAACAATATTAAGTCTTTTTTGTTCCATGAACACTGGGATGTCTTTCCACTTATTTAGATCTTCTTTAAGTTATTTCCATGATGTTTTATATTCTTTGTATAGCTCTTGTACTTCTTTTGTTTTAATCCTGTATTTTACTTTTAATGCTATTATAAATAGTGTCTTCCTCATTTCATTTTCAGACTGTTCATTTCTAGTATATAGAAATAGAAAAAAATTTTGTATCCTAACCTTTTCACCTGCAACCCTGATGAACTCTTTATTTTATTCCTTTCTAATCTGGATGCCTTTTATTTTTCTTGCCCAACTGCCCTAGCTAAAACCTTCTGTACAATGATTATTAGAAGTGGTGAGAGTGGACATCCTTGTCTTCTTCCTGATCTTAGGGGAGAGCATTCAGTCTTTCACCATTAAGTATAACATTAGCTGTGGGTTTTCCACAGACAACCCTTTATCAGGTTGAGAAAGTGCCCTCATATTCCTAGTTTGTTCAGTGTTTTTTTAAAATAAAAGAGTTGTTGGATTTTGTCAAAGGTTTTTGAGTCTACTGAAATAATCATGTAATTTTTTTCCTTTATTTTATTAACATAGTTTATTGCATGGATTGATTTATGTCAACTCACCTTTGCATTCCTGGGATGAATCCTACTATATTTATCTATAGTTTTCTTTTCTTATAACTCTGTCTGGGTTTTGGTGTCAGGGTAATATTACCCTTATAAATGAGCTGTGAAGTGTTCTCTTCTACTTTTTGTAAGAGTTTGTGAAGGACTTGTGTTAATTCTTTAAAAAATATTTAGTAGCCTCTTCCGGGGACGGGGACTTCAGGCACTCACAATGGTGCAGCGTTTGACATACCGTCGGAGGCTGTCCTACAATACAGCCTCTAACAAAACTAGGCTGTCCCGAACCCCTGGTAATAGAATTGTTTACCTTTATACCAAGAAGGTTGGGAAAGCCCCAAAGTCTGCATGTGGCATGTGCCCAGGCCGACTTCATGGAGTTCGTGCCGTGAGGCCTAAAGTTCTAATGAGATTGTCTAAAACAAAAAAACACGTCAGCAGGGCCTATGGTGGATCCATGTGTGCCAAATGTGTCCGTGACAGGATCAAGCGTGCTTTCCTTATTGAGGAGCAGAAAATCGTTGTGAAAGTATTGAAGGCACAAGCCCAGAGTCAGAAAGCTAAATAAAAAAATGAAGCTTTTTTGAGTAATAAAGCAATTAAAAGGCTCAAAAAATAAAAATAAAAATATTTAGTAGACTTCACCAGTGAAGCCATCTGGGCCTGGGCTTTTCTTTGTGGGTAGTTTCTGGTTTTGTTTTAATTAATACTTCAACTTCTTTACTTGTTATAGTTTTTTGCAGATTTTCTATTTCCTCTTCAGTCAGTTTTGGTAGTTTGTGTGCTTCTAGGAATTTATCTGTTTCATCTAGGTTATTTAATTTGTTGGCATATAACTGTTTTATTGTATTCCCTCATCATCTTTTAAAATTTCTGTATTATGCTAAGCGAAATAAGCCAATCAGAGAAAGACAAATACCACATGATCTCACTTATTTGTGGAATATAATGAAAAAAGCTGATGAACAAAATAGACTCAGAGACATAGAAAGGAGTACAGTTCAGACTGACAAACTTCAGAGAAGGGGGTGGGGGGAGGGATGACATAAACCAAAGAACTTATATGCATGTATGCGTAACCAGTGGACATAGATAACAATGCTTGCACGGTGGGGTGGAGGTGGGATAGGAAGGAGGGTGTCTGGGGGAAAAAGGAGAAACATCTATAACAAAAATAAATTAATTAATTAAAAGAATTTCTGTAAGGACTACAAGTAATGTCCCCTCTTTCATCCTGAGTTTAGTAATTTGTATCTTCTCTCTGTTTGAGTGTGGATGTGTTAATTTAGCTAGAGGCTGTCAATTTTGTTCATCCCAACTTTTGGTTTCATTGATTTTCTCAATTTTTTTCTATTCTCTATTTCATTTACTTTCATTCTAATCTTTATTATTCCTTTCCTTCTGCTTGTGTGGGTTTAGTTTGCTCTTCTTTTGTGTTTTGGTTTTTTTTGTTTGTTTTAGTTTCTTAAGGTTAGGTTATTAATTTAAGATCCTTTTTTTTTTAATCCTCACCTGAGGATATTTTTCTATTTATCTTCAGATAGAGTGGGAGGGTGAGAGAGAGAGAGAGAAACATCAATGTGAGAGAGACACATCGACTGGTTGCCTCCCACACAACCCTGACTAGGGCCGGGGACCGAACTGCAATCAAGGTATGTGCCCTTGACCAGAATCGAACCTGAGATTCTTTGGTCCATGGGCCAATGCTCTAACCACTGAACCAAACTGGCCAGGGATGAGATCCTCTTTAATATAAATGTTTAGTTATAAACTCCCCTCTTAGCACTGCTTTGGCTGCATTCCATAAGTTTTGATATGTTGTTTTTACTTATCTCAAAGTATTTTCTAATTCCCCCCCCCTTTTTTTTTTTTTTGATCCACTGGTTATTTAGGAATGTGTTTACTGTCCACATTTGTGAATTTCCAAAATTTCCTTCTGTTTTTTATTTCTGATTTCTTGTCCATTGTGGTTAGAGAACATATTTTGTATGATTTCTATCCTTTTAAATTTATTGAAACTTGTGGTCTAACCTGTGGTCTATCCTGAATAATGTTTCATGTGCACTTGAGAAGAATGTGTATTCTGTTGTTAGGTGGAATGTTCTAAAGATGTCTGTTAGTTCTAGCTGTTTTATAGTGTTGTTCAAGTATTCTGTTTTCTTCTTTATCTATTTAGTTATTCTATCCCTAATCAAATGTTGTATCCCAAATGACAATAAGGATCACTAGTGCTCACTATTTGACTCCTTAACCTAATGGAATATATGCATTGCTGGCTACAGGTCTTTAGCCTCAGAAAGCTGTGAAGTTAAACAATTTATTCCGAGGCTGTTTTATGATGTCATTAACAGAAATTAAAATGGAAAAACAAAGGAGTTCCGTGCTTCGCTTCCTACTACATGGTCATTTTAATTTTGCTATGAGAGTCTACTAAAAAACTGAATTTATTCATGTCCCTACTTCAGCAAATATCTTAAGTATATTGGGAGATCACTGTAGGCAGGCTTCCTATAGCCAGAGTGGCTAGCAAACAAGTTAAAGTCTTTGTGATGCCAGACTCTTTTGCTTCTGAAAATCTTCAATGTGAACTCCAATTTGATATATGACTGCAGTTGGATTTAATAGGCAAGGCAAATTCACACTGCTGTGGACTTTAGTTCTAGTCAAGTCTGTGGCTAAAGAAAGAAGAATACAGCTCCCTAAAATATTCAAGTTTCTCCTTGGTCTCCCTGGATTTGTATGAGCCTGCCTACCCAATGACCTGAGGTGAAGGTGAGGGACCAATGCACTGGGATTATTACCTTCCTTCTTTTATTGTTCTTAAAAGATCTCAAATACTGCAAGAACCATCCTCTCCTGCTATTTCCACTCACATAACTTGAGCAGTCCATGTTTCGGAGAAATGAAATGTTTTTCAAGTAGCTCTATCTTTGGAAAACAGTAATCCAATGTACTTTTCAACTCTTTCCCCATTTCAGGGGTATCCCATTCTTCATCCTTTCAAAGTTCAGCTCAAATGCCACCTCTTCCACAAAACCTCCAATCCTCTCTTTCTCCACCAGAATTAATAGTTCTTCGTGTGCATAGACAACTAATGATACCTATTTCACAGTAATTCCATTTATATTTAATGGTGAAATGAAGTGTGATGCAAAAGGAAAATGTGGGCTTTGAAACCAGGTAAACTTGGATTCAAACTCTGACTCAGTGACAGAGGTAGACCACAAAAGACAAAATGATCATGTAAAGCAATGAGCGCTCTGTTAATATGAGTGTCTTTTGTTTATTCTCACCAACTTGCCCTCTTTGAGGGGAAAATCACTTTGTCATCTTTGCTTGCCTTCTGCCATGTCCATCAGTAGCATCATTATCACAATAATATAGTGGGTAACGTTTACTCATGTGCCAGCACTGATCAAAGCACATGGCATTGTATATATTAACTCATTTTATACTTACAAAAATCTTACCCTAGGTCACATATCTGGTAAATAGCAGAGTCAAGATTTGAATCCAGTACATCTGGCACCAAAGCTTGCTCTCATAATCATCATACTAAACCTCCACTCTAAGTATGGTCTTTGTCAATGAAGAAATTTGCCTTTCTAAGGAATATACATAATGCTTTGGCAAAATCTGACCAATGCATGGTTAGCTGCCCCCAGAATTTCACTTTCCATTAAAAGGAAAATAGGCTTTTCCAAACAAAGTCATAAGATGATCTTATGGAAAATATCCAACATTTTCTATCACTACCCCAACAGAATACTATTTAAGTATGAAATTTATATAGTTTTTCTTCTGGAGTAAAAACAGTTCTATTTAATCAAGCCTTCCTAAATCTGACAATGAAGAACAAGTTAGGCATGCAGGAGACTGCTAAAGAATTAATTGATCTTTTCAACGAAAGACTTCACATTACTTTTCACAAATACCTGAAATCCAATAGCAACACTGCAAGGCCTAATTTACTTACCATTTAAATTAAAAACCCCCAAAATAACTTCAGACATCATTTCTCTTAAAGCAAGTGTTTTCTTTATAAAATATTAATGGTCTAAGCCATAGGCCCTCCTTATTGTACCTGAACTAATTTGATCTGAATTTTATGAGAGACTGATTCTCTCTTAATCAATGCAGTAGTTTTCAAAAGGTCGTACTCCCAGAGAAGACTTACACCACAGAGCAAGCATAACATCCTTTCTTGCTACTCTCACGAATTAAGAATGCACCATCGGGTTTCCCATAAAGCAAGTCCTCTGCTTGTACTCGATTGATATCCTCAACAAACCAGGTTTTCTCATCATAATGGGGCAGGTTTTCATCTTCCTCATTGATAAAATAGGTCCTAAAAATTAAATGTTAAAATATTATTCTAACAATCAGGTTACTTATATCTAAAGGCAAATTCACAAATAAAACTCTCTTCTAAATCTTTAACCATAAAATGACAAAATGAAATTATATTTAGCTGGATGCTTTTTAACAACTTCGTTACTTGCTATGGTACAGAAAGCACAAATTTCACGTCTCATCCAACACACGTGTATGTCTCCATGACCAATGCATTTGTATTATGTGATTCGCAGGTCTCTGAACTCAGTCTATAGGGTACTCTAGAAAATTCAATTAGAAAGAGGAGCAAAGTTCTTGATTCAATGTCCTCAAATGACAATGAAAACCAACATTTAGCATGTATAAAGAAGGCCTATGTCTTATATTGGGAACAAAGCCCTCTGACAGAAAGGTACAGAGGGAACTTACTCATCAGCATCCTCATTCTTGATTCCCAGCCAGGCATTTAGGCGTTTCTGCCTCACTCCTTTGTGATTGAGCCATCTGCCAGAGGGAAGACACCAGTGTCAGTATCTGTGCAAATTCTGCCTGGACAAAGTAGACACGTCCAAGCCAATCAAACTTCCAGAGTCCAGGAACCTCTTATTTTCCCCAGTCCTACTGAGAATGGCCAGAGTTTTCCCTAAACAAGTTTCTCCATTACTTTTTCTTCAACTTTCTGCAAAAAGGTAGAAATACAAAGAGCTACTTGAAATGAGACACTTCTCTCACTTTGAATTTTCCTTTTCCAGAAGGTTTTACTGCCACTAGCACACACATACTTACATTCAAACACAGTGGGACACATGTTGCTGAAATCATTAGTTAGGTCAGTATGGTATCAAACATTTGCGATCTCCATTAAGCCAGAGGACTCTATTCCTGTGTGGTCTACTACATTGAGTTTAAAATTCTAAAACAGAATTATGAGGTCTATTTTTTTTTTAAATCCTCACCCGAGGACATTTTTGCATTTATGTTCAGATAGAGTGTGAGGGAGAGAGGGAGGAAGAGAGAGAGAGAAACATCGACGTGAGAGAGACACATCAACTGGTTGCCACCCATATGACCCCAACCAGGGCCGGGGACAAAATGCAACTGAGGTACGTGCCCTTAGTGGGAACCAAACCCAGGACTCTCCAGTCCGCGGGCCGACGCTCTAACTGCTGAGCCAAACCAGCCAGGGGATGAGGTCTATTTTTTACACCTAAACAAGACACTAGAAATTAAGGGTGGCAATCTGAGTAATTAATATACATTTACTTCATCACCAGGCAAAGCATAGTATTTTAAAATACAGCGACATTTAAATAAATTATTTTAGAGAGAGAAATATCGATTTGTTGTTCCACTTATTTATGCATTCACTGGTTGATTTTGTATGTCCTCTGACCAGCGCTTGAACCCGCAACTTTGGTGTATCAGGACAACACTCTAACCAATTGAGCTACCTGGCCAGGAAAATACAGCAACATTTTAGATGTAAAATGATATAAATCACTGAGATGGCTGATGGTCTAAAACTTGAGTGTACAAAAACTCTTTCATTGCTGACCCCCAACCAGGCTTCTGATCATTCAAGTCTCATCATAAACTATCCTCACTGTCCCAACTAAGGCAATCCCCCAGTCACTCTCTGCACTTTACCATCTTCACAGCATTTGCCTGGAACTGTTTTGTACTTTCACTTGTTAATGTTTGTCTTGTGGACAAAAAAGGGGCCACAAACCTGACAAGCTCAGGGGAGGCCTACATGGTGGCCTTACAAACTCAAGAGATTGAAAGTAACCACACAGGATGGTCTGAAATTAAAACTAACTAAAAGCAGTTCATAGCTGGTAGCAATGTCCTAGGGTTATATTTTTCCCTAACAAAGGTCAATCTTCACCTTAAGTGAGCCTGTCTATTGTCTGTGTGTGTGTGTATGTCTCAATGATAGCATATCTAATTTCCTTTCCCCCCAAAACCCTCAAAGCACAACCACCACACCAGAGCAGAAACCACAAATCCCCTCAGATTGTTAACTGTTAACTATCCTATACCCATCGATGTAAAAGAAGTATGTGTCTATTTGTTTTACTTAAAAAAAATTTTTTTTTTCATTATTGACTTTTAGAGAGAGAGAGAGAGAGAGAGACATCGACAAGAGAGAACATCAACTGGCTACCTCCTGCATGCCCCCCACGGGGGATTGGGCCCACAACCTGGGCATGTGCCCCGACCGGGAATCGAACCAGCAACTTCTTGCTGCATGGGTCGATGCTCAACCACTGAGCCACACCAGCTGGGCTTGTTTTACTTTTTAACCAATCCCAGAGATCCCCCTCTTTGCTTTCTCCTGCCTCCCTAACCTGTCACCAATGAATTTCATGTAACCTCTCCTCCTTTGACTGTAATGTATAAAATAAGGTGCAAAACAGCCATTCTCTGGAGCATTTTCTCAGTCCCTTGAAATTTTGTTTGCTGGCAACTGTCATCAATTTGGCTCAAATAAACTTGCACGAATTCTTACAGGTTTGGACATTTCTTACATTGACAGTCTCCTCCACTAAAATGTAAGCTGCTTTAAAGAAAGGAGTCTATCCTGCTCATGGTTAATCCCAATGCTGAAAAGAATGCCGGTACATAGTAGATATTCAATAAATAGTTGGTAAATATTTGCTGATGTGTGGTTTTTTGTTTGTTTGTTTTTTTATCCTCACCCAAGGATATTCTTCCATTTATTTTCAGATAGAGTGGGAGGGAGAGAGAGGGAGAGAAAGGGAGAGACAGAGAGAAACATCCACGTGAGAGGGAAACATCGACTGGTTGCCTCCCACACGACCCCGACTAGGGCCAGGGACCGAACTGCAACTGTGGTACATGCCCTTGACCAGAATCAAACCCGTGACTCTTTGGTCCATGGGCCAATGCTCTAACCACTGAACAAATTGGCCAGGGATGACGGGGTGGTTTTTTTTTTTTTTTTTTATCCTCACCCGAGTACATTTTCCCATTTTTTGTTCAGATAGAGTGGGAGGGAGAGAGAGGAAGAGAGAGAGAGAGAGAGAAACATCGACGTGAAAGGGACACATCGAGTGGCTGCCACCCGCACGACCCAACCAGGGCCGGGGACAAACTGCAACCGAGGTACGTGCCCTTAGCAGGAACCGAACCCGGGTATCTCTGGACCACAGGGCAACGCTCTAACCACTGAGCAAAACGGCCAGGGCTGATGGAGTGGTTTTAATAAATCTTCATGGTCAACTCTAAGGTCATTTTGTATCACTGACCCCAACTACATTAGATAACTTGGCATCACACCTAATTTTTAAGTTCTTTTAGACAGATTTCATAGCCTTTCTCAATAAGACATATCCTTCAGTTAACCTGGATTTCATTTCATATGCTTAGTGAAGCCAGAAAACAACATGATCCTGATAAAATTTATTGAGTAACAAACCCCTCCTACACCATCACTTCTGTTAGCAAAATATCCAGGTAATCTCCTCTAAATACTCTTATCATCCAAACTTTTCTTTTTTTATTATTATTATTATTATTTTTTTGTTTTTTTTTATTAATTTATTTTTGTTACAGATGTTTCTCCTTTTTTCCCCACTGACACCCTCCTCCCCATCCCCCCACCCCGTCCCCAGCTTTGTTGTCCATGTCCATCAGTTATGCATACATGCGCACAAGTTCTATGGTTTATCTCTTCCCTCCCCCCTCACCCCCTCTTCTGAGGGGTGTCAGTCTGTACCCTACTTCCACATCTCTGGGTCTACCCTGTTCCTCAGACTGTTATGTTCATTATATTCCACAAATAAGTGAGATCATGTGATATTTGTCTTTCTCTGCTTGGCTTGTTTCGCTTAGGATAATAGTCTCCAGGTCCCTCCATGTCGTCTCAAAGGATAGGAGATCTTTCTTTCTTACAGCTGCATAGTACTCCATTGCAAACTTTTCTATCCTTAAAAAATTTATCTTTCCTGCCCTGGCTGGTGTGGCTTAGTGGTTAGAGTGTCGGCCCAAGTGCCAAAGGGTTGTGGGTTCAATTCCCGATCAAGGGCATGTACTTGGGTTACAGGTTTGATCTCCGGCCCCGGTCGGGGTGCCTGCGGAAGGCAACCAATCGATGTCTCTCTCTCACATCAATGTTCCTTTCTCTCTTTCTCGCCCCTTCCCTCTCTCCCTCCATTCCTCTCTCCCTAAAAATCAATGGAAAAAATATCCTTGGGTGAGAAATAAAAAATAAAGGGGAAATTCTTCTGCTGGACGAATGCCCGATAGAAGCCAAGATGGCAACTGTAAAGGGGCAGTGTCTGATCTGGGAAAAAGACCAGATTGGTTAGGGGGAGGACCCAGCATAAGCCCGCTGAAGGATTGGAAAAGAAAGTGGTCAGTTTGAAAGCCCAGGTAATACAGTCAAAGCTTAACAAAGGCCTCCCTAGGTAACACGCATTTGTTCACTGTTTGTTCCTGCACTGGGGAACTCGTACCTCCCAAGCGCAGCTCAAAGCACAGGCCTGGATACAGCAGTCCAGTGCCCCCCTAATGTAGCCGGGAACAGAGATTAAGCTAGCCAAATGGGGACAGAGACTGAACTGGACTAAGCTTTAGCATGGACCAAACTAATGGCACAGAATTTCTGGACCTTGGTCCTTCTTCTGGGCTTGATGAAGACAAGGCTAGACTTCCTCCACAGCTGAACCACCTGACCATGGATGAGACACAGACTCCAGACACCTGGGAACAGTCTTTTGTGTTTGCTCCAACTTCAATAAACCTTACCACTACACCTCATCCTCCCATGCATGGTCCCCAAAATGCTTCCACCGGCAACAGCAACATCCAGTTCTCATTCTACTAATAGTGTGGTTTTGACCAGCCTCTGCTTATGCCTCAGTATTCTCTTCAAAAAAAAAAAAAAAAAAAACAAGAAAAATACTACTCCCATAGCTAATTTATGATGAAGTTATATTAAGGAAAACAAGAGAAAAAATAGCTGGTGTTAGTATTTACCTAGTCCCCAACCCAGCAAGTAGGGGAAATAAATATGTATATATGGTATCCATTCTAAAAATCTCATTAGCCTTACTACCCAGCTACCTCCCACTATGAGAAGAAGAGCTTGTATTTCAGTCCAAGGAAGAGGATTAAATTAGGCAGTCCCTGAGAGGGGGGAATACAAAAAAAAAAAAAAATACTTTGAAGCTGAAGCAGAAGTCCTGGAGGAGAATTTATGCTTCCCTAGAGCCTGACTACATTATGAGATGGGGTAACAGTAAAGGGTGCCCCATGCACAAAGCACCCTGGATGAAGGACAAGAAGGTTTTAAGATGCAGAGTCTGTTGGTGAGCAATAAGGAGATCACTATGAAGAGCACCTCTGAATTTTCTGGAACAGCAGTATTTAACCAGATGTCAGGACCCAATGGTTAGGGGCAGAGGAAGCACCCAATGATGGCAGTAATGGGGGACAAGGGACTTTTGCTCCACCAGTTTCCTGGCAGTACTTCATGATGACATTCTTATATGATCTAAGTGCGTGTATATGTGAAGGAAGTAGAAAGAGTCCTAATCATAACTGAGATAAAACACTTTTCATATAACCAGTCAGGTAGAAATGTGGAATAAATTAATTTTAATGTAAAGAAAAAGAGGAATACAACTTGTCTTACACCAAATTTTATAATCAGAACGTCACACTCCCTACATAAAAATAAGATAATATATAAGACATTTTGAAATAAAAAAGCAGTTTAAAAAAATGTTAAGTTATGAGATAAATTAAAGAGTGATCCACTACTTAAGAAAAAAAAAAGACCATCACTGGTGGAAATGTAAAACAGTGCAGCCACTTCGGAAAAGTCTGGCACTCAGTTAAACAGTTACAATATGACCCAAAAATTCCACTCCTCAGCTTCTACTCAGGAGAACTGAAAACATATGTCCATACAAAACTTGTACACCAATGGCCCTGGCCGGTTTGCTCAGTGGTTAGAGCGTCGGCCCACAGACCAGAGAGTCCTGGGTTCGGTTCCCGCTAAGGGCACGTACCTCGGTTGCAGTTTGTCCCTGGCCCCGGTTGGGGTCATGTGGGTGGCAACTAGTCGATGTGTCTCTCTCACATCGATGTTTCTCTCTCTCCCTCTTCCTGCCTCTCTCCCTCCCACTCTATCTGAAGATAAATGCAAAAATGTCCTCGGGTGAGGATAAAAAATTTTTAAAAACTTGTACACCAATGGTCAGAGCAGCATTAGCAGCATTATTCACAATAGCCTAAAGTTAGAGAAAAACCCAAATGTCTATCAAACTGATGAATACTTAAATAAAATGGGGTACGTCCATACAATGGAATATTGCTTGACCATAAAAAGGAATGAAGTACTGATACATGTTACACATGGATGAACCTTAAAAATATCATGCTGAGTGAAAGAAGCTACTCCCAAAAAATTACATATTATATTATTTCATTTATATAAATGAAATGTTGCCAGAATAGGCAACAGCATCAGAAAATAGATTAGTGGTTGTTTAGGACTAGAGGGAATAGGGTGATAGGAGGATAATAGGTTAAGGCAATGGTTCTCAACCTTCCTAATGCTGCGACCCTTTAATACAGTTCCTCATGTTGTGGTGACCCCCAACCATAAAATTTTCGTTGCTACTTCATAACTGTAATTTTGCTACTGTTATGAATCGCCATCGGAAATATGTGCTTTCCGATGGTCTTAAGTGACCCCTGTGAAAGGGTCGTTCAACCCCCAAAGGGGTCGCGACCCACAGGTTGAGAACTGCTGGGTTAAGGACACATGGTTTCTTTTTGGGGTAATGAAAATGTTCTAAAATTGATTATGGTGATGGTTGCACATATCAGTGAATATGATAAAAACATTGCATTATACATTTTAAAATGGGTGAATTGTATGGGATGTAAAGTATATCTCAACAAAATTGTTTAAAAATAGAACATAGCACCTTCCACAGAACTCCTTTAGCTACAAACTCCCCTAGTACGTATTACTCAAAACTCATCATTAATGCATTGTATTGTTATGGTCAGTTATTCTTTTATTTTGAATTTATGAATTTAGGTTTATGAATACCAGGAAAAGGTAAATGGCAATCATGAAAATTAGCTCCTGATGAAAATGAACTGCACATAAACAACCAAATTCCTTTTACTGAAAAAGATTTTCAATAAAAGGAATTTATATTTAAAATAATTTAAAGGATTTTATATTTAAAAATTTTTATTCTATGTTTATGAAATGAAATTCTATATTTATTAAGCATTCAAGAATATCCTAGAAATAGTACACTAGGATTTCAGCAGATAATCTCATAAAATCCTTGTAGGCTATACAGTGGGAAGTCAGGGAAATGTCCACACCCAAAGGGGGCCTGAAGAACTAATGACAATCTCTAGTTGGGTACTGCAGAATTCCAACTTATTCCAACTTCAAAACAGGACCAAAGAGAGATCATACTCAGTATCATGCAGCAATGCTTATATGTAGCACACACCTGACAACCAGGCTCCTTCAGCACTGACTAGATAATTTCAGCATTGGAACAGATCCAGTCCATCAAGCCTAGAATTGTCTTTGTTAGAAACATCAAAGTATGGACTATGGAACACTGGACTATCCTCCCTGAAGCAACCCTTCCAAAAAAGGTAAGAGTTGTCTGTGTCTCTCCAAATATCCTAATTGTCTTTACTAGCAGGTCATGGCTTATCATCCATCATGTTATCTAAACTCTCTTTTATATGTAGTTTATTTATCTCATTAAAGGAACTTTTAAGGTCTAGTTTGCCACACTTATTCATGCCCCTGGGATGGTGTATTTCTTAATATCTCATTGCTTTTCAGGCCAAAGAAGTGCTTCCATGGCAAAGACTTCTTGGGCATTTCTTCAGCTTCACTATATGACCAGAACCATGTAAGTATTCTAAGAGCAGCCACACCCTGATTTTAGACAAGGGCATCTTCTTACCTTGTTTCCAAAGCTCTTTTGTATGCTATGTGTATTTGCTTGAAATTTTGGGGGCTACAATTGCAAAGTGAAATGATCTCTAGAGAGGAGTGTTACTAAAAACTACTCGGCATAGTGTAGTTGAAATTGTTTGCCCCTAAAACAATCTCCTTAAATTTTCCTCTACTGAAACTCAACAGCCACTGTTCCAACTTGTAGCTTGTATTTTATCCCCTCTCCCCTTCTCGTACAAAGAAAGCCTGACACCCTGGCCAGTGTGGCTCAGCGGTTAGAGCATCGGCCTGTGGACCAGAGTCAGTCCTGGGTTCGGTTCCCGCTAAGGGCACATACCTTGGTTGTAGTTTGTCCCCGGCCCTGGTTGGGGTCATGTGGGTGGCAACCAGTCTATGTGTCTTTCTCACATCAATGTTTCTCTCTCTCTCTCTTCCTGCCTCTCTCCCTCCCACTCTATCTGAAGATAAATGCAAAAATGTCCTCGTGTGAGAATAAAAAAAAAAAAAATTGCCCTGGCCAGTTGGGCTCAGCGGTTAGAGCATTGACCTACGGACCAAAGAGTCCCGGGTTCAATTCCAGCCAAGGGCACATACCTTGGTTGCAGTTCGTCCCCGACCCGGTTGGGGTCGTGTGTGTGGCAACCAATCAATGTGTCCCTCACACATTGGTGTTTCTCTCTCTCTCTCTCCCCCTCTCCCTCTCCCTCCCACTCTGTCTGAAGATAAATGTAAAACATATCCTCAGGTGAGGATTGAAAAAAAAATTTTTAATAAAAAAAAAAAAGCCTGACGTCTATGGAAAACATAGTCAGGTCTTTACTCTGTCTTCTGCCAGGAGTTTGAATTGAGTTGTTTTACAAGCATGAAACCCATAAACATATTCCATAACAGTCTATTCATTACCTAGAACTAAATTTATTTTCCTTTCTTGTGTATTTTCTCTTTGAAGCTATCATTTCTCTACCCACAATTTGTTGTGATATCTTTTCATCTATATTTGGATAATATCCTTATACAGTTGTCCCTCGCCACTTCGCGCTTCGACTTTCGCAGCTTCACTCTATCGCGAAAACCCGAAACTCGAAGTGGAGAGGGACGACTGTATAAATAAAGAATCCTACTTCGCGGAAATTCATTTATCGCAGTAGAGTCTGGAACTGATTAACCGCAATAAACGAGGGCCGACTGTATCTAACTAAATCATATAGTTTTCCATAATATTAAAAAATTGGGTTTTATTCTTCAGATCAAATTATCTTTCATGCTTGCTATCAACACATTTCTATTACTTTAAATACAGAATTTCATTTATTAAATATAAAAACCCTTCAATAGATTGTTCTGTATACTTTTCTACAGGCAAATGTCCTTGCCTTTCCATTTCTGTGGTTCTAATATATAACCAAAGATTCTGGCTTTTGTGTTTTAGGCAAACATTATTCTGTACTTTTTAAGCTACATCACTTTGCTCATGCCATAGCCACCCTCTGAGATTTCCAAGGCATTTTTACAAATTAGAGTCCTACAATACTCCCACACCTTGACTTTAGGTAAACTCTAGTACCCCTACTACTAACAAAAACACTTTCCTACATTCTTATTGGCCATTTCTTAATTACAAATCTGTTCTTCTACCTCTAATGTTTCTAGTGCCAGCAGTAACCTGGTGCCAGTGGTTCCTTCCCACAAAGGCCCGCACTACTTACACAAGGTGCTGATCACGGATCTTGCGCAGCTGAATCAGGTCAGGTTTGATACTGTTCATTTTTTTATCTATTTCCCGGTTGTCCAAAGCTTGTTTCTTCAAATCCTGCTCTAGACGCATTTTGCTATCATGAATCTCACCCAGACGTGATTTCAATTTGTCATAATTCATCATAATTCTGTGAAAACATTTGATATATTAAGGCTAAAATAGAGTCCAAGCAGAAGCATTCTATAGTGTGAACAGACTCCTAATATCTTTTTCTTTTTTAATCCTCACCTGAGGATATTTTTCCATTTATCTTTAGAAAGAGTGTGAAGGGGGGAGAAAGAGGGAGAGCCAGAGAGAGAGAGAAACATTGATGTGAGAGAGATACACATCGATTGGCTACCTCCTGCATGCCCCCCATTGGGGATCAGGCCCACAACCAGGGCATGTGCCCTGACTGGGAATCAAACTGGCGACCTCTTGGTGCATGGGTCAATGCTCAACCACTGAGCCACACCAGCCGGGAAGAGTCCTAGTATCTTAAGAGTGGTCGACATCTGCTGTATTTTCCTGGCCCATATCCATTAGCACTCCTCTGGTAATAGCACCCTAATGGTCCCTATAGTATGGGTTCCCTTCCCCCATTTCAGATTCACAGGTGAACATCCACACAACCCAGCTTGGCCAATAAAAGTATCCCATTCCATTCTATCCATACCCTCAGGCAACAGTGACTGGTTCACAAATAGGAGTAATACCCAAATTGACTCAATAAGAATCAATTCTAGGACTTTTGCTAGAACTATTGTAAATAGATAATCTCTTTCCACTGGGATTACTGAATTATGAATATGTATTTGATTCTAAGGACTCCCAGCTGCTGTAATTCCATCTCAGGAAAGCCTGCCTGAGGATGAAGCCAACACAGAGAAAACTGGAACCAAAGGGTATGAGAGAGAATCCTCATGACCTTGTTTGGGCTTTGGATCGAGCCATGATTGAACAAGTAAAGCTATATGGATGATATCAAGATAACACAACAAAGCAGTCAAGAGGAACTTTGCAGTCAGCCTGACTAAGTGTGAATCTCTGGCCTGACACTTACTGTGTGGCTATGGGCAAGTTATTTAAAATCTCTGAGCTTTTGCCCTGGACAGTTTGGCTCAGCGGTAGAGCTTCAGCCCGCGGACCAATGAGTTGTGGGTTCGATTCCGGCCAAGGGCACGTACCTCAGTTGTTGTTTGCCCCAGGCCCTGGTCGGGGCCTTGTGGGAGGCAACCAGTTGATGTGTCCCTCTCACATTGATGTTTCTCTCTCTCTCCCTTTCTCTCCCACTCTATCTGAAGATAAATGGAAGAATATCCTTGGGTGAGGATTAAAAAAAAAATGTCATCATGTTACTTTACCTCCCATTGCAACTAAACTACAAGTTCTTCTTTATTTCTTCATTATTAATAATTGCCATTTATTGACAGCACATGCCAAGATACACACACACACACACACACACAAACATGCCTTTCTATATCATGAATATGTGTATATATGTGTGTGTGTGCATCACTTAATTCTCATAGCATTTCAACAAGACATTATCCACAGTTTATGGAGGAGGAAACAGGCTTAAAGAATTAAGTAACTCACCCAAGATCACACAGGTAGTAAACAGTCAACAAAGAATTCAAGCCCATGGTTTTAATTATTAAGCTATACTGCCTCACAGCACTTAGCCCTATTCTTTTTTTAACTTTTTTTTTTTTATTGATTTTGGAGAGGGAAAGAGACATAGAAACATCAATGACAGAGAACATCGATTGGCCCCCTCCTGCATGCCCCTCCAGGGTATTTGGCCCACAACCTGGGCATGTGCCCTGACTGAGAATCGAACCGGCGACCTCTTGGTACATGGGTCAACACTCAACCACTGAGCCACACTGGCTGGGCATTAGCCCTATTCTTTTGCACACAGAAGTTCACTAACACTTTGGTGCTAAAATGAGAAATAATTTTGCTTTCCCCTTGCAGAGGATTCATTTTTATTTGTTATCCACTTCCTCAACCCACTGTTATCTGGCTCAGTCTTCCAATATTCCACTAAATTTGCTTTATAAAGGCTTACAATACCCTTCGGTTGTCAGATCCAATACTTCTCATGCTGCTCCCTGTGTAATCTCATTCTTAGCATCTGAACTCCAAATCCAACAGCCTTTCAGACTACTCCACTGGGTTCTCACAGGAACCTCATATTCATTGGTTCCAACCCCAAACTCTCCTCATACTCTCTATTTTGGTGGATAACACCATCCCTTAGTCACTCATATTCCTTAGTCACTAGGAATAATCTTTGACTTATTCCATACCTATCATTCCTGGTCAGGCCTCAAGTCCTCAGCATTTCCATTAACTCCACCTCCTTTCCTGCCATTGCTCTGGTTTAGGTCCTCACCATCTTTTAACCTGATGATGACAAGACTGCAGCCACCTGCAATAGTCAGGCTGCTCTTCTTGTCCCACAGTCTTGTTCTACCTCCAATTTATTCTCAGACTGCTGCTGTTGATTTTCAGTTCAACAAATATTCAACAAGTATCACTATGTACTCTCCAGCACCATAACAGGTGCTGTAACTATCAGGAAAATAAGCCAACATCCTTATTTTCAACAAGCTCACAGTCTAGTGAGTGGGACATTCAGTAAATGTTACAGTAGGGATCAGGACCAATACTGTAGGAGTAGGGACAAAAAGTCTCCAAACCCGTCCAGAGAATCAGGGAATATTTTCTAGAAAAAGTCATGTCTAAAGCTGAGTCCTAAAGAGTGAGTAAGAGTTAACATTTAGGAGGATGGAGAAAGAATGCAGAAGAGAGGAGGTTTAGTTTGGTGCCATTGGTGGGAACAGCAAGTATTTCCATATGGAAGAACTGTGCAGTTTGAGGGGTAAAAGCAAACACAACAGAGATTATTGGGGAAGAAAGGACATCTTGTCTCACTGATGTACTTGGAGGTACTAGGGAGATTTACCGTTCAATTTCCTTTTCATTCCCCTCTCTGCGAAATCGCTCAATATATTCTTTGCGATACTGTTCTTGTGTATGACACTGCTCTTCAAATATTTTAATTGTTTCATTAAAAGCTTCAATCGCAGTCCTCTTCATCTGTATTTCCTATAGGAGAGAAAAAGAAAAGACACACTTTATTATCTTTGTAACTTTGTTACAATCCCATGAAAGACTGAATTCAGAAGTCTAAACCAGCAATTTTCAAGGTTTTTCATCTCATGGCACACATAAACTAATTACTAAAATTATGTGGCACACCAAAAAATATATTTTCTGCCTATCTGATAAAAAATAGATGTAATTTTGATTAAGTAACACC
This sequence comes from Tadarida brasiliensis, assembly GCA_030848825.1. NCBI lineage: Eukaryota > Metazoa > Chordata > Mammalia > Chiroptera > Molossidae > Tadarida > Tadarida brasiliensis. The sequence continues at coordinate 34,092,365 of CM061264.1, forward strand.
AGATGGCTATTGTTGTATTGGTTGTTGTCATTTTTTTTTTATTTGACAATCTAAGGAAAAAGAAGTCAGTGCCCCTAACTAAATAGTCAGGTATTACATGTTTAAAAAATTCTTGTAGCCTGGCCGGTTTGGCTCAGCGGTTAAAGCGTCGCCCGCAGACCGGAGAGTCCTGGGTTCAGTTCCCACTAAGGGCACATACCTCGGTTGCAGTTTGTCCCCAGCCCTGGTTGGGTAGTGTAGGAAGCAGCCACTTGATGTGTCCCTTTCACGTCGATGTTTCCCTCTCTCTCTCTCTTCCTCTCTCTCCCTCCCACTCTATCTGAACAAAAAATGGAAAAATGTCCTCAGGTGAGGATAAAAAAAAAAGTCCTCAGGTGAGGATAAAAAAAAAATTTTTTTTTTAATTCTTGCAGCACACCAGTTGAAAATTGATAGGCTAAAACAAGACCCTTTATTTAACTCCTACCCTTATTACTTATATGCAAAACATATCATTCAAACCCTAAAATAAAAGAAAAATAACTATTACATGAAGTTATAGCTGAGAACCACAGAAAGCCCTCTGAGTTGCTAAGTGGGATTAACCATGAACACCTTGAAGACAAGGATGAAGTTCTGTCTTTGCACCTATTGTGGTGCTGACCCCCAAAATGTCCTGAAGGAGTAAATGGATAGAGCTGAGGAGTCCTGCACCAACGTGCAAAGCCTTATTCACAGAAGAACGCTATAGAGTCTACTTAGTCTTACTTTCATTTCTAAAGCATGCAGTTTTCAAAACAGTCATCAGTAGATTAATCTGATTAGAAGCAGAAAATGAAAAGGGGAAGAACAGCTGCTAAAATCAGATGCAGAATAAGATGTCAAACTAAAAACTCCACAAAACAAAAGCCTAGCAGGCTAAGCCATTCAGCACTAGAGTAAGAAATCCTATACATTTAGATGGAGCTCTGAGGGTATTTGTAGACTTAATCATCTGAATCATGATTCCCCTAAAATCTTCAAAGAGGATTAGATTTTGTTCAATTTACTTTAGAAACTCAAGAAATGTGTATAAAGGTCTAGAAAGATTACTATCCTAAATGTTTACAATTTTTAAAGTTTTGGTGCTTATGAGATAATTCCTCAACTATGCAGCATTCATTAATTTCAACAAATGATTATTGAAAATCCACTATACAGGAAGTAACATATGGTGACAAAGAGATTCATAAAACAGGGAGCCTACCTTTCAGGATTTAGACTACACAGGTGAAATAGATTTCTGAACTCTAATAGGTTTTGTTTCATGGTAGAGGGGTGGGGTGAATTTAAGTGGGGTGAATTAGTTAAGTAACTAATTGCTTTACAGAGGCTTCATGGAGAAGGCGGCATTTGAAGAATTAAAGAACTGTGGTAGGGGAAAATGAAGCATTGCACATAGATGGCATGGCATGTACATGAAATATGGGATGTTCAGGGATAAGCAACTGCTCAGTAGGGTTGGAATATAAGAGGATTGGCTGATGAGGGAAGCTCAAACCTTTATGATGTTCCATATAAATGAGGTTATATCATACATATCTCAAATAATACTGAAAACTTATTGAAATGCCCATATCTAAATATTTAGCTACAAATTCCACAACTCTGAAATTATAGTACAGGGTCCTGGCTCCCTTGCAAGTTTAGAAATTACCTACAAAGCTCTGGCCCAGCATCTGCAAAGAAAATATCAAAAATTTAGACTTGACTAACACTGATATATGTGTTGGTAGATAGAGCAGCAAATGGGAAAGTATTTGATATTACAGCCCAAGCAGCAGCTCCCCCATAAACAATGCCACTATACCACCTGGCCAGTGTGGCTCAGTGGTTGAGCGTTGACCCATGCACCAAGAGGTTGTCGGTTCAATTCCCGGTCAGGGCACATGCCCAGGTTGTGGGCCTGATCCCCATTTGAGGGCATGCAGGAGGTGTCCAATCAATGTTCTCTCTCATCGATGTTTCCATCTTTCTCTCCCCCTCTCATCCTCTCTCTCTAAAAATCAATAAAGAAAAAAAACAATGCAACTATACCAACCACCAAAACTATAAACCTACCTGTATCTACACCGTTTCCTTCTTCCTCTTCTCTTTATCTACTTGTGCTCTGGGTCTAACCTCCTCTTCCTTTCTCAAGTACTTCATCCATCACATCAGCCAGCCCCTCTTACACCATTAACTCTCCTAGTCTAATGGTTCCTTCTCATCAACATATAAACAAGTTCTAGTTACACTACTCTGAGAAAAAAAAACCCCTAACCCTAAATTCTCTCCCAGTCACAGTTAAGCTTTTCTCTTTCCTCATCTCTCATTCACACTCCAACTCACTCTATTTTGGCTTCTGTACTCACCATTCCACAGAGACTGCTCTTCCAAGGTCACCAATGATCTCATTGCCAAATTCCTGTCTCTTATCCCAATCCATCATTAAGTCCTATCACTTTTCCTCCTAATTCTATGTAATCCAGATGTTAAATAGCCCCACATACAATCTATTCTCACCCTGTGCCAACTCTGACTCAGGACACACAATCTCTTTCCCATTCTCTGGGAAGAATTCACTTATATCAAAGCAACCTAGGTTTTATCTAAGATTTCATAGAAATACAGAGGAAGTCTATAACATTTATAAACACTATAACACATGGAGGTCTATAACACTTATAAACATTACAACACTTATACAAAGAGGAGGTCAATTCTTTAATCTCTGACACTTACTGTCCCAGTACATCTCCTATACTACTAATCACTGGATCCCTCCCTCTCTTCCCCCACCTCCCAAAGCTTTAAGCCTCCATGGCTTTCTGTGCTCAGCCCCACTTCAATCCTGCTCTGAATTCTCACATAAAGAAATTTAGCCCTCTTCTAACTTTGATCTACTAGTGGCTTTTTGGTTGCCTCCGTCTACCCACCGCCCGCCCGCCCGCCCCCCCCCCCCCCCCCCACACACACACACCCAGCTCTCCAACCAGGGCTTCCAAGTCCAGAACCCAGTCTCATATCAGCTGCTCAAAACTCATAATCTGCTGTGAAATCCTTAATATTACTAAGCATGTTCCCAGCATGTGGAGCTTTCTCCAGCTGTGTCAGAAAGTAGAAATGCAGCTCTATACAAGCCAAAGTCACATGCAAGAGTGGCCATTTTTTCTAGCCTCTATTCACAGGAGAGTTAGCCCTCCCCTAGACTCCACTTCACACCATAAGTTTGACTCCATGCCCTTGTCAAAGGGAGTGCTTTTGGTTCATTATCTTGCATAAATTAATTAACAAACAACTGACCACTAACTATATGCCAAGCATTATTTGAAGTGTTCGGGATACATAAGTGAACAAGCTTAGATAAAGATTTTTGCCCTCCTGGAACTTATAGTTTAGTGGATTATACAGACAATAAATAACAGACATGGCAAATAAATAAACTACATAGTTTATTAGAAGGTAGGAAGAGTTATGAAAAAAAAGAAAAGTAGAGTGGGGAAGGAAGGCTGAAATGTGAGTTGTAATTTTAAATAAAGTTGTCAGGTAGGTCTTATTTTGATGACATTTGAGCAAAGACTTCAAGGAGGTGAGGCGGTTAGCCATTTGACTATCTGTGGTCAGGGGGATGTGTTTCAGGCAAGGAAACAGCCAGTGCAAACACACAAAGGTAGGAAGCAGGTCTAGTATATTCAAGGAACAGCAAGGAAGCTAGTGTGGCTGGGCCATAAAGAAGAAGAGAGTTTAAGAAATGAGGTTCAAGAGAAAAGAGGAGCACACAGATCATAGTGGACATTACAGAATCAACTTTGGCTTTCAGTCTGTGTAAAATGTGGAACCAGAGCTGGGTCTTAAACAAAGGAGTGCTGTGACCTATGTTTTACAAGTATCACCTAGCTGCTATGTTGAGAACTGATCAGGGGAAGGGGAACATAAATAAGGAAAGGAAGCCCAGCTAGGAGGTTTCTGTGGCAAATCAAGGCAAGAAGTGATAGTGCCTTAGATCAAGGTATTAGCAATGAATATGGTGAGAAGGGGTTGAATTCTGGGTATATTCGAAAGGTAAAATCGCCCAGCCGGTGTGGCTCAGTGGTTGAGCATCGACCCATGCACCAAGAGGTCACCGGTTTGATTCCCGGTCAGGGCATATGCCCAGGTTGTGGGCCAAATCCCCAGTGGGGGGCATGCAGGAGACAGCCGGTCTCATCTATCTCTCCCTCTCCCTTCCTCTATCTCTAAAATAAATAAAGAAAAAATAAATAAATAAAGGTAAAGTCAACAGGAATTCCTGATGGATTGGATGCAAGTTATAATATAAAGGATCTTTTGGATGACTTCAAGGATTTCAACCTGAGCAAGAAGGACAGGACTGCTCTCAAATGAAATGGGAAAGGCAAAGGGTAGAATAGTCTGAGGTGAAATATCAGTTAATTTTGGATATGTTGAATTCGAGATATCTTCTAAACCTACAAGTGAAGCTGTTGAATATGCAGTTGGATGTATGAATCTAGAGTTAAGAGAAGTTAGAAGGACCAGAGATATGTTTGGGAGTTACTGGCATATAGATGGTATGTAAAGCCATGAGATTGTTTGAAATTACCAGAGAGTAAATGAGTAAGTAGAAAAGAGAAGACACCCTGGTCCAGTAGCTCAGTTGGTTACAGCGTTGTTCCAGTGAATGCATAAATAAATGGAACAACAACTTGGATGTTTCTCTCTCTCTCCAAAAAAAAAAAAAATTGGAATAAATTTGGGGGGGAAAAAAAGAAAGAGAAGACAACCAAGGTCAAAGAGGAGAAATCAGCAAAAAAAAAAAGAAGACTGAGAAGGAACAACCAGGGAGGTCCAAATCTCAATTGCATCTGCTTATTTTCAGATCTGAAAGCTCCATTTATGGTTATTATTATGGATTTCTGTTCCGCCTCTAATCTATAGAAATATTCATATAGGCTTTGTATACATCCATGTGCTTTTAATGTTTATCATTTTTAGTGGGCGATATAAGTGTATAAAACAAATGCACAGCTTAACAAATTATTATAAAATGAACATCCACTGCCAGCACCCCAGAAATTCCCTGTGCATTCTTTCTGGATCACAACTCTCTGCTTCTTCCCAATCCACCTCCCCTGACTTGGTGATAACACTATCCTTTATGATGATCATTTCCTTATGATTCTTTACCACTTTATGTTCCCATCCAAAATAAAAAAGTTAACATCTGCCTGGTTTTGTACATTATATGAACAGACTTGTATTATATGTATTCTTTTGCATCTTTTATTCCATATTCTTTGTGAGATTAAACATAGTGTTGTATGTTGCCCTTACTATATTTGCGTGTGTAAGCATACACACACAAACACAGTAATCCATCAATGCTTTGTTTGACGCAGAGGAAAGGAATTAAAGTATGACATTTTGACTAATACACATCGTGTTTAACAAATATTGTCGGAGTACTTCAAACTTTTGAAGAATAGGGCCTCATCTCTCCCTCTGTGTTTCTGGAGTCAATCATAGTATCAGGCCTAGACTAGGTATTCAATAAGTGTTTTTGGACGGTTATACTGACCTTTGTAACCAGATTCTCTGCCTCTGTCTCTCTCTCTCTCCCCCTCCCCCACACACTACTCAAATATAGTTGGGGTTACCATTATCTCCATCTTATACAGATGGGAACTTGAAATATAGACAGAATCTTTCAAGGGATACAAGTAATTTTCAACATAACCAGGATTAGAAAATAAACCTTCTGAATTCTAATTCAGTTCATTTTATATATTTTAAGAAGGTAATACATGCAAATAGAAAAAAATAAATCAAACAATATAAAAGGATATATAGTAAAGAGTAAGTCGTCTTCTTTTGGACTCTCACTGACTTAATTATCTTACCCAGAGGATATATCAGTTTCTGAATAGAGACATTCTGAGTACATATTGACATGTACACATATATTACCCTCTACACTCTTTCTTTTTTTAACCATAAATGACAGTACACCACATATATTTTTCTATAGTTTGCTTCTTTTTTACTTACTATATCTTAAAAATCACTCCAAATCAGTAAATATAGACCTCCTTCATTCTTTTTGATAGTTATAGAAGACTTTCTCCACCGCCCCTGCAGCTTTACTTGTGATCTGCAGCTTTGTCTAGCCAGTGGGAGGAAAGTGGAAGTAGTGTGTGTTTCTAGCAAGTAGTCTTAAAATGGGGAACATCCCTGCCCCACCGATGTGGCTCAGTGCTTGAGCATCATCCCATGGACTGAGAGGTCCCGGTTTGATTCCCGGTCAAGGCATATGCCCGGGTTTCGGGCTCGATCCCCGGTAGGGAGCGTGCAAGAGGCAGCTGATCAATGTCTCTCTCTCACATTGATGTTTCTATTTCTCTCTCACTTCCTCTCTCTCTAAAAATTCAATTAAAAAAACACGTAAAAATAGGAAACTTCCTTTCCCTTTCCTATTATTCCATCCTGTTTGCTAGAATATGGTTGTTATGGCTATATATTGGAATAAGCCGATTTCCTCAGATAGCAAAACATCAAGACAGAAGAACCCTAGGCCCTAATTACTGTGGAGTCGCCATAAAACCCCTGAACTGCCTATCCATAAAAGAAGAATAAATTTCTATCTGAAGCCTTTGTTATTTTATATTTTTGTCACTTGCAGGCAAACCTTATTCTAATTAATACTAACTGATATAAAATATATCCTTAACCAATAAAAAAGTGATTTATGAATGAGAGAGGAATTTATATCATCAAAGTCTCAAAAAGGCTATTTAAGATATGAAGATAGCTAAAGATTGTCACATGAAGTAAAGAAAATCTGATGTAATTGTAATGTTGCATACTTGGCCCAAATAAAAAAAATATACTGCCCTGGCCGGTTTGGCTCAGCGGTTAGAGCGTCGGCCTGCGGTCCAGAGAGACCCGGGTTCGGTTCCCGCTAGGGGCATGTACTTCGGTTGCAGTTTGTCCCCGGCCCTGGTTGGTCGTGCGGGTGGCAGCCACTTGATGTGTCCCTTTCACGTCGATGCTTCTCTCTCTCTCTCTCTTCCTCTCTCTCCCTCACACTCTATCTGGACAAAAAATGAAAAAATGTCCTCAGGAAAAAAATATATATATATATATACTAACCTGGGATGTTCTGGTATATTCTTCATATAGCCTGTCATACTCTTTACTCTTTTCCTGATATTGAGAGTGGTACTCCTGAAGTTTTTTACCTACTGCATCAATGTTATCTTCTTTTACCAATTGATCCTGTGCAGGTAAACAAAAGATGTAAAGAATGTCAACAATTCTGACATGAATTTTCATATCTATTTATTTTTAAATTGCATTTCTACTGTAAATTTAAGGCACTGGATTAATATCAAGCATGCAAAGCACTAAATCCTTTTGTTAACACTAAGATCAGTCTTTTTATCACAACAAAATAGTTAATACTTTAAAGATTAAGAAATAAAGTATAAATAGAAAATATAAAAGTATTTTTATATAAAGTTAATAAATACATGAATCAAGCTATTAATATTTGCCACAAAATAAGTTCTAAAATTCTTAAATCTTCAGTAGAAAATTTTAAATGACTAGATTTCTTTTTTTTTTTTTTTTAACTCATAAGCCGGTAAATTCGAATAAAAAAGTAATCACTTCCCAAATAGCTATAAGGAACTTGTGTAATCATACCTGTTGGTATTTGGACACTGGGTACATCAGCTTCACATCAAGTTTGGGATTGTACTGAGCAAGTGATTCATGATGATAGTGGTTAATAAGTTCCACCACAGAATTAAATGTCAGAGGATCAGAAAAGCCATATTTACCATCTCGATGATAGATCTTTATTAACTTATTATTGCCTCCTTTCCTGTGAACAACAAAGCAACAACTATAGATTTTCCCCCCAAAATTCTACTGAAGTACGACTTTCATATGAAGATATAAAAGCTTGATGTCATGCCCAGCTGGTGTGGCTCAGTGGCTGAGTGTCGACCCATGCACCAAGAGGTCGCCAGTTGGATTCCTGGTCAGGGCACATGCCTAGGTTGTGAGCCTGATCCCCAGTGGGGGGCATGCAGGAGGCAGCCAATCGATGTTCTCTCTCATCGATGTTTCTCTCTCTCTCTCCCTTCCTCTCTCTCTCTAAAATCAATAAAGAAAAAAATGTATTAAAAAAATAAAATAAAATAAAAGCTTGATGTCACATAATAAACAAGTTTTGTTATGTTGAGGTTGGAACAGGTGAAAAGGCATTGATAATTATGTGTGTAAAAATATATGTAATATGTTATTTTTACAACTATTTATTTTGTCTATAAATATCTTGCTTACTAAAGGTCAACATACCCATAAAGCAGTCAGTATCAACAAATTTGGCAAAAATAATCACTTAAGAAAAGTACCATATGTATGTTTTGTTTTGTTTCTGAATGAATTATCTAATTTAAATTTTATCAATATATTTTAAGAAAGTATAGAAACAATCTCTTTTTTTTTCTTTATTGATTTTTGAGAGAGAGGAAGGGAGAGGGAGAGAGTGATAAAAACATCGATGAGAGAAGATATTGACTGGTCGCCTCCTGCATGCCGCCCACTGGGAATTTGACCCACAACCTGGGCATGTACCCTGACCGGGAATCGAACTGGTGATCTCTTGGTGCATGGGTCAACGCTCAACCACTGAGCCAAACCGGCTGGGCTAGAAACAATCTCTTTAGGACCTAAAGCTATGTGGTTGTGTGTCTGTGGAGGGAAGCAGAAGCCATCTCTGTATGAAGGGGGGTGATAAACATTTGTCACACAATCACCAACATACTCAAGGTTTTATTGTCAATGACCAAACAAAATCAAGCTACTTAAATGATTTATAACTGAGTAATTTATCTAGCATCTTACATTATTTTGCCTTTCATATTTGCTTATAACTCTTGGAAATGACTATTTAGGCCATCACAATATATAAATGATTCAACTGTCATTCAACTGTTCTACAAAATACAGTTTTGGAAGAGCCATTTATATAAGATGAGTCTAATTTGATTCTTGAATAGTTTTGACCACTTTTGTTCATTGAGTCCTATCCAATGGTCCCTTACAAGATCATTTATAACCAAAGCTTAAAATGGCAATGTTCTGTAAGTCCTATAAGGTATAATCTAAAACCAAACCAGGTTGATTCACTATATCTTAGCAAAATACTGAATAGTTCCCACTCAACTCTTCTCATAGCAGCATGCAGACTTAATGGGGGGAAAATATGCCTCTATATCTCTTTATGCCATGCAATTATACATGATAAATGAGGCACTGGGATCTGTGAAAGGTCAAACACATAGGTTGGAATCCATGGATTGATTTAAATTAAAAATGCTCTAAAGGTCAGTATTTAGATGGATGAAGACTTATTACTAAAAACTGTACATTAGAAGGACCCCACAATTGTATGTAGTTCCTGCAGGTGGGTACACGCACACATATACTCACAATAAATGCAAGCTGATCTCTCTGCTAAAGTTAAAAGGCCCTCATTCATTTAAAAAAATATTGCTGAGCCCTGGCCGGTTTGGCTCAGTGATTAGAGCTTTGGCCCTCGGACCAACGGGTCTTGGGTTCAATTCCTGACCAAGGGCACGTACCTGGGTTGCAGGTTAGATCCCAGCTCTGGTCGGGTCATGTGGGAGGCAACCAATCGGTGTTTTTTGTTTGTTTTTAATAAATCCTCACCTGAGGATATTTTTCCATTTTTTTCAGACAGAGTGGGAGGGAGGGAGGGAGAGAGAGAGAGAGAGAGAGAGAGAAACATCGATGTGAGAGAGAAACATCGACTGGCTGCCTCCTGCATGACGCCGACCAGGGCCAGGGACCAAAGTGCAACTGAGGTATGTGCCTTTGACTGGAATCGAACCTGTGACTCTTTGGTCTGAGGGCCAACACTCTAACTACTGAGCAAACTGGCCAGGGCTGGTGTGTCTCTTTTACATCAATGTTCTTTTCTCTCTCTCTCTCCTCCTCCCTCCCTTCCACTCTACCTAAAAAATCAATGAAAAAAGTATCCTCAGGTAAGGATTGGGGAAAAAAAAAAAAACATTACTGAGCCCTGGCCGGTTTGGCTCAGTGGTTAGAGCATCGGCCCGCGGTCTGGAGAGACCCCGGGTTCGGTTCCCGCTAAGGGCACGTACCTCAGTTGCAGTTTGTCCCCGGCCCCGGTTGGGGTTGTGTGGGTGGCAGCCAGTCGATGTGTCTCTCTCACATCGATGTTTCTTCACTCTCTCTCTTCCTTCCTCTCTCCCTCTCACTCTATGAATGCAAAAAGTGTCCTCAGGTGAGGATTAAAAAAAAAAAAAATTACTGAACATCTACTATGTGCCAGAATCTACGTGACTCTAACTAGATATAGTGATAAACAAGCCACCTACAGTCCATGCTTTCATGGAACTTCCAGTTTAGGAGCATGAGGAACATATGTCCATCTTTAAGCTTATAAGAGGATAAGGAATTTCTCATCAAGATACAACATAAAAATAAACAACTATCAAATGGTAATAAGTCCTATGGAAAAAAAATTAAGTAAAGAGAGGAAACAGTTCTGGGAGTGAAGGAATTACTGTTTTATTTTATTTATTTATTTTTTCTTTTGTTAATCCTCACCTGAGGATATTTTTTCCATTGATTTTTAGAGAGAGTGGAAGGGAGGGAGAAAGGGAGGGAGCAAAAGAGAGGGAAAGAGGGAGGAAGAGAGGGAGAGGGAGGGAGGAAGAGAGAGAGAGAGAAACATTAATGTGAGAGAGACACATCAATTGGTTGCCTCCCAAACACACCCCAACCAGGGCCAGGGATTGAACATGCAACCCAGGTACATGCCCTTGATCCAGAATCAAACTCAACGACTCTTTGGTGCATGGGCTGACGCTGTAACCATTGAGCAACACTGGCTAGGTCAGGACTTGGTATTTTATATATGTTGCACAAGGAAAACTACTCTGTTCAGAGTCCTAAACTAAATGAGGGAGCTAGCACAGCAGATATCTGGGGGAAAAGTTTTCCAGGCAGAGGGAACAACAGTGCAGAGCCCCTGGGGTAGAAGCAAGCTTGACATATTCAAAAAACAGCAAGGAGGCCAGTGATGTTGGGGCTGAATGAGTAGAAGTAAGAGTAGCAGGAGATGAAGTAAGAAATGTAAAAGGAACTTAGATGATATAACAGCAGCCTATAGGCCACTGTAAGGATTCTGGCTCTTACTGAGTAAGATGGGGAGACACAAGAAGGTTTTTAGCAGAATGGTATCATCTGTCTTGTGTCTTGTGTTTTAAAAGGCTCACTCTAGCTGTTGGGTTGAGAAGAGACCATTCAAAGTGGGCAAGGGTAGAAAGAAGTAAAAAGATCAGTTGGGAGACTATTAAAATAATCTAGGCCAGAGATGATAGTGTCTTGGACAAGGGTAATAGCAGTGCAAACACTGAAAAATGGTGGGGTTATGAATATATTTTGAAGAAAGAGCTGACAGGATGTGCTAATGGCCTGAATATGGGTATGAAAAAAAGAGACAAAATTAAGATGATTTCTTTTTTTTTTATCCTCACTCGAGGACATTTTTTGCATTTATCTTCAGATAGAGCAGGAGGGAGAGAGAGAGGAAGAGAGAGAGAGAAACATCGATGTGAGAGAGACACATCGAGTGGTTGCCACCCACACGACCCCAACCAGGGCCGGGAACAAACTGCAACTGAGATACATGCCCTTAGCGGGAACCAAACCCAGGACTCTCTGGTCTGTGGGTCAATGCTCTAACCGCTGAGCCAAACCGGCCAGGGCAAAATTAAGATGATTTCAAAATTTTTATCTTAAGCAATTAGAAAAATGGAATAGTCATCTATTAAATGTAGAAGGCTAAATTAAAAAAATATTTAAACAGGAAAAAAACATTTTGCTTTTAGACAGGTTAGGTTTGAGATGCCTAGCAAACATCTAAGAGCAGGTGATCCAGCAGCCTACTTGAGGAATCTAAAGTTCAGGAGAAGGTCTGGGCTAGAAGTATAAAATAGTCATTACCCTATAGATGTTATCTGAAGATAAGCACAGCTGAATAACAGAAAAGGTCCAAGGTCTAGGCCCTGGGGTACACCAATGTTTAGTGGTTAAGGAGACGAGAAAGAACCACCAAAGGAAACCAAGAGAGAACAATTAATGAAGTGAAAGGAGAACTAAGTGTATTACCCTAAAAAATATTTATTTATTTCTAAAAGACAATTTTTAAAAAAGCATTTCAGCCCTGGCCAGTTTGGCTCAGCGGTTGGAGCGTTGGCCTGTGGACCAGAGAGTCCCAGGTTCGGTTCCCGCTAGGGGCACATACCAAAAAAAAAAAAAGCATTTCAACAAGGATAGGGAAGAGGGTGTCTGCAGGGAAAAAGGAGAAACATCTGTAACAAAAATAAACTAAAAAAAAAAAAGAATTTCAACAAAAAGGAAATAATCAATTGGGTAAATGGCTTGGGGCTTGACAAAGTAGAGATCACTAAGTGATCCTGATAAAATGGTTTCAGTGGAATGGTAAGGACGGAAGACTGACTGGAATGGATCAAAAAGAATGAAAGAAGAAGAAAAAGAAATGCCTATAGACAACTGTCTTGAAGAATATTGCTGTAAATAAGAGCAGGAAAATAGAGAAATAGCTGGAAAAAGATACAGGATCAAGGAAATTTTATTATTCTTAAATGGGAGATAGTATAGCATATTTATATGCTAATGGAAATGACTCATTCGAGAGACACAAATTGTTGATCCAAAAAAAGGACAAGATAATTCCCAGGGCGATGTCCTTGAATAGATTAGAGATGGGATCCAGTCCACAAGTAGAGAGGTGGATCCCGGACAAGAACATGGACAGTCAGTCTCCCACTAGATAGGAGAAAGGCAGAGTCTTCAGGTGCAAATATGTTGATAGCTGTGGCAATAGGAACATAAGGGAGTTAAATGTCTTCTGACAGCTCCCATGTTCTCAGTGAAATAGGAAGCAACTTCTTTAGTTAAAAAGGAGATGTGTTGTTGATTTGAAGAGGAAAAAAAGAACATGTGAAATGATCACATAAGAAAGTGGGATAGCCCCGCCAGTGTGGCTCAGTGGTTGAGCATCAACCCATGTACCAAGAGGTCTCCGGTTTGATTGCGGGTCACAGCACATACCCAGGTTATGGGCCCAATCCCCAGTAAGGGCCATGCAGGAGGCGGCCAATCGATGTTCTCTCTCATCAATGTTTCTATCTCTCTCTCTCTCTCCCTTTCTCTCTCAAAATCAATAAAGGGGAAAAAAGAGAGGGAGTGGGAGAGCAAATGGAATGCGGAAATGCAGAAATTCATCTGGGCAGTACTAAAGTCCTGCTTAAGATTAGTAGTCACAAATTTAATGTGAGACCAGTCAGCATGGTGTCTTTCTCCTCAAATGTAGCTGCCCGAGTATAAGCAAGGAATAGACAGTTGAATTTAACAAGTGTTAGAATACAGTTAGGTGACTACAATGGAGGGAGAAAAGAGCAAGTTTGTTGAGGATATATTCAAAAGGATAACTTTAACGATGGACCATGGACTCTAAGCAGAGAAGGAGGGAAGTGATGATATGAAGGAACAGGGAAATGGTGAATTTTTAATTATATGTCTCCCTCCCTCACTATAATCTTCTTGAACAGAAGAACCATGATATTCCTTCTTGTATCCTAGCACCTGGCCCAATGCCTGGCATAGAGCAGATTCCTAAAGATGGTAACTATCTAGATTTTCTAAAATGAATATTTACTGATTTTAAAAGTGGTTATTTAATTGAAAAACCTCTACTTGCTCAACATCTACTCTCTCCAATCTGATTTTACTTTCATTCCTCTCATTTGAGGGTCATCAATGACTTTTACCAAATTGAGACTCTATCCCCCTCCCTCTACCCTAGGCTCAGATTCTTTTCAGTGACTGAAATTTCTACTCTCCCTTCCTTCTCCCCCAACCTCAACATCCTTAATATGTCATCCTCCCATGACTTCTGTGACATTATTCTTTTCTCTTAACATCTTAGATTGCTCTTTCTTTGCTTCCTTCCTGCTGCTAAGCACAGTCATTCCCTAAAAGAATTTGCCGTTAGCCTCTACCCTTTTTCCTTCTATATACTCTTCCCTTAAAATCCCATTTATTCTCTGTATATGGTACGGAATCTTTTTCTGGCTCTATACTCTCTCCTAGGCATCTAACCTACACTTCTCGATATATTCTAGATACATTTTTACCTAGAAGTTCTGGAGCAGCTAAAAATCAACATCTTTCCCACTTCCCCAATAAAATACTTCTCCTGACAGTGTTTCCTATTTCTATAAATGGCACATTCATTCTAAGCCCAGCAGGCTCAAACTACAATCACCTTCAACTTCCTCTCAACCTCATACCTATTATATTATCAAATCCCTCTGCTCTTAGCTCCCCACAGCCTTTTTTTTTACACTTAAAAATTAAATTCAAATTTCTTACCATGGCTCATTAGGTTCTCTGCATCTGGCTTCTTCCCACTTTCAACTTCATCTCCTACCACTCTGTAATTCACAGTGTAAGCCAGCCACAGTGGACTATGTATTCATTGGATCCACCAAATCTTTCCCAAATCAGTGTCTTTTTATTTTCTGTTCCCTCTTCCTAGAACACTTTTCTGGCTGGATCTTTCTAATCCTTCAGTTTTCACAAGTCATATCCTAATAGAGGTTCTCCTCCTCAAAACTATCTTAAGTTCTGCCCAGCCAATGTGGCTCAGTGGTTGAGCGTCGACCCATGCACCAAGAGGTCACTAGTTTGATTCTGGTCAGGGCATATGCCCAGGTTGTGGGCCCAATCCCCAGTTGGGGGCATGTGGAAGGTGGCTAATCAATGTTCTCTCTCTTCAATGTTTCTATCTCTCTCTTCCTTCCTCTCTCTCTAAAACTCAATAAAGAAAAAAAAAAATTTGCCCTGGCTGGTTTGGCTCAGCGGTTAGAGCGTCGGCCTGTGGTCCGGAGAGACCCGGGTTCGGTGTCCGCTGGGGGCATGTACCTCGGTTGCGGTTTGTCCCTGGCCCTGGTCGGGTCGTGCGGGAGGCAACCAGTCGGTGTGTCTCTCTCACGATGTTTCTCTCTCTCCCCCTCTCTTTTTCTCCCTCCATCCCACTCTATCTGATGATAAATAGAGAAATATACTCAGGTGAGGATTTAAAAAAAAAAAAAAGATACTAGGATGGGAAGGCAGCAAAGAGCCAAATAAATCTGGACTTGAACCCATCCTCTGCCACTTACTAGCTATGTGTCTTTAGGCAAGTTTCTTAACCAGGTTAAGCTTTGGTTGCCTCACCTATAAAATGGAAATATTAATACCTATACCTCATAAGGTTATTGTGAAAAATAAATAAGATATTACATGTAAAAGGCTTAGTACAGGAAGTTGTTATTGTTGCTATTGTTATTGTTCTTTTCTTTAGATAGTCCCTTTATTTAAAAAAAAAAAAAATCACAAGCCCAGCCAGTGTGGCTCAATAGATTGAACATTGTCCCATGCACCGAGAGTTCACCAGTTCAATTCCCAGTTAGTGCACATGCCCAGGTTGCGGGTTCAATCCCTGGTAGGGGAAGTAGAGGAGGCAGCCAACTGATGTTTCTTTTTCATCAATGTTTATATCTCTCTTTCCCTCTCCCTTCCTTTCTCTCTCAAATCAATAAAAAACATATTTTTTTTAAAAATCACAAGACTTGCCCTGGCCAGTTTGGCTCAGCGGTTAGAGCGTCAGCCCGCAGACCGGAGAGTCCCAGGTTCGGTTCCTGCTAAGGGCACATACCTTGGTTGCAGTTTGTCCCTGGCCCCAGTTGGGGTCATGTGGGTGGCAGCCACTCGATGTGTCTCTCTCACATCGATGTTTCTCACTCTCTCTTCCTACCTCTCTCCCTCCCGCTCTATGTGAAGATAAATGCAAAAATGTCCTCCAGTGAGGATAAAAAAATAAATTAAAAAAATCACAAGACTTTATTGTAATTAAGCTATTTTAATTGTTAAAATTAAATGTGGGAATATCTAAAGCAATTTTCCTAATATTTTAAAATATATGTCCCATCTTTGTAAATATAAAAAGTGATACATCCACCATTTATGAGATTCTAATATGCCCACATGGATGGCATAATTCAGATGGAGTTGCTTTATTTTCTACATATCATCATCAGCCTAAATAAGGTTGAGTTTTAACCCTGAAGTCTACATTAAGGAAAATAATAGGGTTATTAGAGGGGTGGATTCCCAACATACCATGAACAACCTTAGGCTGTGCACATGACTTCTACTTCACTCATAAGGTCAACAGTATATATCTTATTTCCTTACATTTAAGCTTTTTCACTTTATTGCTACATGAAAATAAAAACTGTTGTCATTTTTATAAGACATTTAAATATTTAATGTATAAAAAAAGGTTAGCCAAACAACTAAAAACTATGTATCTATATTAAATTAAAATATGAAAAATGTGTATATAAAGATTTAAACAAAATACAGAAATCTTTGCGTACCAGAAATAAATAATGCTAGTAGAATACCAACTAAAATGCTGAAAAATACTCACCTCAAAGTCAAAGTATAATCTCCCTGCATTTTTGTTGAGGCATCTCTGACCAAGAAGGTACCATCTGGCATGTCCCGTAATTTGTCATTTACCTCCTCCCTAAAGAATTATAAGAAAATGAAAAAAAAGTGTCATTTGTTCTCTTCAAATATTATTACTAAGGCTAGTTGGGAGGTGGGTATGTCTAAGGTTATAGAATCATGGAGCCTTCAGAGATCACTTAGTTCCTCCCCCTAGGTATGTTCATTTTGTTTTGATTTTCGGTGTTATGCAATCTAAGAAAGGGCTGTTTGCTTCTTAAACTTTCCCAAATTACAACTGTCTACAGGGGACAGTGTTTCCATTAAGCCTTTAGGGATTCCTTAGGCAGGTCTGAACTTGCAGAGTTTCAGGAAAAAACAGCAGCTGTTTAGAAAGAAGGTTATATTTAAGCAACAGTGGCAGCTGTGTCTGATCAGAGGGGGGAAAATTCACTAAATTCACAATCTTTCAATATAATATCCTCCAATATGAATTTATACTGATAATAAATACCTCTGCAGAGCTGGTTTGGGACTTTAAGGAACAATACTAGAACACTCAAAGGAAATGGCAGGGCATAAAAGACCTTTGAATTAAAGAACCACAGGGTCTTAAAATATAAATTTAAATGGTATTTAAATATAGTAGATCCTTTCATTGTACAATGCTAAAATAAAATTTTTCTAATAATTTTAATGTAAACTATATTGTCTTCCTCAAAAAATTAAATATAGAATTACCATATGACCCAGAAATGAAAGCAGGGACTTGAACATTTTATACACCAATGTTCATAGCAGCATTACCCACTAGCCAAAAACTGGAAACAATCCAAATGTTCATCAAAGCCAAATGCCAGATGAATAAGTAAATATATATTAAATGAAATATTGTTCAGCTTTAAAAAGGAAGGAAATTCTAACACATGCTACAACATGGATGAACCTTGGAGACATTATGCTAAATAAAGTAAGTCAGTCACAAAAAGATACATATTGTATAATTCCACTTATATGAGGTTATCTAGTGTATTCAAATTCATAGAAACAAAAGTAAGTTGGTGGTTGCCAGGGAGAGGCTGGGGAGAATAAGAGGAAAGGGGAGTTAGCGTATTATTAATGGGTACAAAGTTTCACTTTGGGAAGATAAAATAGTTCCTGAGATGGATGGTGGTGATGGTTGAACAATAATGTAAATGTACTTTATGCCACTGAATTGTACATTTAAAGATGGTTAAAATGGTAAGAAAAAGAAGAAATAAATAAGTGCCACTATGATAATGGGAAAGAATGGACAACAGAAAGAGAAGGACAAGCATATTGAGGAATACATTATCACCTTGAAACCTAAGTTGGCAGAAATGTGTAGTACTTTTTAAAAACAAGGAAATACAATATTCAAATAAAGATACATGAATATATATATAGAGAGAGTGTGTGTGTGTGTGTGTGTGTGTGTGTGTGTGTGTGTATTCCTTCTCTAGATTCAAAATTTTCCCAAACCACATTTTACCCAAAGAGAAATCTGTCTGAGAGTCCTGTTTCCCAAAATGAAGTGTGTGAAGAGTGCATCAAAATCACTTGGGGGACCCTGCTGGTATGGCTCAGTAGTTGAGCATCAACCCATGCACCAAGAGGTCCCTGGTTTGATTCTGGTCAGGGCACATGTCCAGGTTGCAGGCTCGATCCCCGTAGGGGGCATGCAAGAGGCAGCCAATCAATGCTTCTCCCTCACTGATGTTTCTATCTCTCCCTCTCCCTTCCTCTCTCTCTAAAAATCAATGAAAACAGCCCTGGCCGGTTTGGCTCAGCGGTTAGAGCGTCGGCCTGCGGTCCAGAGAGACCCGGGTTCGGTTCCCGCTAAGGGCATGTACTTCGGTTGCAGTTTGTCCCCGGCCCTGGTTGGTCGTGCGGGTGGCAGCCACTCGATGTGTCACCTTCGCATCGATGTTTCTCTCTCTCTCTCTTCCTCTCTCTCCCTCCCACTCTATCTGAACAAAAAAAAAATGGAAAAAGTGTCCTCGGGTGAGGATAAAAAAAAATAAAATAAAATAAAAAATAAAAATAAATGAAAACATTAAAAAAATTTGGAGGGGTTGTTAAATGCAGATTCTTGGGCTCCACCCAATTGATTGTTGTGTATGTAAAGATTGTGGAACCACTGCCTTAGAGACAAAAGGTAAGGAAAATTAAGTACCTCTAAGAATCTTTTATCCTAAAACATGTATATAATTATCTTAAGAGTATGTATCATTTATTTGGAAATCTATCCCCAATACAATATTAAAAGTAAAATCACACCCATAATTTAAAGATTTTCTTGTCACTTTTCTTTGTGGGAAGCATTTAGAAACTTTTGAAATGTTCTCACACTGTCTCTTAAATGGTGATCTTTAAATGACAGCTAATGGAACATTAACATTATTTTAACTACTAATTCTCAAAAATGATTTTTTAAAAACTGCATTCAAGTATAGTAACATTCTAGTTACCTTGAAATATCCCCCCAATACCATTCTGCATCCTGAAGAGAAAGAGAACTGTCCTTCATTCCATTTGTAACAGCTGAAGTCATTGGCTTAGGTGGCTTTGGTGGAAGAGCTAGAAGAAAAACGAATATTATTTTGTAGATGTAAATTATAATTTGTTTTCTAACTTCCTCAGTCAGGAACCACTCATTAACCAATGTACACTGAGATTCAAATAATTATGAATCAAACTGTGTTATTTTACATTAAATCTTTTTTTTCTAAAATTTTTTAATTCATTTTAGAAAGAGGAAGGGAGAGGGAAGGAGGGAGGGAGGGAGAGCTAGAAACATTGATGTGAGAGAAAAACATCAATCAGCTGCCTCTTGCACGCCCTATACTGGGGATTGAGTCTGCAACCTGGGCATGTGCCCTGACCAGGAATTGAAACGGGACCTCTCAGTCCATGGGACGATGCTCAATCCACTGAGCCACACCAGCTGGGCACCCCTATCTATTTTTAACCACATGAGTGTGGGACCAGCCTGTTCCATGCCTCCACACCTCCCACCAGTCTCAATGTGGCTTCTTCTTTATATGCTAGTTATAGGATTTCTGCTCAGCTAGATTTCAGGTGTTCTGAATAATAACTGTTCTGTAATTTTGATGTGGTTGTGGTGGATGTGAGTACCACATTTATGATGCCGCCATCTTAACCAAAACTTCTTTTCCCTTCTTATAAAGTACTAACTTTTAATTTTGAACAGATGTCCAAAAAAGCTTAATTGTTTCTCAAAAGACAATGTGGCTCCCCTTCACAAATAATTCATTCCAAAAGCCATTAAGTGAGGCTGATCATAATGGCCAAGAGTTGGTTTCAAAATCGGAAGCAGCTGAGAGAGGACTATGTCCATATAGGAGGACAGAAACACAGCACAAGATCTCAGAGCTTGAGCAGGGTGAGGAGATCCTCACAGGGGCATCATGGCATGGGATGATAAAGTAGAGTAAAGTAAGAAGGGCAGTGGCATGGGGCCCAGGTGGCACAGTATTGGAGACCCAGTCTTTGAAGGTAGGCATCCCAATGCAGTGGGGCAAAGCCAAATAAGGGTAAAAGAGTTTATACTTGGGCTGGGGATGGGAGGTGGCAGGGGGAATGCAACAATAGCTATAAGAGATTGGGTACATACAAAGAAATGGATCAAATAAATAAAACCATTAAAGATAATAGAAGCCAAGTTTCTCATAGTCTAAAAAGAAAGTTACAAATACATAAAGGTAAAAAAATAGAATGAACTCTCTGGTTTGGACTGCAATTTCAGCTATTGATGTGAACTCATGGAATTTGATAGCTAGACAGACAGACAGATGTATTTATATGGAATACAACTATTCCATAGCTCTGTCTGTTGAGAAGTTTGGGGATTGGCAATATCCCAATAGCACACCTAGCACTCAGATCTTGTTTACTAATGTCATTCTCTACTAAAAGGAGCCAGGGCTATAGTAGAGTAAGTACCAAATAAACCTGGATCATCATGCCAAAAAGTAAGCAACTATTCAAAGAATGAGGGGCTATGACAAAAGAACAAAGAATCCAGTTGGAAGGGTACCCACTACCAAATCTGGAACAACTGAAGCATCAATACAAATAATAATAAGTGAATATAAGCCATTTTTTAAAAAAAGGAATCTATGTGTCCATGCAGAAATAAATAAATGAATAAAACTAAAAGATTAATGATTAATAATATAATCTCAGAGGGACTTCTCATAAAATACTTAGTAGTTAAAATATTTAAAAGACTAATATGACAGTGAAGATGCCTGACAACCACCACCTTAATCAAGTAATCAAGGTTAATACCACCAGTAATGATGAAATCATGGGCCCCCAATAGAATGCACTGAGAAGGACACAACCTCACTCCGGTGATATTCCTGCCAAATATGCATAAACTGAATCTAATCATGAGGAAACATGAGACAAATCACAACTGAAAGACATTCTACAAAATAACTGGACTGTAATCTTCCAAAATGTCAAGATTGTAAAAGTCAAGAAAGACTGAGGAACTGTTCCAGATTCAAAAATACTAGAGATTCATGACAATTAAATGCAATGTGCGACTCTAGACTGAATTCTTGTTTTAAAGGACATTACTGGTACAATGGACAAAACCTGAATCCGAGAATGAAATTATAATAATGCATCAATGTCAATTTTCTGATTTCGATGGTTGTATTGTGTTTATGTAGGAGCATGTTCTTGTAGAAATACAAACGTGGTCATCATGTTGGCAACTTACTCTCAATGGTTCAAAAAAATCAAGTTATTTTTACTGTACCTGCAATGTTTCTATAAGTTGGAGACTGTTTCAAAATTTTTTTTTAATTAACAGAAAGTTAAAGATAATATTGAGGGAAAAGGGGAACAATGTGAATACATTCTTCAAAACAGAATCTCTCTACTGTCAAATGATTTTCAAACAGGGTGCCAAGACAACTCAATTGTGCAAAAGTAGTCTTTTTAACAAATGATTCTGGCACAACTAAATATCCACATGCAAAAAAAAAAAATGTAATTGGACCTCTATCTCACACTGTATGCAAAAATTAACTGAAAATGCATCAAAGCCCTAATTGTAAGAGCTAAAATTATAAAACTTTTATTTTTTTGTTTTGTTTTGTTTTTTAAAATATTTTTTCTTTATTGATTTCAGAGAGAGAGGAAAGGAGAGGGAAAGAGAGTTAGAAACATCGATGAGAGAAAGCATCAACTGGCTGATTCCGGCATGCCCCCCACTGGGGATCAGGCCCACAACCTGGGCATGTGCCCTGACCAGGAATTGAACCAGCGACCTCTTGGTGCATGGGTCGACGCTCAACCAGTGAGCCATACTGGCCGGGCTGTTTTTTTTTTTTAAATATGTTTTTGTTGATTGTTTAGAGAGAGAGGAACGGGGAGAGATAGAAACATCAATGTGAGAGAGAAACATCGATGGGCTGTCTCCTGCATGCCCCCTACTGGGGATCAAGCCCACAACCTGGGCATGTGCCCTGACTGGGAATCGAACCAGGACTTCTCAGTCCATGGGGTGACACTCAATCCACTGAGCCACACCGACCGGGCAATTATAAAACTTTTAGAAGAAAACAAGCTTAAATTTTAATGACCTTGGATTAGGCAATGGTTTCTTGGATTTCATCAAATTAAAAAAATTTTTTATGCTTCAAAGGACACCATCAAAAAAGTGAAAACAGCCTGGCCGGTGTGGCTCAGTAGATTTGAGTGTCATCCCGTGGACTAAGAGGTCCTGGTTCAATTGCCGGTCAGGGCACATGCCTGGGTTGAGGGCTCGGTCCCTAGTGGGGCAGGGAGGGGCATGCAGGGGACAGCCAATGGATGTTTCTCTCTCACATCCATGTTTCTATCTCCCTCTCTATAAAAAAAAAAAAGAAAATCAATAAAAATATTTTTTAAGTGAAAAAGATAACCACAGAATGGAAGAAAATCTTTGTCAATCATATACGTGATTTTAAAATTTTGTATTTAGAATATATATAAAAAAACTCTTGCAACTCAATAATAAAAAGACAAATAATCCAATTAAAAATAGGCAAAGGATCTGAATAGACATTTCTCCAAAGAAGATATACAAATGTCCAACAAGGATATGAAAAGAGACTCAATCTCATTAGCCATTACGGAAATTAAAATCAAAACCACAGTGAGATACCACTTCACACCCACTAGGATGATTCTAATAAAAAAACACAGGTAATCACAGTGTTGGTGAGGATGTGGAGAAATTGGAACTCAGACTTTGCTGATAGAAATGTAAAATGATACAACTGCTTGGAAAAGGTGTAGCAGTTCCTCAAAAGGTTAAATAGAGTCACCATATGACTCAGCAATTTCAATCCTAGCTATATACTCAAGAGAAATGAAACATACATCCACACAAAAATATATATAGCAATGTTCATATAGCAGCATCATTTATAATAGCCAAGAAGTGGAAACAACTCAAATGTCCATCAACAGATGAATGGATAAAAAGAATGCAGTATAGCCCTGGCTGGGCGGCTCACTTGGTTGGAGCATTGTCCTGTACATCAAAAGGGTGTGTGTGTGCCCTGGCCAGTTTGGCTCAGTGGTTACAGCATCAGCCCGAGGACCAAAGAATCACGGGTTTGATTCCTGGCCCTGGTCGGGGTTGTGCGGGAGGCAACCAATCAATGTGTCTGTCTCACATCGATGTTTCTCTCTCTGTCTTTCTCTCTCTCTCTCCCTCCCTCCCACTCTATCAAAAAAAAAAAAAATCAATGGAAAAATATCCTCGGGCCCTGGCCAGTTTGGCTCAGCGGTTAGAACGTTGGCCTGCAGTCCAGAGAGACCCGGGTTCGGTTCCCGCTAAGGGCATGTACCTCAGTTGCAGTTTGTCCCCGGCCCCGGTTGGGGTCGTGTGGGTGGCAGCCAATAGATGTGTCTCTCTCACATCGATGTTTCTCTCCCTCTCTTCCTCCCTCTCTCCTTCTTGCTAATTAAAAAAGAAAAGAAAAGAAAAGAAAAATATCCTCGGGTGAGGATTTAAAAAAAAAAAAAAGGGTGCAGCAATTCCCAGTCAGGGCACCTACCTAGGTTGCGGGTTCGATAGGTTGTGTGGGAGGCAACCTATCGATGTTTCCCTCTCACGTGGATGTTTTCCTTTCTCTCTCTTTCTCCCTTCCTTTCTCTTTAAAATCAATAAAAACATATCCTCAGTGAAGAGTAAAAGAAAAAAGTGCAGTATAATAATATCTATACAATGAAATATTCGGCAGTAAAAAAGAATGAAATGCTGTAACATGGATAAACCATGATAACATTAGGCTAAGTGAAGGAAGCCAGTTATGAAAGACCACATATTACATGATTCCACTGTCCAGAAGAGGCAAATCTACAGAGACAAAAAGATTACTGGTTACTTAGGACTAGGGTAGGTTAAAGGAGAAAAGGGAATGACAGCTAATGTGTGCAAGATTTCTTTTGGGATTAATGAAAATGTTCCAAAATTGCTTGGTTACACAATTCTTTGAATATACTAAAAACTATTGAATTATATACAAACATTAAGTGAGTGAATTCTAGGTATGTGAATTATATCTCAATAAAGCTGTTATTAAAAAACAAATATCAGACTTCTGAAATTACTAGATGGGGAGAAAGCTTGCCATAATCTATACTTTTTTTCTATGTGGCTACTTATTTGTACTTTCTTGTTTGAAAAGGAGTTGATGTGGCTTATAAAAGTGGCCAGAGTGGAACCTTAATTTTGCAAAATTTAAAATTCTTCTAGTTATCCACTTATAAAGATTAACAGTTTAAATTTGTGCTATACAAAGCAGTGCTACAGTTATGAAAGGTACAAAGACAAGGTGTTCCCAGTATTCAAAAGAAAAATCTAGAAAGAATGATATATAGAAACAGCTAACCATAATACTCAGCAGAACGAGGTAAATACTATAATAAAGGTAAAAGGAAAGTGTAATGGAAACCTAGCAAAAGAAGCAATTGATCCCCTCCTGTGGAAACTTTAAGTTCAAACACTAAGCTTCTCAAACCTAGTCCTTAATGAACTGAGTGCCATGACCAGCAGGGCCCAGCAAAAACCAATCTGCCTCCTTGAATCAGCACGTGGGTTACAACCTAATCACCAAAAGGGGTCACAGAGACTTGCTGTTGTCTATAACCCTTCTCCGGAGGAGCTCTATACTGAATTGAGTTGACCAGGCTGCATGGGGAAGCTGCTATTTATGGATAATGATAGTTCACTGATAGCTCTACCACCAACAAACATATAATGACCATTTCACATCTATTACATAGGGATTCCCATAGCCTCCCTGTATCTTGCTTTTTCTCATCTGAAGAAATACAAGAATGAAATGACTACAAAGCAGTTCCTACATAAAGCTGCTAAAAGAGCCCTGGCCAGTTTGGCTCAGCGGTTAGAGCGAGTCTCGGGATCCATTCCAGTCAAGGGCACATACCTTGGTTGTGGTTTGTCCCTGGCCCTGGTTGGGGTCGTTCGGGAGGCAACCAATCAATGTTTCTTTCTCTTTCTCTCTCTCTCTCTCTTACCTCTCACTCTCTCTCCCCCCTTCCCACTCTATCTGAAGATAAATGGAAACATATCCTCAGGTGACGATTAAAAAAAAAAAAAGCAGCTAAAAGAACACAATCATAATGAACTACAAAACCTGAAATGAATGCCATACTGAACTTATTTCTACATTTTTATATAAAATCATGAGTATGTTCCAATGTAGATCAACTGAACTAGCCTGAATCTTCAAACGAAGTGTTTTTGCTTTCTCTGGTAGTTGATCCCCCTCCCCATGTAAATTGTAGAATTTACTGGACAAAAGTAAATGAAAATTTACCTTACATAACCTTCTAATTACATGGAGATAAGCAGATTTATCCCTATGTCACTTCCAACTATATTATAAGTAAAGGTAAAAATAAATTCTAAATCACATACATTTTAAGTAGGTCAAGTAAAACATATTGAGGGAAAAGCTAATTAGGGTACATTAATTAATTACCTTTCAATTCCTTGACAAAGTAGTCTTTGAATTGGGTGAGCACTGTAATGCAGAGTGATGAGTTAAACAGACCTGAGTACATGCCTTTCTAGGTAAGTATCCATAAATACCTAGCACTTTTATTTCTATTTAGTAGACAATGAAAAGTATTTCTCTTTCCATTTTGAGAAACTATAGTGCAAGGCTTTTTGTTTTTGTTTTTTTTTTAATCCTCACCCAAGGATATTTTTCCATTGATTTTCAGATAGAGAAGGAGGGAGGGAGAGAGAGAGAAACATCGATGTGAGAGAGACACATCGATTAGTTGCCTCCCAAACCCGGGTGGAGATCGAACCAGCAACCCAGGTATGTCCCCTTGACCAGGAACTGAACCTATGATCTTCTGGTGCAAGGGTCATCGCTCCAACCACTGAGCCACACCTGCCAAAGCTGTTTTCTGACTTTTTTTAAAACTTCCAAAAATTCACTTTGATTTTTTTGTTGTTGTTAATCCTCACCTGAGGATATTCTTCCATTGATTTTTTTTTTTTTTTACTCTTCACCCAAGGATATTTTTCCATCTATCTTCAGATAGAGTGGGAGGGAGAGAGAGAGAGGAAGAAAGGGACACATCAACTGGCTGCCTCCTGCATGACCCTGACCAGGGCTGGGGACAAATTGCAACTGAGCTACATGCCCTTAACAGGAATTGAACACGAGACCCATTGGTCCATGGGGCTGATGCTCTAACCATTGAGCCAAACCAGCCAGGGCCACTTTTGATATTTTTTAACTAAAGAAAGCATTCAGGCCCTGGCCGGTTTGGCTCAGCGGTTGGAGCATCGGCCTGCGGTCCAGGGAGGCCCGGGTTCGGTTCCCGCTAAGGGCACGTACCTTGGTTGCAGTTTGTCCCCAGCCCCTGGTTGGGTCGTGCGTGAGGCAGCCACTCGATGTGTCCCTTTCACATCGATGTTTCTCTCTCTCTCTCTCTCTTCCTCTCCCTCCCACTCTGTCTGAACAAAAGATGGAAAAGTGTCCTTGGGTAAGGATTAAAAAATAAATAAAATAAAAAAAGAAAGCATTCAGGGACTGAGGCACTGCAAAAAAAATTATTTCTTTGGTCATAATCTACAAATAGTACATGAGAATACTATATCAAAGTTAAATATATAGAAGTTGATAACTGTAGTGTACTGTGGTATATAAAGAAATATTTCTATTCTTAGGAAACACATATTGAGATATTTAAAGGTTAAGGGCCAGGATGAATGTAACTTATTCTCAAACAGTTCAGAAAAAAAAGGAATATTATTTTATATAAAGAGAGAGCATGAACGAGAAAGTAAATGGAATAAAATGTTAACAGGTGAACCTGAATAAAGGACATACTGGGCGTTCTTTGTATTCTTATTTTTGCATCTTTTCTGTAAGTTTGAAATTATTTCCAAATAAAATATATTTTTTTAATTTTTAATTAAGAATCAAAATTAGTCCAGCCGGTGTAACTCAGGTCAACCCATGTACCAAGAGGTCGCCGGTTCAATTCCCAGTCGGGACAGATGCCCAAATTATGGGCCCAATCCCCAGTGGTGGGCATGCAGGAGGCAGCCAATCGATGTTCTCTCTCATCGATGTTTCTATCTCTCTCTTCCTCTCACTTCCTCTCTCTGTAAAATCAATAAAGGAAAAAAATTAAAAAAAAAAAAAAAAAAGAATCAAAATTAGGTATTTATTAAAACCAGGGAAGAATGACAGATCTCGGCCTTCATAGTCTATGCTGAGATTTGACTTTATGAAGGATGGCTTTAAATCAAAAATGAAAGAAAAGAAAAGCTAAAAGAATATTTGAACACATCTCCAGTGTGTGCTGGTGGGAGATGAGGCACATCTAATTATATAGGCAAAGTCAGAGGCCTCCAATCCTTTTTTTTTCTTTCATTTTTTTTATTCCTTACCCAAGGATTTTTTTCTATTTATCATTAGATAAAGTGGGAGGGAGGGAGAGAGAGAGAGAGAAACATCGATGTGATAGAGACATATAGACTAGCTCCCTCCCACATGACTCGGGCTGGAGATGAACCGAAACCAAGGTACATGCCCTTGACCAGAACTGAATCCGTGACTCATTGGTCCTTTAACCCCTGAGCCAAACTGGCCAGGGTGAGGCCTTCCATCCTTTTGATTCCAAATACCACAAAATCAGGAGCCAGCTATCTTTCCCCCATTTCAGGGTCAAGTTTTAAGTTTTGTTTGTTTTTTTCATTCCTATAATTTTATTTCATGAATGCTATATAAATGGAATAATATAGTATGTGTGGACTTGACTTTTTTTTCCACTCAGTATAATTCCCTTGAGACCATTCCAAGTTGTTCAATCGTTTGTTCCTTCTTATTGCTATGTCAAGTTTTAACCAACATTCTGTCTGAAACCCTGACCAAAGACTATCTTACTACTGTAACCCAAACATACAGTACAGTGCCTGGTACATATATAATAAATGTGTTCATTCAACAAATACTGATTGAACATCTACTTATTCTAGGCCTTTGTATCTTCCATCCATAAAAAATGGGGCTAAAATAGCCCTGGCTGGTTTGGCTCAGCGGTTAGAGCGTCAGCCCGCAGACCAGAGAGTCCCGGGTTCAGTTCCCACTAGGGGCATGTACCTTGGTTGCAGTTTGTCCCTGCCTGGGTTGGGGTCATGTGGGTAGCAACCACTCGATGTGTCTCATGTCGATGTTTCTCTCTCTCTTCCCCCCTCTCTCCCTCCCACTCTATCTGAAGATAAATGCAAAAATGTCCTCAGGTGAGGATAACAAAAAAGAAAAAATTTTTTTAAAAAATGGGGCTAAAATAGTATATATATATATCCTATGAGGATTAAAGAGTTAATATGTGGGAACTTAAAACAGCATATGACACATAGCAATCAATAAATATTAACTGTTAGCTATAGGTGCTATAGCTAGATGCCAGAGACAGTAACAAGACAGTCCAGTGGGCAATTCAAATAAGCAAAACATACAATACTACAGTAGTAGTTAAATACGGTAAAAGAGAAAGTATTTTCTCTTTTTCAAGTAGAATTTACATTCAATATTATTTTGTATTAGTTTCAGGTGTACAACATAGTAGTTAGACAATCATATACTTTACAAAGTGGTCCCCCGTGAAATTTCAGGTACCCACCTGGCACTGTACATAGTTACTACAATATTATTGACTATATTCCCTACACTGTACTTTATATCCCCGTTACTATTTTGTAACTACCAATCTGTACTTCTTAATCCCTTCACCTTTTTCACCCAGATCCCCAATCCCCTTCCCCTGTGGAAACCATCAGTCTGCTCTCCGTGTCTCATTCTGTTTCTACTTTGTATGTTTGCTTATTTTGCTCTTGAGATTCACATATAAGTGAAATCATATAGTACTTGTCTTTCTCTGTCTGAATTATTAAAGATAAAATTATTTTAAAAGGTGAATGTTGTCCACACCAAGACACATCATCATCAAAATGCCAAAGGCTAAATACAAAGAGAGAATCTTAAAAACAGCAAGAGAAAAGCAGTTTGTAATCTACAAAGGAGCTCCCATAAGACTGTCAGCTGATTTCTCAAAAGAAACTTTGCAGGCCAGAAAGGAGTGGCAAGAGATACTCAAAGTGATGAAAGGCAAGGACCTACAACCAAGATTACTCTATCCTGCAAAGCTATCATTTAGAATCAATGGACATATAGTTTCCCAGACAAGAAAAAGCTAAAGGAGTTCATCACCACCAAACCAATATTATATGAAATGTTGAAGGGTGTTCTTGAAGGAGAAGAAGAACAAAAATATGAACAATAAAATGGCAATTAATACGTATCTATTAACAATTGAATCTACAAACAAAATGAGCAAACAGAACAGAAACAGACTCCTAGATACAGAGAACTTTTTGTTGCTTGCCAGATGGGCGGGGGCTGGCGGGATGGAGGGTGGGAGGAGATAAACCAAAGAACTTCTATGTATATATGCATAACCAATGGACACCGGACAATAGTGTGGGAAGTCAGGAGGGGGATGGCATTGGGGAGGAGGGGGTCAATGGGGAAAAAAAGGGGGGACATCCATAATACATTCAAAAATAAATAAATCAAAAGGTGAATGTTTTGGTAAATGTTTATATCTTTTTTTTTTTAAAGAGCGAGACAAAGAACAGGGTACCATGGAGCACAAAATAAGGGCACTAAATCTAGAGAGAGGCAAGGAAGACAAGATATATGGTGTCCCAGACTAAAGGGACAACGGGTATTTAAAACAGAGGGAGGGAGAGGAGGGGGAGGTAGGAGGGAGAGAAGGGGAGGAGAGAGAGAGAGAGAGAGACAGAGAGAGAGAGAGAGAGAGAGAGAGAGAACGTCCAAGAGAGAATTAAAAGAAATGCCGGGCACATGGGGAGCATGAGGTAGAGAAAAGCAGTTCATTTTAGCTACATGTCATCTCCTGTGTAATCACCCCAATATTGCTCTGAGCTGTCTCCCCAACAAACCATCTTCTTATTGCTAATCATTCCATTATGTCCTCTGGAGCTTCCTCCCTGATCCTTCTCCCCATATTCTAATTAAACAAACTATTTTATAACTTTTATATCTTCCCAGAAAGTGTTTTTTTCCCTGCTTCCTAGACTTCTCTGAAATCTGGCTCTCCATTATGGTCATTACTAACCTTGCAGCCTTCTTTCTTGAAAGGCTGCTCATTTTTCTCATGCATTCTGAGTCTCTGTTCTTTCTTAGCTCTGAGTTTTCCTAAAAGGACCTCTTTTCCTTCATCCACACCTTAAAACTTATATTTTCCTGGCTGTCTTTTTATTCTGTCCTCTTATCTACTCCCACAACTTCAAATAATATCTACACTCTGCTCCCAAAATAATATTTCTAACTACAGGGACTTTTCTAAATTTCTGACTATCCAACAGAAGACACCGAATATGTGTCAAGCACTGGAGCAGGCACAGTGAATTAATATGGCTATACTTTAATGTGGTTATAAATCACCCAGAGATCTTGTAAAATGTAGAATATGGTTTGCTAGGTATGGCTTGGAGCCTGGAATTCTGCATTTCAAACAAGCTTCCAAGTGATGCCAATGCTGCTGGTCCAAACTGAGTAGCAAGGAGCTTAAAGATGACTCTCTTGCCCTGGCCAGTTTGGCTCAGCAGTTAGAGCGTCAGCCCACGGACCACAGAGTCCCAGTTTCGATTCCCACTAAGGGCACAAACTTGGGTTGCGGTTCATTCCGGCCCTGGTTGGGGTTGTGCAGGTGGCAACTGATCAATGTGTCTCTCTCACATCAATGTTTCTCTCTCTCTTCCTCCTTCTCTCCCTCCCACTCTATCTGAAAATAAATGCAAAAATGTCCTCGGGTGAGGATAAAATAAATAAATAAATAAAAATGCAAGTAGAGTACAGTAGATTAAATACATGTGATTCTTAGCCTGGCCAGTGTGGCTCAGTGGTTGAGCATCGACCCATGCACCAAGAGGTCACCAGTTCCGGTCTCGGTCAGGGCACATGCCCAGGTTGTGGGCCCAGTCCCCAGTGGGGGACATGCAGGAGGCAGCCAATCAATGTTCTCTCTCATCGATGTTTCTATCTCTCTCTCCCTCTACCTTCCATTCTAATAATCAATAAGGGAAAAGAAAATTAAAAAAAAAATACATGTGATTCTTCACTCCCTCTCTAAATCACTCCAAACTGGCAATATAATATATTTTTAAAGTTATGAACATATAATAGCAAAGATATCAAGGGATGAAACAACAGCAGAGGATAGCAACAAAACTTTAATACAGGAAAAGCAACCAGATGAATCTGACTTGGTGGAGTGTAAAAACTGAAACCTCAGCCTGAAGAGAGAAAAGTACAATAAAAAAAATGTTTTTAATCTGACTCACACCCCAGTACTCTGGAAAGACCAAGAACTGGGGGCACAATGCATCTCTGAAGGGAGGATTGAAGGATGGGGCTGAAAACTGGAGGATTGGCTGAAAGTCTACAGAAAGAGTATTTCTCCTCCCCAGTACCCAAGCAACCAGGCAACCACCCCCTCCCCCACCCTAGACAAAGGCTGCCTGTCAACTCATCACTCCATAGAAACAATTAAAGAGGCTTTGAACTGGAAAACATTAAGCACAGCTGGGACTAGGGGTAAGTCCCTAATTGAAAACAGAATTTAGAAGTCTACTAAACAGGTAAATGTCCCAACACCCTCCCCCACCTCAGTTCTCTGAACACTGACCCACCAAGCGTATATACCATCAGGCAGAATTGAGGGAGATTTTTCTCTGGAAAAACTGACAAGATCCTCCCAAAAGACCTAAAAATACCAATGAAAAAGATATTCATTATTTTATCACCTTTCAGTGAAGGCCTCTAGTTAACACGTCCTGCCCACTTACTTGGGCCTTCCAATTATCTTTTTTTTTTAATTGATGAGAGACACACAGAGAGAGACAGAGATTTTGTTGTTCTATTTATTTATACGTTCATTGGTTGATTCTTTTTTTTTTCCTTATTGATTTTAGAGAGAGCGCAAGGGAGAGAGAGAGATAGAAACATCAATGAGAGAGAACATCGATTGGCTGCCTCCTGCATGCCCCCCACTGGCATTTGGCCCACAACCTGGGCATGTGCCCTGACTGGGAATCAAACCGGCAACCTCTTCGTGCATGGGTCAATGCTCAACCACTGAGCCACACTGGCTGGGCATCATTGGATGATTCTTGTATATGCTCTGACAGGGAATCAAAACCAAAACCTTGGTGTATCAGGACAACATGCTAACCAACTAGCAACCCAGCCAGGGCTCCAATTAGCTTTTTAATATCTCATTCTTTTTTTTTTTTCCTTTATTTATTTTAGAGAGAGGAAATGAGAAGGAGAGATAGAAACATCAATGAGAGAGAACACTGATTGGTCGCCTCCTGCATGCCCCCCACTGGAGATTGGGCCCACAACCTGGGCATGGTCCTGACTGGGAATCAAACCAGTGACCTCTTGGTGCATGGGTTGACGCTCAACCACTAAGCCATACTGGCCAGACTAATATCTCATTCTTGAATAAGAACTAGGCCTTTAAAAAGGAAAGAAATTCTGGCCCTGGCCAGTTTGGCTCAGCGGTTAGAGCGTTGGCCTACGGTCCAGAGAGATCCGGATTCGGTTCCTGCTAGGGGCATGTACCTCGGTTGCAATTTGTCCCTGGCCCTGGTTGGTCGTGCGGGAGGCAGCCACTCGATGTGTCCCTTCCGCATCGATGTTTCTCTCTCTCTCCCTCCCACTCTATCTGAACAAAAAATGGAAAAATGTCCTCGGGTGAGGATTAAAAAAAAAAAGGAAAGAAATTCTGCCCAGCTGGTGTGGCTCAGTAGTTGAGCATCGACCAATGCATGAAGAGGTAGCAGGTTTGATTCCCAGTCAGGGCACATGCCCAGGTGTGGGCCTGATCCTCAGTAGGGGGTGTGAAGGAGGTGGCCAATTGATGTTCTCTCTCATCAATGTTTCTATCTCTCTCTCCCTCCTTCTTCCCCTCTCTCTAAAATCAATAAAGAAAAAAAATTAAAATCAACATCCTTGTCAATTCAGAATTGATATTGAAGAGATAAAAAATTATTTTTAAAAAATAAATAAAAAGGAAAAAGCCCTGACCAGTTTGGCTCCACGGTTAGAGTGTCCATCTGAGGACCAATGAGTCACAGGTTTGATTCCAGTCAAGGGCACATACCTCAGTTGCGGTTTGTCCACAGCCTGGTCGGGGTCATGCAGGAGGCAACCAGTTGATGTGTCTCTCCCACATCAATGTTTCTCTCTCTCTCTTTTCCTCCCTCCCTCCCACTCTATCTGAAATAAATGGCAAAATATCCTCGGGTGAGGATTTTTTAAAAAAATGAATGAAATAAATAAATAAAAAGGGAAAAAATTCTAACCACATGCTATACATGGATGACCTTTAGAGACACATCTTCATAAAGACATTAAGAACACTGAAGAAATAAGCCAAGCACAAAAGGACAAATATTATACGGTTTCCCCTATATGAGGTTCCTAAAGTATTCAAATTCATAGAGACTGAAAACAGAATGGTGGCTGCCATGGGGTGAGGAGGTGGGGGAAGCAAGTGGGGAGTTAGTGTTTAATGGGTGTAGAATTTCAATTAGGTAAGATGATAAAGTTCTGGAGATGGAGCATAGTGATGGTTGCGCAACAATGTAAATATACTTAATGCTTCAAAACTGTATGCTTAAAAATAGTTAAAATGATACATTTTATATTATGTATATTTACCACAGTTACAATATGAAAGAACAAACCAAAAGACATTTGAAGAAAGCCATCAACTTCAAAACTAAATATCAGTATACATAAAATACAGGGAACAGAATAACAAGTTAAATGACATCATTAGGAAACAATCAGGCAAATCAAGAATACAGGACATTCAACAAGCCAGGTGATTTGGACTCTTTTAAAGTCAATATCATTTTAAAAAGTGACTAGAAGCTATTCTAGAAAACAAACAAAAGCAAGATTCAATGCCAATTTTAGTGGGATTCTGATTCAGAAACACAGCTATATAAATATTATGGAAGCAATTCAAATCACTTCTATATGTATCAGATATTAAAATTATTTTTTATTTTATTTTTATTTTTTAATCCTCACCTAAGGATACTTTTCCATTGAACTTCAGATAGAGTGGGAGGGAGGAGGGAGGAAGAGAGAGAGAGAGAGAGGAACATAAATGTGAGAGAGACACATCAACTGGTTGCCTTCCACATGATCCCGACCAGGGCTGGGGATGAACCACAACCAAGGTACACGCCCTTGGCCAGAATCAAACCAAGACTCATTGGTCCAAGGGCTGACACTCTAACCGCTGAGCCAAACAAGCCAGGGCTAAAATTATTATTAATAAATGTCTAATCACTATGTTGTACACATGAAATTAATATAATATTGTATATCAACTATAATTTAAAAATAAATAATTCAAAAGTTTTTAAGCCCTGGCCTGTTTGACTCAGCGGTTGGAGCGTTGGCCCACAGACCAATGAGTCATGGGTTCGGTTCCTGTCAAGAGCACGTACCTCGGTTGCAGTTCGTCCCCGGCGCTGGTCGGGTCGTGTGACACAGAGGCAACCAGCCGATGTGGCTCTATCACATTGATGCTTCTCTCTGTCTCTCTTTCTCTCCCTCCCTCTCAATCTATCTGATGATAAATAGAAAAATATCCTCGGGTGAGGAATAAAAAATAAAAATAAAAAGGTTTTTAAAAGCCCTGGCCGGTTTGGTTCAATGGTTAGAGCATCGGCCGGGGGACCAAAGAGTCTCGGGTTCAATTCTAGTCAAGGGCACGTACCTCGGTTGTGGGTTGGTCCCCAGCCCTGGTTGGGGTCATGCAGGAGGCAATCAATTGATGTGTCTCTCTCACATTGATGTTTCTCTCTCTCTCTCTCTCTCTCTCCCCCCTCCTCCCTCCTTCCCTCCCACTTTGTCTAAAGGTAAATGGAAAAATATCCTCAGGTGAGGATTGAAAAAAAAAAGTTTTAAGAAAACATTAAAGAAGACCGAAACATAAAAAGGAAACAGGAGTAAACAAAGAATTCAAGGAAAATTTCACAGACATAAAAAAATATAATATCCTCAGAAATATAAAAGGAAATGCTCTATGAAACACAAACAAGATCTATAATAAAGTAACATTAAAGAACAGGAGCCCTGCCCTGGCCAGGTTGCTCACTTGGTTGGAGCATCATCCCATACACCAAAAGGATGCAGGTTTGATTCCCAGTCAGATTACATACCTAGGTTGTAGGTTCAATATCCGCCCAGTTGGGGCACATATGGGAGGCAACCCATCAATGTGTCTCTCTCACATCGATGTCTCTCTCTCTTTCCCTTCCTTGCTCTCTAAAAATCAATAAAGAACAAGAGCCTTTATATATTAAAATTATAATAGAGGTTTAAAAAAAAAAATCAATTGACAAACTGGCAGATAAACTTGAGAAAATCTCCCAGATGTAGAACAAAAGAGAAAATACTGAAAAATAGAAGATAAGAGATTCTGAGGATAAACCAAGAAGATCCAACATTGAAGTAACAGAAGTTACAGAAAGCAGGGGGAAATTTTTTTTTAAATAAATAAGAAAAAATTTTCAGAAATGAAGGACATACATTTCCAGAATGAAAGTACCCAGAGCGTGCCACACAATGAATAAAAAAGACCCACATCAAGGCATATCTATGTGGAATTTCACATCAGGGATAAAGAGAAGGTCCTAAAATCCATCTATCAGAAGGAGAGAAAAAAGTCACAAAGGACTAAGGCCTGGAATATCTTTAGATTCCTTAACAGCAACACTAGAAACTAAAGACACTAGAGAAACACCTTCAAATTCTGAGGGAAAATGATTTTTCAATCTAAAATTATATAACCCATCAAATTATCACTTTTGCACATATGAGGGTAGAACTGACATTTTCAGTCATACAAAGTCTCAAACAACTTAACTCTTTTGCCACACTTTCTTAGGAAGCCCCTGAAAGATGTACCAAAATGAAGAAGTAAACCTAGGAAAGAAGAGGGTGTAGGATTCAGGAAAATGAAGGCCAACACAGGAGAGAAGCAAAGGCAATCCCCAGGATAATGGTGACAAGAAATACCAGGATGACAGTCCAGAACAATAGTGGGATTCTAGCAAGAGAATGAAAGGAGACTTAGGGTATGTTGAAAGAAAAAAATTAAAATAATAGATTATCTTATGTTTAACCATGCTGAGATGAGTTTTGTAGTTCTGTCAAAGAGTATGAGGATAATATTGTCATGAGGACATTTTTTAAAAATCAGGCAGCCCAGCTGGTGTGGCTCAGTGGTTGAGCATTGACCCATGGACCAAGAGGTCACTGGTTCGATTCCCAGTCAGGCACATGCCCAGGTTTGGGGCTCAATCTCCAGTAAGGGGTGGGCAGGAAGATATCTCTCTCTCTCTCTCCCTCTCCCTTCCTCTCTCTCCAAAAATCAATTAAAACATTTTTTTTTTAAATCAAGCAAATTTTTAAAAACTAAAGCAATAATTAATTCCAAATAATTATATAAGAAAATATATTTATTCATACATTAATGGCTTGTCTGTGAACACTATTTACATGATATAATAGTGCAAATACTAAAAGATAATTTAAGAAACGATTAAAATTATATAAATATGTTGGGAAAATAGTAAAGGGAAAGTGTGTATTGTATAGCATAAAAGAACTATCCCCAACGTCCTTAGAAGGATAAACATCAAAAAGTAAAAACAATATTAAAATAGTAGTATAAGCATATTATGAAAAATAAGAAAGTAAAAACCAAGGGGAAAAGCTAAAAGAGTTAAGTGGTGCCTTTGTAGACTAGAAATTGGGGGTTTGAGCAGTACAACAGGGTACTGCTGTTATTTTCACTATAAACCTTGAAGTAAATCTTTTTTTGTTGTTGTTAATCCTTACCTGAGGATATTTTTCCATTGATTTTTTTAGAGACTGGAAAGAAGGGAGGGAAGAAGGGAGAGAGAGAGAGAGACATCAATGTGACAGAGACACATCCACTGGTTGCCTCCTGCAAGAACTGCACTGGGGCCAGGGATCGAACCTGCAACCCAGCCCTGGCCAGTGTGACTCAGTGGTTAAGCATTGACCCATGCACCGAGAGGTCACTGGTTCGATTCCCAGTCAGGGCACATGCCCAGGTTGCGGGCTTGATCCCCATTAGGGGGCGTGCAGGAGGCAGCCAATCAATGTTCTTCTCTCATTGATGTTTCTATCTCTCTCCCTTCTTCTCTCTCTCTAAAAATCAATAAAAACATATCTAAAAAACAAAAACAAATAAAACCCTGCAACCCATGTACGTGCCCTTGACCAGAATCAGACCCACGAGTTTGGTCCACCGGCCAATGCTCTAATCCCTGAGCCAAACCGGCCAAGGCTTGAAGTAAATCTTTTGACTTTTTAAACTATGACCTTGTATTGCTTTGATGAAAATAAAAACCAAATTAAAGGAAAATTAGAGTTTATTCTGGTTGTGCCACTTAAACTAGATCAGGTAAATTATCACACCTCTTTAAGCCTTATTTATGTTCAATGACAATGTTAAAAACCAACTTGTATAGGCTACCAAGAACTGATTGATACATTTGCAAGCCACTGTTATACACAGTCATTATTAAAAATTAAATCATAGCCCTGGTCAGTGTGGTTCAGTGGTTAGAGTGTTGGCCTGAAGACCAAAGGGTTGCTGGTTCGATCCTGGCCCTGGTTGGGGCACGTACAGGAGGCAAACTAATCAATGTCTCTGTGTGTCTCTCTCCCCCGCCGCCCCTACACACTCTATAAAAAAAAAAAAAAAAATCAATGAAAATAATATCTTTGAGTGAGGATTAACCAATAAATGAATAAATAAAATAAAAATTAAATCATATAAATGCAGTTAAATGTGATTAAAGGTAATAAACATTGGAGACTTCCGGTCAAGATGGCAGCATAGGTAAACGCGGTATCACCTCTTCCCACAACCACATCAAAATTACAACTAAACCACAGAACAACCATCATTCAAAACCACCTGAAATCGAGCTGAATGGAAGTCCTACAACTACAAAATTAAAGAGGCCACATTGAGACTGGTGGGAGGGGAGTAGGCGCAGACGTGCTGGTCCCGTACCCACATGTGGCGGATAAAATCAGGAGGGATACCTCGCCTCTGAAGGAGCCTGAGGAGTGAGGGGTCCCCGTCCCACACCAGGTGCCCAGCTCAGGGTTCCAGTGCCAGGAAGAGAAGTCCCCATCACTTCTGGCTTTAAAACCAGCAGAAACTGAGACTGAGGGAGGCTGAGGCTGCTGAAGCCCCAGGGAGCTCCTCTTAAAGGGCCCGAGCACAGACTTACTCTGACTCACTCCTTCCAGGCTCCAGCGTGGGGAAGGCAGCTCGAAAGGCACCAGAGACATATGGGGAAGAACTGAGTTGTCTGGCTTTGGGGCGAGGGCTGGAGAGGCAGCTTTGTCCTGTACAGACATGCTGGTGGAGGCCGTTGTTTCTTTGGTGAGCCCTTCCCCCACAGGGCAGGCAGACAGCCACCATATCTGGGACTCCAGCAACCTGGCTCACACTGTTTGCCCCGCCATGGTGATTCCCTGAGGCCCTGCCCCACCCAATGCTCAGGCCTACCCAAGCTGTTCCCAGTGGCTTTACCATAGGATTGCCCTGTCTTGGCTCCTATTTCAGATTTTTCTAAATGCTCTCAAAAAAGCAGCATCTGGTTTCAGCCAGCCCCATACCTCTCGTTAAGTGGCCCCAGGCCTGGCACTAGAAGCAGCCAGCCTTGGTTCACAACTTGGCTTTGCCTGGGCACCTCCAAGCCCAGCACAAGAAGCAGCCATCTGCAGACCGCTTTGTAGCTTATGCCTGGTGTTCCCAGGTAGAACACAGGCAGTGGCTGACCTTGCCCCAGAGCCAGCACACCCAGTGGACAGCTTCAGAACACTGCAAAGCACCATCACCCAACCACCTCCACAAGTGACCCACTCAAGGAATGGACTCAGTGGGTACCAGAGCCTTGCTGAAGTAAGTCTTGCTCTGTGTGGTGGACCCCTGCACAGCTGATCATCCAAGCAATCAAGACTCAATTTCAACAGAAGTGTGTAAAGTCCACACGAGGGGTGCACCTCGAGGGCCCATCTGGGAGATCAAGGAGGCTGTGCCACTGGACCCTACAGGACACCTACTACAATAGGCCACCCTAGGAAGCCCAGGACAAACACAGAGAGGCAGCCAAAATGAGAAGACAAAGAAACACGTCCCAAATGAAAGAACAGAACAAAACTCCAGGAAAAGAACTAAGTGAAATGGAGATAAGCAACCTAACAGGTGCAAGTTCAAAGCACTGCTTATAAAGATGCTCAATGAACTTAGTGAGGACTTCAGAGAACTTAGTGAGGGCCTCAAGAGCATAAAAAAGGACCAGTCAGAAATGAAGAAGGCACTAACTGAAATAAAGAATAATTTACAGAGATTCAATAGTAGAGTAGGTAAAGCCAAGAAGCAAACCATCGATTTGGAATATAAGGAAGCAAAAAACACCCAATCAGAACAGCAAAAAGAAAAAAGAATCCAAAAAAATGAGGAGAGTGTAAGGAGCCTCTGGGATAACTTCCAGTGTACCAACATTCGAATCATGGGGGTGCCAGAAGGAGAAAAGAGAGAGCAAGAAATTGAAAATCTATTTGAAACAATAATGACAGAAAACTTCCCTAACTTGATGAAGGAAACAGACATACAAGTCCAGGAAGCACAGAGAGTCCCAAACAAGATGAACCCCAAGAGGCCCACACCAAGACACATCATAATCAAAATGCAAAAGGTTCAAGACAAAGAGAGAATCTTAAAAGCAGCAAGAGAAAAGCAGTTAGTTACCTACAAAGGAGCTCCCATAAAACTGTCAGCTGATTTCAAAAGAAACTTTGCAGCCCTGGCCGGTTTGGCTCAGTGGTTGGAGCATCGGCCCACAGTCCAGACAGGCCCGGGTTCGGTTCCCACTAAGGGCACGTTCCTCGGTTGCAGTTTGTCCCCGGCCCTGGTTGGGGTCATGTGAGTGGCAGCCAGTCGATGTGTCTCTCTCATATCGATGTTTCTCTCTCTCTCTTCCTCCCTCTCTCCCTCTCGCTCTATCTGAAGATGAATGCAAAAAAAAAAAAGAAACTTTGCAGGCCAGAAGGGAGTGGCAAGAAATATCCAGAGTGATGAATAGCAAGAACCTACAACCAAGATTACTCTATCCTGCAAAGCTATCATTTAGAATCAATGAACATATAGTTTCCCAGACAAGAAAAAGCTAAAGGAGTTCATCACCACCAAACCACTATTATATGAAATGTTGAAGGGTCTTCTTGAAGAAAAAGATTAAAAATATGAACAAACAAAATGGCAATAAATACATATCTATCGAAAATCAAATCTACAAACAAAATGAACATGCATAACAGAAACATTCTCATACAGAAAACATTTTGTTGGTTGCCAGATGGGATGAGGGTTGGGAGAATGGGTGAAAAAAGTGAAGGGATTAAGAAATACAAATTGGTTGTTAGACTGACAAACCTCAAAGGGAAGGGGGGGGTGGGGAGAAATAAAGCAAAGAACTTATATGCATATATGCATAACCAATGGACACTGACAACAGCGTGGGGAAAGGCAGGAGGAGGGCAGGAGCAGGGAGGAGGAGGTCAATAGGGGAAAAAGGAGGAACATCTGTAGTACATTCAACAACAAAGATAAGTTTAAATATATGTATATATAACATTTTAATATTCTCTAGGGGAGGAAGACCTTTCCAACTATTACACAAAATCAATAAATCATAAATGAAAAAAACTAATATAGTTTACCACATAAAAAATTTTTTAAAAGGTAATAAACACTAAAAATTCATCACTTCATTAAATTTTACTATATTTTATTTAAATATCTATGCCTTTAAAATTATTTACATCTATTGTATTTATATAATAAAAATATTTTGTGCTACTGCACATCTCTTTCAAACTTTGCATTCAGTAAATCACATTGGTAGTTTAAAGTCAGATTAGTGGGGTTATTTACACTTCAAAAATGAGCAAACCCGCCCTGGTCGGTTTGGCTCAGCGGCTGGAGTGTCGGCCTGCAGACCAGAGAGTCCCGGGTTTGGTTCCCACTAGGAACACGTACCAAAAAAAAAAAATCAGCAAACCCTACAAATCAGAGCTTGATTTATTGTTGTATTGATTACCTACCAGGGGTCAGCAAACTATGGCCCTCTGCCTATTTTTGTACAGTGCAAAGAATGGTTTTTGTATTTTTATTTTTTTTTTATTTATTTTATTTTTTAGATAGAGTGGGAGAGAGAGAGAGGAAGAGAGAAAGAAACATCGACGTGAAAGGGACACATTGAGTGGCCGCCACCCGCACAACCAACCAAGGCCGGGGACAAACTGCAACCGAGGTACATGCCCTTAGCGGGAACCGAACCTGGGTCTCTCTGGACCACAGGCCGACGCTCTAACCACTGAGCCAAACCAGCCAGGGCGGTTTTTGTATTTTTAAATGGTTGGAAACACAGGCACACAAAAGGAATATGCAACACAGACCATGTGGCCTACAAAGCCTAACTAATATTGGGCTCTTTACAGAAAAAGTGTATCCATCCCTGATCTAGATTTAAGAATGAGATAGATAAAATGTTAGAAGAAATTAAATGGTGTTCAAAAACAAATACATTTTCCTCACCAAACCTGTTACTCCTATCTGCTCTATCCTATTAAAGGGCATCACTATGCATTTGTAAAAACTCACAGACCTGTACACCAAAGAGAATAAATTTTACTATGTGTAATTCTTTTAAAATAAAGATGTATTGGTCCAACTACTTAGAGATTCTGATTTGGTTGATCCAGAATGAGACTAGGGCATCTGTGGGGTTGTTTTTTTTAAACACAACTGGTCATTTTGATTTAAAAACAACAACAATCTAGGATGAGAACCCTGTTCCTAATCCCAAAAATGTCTCTGACTTCTATCTCTACAGATTTCCCGTTTATTCCAGTACTCCCCCTGTTCTTTCACCTCTATGACAGCTTCAATTCCTCTAACTCATTACTTCCTATACGATGCTGGTCTACCCTCCTTCTCTATGTCAATTAATGTCCTCATTTCTTTTGTCCCTTTTATCCTACCAACTACAACTGCCTGGCAAGGCTACAACCACAGCTCAATCCATTTTCATGCCTTTTCTGTTCTCTCCTTAGGATACTAGATGGGGGGGGGGGGGGGGGGGGGCTATATCATCTTCAGTTTGGTTTCACTAGTAATGATCTCCAATCACAGTACCTCAACAAGATCCAAAAATCTTTCCCTATATTCCTCTCTCTCTAACTCCTCACTATGGCTATGTCAAACCTTCTCACCTTCCTCAAACACCATATTCCACCTCTCTTCACTCACTTTTAGGAGACTCCATTTCACTTCCCACATAACAGAGAAAATAAAGATTGTGAGCAGAACTATTTCAGTTTTCTGTTCACCTATAAATGTATGTGCATCTACACCCATTTCTCCTTTTTTTTCTTTTTTGTTAATCCTCACCCAAGGATATGTTTCCATAGATTTTTAGATAAGAGTGGAAACGAGGGAGGAAGGGAGAGAGAGAGAGAGAAACATCGATGTGAGAGAGACACATCGATTAGTTGCTTCCCACAAGACGGAATCGAACACGAGACCCTTTGGTCTATAGGCCAACACTCTAAGGCTGAGCCAAACCAGCCAGAGCCATTTCTCCTTTCTTATCTATAATAAATTAGTCCCTCTACCAAATGCTCTGGATCTCACCTCCTTTTATCACTGGAGGACTACAGTCCTCCTGTACCCTATTCCTACTCTCTAGCCTCTCCTGCTTTGCAGGCTCCTTTCCTACAAGCTTGTAAATATGCCCAAAGAACTCAACTATAACCCCTGATAGAAGTGGTTCTTTTGGGTTATAAACTCTTTTGAAGAGCTAATAAAAGCTTCAAGACTTCTCTCCTGACAAAATGTACATATACACACAGTTTGGCATAATATTGAGGAAGAGGGGTCCATAAATCCAGGTTAAGAACCCATACCCTATAACTTCCATTATCTTTTCTCCTCTATACCCAAGCTTTTCAAAGAGCTGTACAATGCCTCTCTCCACTTAAATTCCCTCCTCAGTCTATTGCAATCCTGCCTCCCAACCTCAAAACTCCACTGAAACCATTCTTGCCAAGGTCAGTGACCCTGTTGCTAAATTTAGTAGACACTTCTCAGCCTAAGCTTATCTGCACCATTTGATACTGCTAATAATTCCCTCCTTTTTGAAACACCCTCTTTATTCAGTATCTGAGACCCTACACTCTTCTATACTTCTACCTCTCTGGCCGTTCTGTCGAAACCTGTCATAGGCCCCCTACTCCACCTAACTGGTTCTTTGGGTTTTCACTGGTTTTCTGTGAAGTTCCTGAGTATAAGAGTAATAAATAAACCCTTTTTCCTGTTAATCTGGTATATGTCAGTTTAATTTACAGTCCCCAGTAACTGAATCTATGAGGATAGAGGAAAAGTTTTTTTCTCCCTTACACTCAGCAAAGGTGACAGAGTAGGCTCCAAAAATATTTATTAGCCATTCACAGGATCTTTCAGTTATCATTAAACCAGAGCTAGGTAACATACACAAAACCAAAATGGCAAGCATAAAAGCAGTCATCTCTGTATTAGGAAAAAAAAATCCCTCTGACTTTGGGCCTAGTTACTGGTAGTTTACTGATAGGTTAGTAAAACTAAAGATGGTAATCTAGTAAATGAGAAATTGTCTTTAATTTCATAAAGAAAAAGAAGAAATAAACTACTAATTCCTGTTCAGTTAACTCATTAAACTACAGTTACTGGTTCTGCTCAATCAACTGAAAGAAATAAAAGGCCCTGACCAGTTTGGCTCAGCAGTTAGAGCATCAGCCTGTGGACCAAAGGGTCAAAGGGGTCATAGGTTCGACTCCCGGTCAAGGGCACATACCTGGGTTGCAGGTTCAATCCCCAGCCCCAGTCAGGGTGGTGCAGGAGGCAACCAATCAATGTTTCTCTCTCTGTCTCTCTCTCTCCCTCCCTCCCCCTTCCACTGTATCTAAAAATCAATGGAAAAATATCCTTGGGTGAAGATTAACAAAAGAAAGAAAGAAAAGAAAGAAAAGAAAGAAAAGAAAGAAAAGGAAGGAAGGAAGGAAGGAAGGAAGGAAGGAAGGAAGGAAGGAAGGAAGGAAGGAAGGAAGGAAGGAAGGAAGGAAATGGCAATGCTCTCTTAACATCTCCGTCTTTCTCAACTTCTTACATTTTAAAAAATTCTAACATTTACCCTCCAAATAGTAAATCTTATCTTCTACAAATATCCTTGACATAAAAATTCTGTTTCAGAAGTGTTTCATTCATATAAACCATTGTTATATGGTATTGAGAGTATTGTATACTAAGTACATAAAGAGAGTATCCTGTTAAATGTTGTGAAATGTAAAAGATTTATCAAAGACACATGACAAACCTATATTTCTTTTTTTTTAAACCTAAAATATTTCATCAGATAATAAATCCTGACTACTTGAATAGAAAATTTTAGCCATGGTACCCTGACCACACTAGTAGAAAGGTATT
This sequence comes from Tadarida brasiliensis, assembly GCA_030848825.1. Taxonomy (NCBI): domain Eukaryota; kingdom Metazoa; phylum Chordata; class Mammalia; order Chiroptera; family Molossidae; genus Tadarida; species Tadarida brasiliensis. The sequence continues at coordinate 34,137,305 of CM061264.1, forward strand.
CTGAACTTTTGGAAACATTAAACCAGCCTTTATTAACCACCACTAAGGAAACAGGGAACAAAACAAACAACAACAAAAAAATTCCCAGTACAGATATTTGTGAATAACCAGAAATTATACAAGATTTTAAATACAGAAATAATAAAACAATAATTTTATTAAAATACATTTCCTAAACTCACAAATATATTTTATTTTAGAGGAATAAAAATTAAAAGAATTAGAACTACACTGGATGTTATAATGTGATAATCTTAGATATAGAAAAATGCTTAGGAAAAAATGACTGGTTGATCAGGCTATTCAAAGGGGAAGAAAAACAACTGTCTTCAGGGGAAAGAAAAAAATTAATTTAAATTACATCTTCAGCTTTTTAAAACCCTAAAAATAAAATTATGGAAACAAGAGGAGAGAAACAAAAACATTTCATCTTTCTAAAAGGGAAACAACTAACAGCTTTAACTAACTTCTTTTTAAGAGACAATGATTAAACAAAATTCCCCTCCAGCATCAGTGAGCTGCCACTTTCAAATCCAGAGTTCACCAACTATCTGGTATGCAGCATTGAACTGCAGAACAATTTTGCTCATGCATGGACAAATACTACTTTTCCCCACTGAAATGATTTCTCTATAGTGTGCTCATTAATAACACTAACCCTTTCCTATGTCCCACCAACCAACCTGCTTTGTCAACTAAATTGCAATCCCAAATCAGATATTGTTAGCAAAACTAATCTCTGAATGAAAACAGTATAACAGTCAATCACAACACAGAATTAGTATCATATGTTACTGACTATACGACAGAAAAATAGCAGTTTCCAGCAGGTAGTTTTAGTTGAGCTTTTTGGCTCAGCAAAATCGAAGAATGATTTTATCTTTGGAGACATATGATATTTTCTTAATATTATATTGCTAATTTCTTTGAAAATGTTTTTCTAAAAAACTGTCTCAAAACAAATAATTATTTCAACAATTAGGAGAAATGATATTTAAATAATTAATTAAAAGTTAAAACATTTAAGTTGGAAGAGTAGTGTGATTTTCCCTCCCCCTTTGCCTTTCCCCAAGCTAGAGACAAAGTTCCTTCTGATTTCAATTAATTTTGACACTGTCTTTTTTTGCCCATTCACATGATATAAGTAAACAGCAGTTTCTTCAGTCAAAGTTAACTGCTTTAGAGATTCCAAAAATGCTAATAATAACAATTTCCTCCTAATAGCAATGAATCCACTATATTTTCAAGGATTTCTCCAGCTGGAAAATAGGATGATTAAGGCATGATAAGTTTTAGACATATCCCATCCCAATAAAAAAAATACTGCTTCTTAGAATTGCTCACAAACACATATATAAAAAAATGAAACAATTTTTAGACCTATCATTTTCACAGATTACTAATCATTGGTGAATGAAAACTACTGGTCTAAAATAAAATCTGGCTTGACTATAACTTAGCAATGTAACTTTGGACAAACCTCTTAAACACTCTTGTCTGTCTACCTATAAAATATCTGATTATAGCCCTGACCGGTTTGGCTCAGCAGTTAGAGCATCGGCCTGTGGACCAGAGTCGTGGGTTTGATTCTGGTCAAGGGCACGTACCTCAGTTGCAGTTCAGTCCTCAGCCCTGGTCAGGGTCGTGCAGGAGGCAACCAGTCAATGTGTCCCTCTCACAACTATGTTTCTCTCTCTGTCCCTCTCTCTTCCTCTCTCTCCCTCCTTCCCACTCTATCTGAAGATAAGTAGAAAAATATCCTCAGGTGAGGATTAAAAAAAAAATGTTTGATTACAGTTCTGACCAGTAGGGTTCAGTGGTCAGATCGGCCCATGTATCATAGGGTCACAGGTTCAATTCCCAGTCATGGGCAAGTAAGTACCTGGGTTGCAGGTCTGGGGCATGTATGAGAGGCAACCAATCAATGTGTCTCTTTCATATTGATGTTTCTCTCTCTCTCCCCCACTTCTCTCCCTCCCCTTTCCACTCTCTCTAAAAACCAATGGAAAAAATATTCTTGGGTGAAGATTAACAAAATTAAATAATTAATTAAAATGAAATGTTTGATTACATCATAACAGTCCCTCCTATTTTTTTTTATATATATATATATTTTTTTTTTCACCCTCACTCAAGACATTTTTTGCATTTATCTTCAGATAGAGCAGGAGGGAGAGAGGAAGGAAGAGAGAAAGAGACACATAGAGTGGTTGCCACCCACACAACCCCAACTGCGGCCAGAAACAAACTGCAACTGAGGTACATGCCCTTAGTGGGAACCGAACCCGGGAATCTCCGGTCCGCGGGCCAACGCTCTAACCGCTGAGCCAAACTGACCAGTGCCTAGTTCTGTATTTTATGGGCCCTTGCATTTGGCCAGCCAAGAGAGATAGTATCCTAAGCAGATTTCATTGGAACAACAGAAATTTCATTAAAACTTTACTGGGTATCATGAGTCATATTCCCAACTGGTAAGTTAAATGCAATTATGAAGACCACAATGCATCCTGGGTACTCATAAAAATAATAACCAGAACAAAAAAAAATTGCATTAATATTTTTTAAAAGTGAGTATCAGAAGAAAACTGAAATTAGATGTTTGGGTGGTGGGAATAGCCAAACAGAGGAGGGAACACTTTTCAACTCATTGTATAAGGCCAGTATTATTCTGATATCAATACCAGAAAAAAGACAACACAACAAAAACTACAGATCAATATCCCTTAGGAACACAGGCACAAAAATCCTCAACAAAATACTAGCAGGCTACCCTGGCCAGCGTGGCTCAATGGTTAGAGCATCGGCTCATGCACAGAAGGGTTGAAGATTTGATTACCAGTCAAGGGCTCATACCTGGGTTTCAGGTTTAATCCCTGGCCCTCGTTGGGGTGGGTGCAGGAGGCAACCAATCAATGTATCTCTTATATCAATCTCTTTCTCTCTCTCTCTCTCTCTCTCTCTCTCTTCTCCTCCCTCCCTCCCTTCCACTCTCTCTAAAAATCATTGGAAAAAATATCCTTGGGTGAGGATTAACAAAAAACAAATAAATAAATAAAAATAAAAAAACAAAACACCAGGAAGCCAACTCCAGTAACACTTAAAAAAGATTATACACTGTCCAGCCGATGTGGCTCAGTGGTGGAGCGTCGACCCATGCACCAAGAGGTCACCAGTTCCATTCCTGGTCAGGACACATACCCAGGTTGTGGACACAATCCCCAGTGGGGGGCATGCAGGAGGCAGCCAATCGATGTTCTCTCTCATCGATGTTTCTATCTCTCTCTCCCTCTCCCTTCCTCTCTCTCTAAAAATCAATAAAAAAAAAAGAAAAGAAGAAGTAAAACTATTTCCATCTCTATTTGCATATAGAAAACTATAAGGACTACACACATGCAAAAACTGTTAGAGCTAATAAACAAGCTCAGCAAGATTGCAAGAAACAAGATCAATATACAAAAATCAATTGAGTTTCTATACACTAGCAATTAACAATCCAAAAATGAAATTAAGAAACAAATTCTATTTACAACAGCCCCCATAGAGAATAAAATATTGAACAGACATTTCAGCAAAAATATACAAATGTCTAATAAGCACATGAAAAACATGCTCAGCCCTGGCCGGTTTGGCTCAGCGGTTAGAGCGTCAGCCTGCGGTCCAGAGGGACCCGGGTTCGGTTCCCGCTAAGGGCACGTACCTCGGTTGCAGTTTGTCCCCGGCCCTGGTTGGTCGTGCGGGAGGCAGCCACTCGAAGCGTCCCTTTCACATCGATGTTTTTCTCTCTCTCTCTCTCTCTTCCTCTCTCTCCCTCCCACTCTATCTGAACAAAAAGTGGAAAAAAATGTCCTCGGGTGAGGATAAAAAAAAAAAAAAAGAAAAGAAAAACATGCTCAATATTATTAGTCATTAGGGAAATGCAAGTCAAAACCACAATGAGATACCATGTCACACCCAAAAGGATGGCTATAAAAAAAAAGACATAAGAGTTAGTAAGGATGTAGAAAAAAATGGAACCTATGATCATACATTGCTGGCACGGATGTAAAATCCTGAAGCCACTGTGGAATAATACAGTTTGTCAGTTACTCAAAAAGTTAAACAGGGTTACCATATGATATACCAGTTCCACTCCAAGATATATATCCAGGAGAATTGAAAATATATGTCCAGCAAAAACCTGTACATGAACGTTCATAGCAGCATTCTTCCTAATAGCTAAAAAGTGAACACAGCCCTGGCCGGTTTGGCTCAACAGTTAAGAGCATCGGCCTGCGGATCAAAGGGTCAAAAGGGTCAAAGGTTCTATTCCCAGTCAAGGCACGTACCTGGGTTGCAGGTTCGATCCCCAGCCCCCAGTCAGGGTCGTACAGGAGGCAACCAATCAATGTGTCTCTCTCACATTGATGTTTCTGTCTCTTTCTCTCTTCCTCCCTCCCTCTCTCCCTCCATCCATTCTACTCTATCTGAAAATCAATGGAAAAATATCCTCGGGTGAGAATTAACAAAACCAAAAAGAGTGAAAACCACTCAAATATTCATCGACTGATGAATGGATAAACAAATGTGATACATCCATAAAGTAGAATATTATTCAGCCATAAAGAGAAATGAAGTACAGCAGGTCCCTGAATAACGTCATTTTGTTATAACGCTGATGAGAAGAAAAAAAAATCTATTCCCGACCAAGGCCACTGCCTGTGTGGAGTTTGCACGTTCTCCCCATGTCTACATGGGTTTTTCTCCAGGTACTGCAGTTTCCTCCCACATCCCAAAAATGTGCACATGAGGTGAATTGGCGTGTCTAAACTGTCCTAGTCTGAGAGACAGAGAGAGAATGTAAGTGCACCCCTCAATGGAGTGGCATCCTGCTCAGGGTTGGCTCCTGCCTTGTGCCCTGAACTGCCAGGATGGGTTCCAGCCACCCGCAACCCTGAACTGAAATAAGTAGGTTGGAAAATAATTATCTTACTTGTTTTTATTAATCTTTGTTCAATGTATGTATAACTCACATTTATTTCAATGTTTAATATTAGAAGTGTTTTGGGTCTTTATTAAAAGTTTGGTGATGTTTTTGTGACCAGAAATATGCCATAAGAACTTAACACTTGCGTATATATTAGCCTATTGTAAATTTAATTTTGTGCACTTCGATTTAAATTGAAGAAAAGAGGATTTACTGTACTGATACATATTACGAATAAACCTTGAAAACATTATACTATATAAAGGAAGCCAAACACAAAAGGCCATATACTATATCATTCCATTTATATGAAATATCCAGAACAGGCAAATCCATAGAGACAGAAAGATTAGTGGTTGCCACAGTCTCGGGGGAAAGGGAATGGGCAGTGACTTCTAATGGCTACAGGGTTTATTTTGAGTGATAAAAATGTTCTGGCATTAGATGGTGGAGATATAGTTGCACAACTTTGTGAACATACTGATAATCACTGAACTGTATACTTTAAAAAGATGGCATGTAAATTATAGCTCAATAGAAGAAAAAGTAGCCAATCAAAGGTACTTTTAAAACCCCACCCAGCCCTGGCCGGTTTGGCTCAGCAGTTAGAGCATCGGCCTGCGGATCAGAGAGTCCCGGGTTCGGTTCCCACTAAGGGCATGTACCTCGGCTGCAGTTTGTCCCCGGCCCCGGTTGGGGTCATGTGGGTAGCAACCAGTCGATGTGTCTCTCACGTCGATGTTTCTCTCTCTCTCTTCCTCCCTCTCTCCTTCCCAATCTATCTGAAGATAAATGCAAAAATGTCCTAGAGTGAGGATAAAAAAAAAAAAAAAAACCCACCTAATTTAAAACAGACTTTTATCAGACCTTTTTAAGTCATAATAAAGAAAATATTAAAATACATATACACACAAGGACCAAATACAGAGAGAATGATGTATTTCAATTCAGGGCTTACTTTCAACCCAGTACCACAATTTTATATATGACAGAAAAACTACCAGGTTCTACTCCTTTTTAGACTCATTGCTATACTTTTTCCCTCTGCCACCACTTTTAACCCCTCCTAAATTCCTTTATTATTTTTCCCCAGAGGCTCCATCTCCGTCTCTATGACTTTTTGTTGTTGTTGTTAATCCTCACCCGAGGATATTTTTTCCAATGATTTTTAGAGAAAGTAGAAGGAAGGGAGGAAGGAGAAAGGGAAGGAAGAGGAAGGGGCAGGGAGAGAAAGAGGAAAGAAACATTGATGTCTCTCTCTCACATGGATTGGTTGCTTGCCTCATCAATTGGTTGGCTCCCACACATGCCCAGAGCAGAGCCAGGGATTGAACCTGCAACCTAGGCATGTGCCCTTGACCAGAAATAGAATCCATGACCCTTCGGTGTGCAGGCCAACGCTCAAACCACTGAGCCACATTGGTCAGCGCTCTTTATGACTTTTATATAGGAGAAATCATTCCATAGCATTTCACTCTGCATTATGTTTTAAGGTTCATTTATACTGACATGTAGCTGTGGCTATTTTCACTGCTTTCTACCATTACATGAATATTCTACAATTTCTTCATTCTATTATTGATGGGCTTTTGATTTGTTTCTAGTTTTTTGCTTTAACAAATAATGTTGCTATAAACTTTCTTGTACTTGTGACAAGTACAAACCCCCACTTTCTAGTTTTCCTATGGTATATATTTTACCATATACTGTTAAATTATCCTCTAAAGTGGGTTTCCAATTAATACTCTACTCTCCACATCAGTATATGAGAGTTCTCATTATTCCACATCTTCACCAGCATGATGAGAATAAAATATTTGGGGTTTTAACTTGCATTTCCATGATCACTAACAAGACTGAACACTTTCTCATGTCTATAGGTTATTTGTGTTTCCTATCCTATGAATTTCCAGTCCACTATTTTTTATTATTATTATTATTGATCTATAAAAAATTTTTTCTTTATTGATTTTAGAGAGAGAAGGAGAGGGAGAGAGAGATAGAAACATCAGTGTGAGAGAGAAACATTGATCGGCTGCCTCCTGCACACCCTCCACTGGGGATCAAGCCAGAAACCCAGGCATGTGCCCTGAAGGGGAATCGAACCGGGACCTCTCAGTACATGGGATGATGCTCAATCCACTGAGCCACACCGGCTGGACAGTAAGTATACGTTTTTATTTTGATCTAGACCTATCAATATTTTCCTTTATAATTCAAATTTCAAATTTTATTAAAGAAATCCTTCCTTCCCTTCCCTACCCTGATATTATAAAAATATTCTTCCATATTTTCTAAAAGTTTTGCTTTTCATATTTACATCTTTAATTGTTAGGAATTTATATATGGTATGACTAGAAATTGTATTTTATTATTTTCCAAACAGATAACCAATTATTTCATTACCATTTATTGTTTAGTAAAAGTCCATCATTTCCTCACTCATCTGCAAAGTTCTCACTGCCATATATTAAGTTTCCTTATATGAAAGAGTTCAGTTTCTGGCTTCTTTATTCTGCTCCATTGGTTGGTCTATCCTGTGCCAATACCATATTGTAAATTAGTATGACTTTATAACTCATGCTATCTGAAAAAGTAAATTCTAGTAATTTTTCTTGGCAGTTTTGCTCTTCTATATAAATTTTGGATAGAGCTAGTCAAGTCACATGAAATATCCTATCATTATGTTAAATAGAATTGTATTGAACTTATAAATTAATTTGGATAAAACTAATGTGCTTATGATACTGAGTCTTCCTGTTCATTAATATGGTATCCCAGCTTACTTAGATCTTCTCAAATACCTTTTAATAAAATTTCATTATTTTCTCCGTAAAAAGTCATGTACACCTTTTGTTGATTTTTGTTTCTAGGTACCTTTTTTCAATTGTTGTTGCTGCTGCTATAATAAAGTATATCTTTTAAAATTACATTTGTTGTGAAAACACCCCAAGTGTCCATCAACAGATCAATGAATATACAAAATGTGGTATATACATATAATAAAATATTATTCAGCCATAAAAAGGAATAAGGTTCTGATACATACTACATTATGAATAAATCTTGGAGCCCTGGCCGATTTGGCTCAGCGGTTAGAGCGTCGGCCTGCAGTCCAGAGAGGCCCGGGTTCGGTTCCCGCTAAGGGCATGTACTTCGGTTGCAGTTTGTCCCCGGCCCTGGTTGGTCGTGCGGGTGGCAGCCACTCGATGTGTCACTTTCACATCGATGTTTCTCTCTCTCTCTCTTCCTCTCTCTCCCTCCCACTCTTTCTGAACAAAAAATGAAAAAATGTCCTCGGGTGAGGATAAAAAAATAAATAAATAAAAAATAAATCTTGGAAACATTATGCTAAGTAAAATAAGCCAGACACAAAGGGACAAAAATTTATGAGTCTACTTATACAAAATACCTAGAACAGAAAATTCATAATTATTTTTCTAGCTTTAGAAAGTTTATGTAAAGTTACTATTATCCATAAACGTTTGATAGAACTCACTTATAAAACTATGTGAATCTGATTTGGGTGGCTACTATAAAGTAAATAAATAGCAAGTATTGGTGAGGATCTGGAGAAATTGGAACCCTGTGGCACTATTGGTGGGATTGTAAAATGGTACAACCACTATGGAAAACAATATGGCAGTGCCTCAAAAAATGAAAAATAGAAATACTGCCCTGGCTGGTTTGGCTCAGTAGTTAGAGCATCCGTCCGTGGACGGAAGAGTCTCGGGTTTGATTCCAGTCAAGGGCACATGCCTCAGTTGGTCAGGGTTGTGAGGGAGGCAACCAATCCATGTGTCTCTCTCGCATTGATGTTTCTCTCTCTCTCTCTTCCTCCCTCCTTCCCTCCCTCACCCTCTATCTGAAGATAAATATGGAGGGGTATCCTCAGGTGAGTATTAAAAAATAATAATAATAGAAATACCATATGATCCAGCAATCCCAATTTGGGTATATAGCCAAAAGAATGGAAAGCAGGGTCTCAAAGAGACACCTGGACACTCATGTTCATAGCAGCACTATTCACAACAGCCACAAGTGGAAACAACCAAATGTCTACTGATGAATGAATAACCAAAATACTACATGTATATACAATAGAAAGGGAAGGATATCTTGTCACATGCTACAACATAAATGAAACTTGAGGACATTATATTAACTGAAATAAGCCAGTCACAAAAAGACAAACACTATAATGATTCTACTAAAGTAGTCAAATTTATAGAAACAGGAAGTGGAATGGTGGTTATCAAGGGCTGAGGGGAAAAAGAAAAGGGAGTTGTTTAATGGGTATAATTTGCAAGGTGAAAAAGTTCTGAAGATATGTTCCACAACAATGTGAATATGCTTAACACTACTAAACTGTATACTTAAAAATAGTTAAGCTGTAAATCACAATTAAAATTCTACATGGGCCTGCAATTGTTTTCAATTTCTTTTATGGCTAAAAGACTAGAAAGATTTTCAATTTCTTCAAGTCAGTTTTGGTAAGTTAGTCTTAGTAGGTTTTATTTTATTTATTTTTTTTAAGTATCTGTTTTTATTGGGGGTTTTTTTAGAGAGGGGAAGGGAGAGAGAGATAGAAACATTGATGTGAGAGAGAAACATCAATCAGCTGCCTCCTGCACACCCCCTACTGGGGATCGAGCCCACAACCCATGCATGTGCCCTGACTGTGAATCAAACCGGGACCCCTCAGTCCATGGGACTACGCTCAATCCACTGAGCCAAACCGGCCAGGTTATTCTTAGTTTTTAAAATGTGCTTTCCTTATTGAAGCTTTCTTTTTGTACCTCATTAAATTGTCTGTTTTATCTTTACTTCTTTGTAGTTACCAAATGAGCCCTATTGATAAGTATCGAGTAGTCATTTGAAGCCATAATCCATTAGATATTTATTTTATCTACACATGAGACAATTACAATGGTAAGTACTTCTTGTAGAAACTTACAGATGGCAATTATAGGCATCTCCAGATATAAAACTAATAAATAGGTTCTCAAGGTGCCTTTCCCCCTCTCCTGCACCCCCATCTTTCCCCCCCTCCTTCCTTCCCCTTTACCCTCCTCCTTTCCCCAGGCACATTACCTTTGCCTTTCTTTCTCCTAAGCTCCAAGTTCCCTTCTTTTGCCTCTATAATTTGTTTCCTGAGCCCACGAAGCCCAGCTGACTCACTTCTTTCTACCTCTGTGACGTCCTAATATTCCTTAGTTCTGAATTCATTCTTTGCTGAACTCAAAAAAAAAAAAAAAAAAAACTAATAAATAGCCCTGACCGGTGTGGCTCAGTTGGTTGAGTGTTGACAGGAGCAAAGAAAGGTTGCTGGTTTGATTCTCAGTCAGGGCACATACCCAGGTTGCAAGTTCAATCCCCAGTCAGAGTGCATATGGGAGGCAACCAATCAATGTTTCTCTCTCACATTGATGTTTCTGCTTCTCTCTCTCTAAGAAAAATAAAAAAAAATATCTTTTTTAAAAAATTAATAAATAATAAATCCACACATGGCAATCCCTATAAGTAAAGTCAGATCATTCTTAATAAATCTTTTCCGACATATTTTTAAAGAATCCCTTCATTTAAAATGTTTTATATTCAAATATTTATTTTACTAAAACCATAGAATAAGCCCTGGCTGGTGTAGTTCAGTTGGTTGGGTATTGTCCTGTGCACTGAAAGTTTGCCAGTTTGATTCCCAGTCAGGGCACATCCCCAGGTTGTGGGTTCCGGTCCTGGACCGTACAGGAGGCAACCAATTGATGTTTCTCTCTTTCCCCCTTCCTCCCACTCTAAAATCAATAAAAACATATTTTTTAAAAAAACATAAAATGAAAGTGTCAAGATTAGAAAAAAAGGTAAGTAGAAATTTAAAATACACAGTGAAGGTGAGAGGGTGGGGTGCAGGAGTGGGAAAGAGGGTATCAATAGGGAAAAAAGGACAGACATCTGTAATACTTTCAACAATAAAGATAAATTTTAAAAAATAGCCCTGGCCAGTTTTGCTCAGCAGTTAGAGCATCGGCCTGCGGTCCAGAGAGACCCAGGTTCGGTTTCCACTAGGGGCACGTACCTCGGTTGCAATTTGTCCCCGGCCCTGGTTGATCGTGCGGGAGGCAGCCACTCGATGTGTCCCTTTCACGTCGATGTTTCGCTCTCTCTCTCTCTCTTCCTCTCTCTCCCTCCCACTCTATCTGAACAAAAAAAAAAAAGAAATTTAAACTACACTAGGTAGTCTCCCTTTATCTAGAGGGGATATGTTCCAAGACCCCCACTGGATACCTGAAACTGCAGATAGTACCAAAGCCTATGTATACAATATTTTTCCCTATATATACATACCTATGATAAAGTTAAATTTATAAATTAGGCACAGTAAAAAATTAACAATAACTAATAAAATAGAACAAGTATAACAATATACTATAATAAAACATCTTATTGTACTGTACTCACCCTTCTTGTGATAATGTGAGATGATACAATGCCTACATGATGAGATCATGTGAGGTGAATGACGCAGGTATTGTGACATAGTGTTAGGCTACATGAACCACAAACACTGGGATAATGCCACAGTCGATGTGAAAACCGGGAAAGCTACTAAGTGACTAACAAGTGGGTAGCATACACAGCATGGACATGCTGGACAAAGGGATGATTCATGGTCTTACTTTTCTATGCTCATTTCCTATTCCTTTCCCACAAGCACCTTTCAAGCTAGCCTCACCAAAACACCTGCAGCATCCCAACACACACTTTCTCATGCCTTTGTACATGTGGTTCCCTGTACCTCATAGAATGCTCATTCTTTTCTCTCCCCCAGCACCTCACCACACTCCCCCTTATTCAGCTACTTTTTTAAAGACTAGGGTCATGTAGTTTTTTCCTTCCCTCACATCGTTAGGCCTAGTTAATCACCACCTCCTCTTTGATTCCACAGAGCTTTTCTCAATCTTCTGATATAAAGCTTATTCACTATAGTTTAGCTGTTGACCTGTCTTTGTACTAAAACTGTGAGCTCCTTGAGGACGCACATTTTCTTATCTTCGTAGCTCTAGTGCTGAGTGTCTCACAGATAGAAGGCACTCGATAAATATTTGTTGAATTAATGCATGAAGGATCAGCATTTAGGCTTACCATAGAGAGGAAATGAAGATCCAAGAATAATTATGCTGAAAGAACAGCAGTGGAATTTTACTGAAGGCAGAAAAAAAAACAAAAACAAAAAAAGGTCAGCCCGGAGACAGAAACACATTTTTGAAATTTCCCATAGAAAAAGGTAAAATGAGTCATAGAAAAAGAATGATGACAAACCACATTAGCTATAAATGTTAACCCAAACTTGTCTTATCCCAAAATCTTACCCATTCTGGTCTTAGAGCCAAACACACACTAGTCAGGTAACTTCTGGTAAGTGAGATGTGCAGCTGCCTCTAGCTAAACCTCTACCACAAGCCCCTCACCCTAACTTCTCTTAACATTTCCCTATCACTGTATCACAAAAACACTACCTTCAAGAAAAGTGAGTACCTGCTATATGCCAGACACTAAGCTAAGTATTACTTTATTATACATAAAAGTATATTTGCATATATGTGTGTGTGCATTTACATTTTATAATTCTTATAAAAGTCTTTGTGAATTAAGTATTACTACTCTCACCCTGACTGGGTAGCTCAGTTGGTTAGAGCATAGTCTGAATACAGGAAAGTTGTAAGTTCGCTCTCTGGTCAGGGCACAAACAAGAACAAACCAATGAATGCATCAATAAGTGGAACAACAAATCAGTGTTTCGCTATCCGTCTGCCTCTCACCCTTCCTCTCTCGTTGAGCATCGTCCTGTGCACTGAAAGGTTGTTGGTTCAATTCCCTTTCAGGGCACATACCTGGGGCTGCAGGCTTAATCCCCGTCCTGGTTGGAGTCATGCAGGAGACAACCAATGATGTGTCTCTCTCACACCAATGTTTCTCTCTCTTTCTCTCTTTCCCTCCCTCCATTCCACTTGATCTAAAAATAAAAAAAAAATCAATGGAAAAATATCCTCAGGTGAGGATTAACAAAAAATAAATAAATAAAATAATAAAGAAGTATTACTCTCACTTTAAAGATGAGGACTATTCAATGTCACACAGCTGATAAGCCGGCCAAACCAGTCTTCTAACAAAAAGTACAATCCTCTTTCCTCTCAAAGCACCAAGTATATGAAGGTATAACTTAAAAGTTTCCAGTGGTCTTTCAGGGACCCCTCACATCATGTGTAAGGCTAACTCTATGGTAGCCCTCTATGGCAGATGTTGTAGACTATTCCAAATTAAAATACAACCTTCACCAAGTTCATTCTCTGCTAGTAAGGACCCTCTCTCTCTTTTTTTATTTTTTTATTTTTTTTAAATCCTCACCAAGGATATTTTTCCATTTATTTTCAGATAGAGTGGGAGGGAGGGAGGGAAGGAGAGAGAGAGACAACATCAGTGTGAGAAAGACACATCAACTGGTTGTCTCCTGCACGACCTGGCCCTGAATCACAACCGAGGTACGTGCCCTTGACCAGAATCGAACTCCGGCAACGCTCTAACAGCTGAGCCAAACTGGCCAGGGTAGGACCCTCTTTCTCTTTTATCTGTACTTCCAATTCCTCCCATCAAACCCCAAGAGAGTTAGTGAAAAATTTATTCTCAAATTTAGAGTTTGTGGTAAAGTAATGGCCCTCCAAAAATGTCCACATCCCAATCCTTGGAACCTGTGAACGTTACATAACATGGCAAAAGGTACTTTCCAGATGTAATTAAGTTAAGAATATTGAGATGAGAAGATTATCTTGAATTATCAAAGTGGGCCAAAGAAATCACAATGATCTTTTATAAGGAGGAGGCAGAAATATCAGAATCTAAAAAGGAGATAGGACAACAGAAGCAGAGAAGAAATGGCAGAAAGAGACAGACAGACAGAGGGAGAGAGAGAGAGAGAGAGAGTGATTTCAAGATGCAACACTACTTGCTGTGAAATGGAGTAAGGGGTCAGATGCCAGTACAAGCAGCTTCTAGGAGGAAAGAGCAAGAAAACAGATTCTCTTTTTAGAGCCTCCAAAAGATATATAGTTTGTCAACCTTGATTTTTAGGACTTTTGACATCCAGAACTGCAAAATAATATATTTGTGTTGTTTTAAGCCACTAAGTTTATGGTAATTAGTATGGTAGCGGTAAGAAACTAATACAGAGTTTCTACTTATCAGTGCCTGAAAGAGGCAGCTCCAACTTTATCTTCCTGAATATTAATTTTTTTCCAAACTTAACTTTAGTATCTACTCATAAATCTTTTTTAATGTACTTTATAAACATTGTTTTTACTATTTAAGAACAAATGTAGGGCCCGGCTGGTGTGGCTCAGTGGTTGAGCATTGACCCATGCACCAAGAGGTCACCAGTTCGATTCCCAGTCAGGGCACATGCCCAGGTTGTGGGCCCAATCCCCAGTGGGGGGCATGCAGGAGGCAGCCAGTCGATGTTCACTCTCATCGATGTTTCTATCTCTCTCTCCTCTCCCTTCCTCTCTCTGAAATCAATAAAAACATATTAAAAAAAAAAAAAAGAACAAATGTAGGGCCTGGCCGGTGTGGCTCAGTGGTTGAGCATCGACCCACACACCAAGAGGTCGCCAGCTCGATTCCCGGTCAAGGCACATGCCCAGGTTGTGGGAAAAATCCCCTATGGAGGGCATGTAGGAGGCGGCCAATCAATGTTCTCTCTAATCTATGTTTCCATCTCTCTCTCCCTCTCCCTTCCTCTCTCTTTAGACAATAAAGAAAAAAATAAAAATCTAGGGCAAAAATTGCTTATAATCCCATAATCAAATCAATGTTTTCATTTGATCATATTCTAATTCTTTTCTTTCACCATATTACATTTTTATGTATTTTCTGTAATATCAAGGAATGGATTTTATAATCTACATTTTACTAGTAACACTTACTCTATCTTTTTTTCATTTTGCTCCATTTTTTTCCTGAGATCCTCTTATCCCGCTCCTTCCCAACTTCAGGTAAGCATCCTTTGCTTCTCCTGCAACACTTCAAAAATACTCCTGTCTTGGCCCTGGCCACTTTGGCTCAGCAGTTAGAGCGTCGGCCCGTGGACCAGAGTCCCAGGTTTGATTCCAGCCAAGGGCACGTACCTTGGTTATGGTTCATTCCCGGCCACAGTGGCAACCAGTCGATGTGTCACTCTCACATCAATGTTTCTCTCTCTCTCCCTCTCTCTCTCTATCTCTCTCCCCCTTCCACTCTGTCTGAAAATAAATGTAAAAATATTCTCGGGTGAGGATTTTAAAAAATAATAATAATGATAAAAATAAAACAAAAATACTCCTGCCTTGAGGTCTTTGTAATTGCTGTTCACTCTACCTATAATACCCTTCATTCAGCTATCCCCACACCCCTCACGCCCTCACTTCCTTCAGGTCTCTCCTCAACATGTCACCTTAAGAGAAGATATTTGCAATACATGTTATAGACAGGAATGATATTCAGAATCTGTAACTCCTAGGAAATAAATAAGAAAAAAAACAACAATCCAATAGAAAAATAGGTATGCCCTCGCCAGTTTGGCTCAGCGGTTAGAGCGTCGGCCTGCGGACCACAGAGTCCCGGGTTCAGTTCCCACTAAGGGCAGGTGCCTCGGTTGCAGTTCATCTCCGCCCGGCTGGGGTCGTGTGGGTGGCAACCACTGGATGTGTCTCTCTTACGTCGATGTTTCTCTCTCTCTTCCCCTCCCTCTCTCCCTCCTGCTCTATCTGAAGATAGGTGCAAAAATGTCCTCAGGTGAGGATAAAAAAATTTTTTTTAAGAAAAATGGGCAAAAGACATGAAAAGGCATTTCATAAAAGAGGATAACCAAATGACCAACATATGAAAAGATAATCAACCTCATTAGGAATAAAGAAAATGCAAATGAATTTAAACTACAATGAGATACCACTACACACTTATGAGATTTGAAAAAAGCTAAATGTCTGACAATACCTAGGGTTATAGCAGATGTAGAGTAATACATATACAATTACAGTGGCAAGTAGTTTGACATTCTCTAGAAGGGCTGAGATACACATATTCTAGAATCTAGATATATAGAGTTCTAAATCCTAGATATAGCCTACAGAAATTCACTGATGTGAAAACAGAGCATATGTGATAAATGTTCATGGCAACATTGTGACAGCCAAAACAGAAACTACTCAAATACCTATCAACAGTAGAAATTAACTGTGATATTACAATGAAATACCATATAGTAACAAAAAAAGAAGAAACTATAGCTACATGAAAACAGTATAGATGACTCAACATAATGCTGAACAAAAACACAAGAGAATAAATATGTTATAATTCCATATACGTGAAATCCAAAACCAGGCAAAACTAAATATATCATTTAGGAATACAACTACAAAGAAAAACAAGGCAGTCCTGGCCAGTGCAGCTCAGTGGGTTGGAGCATGGTCCTGTACACCAAAAGGTTGCAGGTTTGATTCTCATTCAGGGCACATACCTAGGTTGCGGGTTCAATCTCTTGTCAAGGTGCATACAGGAGGCAATCAATTGATGTTTCTCTCTCATATTAATGTCTTTGTCTCTCTCTCTCTCTCAAATCAATAAAAATATATCTTCGGGTGAGAATTTAAAAATATATATTGCATACATATACTTTTACATGTTGATACTTTTATTTCTACAGAATAGATTTCCAGAAGAGGACTTTTAATAGATATTGTGAAACTTTCCAAAATGGCTACAGCAATTCACATTTCCACCATTCAAAACCTAACTCATGAATCTTAAGAGTTCATTTACTTATAATTTATGTCCACTTGCTTTCAAAAAGGATGAGGCAGCTAACACATCTAGAAATTTAATATCTTAGCAACTAATACCCTGGGAGCAGTCAGGGTCCATCCCACTGTAATCTCTCCCACAACTTTAGGAACTCAGTATATCTGATTTACTACCATTTGCTCTAGGTTCCAAACCTGGAAGCAGTAGAAGCCACTCACCTTTGCCCTCCTAGTAAAGCCTAAGAGAAAAGAACCTCACTAAAAAGAGAAAACCTGGGCCATTTCACTTCTGCCTCATTTTGACTTAATAAATGATATGATCCAAATCTGTCCTTCCTCCTTAAATTGTGTCTCTTGGCTTATAGTACCACCATCTCCCAAGCCAGAAAACTAAAACTCATTCTAGATTCTTCCATGTCTCAGAATAGTCTCTAAGTCCCATCAATTCTACTTTTTAAACAATTCTCCTATTCATTCTCACTGCTACTACCTTAACTTAGGCTTGAGGGGGGTAGGGGAGAGCTTTTATATTTTCATTTATTTTTTTTAATGATTAGAAGATGAAGCAAAAATACAAGCTCTGGTTACAAAAATTAAGTGCATATGAATGCCAAACTATGGATCACTGGTTAAGATTGGCTAATACAATGTCTCTGTTGCTAAAACAAAATTAAATTTATAGTGGAAATCTTCATGAGTCTATCTGAATTTGGTGAAAAGGGTCTACCTACCCATATTTTATTTTAACCTTAGGCTTTCATAACATCTTTCGTCTCTACTGCAATAGCCTCCTAACCAGTTTCCCTTCTTTAAACTTGCTCTCCTCCAATCTATTTTTCACTTTGCAAGCAACAAATCTTTACCCTACTTGAAACCAATCAATCAGTGGCTTCCCAACTGCCCACAGGATATAATCCAACCCCTAAGACTTAGAGTCTAAGTGTAGCATTCAGGGCCTTTCATGATTTGGCCCTCACCTACCTCTCCAGATTCATGTACCACCACTTCCCACCACACATATTATGTTTCAACAAAACTGAATTACTTATAGTTCCCAAAATACACCAAGGTACTTTAACAACTCTGTGCATTTACCCAGGCTGTTACCTCTCCACTACCCAACCATTCCCTCCCTGTTCACACATTTTTCTATTATTATATTTAAAACATTCATTCAATCAATATTTACTGAGCACTTCTACGTGCCAAAGATAGTGCCAGATACTGGAGATTCAACAGTTCATTATGGACTCAGTCATTATCCTGATGGATAATAAGGACTAAAGACAAAAAACAACTAATAAGTGTGGTTAAAGATTATAAAAGGGGTAATACATTATATAATGGAAATGTGTGTTAGATGATAGCCAGGAGACAGGGAGAGAGTTATAAAAAGGAGTACTGCATGCATTTGTTTACATGTGAGTATTCCTTAATTACAGTCTGATCTCTTTAAGGGACCATGCCATCTTTATATCACTAGCCAAGACAGTAAATAGTAATATATGATAATATGCACTGACTGTATTACAAAGATCACTACCCTACTACCTCCTTGGCTAATCATTGTGGCCAGGAGAAGGCAATAACCTTATTAGCCAGGCCTGGGTCATGTGCCCCGCCTTAAAGCAAATGAGTTAAATCAACTCTACCCAAACATTGACTGCAAATGGGGGAGGAATGGTTCCAAAAGAAAAATCATGAAGCTGTTACCTAAATAAGAAAGAAGGGAAGCTGGAGAGGCAAAAAAAACAGGAGTCTTCTCTTCGGTGGACATTGTCATTATTTCCTCAAAACATATCTTGTTCATTCCCCACACTGGTAGGTTTATATGGGACTGACCCGTTCCCCAACTCCAGGAATAGTTTCTGATTTGACATAGCAGTGGTTTTCAAAGCATGGTTTGCAGACCAGACAAATCAGTAACATCTGGAAACTTGTTACAAATATTTAGAACCCAATCCCAAATCTACTAAATCAGAAACTCTGGGGGTAGGGCCCGGCAAGCTGTGTTTTAACAAATCCTCCAGGTGGTTCTGATGAGTGCTCAAGTTTAAAAGCCACTGGACTAGACAGAGAAATCTACAATTAATAACAGTTCAAGCCCTGGCTGGTGTGTTCAGTGGTTAGAGCATCAGCCTGAGGACTAAAGGGTTGCGGGTTCGATCCCCAGTCAATAGCACATACCTAGGTTGCAGGTTCGATCCCCAGCCCCGGTCAGGGGTGTGTGTGGGAGGCAACCAATCGATGTGTCTCTCTCACATCGATGTTTCTCTCTCTCTGTGTCCCTCCCTCCCTTCCACTCTATCTATAAATCAATGGAAAAAATATCCTCAGGTGAAGATTAAATAAATAAATAGATAGATAGATAGATAGATAGATAAATAAATAAATAAATAAATAAATAAATAAATAATAGTTCAAAGAATCCAGCTCTTAAGACAGTGATCCTTTGGAACGCAAGAACAGCCTACTGTCAAGCTCAGGACTGTCATGTTATATTTGTGAAAAGCATCCTTCATCTCCCCTACAAATGAGAAAACATGTAGTCCCAGGAGCCAAAAGCAGTCATCTTGTACTACCAGGGAAGCCAGCCTGAGAAAAAGCTGATAGAGGGGAGAGCCAAAAGAAATGCAGAAAAACAGGGCCAAAGGCTGACATGACAGTCTTAATCAAACCATGCCTGGGACCCTCATTCCCTTTGGACTTCTAATTACATGAACTTATAAATTCTTTATATTTAAACCAATTTGAGTTGGACTTTTTGTTATTGCAACTTAAAGTATCCTGATATCCACTATATCAAATTACACATCCAACCCTAAAAACCATAGGAGATACTAAAAAATACTGTTTAGTCCACTATCTAGCCTCTCTCTAAATTAGGGTTGGCAGCCCGGCCGGTGTGCCTCAGTGGTTGAGCGGCGACCCATGCACCAAGAGGTCCCCAGTTCGATTCCCAGTCAGGACACATGCCCAGGTTTTGGGCCCGATCCCCAGGGGGGGGCATGCAGGAGGCGGCCAATAGATGTTCTCTCTCATCGATGTTTCTATCTCTCCCTCTCCCTTCCTCTCTCTCTCAAATCAATAAAAAATAAATAAATAAATAAATAAATTAGGTTGGCATATTTAGCAGATCAAAATTCAGGATACTCAGTTAAATCTGAATATCTGATAAACAACAAATAATATTTAGTTTATAAAGTATGTCCCAAATATTGCATGCAACATATTACATGTATTTTACCTGGCAACTATACTCTAAATGCCCATAGTTGATCCTTAGGAATCAAAGGAGAGGCCCAGGTCAGTCTCAGTCACATAAAAGTGGTAACTTCATGACTACTAGGAGAAAGACTAAACCCGAAGTTCTGAACTAATGTCCTACAGACAGGTCTGAACCACCTGATGATTATCCATTTATTTATTTATTTATTTATTTATTTAATCCTCACCTGAGGATATTTTTCTATTTATCTTCACATAGAGTGGGAGGGAGGGAGAGAAACATCCACATAAGAGGGACACATTGACTGGTTGCCTCCCGCATGACCGACGAACTGCAACTGAGTACATGCCCTTGGCTGGAATCGAACCCATGACTCATTGGTCGGTGGGTCGACGCTCTACCGCTGAGCCAAACTGGCTAGGGCTCCTTTTAAAACTAAGCAGACTTCTTTCTAAAAGTCAAAACATGTTTATACCCTCTATGGCAGCTAAGTGTGACAAAATCAAAAATGTTGCTGTATGAGTATTCATAGGTTCTTTTCTTTACTACCTTTTTTCCTGGTCCTTACCATACAGATCAGAGTAATTAAACAGGCAAAGGAGAGAGTTTAATAGGAAACGAGTACTCCTGGAAGAGAAACTAGTAAGTTTGAGAAGGGAAGGAAAGAAACAAAAAGAATGAGACTGTACAGGTTGTTATGAGAGAGTTTGTGAGAGCAGGAAGTTTGGATTTAACCATGTAAAGATACTGATCAGAAATGGAGAAATCAGATTTTAAGTAGTATTGCAATACAGTATGAATGCAATACCATTTGGCAATTTTTGAAGGCTGGAATAAGATTTAAATTACTTTTCACTTTAAATTTTAGGCTGGTGCTTCCTCTGAATGGAATACAGGAGATACGTCACAAAGCATCCCAGCTTAATAACAGATACCTACTCTAAGTGTCTTACATGTACTAACTCATATAATTCTCACAATAACCCTACAATGGGATTAATATTCTTCCTCCTGCTATGCAGATGAGGAAATTGCCCATGGTCACAAGCTACAAGTAGACAGGGCTAGAATTGGAAATCCAAGTAACCTGAGTCTAAAGCTCTTAAACAGTGAGCAACACTTCCCTATTTTATAATAATGTCTATCTTCAAGCACTTAAGTATCACACTAATAAGCAAAAACACATAAATATAATTTAATTATTCTAAAATACCAACAACTTTAACACATAAAGTAAAATGAAACATGTATGCCATGGTTTCCTTCACTTTAATTTCTTCTCCCCTTCATAGCCCACCATAGAAACTAAGAACTTTAAGATAATTTCCTTTTCAAAGTTGCTTTTGAAAGTAAATTATAGTGCAGTATAGATTTATACAGTAATGTTTTTAGAAATAATTAATGAGTAAGCTTTCTTCAAATAACATAACTAAGGCCACATATTATGTTGCTTTGCAGCCAGATGTCAGAGATCAGAAATCATAACACTTAAAAAAATAAAATAAAATATATATAAAACAGTTTTGGCATTATTTTAAAAGTTAAATCTTTTAATTATAAAAGCATATAGAGAAATATAAAGCTAAAAAATTAGAAAATAAAGTGACTAAGTTTAGAAATGACACGCTATATAACTGGAGAATCCAACTTTTCAGTACCTCCACAGCTCCCACCCCTGTCCAAGCCATCATCCCTCAGCTCATTTATTGCAATAGCCTCCTAACCGTTTTCTCCACAACCACCTTTTCCTATTCTGCACCAGCAGCCTGAATGATCCTTTTAAGCCCGGAATCATAATACCTCACTGTTCGATACATTAACATGGCTTCTCATCTCAGTCAAGTGTTTAAAGCCAAAGTTTTTACATAGTCTTCTCCACCACCCACACCATTATTTGTCTTCATTTCTTAATACTATTTTCCCCTCACTCCATTCCAGCCACAATGACCTCCTAGATAATTCACATGACAGAGATGTTCCTGCCTCAGAGTAGTAAATCATCTGGCTCCCTCATTTCCTTTAGGTCAGGCCCTCCCTGTCCTCCTATTTAAAATAGCAGTTCTCCCACCCAGCACTCTCTATTTTGTTCTCTGCTTTTTCTCCATATCATTTATCACCGTCACTATGTATTATACTTATGAATTTGTTTATTCTCTGCTTTCTCCCCTCTCTTAAAGATGTATGCTCTGTGAATACAGGGAGTTTTGCTGTTCTGTTCACTGCTATCTAGAACAGTACCTGGCAATCAAATATTTGTTGAAAAACATGAATGAATTAATACATGAAAAAATAGGTGGGGGAAGAGGGGGTGGGAAGAGATTACCAAAGAATGTACATGCATATATGCACTACCCTTAGACACCAGACAATAGGAGGGTTGGCAAAGGCCTGGGGAGGGGCAGGAACCAGGTGGAGTGGAGCAATGAGGGAAAAAGAGGGGAGGACACTTGTAATATTCTCAATAATAAAGATAAAAATATACATAAATCCAAAAAAAATAAAAATTTATGGGTGCTTAATATGTTCCAGGCACCATGTTAAGTGCTTTACAGTTTTTAATTTACTAACTCCTTACAACAATCCTGTTGAAGCAGGGATCATAATCATCCTCACTTTTTAGGTGAGGAAAGCAAAACACAGAAAAGTTAAGCAAATTGCCCAGGGACACATGCTAGGAAGTAGCAGAGGCACAATTTGAACTCGGGGAGTCTGATTCCAGAGCCCCTTCTCTTAACTACCCCACTATACTGCCTCTAGATTTCCAACATACTACTGGAAAAGTCTAATTTAGTTATACAGTACATTTTAATTGAAAGACATGATCTATGGGTTACTTTAAAGTAGTGTCCTAATTTTTAAGGCTAGTCATTCAAATCATAAATCATTCCACAGGTCCCCAGCTTATTAATTAATTTACTAAACTTTGGAATTAGAAATTTATAGTTTTGCAAAATGCTCTCTCACACTCACTTACTTGATATACTAATAAAGTCTATTCCAACACCTACATGCCTCAAATAAGGAAACTGTTGACCAGAGCAACTCACAAGAAAGACAGGAAAAAGTCTGTCTTATGTTAAACTCTCAATAGTGTGTGACCACCCTGGCCTGCGTGGCCCCTTGGTTTGAGTGTCCACCCTCACACCTGAAGGATCAAGGATTGCAAACTGGATCCCCTGTCAGGTTGGGGCACATGCGGAAGGCAACCAATCAACGTCACATTGATGGTTTTCTCTCTCTCTCCCCCTCCTTCCCTTCCATTCTCTCTTTAAAAATAAAATAAAATTATATCCTCGGGTGAGGATTAACATTAAAAAATAAAAATAAAAATAATAGCCCTGGCCGGTTTGGCTCAGCGGTTAGAGCATCAGCCCACGGGACCAGAGAGTCCCAGGTTTGGTTCCGGCTAAGGGCACATACCTTGGTTGCAGTTTGTCCCCAGCCCCGGTTGGGGTCTTGTGGGTGGCAACCAGTCGATGTGTCTCTCTCACATCAATGTTTCTCTCTCTCTCTTCTTCCTTCTCTCCCTCCAGCTCTATCTGAAGATAAATACAAAAAAAAAAAGTCCTTGGATGAGGATAAATAAATAAATAAAAATAACAGTGTGTGACCCTGTGAATTCCAATTCAGAAAATGAAAATGGGTTTCCCACAACCAGATTGTAGTTTTAAAAAAGAAAAAATTAACTTGGCAATTATTTTTATTTATAAACACAAAGACAACTTTTAAAATAATGTGGTTCCCCAAAGTACTTTCCAAAGTGGCCAATGCTGATTGCCTTCCTAGTATCCATCCCCTCCTTCTTCCTTTCTAATAGAATTCCTCTCTCATACAATGCCTCAGAGAAGTCAACATCTCTCCAAATTCAGGCACTGGACATGGCTGGTTCAAGGGTAATCACTAGTGACTGCTTCAGGAATGAGAATATGACCCAATTCTGGCCAAAAAGATAGGAAAAAAGCCTGGCCGGTTTGGCTCAGCGGTTAGAGCAGTGGCCCGCGGACAGAGTCCTGGGTTCAATTCCCGCTAGAGCACGTACCTCGGTTGCAGTTTGTCCCCGGCCCTAGTTGGGGTCGTGTGGGTGGCAATCACTGGATGTGTCTCTCTCACTCGATGTTTCTCTCTCTCTCTTCCTCCCGCTCTATCTGAAGATAAATGCAAAAATGTCCTCAGGTGAGGATTAAAAAAAAAAAAAAAGATATGAAATAAGTCTGGTAGAGGTTTTTGGAGAACGTTTCCTCTCTCAAAAAAACAGAGGCACAGGAAGAGACATTTCTTCTTCTTTTTGAAATTGTTGTATATGAAGATGATGCCTGAAATCACTAACAACCATCTTGCTACCAGCCTGGGGATGAAGCCAATTCCAAGAACAGAATTGAGCAAAGGAAAGAATGGGTTTCTACTGACATTGTTGAACAGCTGTAATCAACCAATTTGGAAGCCTGTTCTATAAGAAGATAAAATTTCTTATTTCTTAAAGCCATTTTGAATTAGGTTCTGCTGCTGGCAGCTGAAAACATATGAACAAAATACTTTTTTATGAAACATATCCCAAAACTAATCTCAGAAAAAAAGTTTGTGGTTAATTCTACAAATGGATATTAGAAGTTCAATATGAATTATACCATACTCAGTGACTCTCGTGGAGTTAGAAAGTTAAAAAAAAATAATACATATGAAAGAACAGACTCTAAAACACGATTTTTCTAGCACAAACAATTCATTTCAACAAGGCCTTCTCCAAAACAATTTATACACAAATTTTAAATTTTGATTCATGATCGATTTTTTTCTTTTTTAAAAATAAAAACTATGCCCTGGCCGGTTTGGCTCAGTGGTTAGAGCGTCGGCCCACAGACCAGAGAGAGCCGGGTTCAGTTCCCACTAAGGGCACGCACCTCGGTTGCGGTTTGTCCCCAGCCCCAGTTGGGGTTGTGTGGGTGGCAACCAGTCAATGTGTCTATCTCACATCAATGTTTCTCTCTCTCTCTTCCTCCCTCTCTCCCTCCCGCTCTATCTGAAGATGAATGCAAAAATGTCCTCAGGTGGCCCTGGCCGGTTTGGCTCAGCGGTTGGAGCGTCGGCCTGCGGTCCAGGGAGACCCGGGTTCGGTTCCCGCTGGGAGCACATACCTTGGTTGCGGTTTGTCCCTGGCCCTGGTTGGTCGTGCGGGAGGCAGCCACTCGATGTGTCCCTTTCACGTCGATGTTTCTCTCTCTCTCTCTCTTCCTCTCTCTCCCTCCCACTCTATCTGAACAAAAAATGGGAAAATGTCCTTGGGTGAGGATAAAAAAAAACAAAAACAACAACAACAAAAAATGTCCTCAGGTGAGGATTAAAAATAATAATAATAATAATAAATAAAATAAAAACTATAACAATAAATATTTAAGATTATATAGCCACATGCTCTGAATTATTGCCCTATACCCTTAGACAAGGCTAGACAATTAATCTGGCCCACAAACAGAACACCGCACAGGAAGTCCAAGACTGGATAATGGTGGATGGTATATCTCAAGGCACAGAATTTGGCTTTGTGTTGGTTCACATTCCCAGGGCACAGGGCACTGTTTATATTGACATAATACATACAAAATGATCTGGAAAGCTGGACCTAGTCTCTTTTATAAAATATAAGATAACCCTTTTACCCTATATGAACTTACAAATAGGCACAAGGAACAACAAATATACCAGATGTGGGCAAACAATTTGGAAATTGATCTAAGTCTTGATGGCTGACCTTATCTTGTTATCCCAAGCCAAGCTCTACACTCTAAATTTAATTACTATAATAATCCACTGGGAAACTTAAATCTACATTTGACCCAGTACTGTGTAAAACTAGCCTAACAAACTTTCAAAACCTTACTACTCACTTCTAATTCTTTAAATATTTTTTAAATGACTTTTATTCAAAATCATAAAATTTTGCTAATAACATTAAGTACTGCATTTTTTTCATTATTTCCTTTGTTAGAACATATTACCTTTATAAGTTTAAAGGTCGTACGATGATAATAAATCATATCAATATTTTAAAATTTAAGCCACAAAATGAAGCTGGTTGGGTCCACAGGCCTAAGATTTAACAAAATACTTGGGCACTGGATATTTAGAGAAAAAAAAGATACAAAAACTCTGGCCAGAGTGGCTCAGTTGGTTGTCCTGTGCACTGAAAGGTTGTCAGTTCGATTCCCAGTCAGGGAACATACAGGCTCAGTCCCCAGTAGAGGGCATACAGGAGGCAGCAGATAGATGTTTCGATTTCACATCAACGTTTTCTCTCTCTCTCCCTTCCTACCTCTCTCTCTCTCTAAAAATCAATAAAAATCCTTTAAAAATACAATAGCCTGCCCGGCCGGTACGGCTCAGTGGTTGGGTGTCAACCCATGCACCAGGAGGTCGCCG
Source organism: Tadarida brasiliensis (assembly GCA_030848825.1). Lineage (NCBI taxonomy): Eukaryota > Metazoa > Chordata > Mammalia > Chiroptera > Molossidae > Tadarida > Tadarida brasiliensis. The sequence goes on from CM061264.1 coordinate 34,163,742, forward strand.
GCTTGATTGCCGGTCAGGGCACATGCCCAAATTGTGGGTCCACTCCCCAGTGGGGTCATGCAGAAGGCTGCCAATCAATGTTCTCTCCCATCGATGTTTCTCTCTCTCTCCCTCTCCCTTCCTCTCTCTCTAAAATCAATAAAGAAAAAATATTTTTTTAAAAAATATGATAGGCTGACCTCAAGAAGCCTTCTTGAAAGTTGGGGAGATAAATTTTATTAAAAATATAATTAAATACCATAATTTAAAACTTGATTTTGTATCAAAATAATACACCATAGCCCTAGATAATTAAGGAGTTCAGTGATAGAACTTTTGGAGAAAGAAAAGAAGGAAGGGGACTTGCAAAAGATCCTGATTTGAACACAGGGGTGGGGTAGGCATAATCTAACATAAGCAGCAGCATAATCAAAAGGTTGGAGATGGGGAAAAGCAAGGTATATTCAGGGGATAGCAAGGAATTAGGCTACAAGAGAAAGGAGAAGAGAGGATAATTAAGTTAGAAATGTAAGTTGATGCCATACTACTAAAGGTCATGTATGCCAAGTTTAAGAATATGATCTCTTAAAAGATGCATTAAAAATGGAGAGCTGCTGCCCTGGCCGGTGGTTAGAGCATCGGCCTGCGGACCAGAGAGTCCCGGGTTCGGTTCCCGCTAGGGGCACATACCTCGGTTGCGGTTTGTCCCCGCCCCGGATGGGGTCGTGTGAGTAGCAACCAGTCGATGTGTCTCTCACGTCGATGTTTCTCTCTCTCTCTCTTCCTCCCACTCTCCCTCTCGCTCTATCTCAAGATAAATGTAAAAAAAATGTCCTCGGGTGAGGATAAAAAAATAAATAAAAAATAATAATAATAATGCCTACCTCATAAGGTTGTTGTGTGACTAAAAGAAATAGTACATATAAAAGCATTTAACATAGTGCTTGGTCTATAATAATATTCAACAAATGTTAGCAACTATTACCATTATTACAAATCATTTCAAATGTGAGGTGCTGCAGAACTAGACAAGGGCAACAGAAACTAAAAAGAAAGGATGACTTGGAGTGACGTTTCCATAGATTCATGAGATGTTACAACTAGAAAAGACTAAGATAACTCTTCTAAAAGCAAAATGGTCCCAGTTTAAATGTCAGGAACAAAAAAAAAAAAGAATGGGACAAGATAGCTCAAAAGATTTGACTGCAAAAGTATCTAAAGAGACAGATGGGGAATAATTATATGTTATCAACATGCTTTAATAAGCTAATGAATTGGGTACATACCATGTGCCAGACACCATGCTAGATATAGTACATCTAATCCCCAGAACAACTTTGAAAGATAGGTATTAGCTCAGTTTTACAAAAGAGAAAATAGAGGTTAAGTACTGGCCATATAACCTTGAGCAGGGTAAGAAGCAAAGCCAGGTCTGAAATCCGTATCATCTGTTTCCAAAGCCTGTGTTCTTCCTATTACACTCAGTTTGTATCCCCTTTTAACACCAATAAAAATTGCATGGTATCACAAAGATATATTTGTAATTATTTTTCTACCTACCTTGTTAAATATGGCAACTATAAACATGTCCAATCTTTTCTACATTATAAGAAAAATATAAAGGTATTCAGTATAAAAACAATGATGAGAATAAATTTTAAAAGCATTATGCAACGGAGAATCACCGTACCACCAATGAAACATTGGTTATACTATAAACTATAATATATTAAATAAAAGCAATGACTAATCTTTTTCAGTAAAATGCAAAAAAAATTGGCATGGCTTTTAACATCATTTGATTATATTAACATTTGTCCCATACTACAGTACCATTAAAAACTGACACCTAACTTATAAAATAAATATCTTATCACACATAGGAGAAGCATTTATATAAGATGAACCCATCAAAATGTTCAGAGTTATAAAGAATTCAATCACAGAAGTAGAATGCCCAACACGTTAACAGTAAGGACCACACAGTAGCAGGTGACCTATTTCTTTAGTGTGTTTCTCCACAGATATTTTCCCCAATGACAGGACCAGCGTGCCAGTTCTCCACCAAAATGTTACTTAATCTAAATTTTATCAGGATGAAAATACCAAGTATGCTAGAGTAAGTTAGTTTCCTGAAACAATCTTTTCATCTGACTTCAAAGAAGTCAGAAGAGCCCTGGCTGGTGTTACTCAGTGGTTGGAGCATTGGCCCACCCACCCCGGGGTCTCAGATTCGATTTCTGGTTGGATGGCACATACCTGGATTGCAGATTCAATCCCCGGCCCGGTCAGGGAGTGTGCAGGAGACAGCCAATCGATATGTCTCTCTCACATCAATGTTTCTCTCTATATCTATCTATCTATCTATCTATCTATCTATCTATCTATCCATCCATCCATCTATCCATCTTTCCCTCCTTCCCTCCCTTCCACTCTCTCGAAAAATCAATGGAAAAAATATCTTCAGGTGAAGATTAACAAAAAAATAAATAAAATAAAATAAAAAAATAAACTGTGTGGTCAGGTAACTTCTGGACTAGTAGTTCTCAACGTAGTCCAGAGAGCCCTATGGGTCCCCAGACCCTTTCAAAGGGTCCAAGAGATCAAAAATACTTTCATAGTATTACTAAGACATTATTTGCCTTTTGCATGCTCATTCTCTCACAACTGTACAGTGGAGCTTTCCAGAAGCTATGAATTGTGATGTCTTAACAGACTGAATGCAGGGGCAGACATGGAAATTTCGATGTCTTCTATTAAGCCAGACATTAAAGTTATTTGCAAAAACATAAAACAGTGCCACTCATCACTTTTGTTCCATTAAAAAAAAGTTTTTGGCCCTGGCTGGTTTGGCTCAGCGGTTAGAGCGTCGGACTGTGGACCAGAGTCCCGGGTTTGGTTCCCGCTAAGGGCACTACCTCAGTTGCAGTTTGTCCCCACCCTGGTTGGGGTCGTGTGGGTGGCAACCAGTCGATGTCTCTCTCTCACATCGATGTTTCTCTCTCTCTCTCTCCCCCTCCCACTCTATCTGAAGATAAATGCAAAAATGTCCTCGGGTGAGGATTAAAAAAAAAAAAGTTTTGCCTGGCCAGTGTGGCTCAGTGGATTGAGTGTCATCCCATGGACTGAGAGGTCCCAGTTAGATTCCCAGGTGGGGAGCGTGCTCAGGTTGCAGGCTCGATACCCAGTGGGGGCTGTGTAGGAGGTGGCCAATCAATGTTTCTCACATCAGTGTTTCTATCTCTCCCTCCCTTCCTCTCTCTCTAAAAAAATCAATAAAAACATATATAAGTTTTTAAAGTTATGTTGCCCTGGCCGGTTTGGCTTAGCAGTGAGAGCATCAGCCTGTGGACCAAAGGGTCATGGGTCCAATTCCCAGTCAAGGGCACATGTCTGGGTTGCAGATTCAATTCCCCAGCCCCAGTCAGGGACATACTGGAGGCAACCGATTGATGTCTCTCTCTCTCTCTCTCCCTCTCTCCCTCCCTCCCACTCTATCTAAAAATCAATGGAAAAATATCCTCAGGTGAAGATTAACACACACACACACACACACACACACACACACGTTATGTTAACATGTAACACTTTATCCTTTTAATGAATTAAATTTTTTTTTCCATATTAATTTTAGAGAGAGGAAGGGAAAGGGTGAGAGAGATAGAAACATTGATGAGTGAGAACATCAATTGGCCGCCTCCTGCATGCCCCCCACTGGGGATTTGGCCCACAACCTGGGCATGTGCCCTGACCGGGAATCGAACCAGCAACCTCTTGGTGCATGGTGTGCCACTCAACCACTGAGCCACACTGGCCAGGCTGAATTAAATTTTTTTTTTTTTGCATTTATCTTCAGATAGAGCGGGAGGGAGAGAGGGAGGGATAGAGAAAGAGAAACATCGATGTGAGAGAGACACATCGACTGCTCGCCACCCACACGACCCTAACCGGGGCCGGGGACAAACTGCAACCAAGGTACGTGCCCTTAGCGGGAACCGAACCCGGGACTCTCTGGTCCACAGGCCGATGCTCTAATCGCTGAGCCAAACCGGCCAGGGCTGAATTAAATATTTTTTAAGTTTCTCATTTTTATTCTAATCCAGTAAATATCAATAGATATAACTCACTTAAGCAGAAGGTCTTTGGGTTCCTCAATAACTTTTGAGAGTGTAAAACCAGCACTGAGACCAAAAAAACTGAGAACTACTTTCTAGCCCTTCCTATGTTCATGTTTTGCCAAACAATTAAAGCATTTAATTTCCTAATTACTACTGAAGAGATATTGCTGCCCTAAAGATAATTTCAGAAATTTGTTTAATATGAACAAAAAAAGTCCACAACCTTAAAAAGAATTGTATCCATTAATTTAAAAAAGAAATCATTAATTACATCTTCCCAAATAAAAACAATAACAATGTTAAAACTAAAGTGCAAGCTAATAGACCACTCACTATCTATAAGCTTTGGACATGAGAAGGGATAGAGAGAGGGATGTCTCCTAACAGAAAGGTTAGGGAACATACATCCTAGTAAAGAAGGCATCTAACCTGGGCCCTAAACATATATAAGATTTCAACAAGTAATCACTGGGAATGAAAGGTATCCCAGAAAAAGGAAAATCATACATTCAAGGAACAGCAAGTACAAAATAGCTTCCACAGAACTTCTGATGGCCCTGGCCGGTTTGGCTCAGCGGTTAGAGTGTCGGCCTGCGGTCCAGAGAACTTCTGATGGACTCCAGCAGGAGGATAGACTGGAAAATTAGGTTGGAAGCAAAAATAGGGGGACTTATATGACAGGATAAGCAATCTGTGGCTTTAGTTAATAGGCAAAGGGAAGCCATTGGTAGGTTTTTAAAGTCACTGGAAGATTGCCCGGCCAGTGTGGCTCAGTGGTTGAGCGTCGAACCATGCACCAAGAGGTCACCAGTTCAATTCCTGGTCAGGGCAAATGCCGAGGTTGTGGGCCAAATCTCCAATGGGGGAGAATGCAGGAGGTGGCCAATCGATCAGTCTCACTCATCAATGTTTCTATCTCTTTCTCCCTCTCCCTTCCTCTCTCTCCAAAATCAATAAAGAAACAAAAAAATTTTTAATAAAAATTAAAAATAAAGTCACTGGAAGATTTACCATTGGAAGGTAAAATATCAGATGATACTTTAATAATACTGTGGATTGGACAGAGTAGAAACAGGGGGCAACAATTAGTGCACTATCATACCAATCCAAGCAGGAAATAATAAGAGCTTAATCTGGGTTAGGAGCTAGGAAAAAGACAGATACAGGACATGCTGCAACCTCTTCACTAATAATTTACTTAGTTTAAACTTTTTTCAAAAATGTATTACGCAAAACAAGGTGGCGTTCACATTACTTCCATTAAAGAACATTCACACTTCACCTGACCAGTGTGGCTCAATGGATTGAGCATCGTCCCAGGGACTGAGAGGTCCCGGTTCAGTTTTCGGTCAGGGCACATGCCTGGGTTGCAGGCTCGATCTCCAGTAGAGGGTGTGCAGGAAGCAGCCGATTGATGTTTCTCTCTCACATCGATGTTTCTATCTCTCTCTAATAAAAATTAAAAAATCAATAAAAACATTTAAAAAACCAACATTCACTTCATAGTCAATATTTCAACATACTCAAGTGTGCTTTCTTTTTAAAAAGTTGTTAGGAATAACTAACAGTATTCTACATTAAGACTACAAACTGGGTAATAAAGAGCACTATATCCATATTTTCAATATTCTAAATAGATTCTCACTATGCAAAATTTCATTCAAGGATGAACATTTTAAACTCCAAAGTTTACTGAGATGGAATACACAAAGTCTGGATCAGAATTTTCTATACAACCCTATAAGACCCACATCACTACATAATTATAATAGTCAACTTTTCTTAAAATCATTTTTAACAACTCAACTCAACTTGGCCAATATTCTTCTACTAGGCCCATATTTTCCAAACACTAGTGCCTTCTTCATTTTCTACCCTCCTCCTCCACCCAACAAATTCCCTTTGTATGTCTGTAAGGCAAGACACAGTATGATCCTAAGGCAGTTTGAATATATAATTCTTATAATAACAGAAATCTAGAATTATTAATCTTACGTTTTACAGGAGAGGAACCAATGATGTACTAAATTTCCATTCACATGAATGACAAATGCATCTAATAGAAATAGTGCTTTACCATTAGGGGGAAACAAAGGGGGAAATACACACAATAGATGGGTGGAAAATCTTACAAACTTTATGAAACACTGAAAAGCTGCATCTGGATTGTAGTCACAATTATAAAAGCAAATAACGAAGGCTCCAAAATGAAGGGAAAAGGAAAAAATTCCAAGTGATCATTAAGAGTGAAAGGGCTGATTCAATATTAGTATGTTTTTAATATAGCATCATTTAACACTCTGTGACTAACTGAAAAAAAACAAAGAGGATAATTCACTGTTCACAGGGACACAGGAAATAATTTCTGCATACATTCTATAAGACAGTTATACTTCATTACACTTCCGTGGTCTCAAATCCTTTCAAACGTTTCCAAAAATACATAGGCCTGTAATAATTGAGGTTCCCAATTACACACAATTTATTCTGTAGGTATAGCTATAGTACATTTTTAAAATACATAACGAATTCATGCTCAACAAAAATAGGGAGTCACAAAGGCCCTCTACTTATTCAAAATCATTACATAAAGCACTGTCCATAATTGCAAACAGGGTTTGAAAATCTGACAGCTAATAATTATAAAATGGGGTAGACTTCAAAGAAAAAAAATTACCTAACTTTTCTATTTTCCCTTCCTTTTCCTTTCCTACCAAATAGACAAAATGTCTGTTAAGGGTCTCAGACAAAGGTCTAAAGTAAAAATACAATATATGTATACTTCATATTATATGTATTCAAACCTATCACATATATGTACACATAACATATATTCATTCACACAAGAAATGTTCTTCCTTTTTTAAAATGTAAGAATTGAAGTTACATTAAACCCTATCCCATAAATTAAATTAAATCACTACAAATTAGAGACTAATAAAATATTGCACGTAGATATCTCTAAGCGACTATATTCGGAGAAGAAAAACCTCAGATTAAGGCCATGACTGAATAAAAACGCCCAGTCCCTGAAAATCACTAACCGGCATTTGATCTCTGGAAGAGAAAAGAGGGGGGTCTTAAAATGAATAATCACACTGGCAAGCCAGTTTCAGAAGTTAACGAAGGTAAAACAACGAACCAAATGAGACAAAACGTATGAAATGACAAGCTTTAAAGAATTCCCCCAAAGGGAAAGACTGACTTCAAGACTGGGATATAACGCATCCTTTGCAGGTAGAAGAATCTTTAATTGAAAAAGAAAAGGTGTAGGAGAAGCGACAAAAACCTGAACGACACGCAAAGGCAAAAAAAAGTAAAAAAAAAAAAAAAAAACAACAAATAAAAAAAAAACCCTCAGGTCTCTCCTCCCACCCCCACTCCGACCCCCACCCCCACCCTCTCAGGACAATAGGATCAAGGTCCTAACTGCAAACTTTAAGCGTGTAAACCAGCAGCAGTTTTACTGCAGCTCTAACTGCAAAATCTGCCCCATATCCCAAAGCTAACGCACCCCGGAATAATTCTGCCCTGAAAACATCACCAAGGTCTTGTTAAACACAAATCAGACCCATTACAAAATTCTTTTTTTTTTCTCCCAAGTACCTGGAGGATCCATTTCAATATAAAATATCAGTTCTGTCGAATAGGGCATCATCACCTCCCTCCAGTCTGCGTCATCGCGGTCCATACTCCACACCGTATTGTACATCGCGCTGTCAGGGGCAGGTCGTCAAGAAATATATAGAAAGCATATATTTTTTAATCTGATATTTAAAAATATATAATTGTAAAAGTCCCACACGGAAATGTACTTCAGGGTTTCCAACGGCCGGTATAAGTCCAGGCAACTACCAGGGCGAGGACGGGGTCCTCCACCTCTCTCTTCTACAGCACCCAGCAAAATGCCCCCGAACTTTCAACCTACGGGATTTGCTCCTCAGGAAGGTACAAAGAGGTTCGGGGTGAGGGGCAAAGGTGTTAAAAAGCGGCTTCCTAAAAACCGTCTACACAGTCGCTCTTCAAAGAGAAGAGCTCCCGCCGCCTCCAAATCTTCCCGCGAAAGCCACTTTTGTGTCTTTCGATAAATAGAGACGAGGAGGGAAAAAGGGAATGCGCCGGGAGCAAGGTGGGGAAGTGACAAAGGAAGGCATAAAAAAGAGGGCTGGGTACTGCATTCAAGTTTCGGGGTCCCACTGGTCTGCAGAGAGCGATCCCCTCAGGAGCCGGGACTAGGGCTCCGTTTGGTCGGGCTCGAAACCCAAGCTGCTGCAGCCTCGAGACCGGGGCCCGTTGGAGAGTCCAGTTAGCTCTGTTCGGCTGGGGGCTCCTGCCGGGCTGCAAACAGGCCCGCCAGTGCCGGCTTCCCTGACGCTCTGGTCTGACTCCAGTCACTAGTTTCATTTTAACGGCGCGGAGGGGGACACCCTTCCCCGCCTCCATGCTCCCCCGCGGAGGCGCCACCCAACCGCGCCGGGCAGGGGGACGGCCAACATCACCACTGCCCCTTCCACTTTATCCCGCCTTGATATACTGGGGATTCTGTGAGGTGCCTGAGTAAGTGCTCACAAAACTATCCTCAATCTCGGCTTTCAACTCTCCCCAACGCTCTCTAGGCCTCAGCTCCTTCACCATCCATTCTCTCTCCACCCAGCCTCGATCAAAATGGTACGGTCCGGGCGCTGGCCGCACGCCAGGAGCCGGTGCCCGGAGCACGCGAGCGGGGCGGGGAAAGGGGGGGGAAGGAGCGAGGTGGGGGAAAGAGAGGATAAAGTGGGTAGTGATTGGCTGATCCCGGTTGCCCGAGCCCGGAGCCTGCGTCTTTTGTCTGCCTTGCTCCAGCGAAGGAGCGGGAGACGACTGCGCGCCCCAAGAGAGCCAATCAGGAGCCAGCCGGCGCCGGCCGGTGAGGCAGCGATTGGTCAGAGCTCAGTTACTAAGCGGGACAAAGGCAGAAGGGGGAAAGAAAAGAAAAGGAGGAAAAAAAAAAAAAAAAGGAAGAAAGAAAGAAAGCGCAAAAGGCGGTTACTGACAGGCTGGGCCAGTGCTCGGGGGCTCAGGCTGCCCGGAGTCAGGCGGGGCTCCCGCTGAGGCTCGGTCCACACGGACGAGTGAGGAGAGGGGGAGGAGCGGCTAGCGCGAGACACCTCTGCCCCGAGTCTGGCCGCGGGGGTGGGGAGCGGACGGAGAGGGGCGCTTGCTGTCACTCGGCGGGACGCGCGCTCTTCTGGTCCTCGGGAGCTCCCGGGGCAGAGCCCGTCCCCACAGACCTCTTCACCGCCCCCCACCACCAGGCGAAGTTGTCAAATAAAGCAAAGGTCCACAAACCCACTTGCAGGACCGTTACCGCTCAATACGAGGATGTGCCCATGGCCCCCTGCAACCTTCCCCCGCAGCTAACTGAGACTAGTCCCGGCTTCTCCCCGAGCAGTTAGGCATTTCTTAAGGAGGCATTTCTCAGTTCCTCTGCGCTTCCCACCCAAGGACTTTTGGACTCAAAGGTAACTCCCCACGCCTGAAATAGTGGGACGCCACTCCAGGCCCCTCCGCTGGAATGCTCAAGCCAGAAAAAAAAATTTTTTAAAGGCTTGCCATTACAGTGCATGTGTGATTTCTGAGATAAATCACAGGTGTTGGTACCCCTAGCCAAAAGGGCTCTATTCTGGTTCTCTGACAGACCCTCTTCCACATACACCGAGCCCCTCCCACACCCCACCCCAAGCTTAAAACTATGATAGGCTTCAGTATGAAAATACTAAATTTTTTTCATGCATTTCAGAAACAGCTGATTAACTTGCTGGGGAACACTGAATAGCCAAAAGCAGATTTGTGTCTGTGTGAAGGTTGTGCCTGGAATTGCGATTCTGCAGACTCTACAATACAGTCTTGGGAGGCCAAAAACTACTCCATTTCCTCTTTACACAGGAGCAACAAAGCCCATTGTGTTTGAGTTGACAACCTGACTGACTTAAGCCCTAGAAAAACCTCCTACCCTGGTACCTCTGCTATATTGATTCATGCCTGTGGAAGAGTTGCCACATTTCACCTCTACCTCCTAAAGTGGTTCTGCCTTCCTTAAAGGTGCTCTGAGTTGAGACAGTTGGTGAGAGCAGATGTTCAAAATGTGTATGGACTAGGTATAGAGTCATGTATTAAAGAGCCACTAGAATGAATGGACAGTGTTGGGCCAAAAAAACACGTGAGGATTCTTACATGCTTACTTTCTTACATTTCTAAAATCCAAATGTAATTCAGAAGCCAGATCAACTCTGGGACAGGATATGCTGTTAATTTAAATGTTCTGTACGTACCATTCCTCTAGGTAGATGCTGGAAAATCAACTTTAATCTGTGGCTGGCTTCCCAGCAGTTTCTTTACTTCACTATATCTAGGAGCCAGAAGTACTCACATTTGATAACTCAAAAGGCAGAACAATCAGTCAAGGGCAAGTTGGTTTATTTTTGTTCACGGGTGTCCTTGTGCATTCCCAAACAAAATGAAGGTGAAGAGAGGAAGTGTGGAAAAAATAATAGCTTTCAGATTTCCACAGCAGCTTTTGCCTGAACCACTTTTCATCATTTAGTTGTGGGGTTTCCATTTCTAATACAACACAGAGCAATCACCCAGGCCTTTCCCACAGCTAAGGCTTTGGGAGATGTAGTAAAGAAGCAGCACAGTATATAATAATCTGGTGCTCAAGACTGGCACATGGGATAAAACTGTGATTCAACTTTGCCACCTAAAATTGTATTGACCCAACTGTCCAACAAATAAATCTTTGAATAGGAAACCTCTGAAGAATAACAGTGATGCAATGATGAATCAAGGGGAAGCACACTTCCTTCAAATGGGCTTGAACCCACGCCCTGCCATGGTGGGAAGTACCTGTCATATGATGCTGGCCTTACTTTCTTTAGTTGAGAAATAGAAGTGAGGTTCTAACTGTTTGTCACCAAATCGCCTCAGGCTCTTTGGCAAAGGTATTAGCTCTGGTGTCCTGGACCATTTCCATCCTGGAGAATTATATTTGGCCTGGGTGTGGATTAAATTCAGCTCTAAGAGCTCAAACTCGTGGGTCACAACCTGCTACTTTGGGAGTTGTTTTCTTTTTTCCTTTTGCCTCCCTTCTTTCTTTTTTCAGTTTAAAGCAGTCTTTGGTAAATCACAAAATCTGTCTGCCTTCATTTATCTATCTGCAAAATAGGAGATTGCCTTCAGATTTATGCAAGTTCCTTAGTTTATTGTGAAACACTCTGAGGATGAAAAAAATGCTACTTAAGTACTTAGAATTAATAGTTTCTTTCTATACCTCCAAATGGATAGGATTGTCCTTCACTTTTCACCCTGGTATAGTCTTGCTATGAATTTGTTCAAATAAGATCCATTTATCCGTCTTTATTTCAGAGATGGATGAAATATTTCTTTTGTGCACTGAATATAGGGTATGATCTCAGAGCTCTCTGTGCCAGCAGAATCAGCCTGGAACTCAGCCAAAAGTTCTTCGTGATTAAAGGTGCCATCTGAGCACACAATATTTTTTTAAAAGCCTTGCAAAATGGAAACATACTTTTATTATTTTTTAAGGTCACTACCATTAACCCCAGGACTGACTTAACCTTTAGGGAAGGATCACTGGCCTCAAACCCCCTCTTTTTTTTTTTTTTTTTTTGCCTCAATCACCCCCCCATCTTTTTTCTGTTGTTGTTAATCCTCACTTTTCTATTGATTTTTAGATAGAGTGGGAGGGAGGGGCAAAGAGAGAGAGAGAAACATCTATGTGAGAGAGACACATCGATTAGTTGCCTCCTGCACAACCCCGATGGGGCCAGGGTGGAACCTGCAACCTAGGCATGTGCCCTTGACCGGGAATCGAACCTGCAGCCCTTCAGTCCTTGGGCCAATGCTCTAACCACTGAGCCGAACTGGCCAGGGCCTCTGTTATCCTCTTTCCTTACCTACTTGTCTTGTGTTAAGACCAAGTCCATGTAGCTAAATAAACTCAATAAATGAGATTCCAAGAAAACTCTACAAATTATCAGTTGCAGATTTCAGGACCTCCCCAGCCACATGCCTTTTAAAGGGGGGTATATCAAGTTTTTATGGAAAAGTTTGCCTTTAGAATGTAAAAAGAGCAATGCTGGTGGATCTTCTAGAAAGACATCTCCTGTGGGAATTGATTGTCATCTCTTGAGCTAACAGTGTCTAAAATCATGATTTTTCCATTTCCCCAGAATGGTATACCTTTTACTTGGCATTTACTTTTTTTTTTTTTTTTTAACCTCACCTCTACCTATTTCTTAGAACTTGCAAAACCATAATAGGGCTCATCATATCAGCCCAAGGCACTGAGAAATGACATTAGATAAATGATTGGTCTTCACAGAAGTGTCATTCCTCCAGATGCTGCTAAATTCCTGGGCTTAGGGACACTGAGGGCTTCCTCGGACCCATCAGCACAAGATGTAGATCTTTTCTGCCTCACTCTACTTTGGTTCTCCTTTAGCTTTAAGAGGTCACAAAAAAAGCAGGTCTCTCTCTCTCTAGCCTAACATACCCCCCTCTTTTTGGTGTCTGCCCTTCCAACAACACAGGGGCCACCTGGATGGTATGCCACTACTGCAAACTTCCCCTCTATTGAGGCAACAGCTTTCAGCTTGGCTCTCACCAGGAGAGAGAAAGCAAATGAGATCCAAATGACAGGAACAATAGTCCAGGCTGTTTCACAAGGGCAGGGCACAAACAGGGCAGACAGCTGGTGAGCTCTGTTACCTCATTTAATCTCCATCACCCTGAGGAGGAGGGTTGTATTTTTATTCTCATTTTACAGATGAGGACATCGAGACCCAGAGCAGTGAGGAGACTTGTTCAAAGTCACGCAGGCACTTAGTAGCAGAGCCAGGATTAGAGCCCCAGTTCCAGAAAGCCAGTTCAGTGCCTTTCTCACTACACCACACAGCTTGTCTCTCCTCTGCATTCACTTAGCAAATGTTTATTAATGCTTCCAAACACTGGGGATGCTAAAATGAATAAGACAGAGTGCCTAACATTGAATCCAGAGCCCTCAGAGGAGGCCAACAAAAGAGTAAATAATCCCAGGCATGTGATAAGTGCTATAATAAAGAAACTGACAAAGTGCTGTGTGAACCCCCAAAACAGTTATGGTCTCTGCCCACAGGCTGCCCCAAACTTTTATGCACCTGCTTTAAACATGTGGTCTCTTCTCAGTTTCCCCAATATATATGATTAGCTCCAAGCTTGAAAAAGTTTCATTGAAAGCTGACCCAAAGATTAGGTCATCAAAGAGTTCCTCATTATCCTTAATCAGACTATAACAACTTCCTCATCATCTCCATGCCTTGCTTTCTCTAGTCCATAATCTACACAGTTACAGTGATGGCTCTAAATTAAAAATCTTAACTTGCCACTCCCTTGCACAAACTCCGCAGTAATTCCTTTTGCCTTTAGGATAAGTTTTAAGTCTCTTAGCCTGGCATTCAAGGCTTTGATGATCTAGCCCCTGCCTATCTCTCCAGTCTCTTCTTATACAGTTCTTCCTGTCACTCCTAAGACTAGCTATATTAAAGTACTACAGTATCAGAATAGTAGGAAATTTCTCCTCCACACAACACACTCAATGATAAAGTGGAAGACTCTCATTTGTGTGCAGCTTATCTCCCCCACTGTGCTCATGCAGCCCCCTGTGCTGGCCTCTGCACAACCCTTGACATACCATGTTCAAAGTGTCTGCTTCTGGGTCTATCTCTCCCCCACCACCCTTGGAGTTCCTCATGGGTGGAGAGTTGTGTATGAGAATCATCAGTGCCCAGTATAAGGCCTGACACACAGCGAGGGTGTGAGTGTTCTTTGAGTGAATAAACAAAAGTTGTAAGAAGCAACTAAACTCTCCAAGAAAGTTCTGGGGCAGTCTAAGTTCAGGTTACCCTGATAATATTTTCTGTAGGTCTTCAGCTGACTCCCATTTATTTAAAAGGACAAAAAGAAAATTTTAAAATTATAGTTTTTGGTCACAGAACTGTGAGGGGCAGACAGTGACCCTTCTTTCCTACTGGCTGCCTCTATGGTTTTTACCACAGATACTCAGTTCCACTGCCCTTTTATTTTATCAGCTGTGAATTGTTTGCAAAATTCCAAGCAGCTTGTAGGAAATTCAGGAAAACTCAACAGCAAGAAGAGAAGCTGGTTTCATTTTCCAGCCCAGCTCATTTCTGAAATGTAACACCATATAGGGCTTTAAAGTATGCTCACTTCCTGTGGTCATTATTTCAATAGTTTGGAACAATTTGTAGTTCATGCCTCCTTTCTGGAATGTACAATAATCACCCTGTAATTCCACAGGTCTCAAATCTAAAATTTGTCTTACCATGTTTCATTGTTAAAGGGCAAAATCAGTCCAGTTCCTGTACTGGAAAATTTTGGTTTAAAAAAGAAGAAGAACAAGAAACTAATAGCATTATTCTTCACTTCTATGAACAATAAAATTGTAAGCATCCTTTAGAAATATTTTATAAAATCTATGTATTAAACCAGAAGACCTCTTGCAGCCTCTCCAGACACCTGTCTGTGGGAGCATCATCCTTGAAATCTGGGAAAATGTTGAAATCTTTAGGGCTCAAAGATCATCATTTGAGAAAGAAAAATACAAGCATGAGATATAAAGTCCTGGTCATTTCTGTCTTTAACTCTGAGAATTTGATTGAAAAATTATATATACTCACAGTAACAGTTTTTTTAATTCAAGAGTAGAGACTACCTTGTGTTCTGTTCATCTTATGCTTCCTGCAAAGGAAGTGCTCAGTGAAGATCACTATTATTCCCCAAATTTTTATTTCTCCCCTCTTAGTACCAATGTGTGAATTTCTCAATTATGTAATATTAAGGCTAATAAAGGCATATAAAGTACTGGGAATATATGTTCAAGGTCAATATATTTCATATAATAAAAAATACAAATTGGTCCTGGCTGGTTTGGCTCAGTGGTTAGAGCGTTGGCCCGCGGACCAGAGAGGCCCAGGTTTGGTTCCCGCTTAGGGCACGCACCTGGGTTGCAGTTTGTCCCCGCCCCAGTTGGGGTCCTGGTTGGGGTCCTGTGGGTGGCAACCAGTCGATGTGTCTCTGTCACATCAATGTTTCGCTCTCTCTTTCTGCCTTTCTCCCTCCCACTCTATCTGAAGATAATGCAAAAATGTCCTTGGGTGAGGTAAAAAAAAAATTTTTTTTAAAGAAACAAACACAGGGAAGCAGCCAAAATGAGAAGACAAAGAAACATGTCCCAAATGAAAGAACAGAATAAAACTCCAGGAAAAGAACTAAACAAAATGGAGATAAGCAATCAATCAGATGCAGAGTTCAAAACACTGGTTATAAGGATGCTCAAGAAACTTAGTGAGAACTTCAAGGAACTTAAGGAGAACTCCAAGGAACTTAGTGAGAGCATCAACAACATAAAAAAGGACCAGTCAGAAATGAAGGATGCATTAACTGAAATAAAGAATAATTTATAGGGAATCAATAGTAGAGTAGGTAAAGCCAAAAAGCAAACCATCTATTTGGAATATAAAGAAGCAAAAAACACCCAATCAGAACAGCAAAAAGAAAAAAGAATCCAAAAAAAATAAGGATAGTGTAAGGAGCCTCTGGGACAACTTCAAGTATACCAACATTTGCATCATGGGAGTGCCAGAAGGAGACGAGAGAGAGCAAGAAATTAAAAACCTATTTGAAACAATAATGACAGAAAACTTCCCTAACTTGGTGAAGGAAACAGACATACAAGTCCAAGAAGCACAGAAAGTCCCAAACAAGATGAACTCAAAGAGGTCCACACCAAGATACATCATCATCAAAATGCCAAAGGTTAAAGACAAAAAGAGAATCTTTTTTTTTTTTTTTGAATGATTTCAATAAGTAGTGAAACCAACCTTTTTAATAGATAGTCAAATCTTTTTAAAACTTAGCATTCTATTTTTTTAATCCTCATCCGAGGACATTCTTCCATTTTTTGTTCAGATAGAGTGGAAGGGAGAGAGAGGAAGAGAGAGAGAGTGAGAGAAATATCGACATGAAAGGGACACGTTGAGTAGCTGCCTTCTGCACAACCAACCAGGGCTGGGGACAAACTGCAACCGAGGTATGTGCCCCTAGCGGGAACCGAACCCAGGTCTCTCCGGACCGCAGGCCGACGCTCTAACCGCTGAGCCAAACTGGCCAGGGCCAAAAAGAGAATCTTAAAAGCAGTGATAGGAAAGCAGTTTGTTACCTACAAAGGAGCTCCCATAAGACTGTCAGTTGATTTCTCAAAAGAAACTTTGCAGGCCAGAAAGGAGTGGCAAGAGATATTCAAGGTGATGAAAAGCAAGGACCTACAACCAAGATTACTCTATCTTGCAAAGCTATCATTTGGAACTGATGGACATATAAAGAGTTTCCCAGACAAGAAAACGCTAAAGGAGTTCATCACCACCACAAAACCAGTATTATATGAAATGTTGAAGGGTCTTTTTGAAGGAAAAGAAGAACTAAAATATGAACAATAAAATAACAATAAATACATATATCTATCAACAATTGAGTCTACAAACAAAATGAGCAAGCAGAACAGAAACAGACTCACAGATAAAGAGAACTTTTTGTTGCTTTCCAGATGGAAGGGGGTTGGGGGGATGGGTGAAAAAGATGAAGGAATTAAGAAGTACAAATTGGTTGTTAGACTGATGAACCTCAAAGAGAAGGGAGGAGGGAAGGTGGGAAGAGATAAACCAAAGAACTTCTACGCATATATGGATAACCAATGGACACAAATGATAGTGTGGGGAAGGCAGGAGGGGGGCAGGATTGAGGAGGAGGGGATCAATGGGGGGAAAGCGGGGGGGCATCTGTGATACATTCAACAATAAAGATAAGTTAAAAATAAATAAATAAAATAATAAAATATATTCACTCCTATCTTATGAAATATACCTTCATGCAAACCTTGGAAGACTAGGTTCAACTTTGGAATTCATGGATCCTGAGGTCTGACAGAACATGGTGGTAAGGGGAGAGCTGACCCCCATCTCTTCCCACTCCTGGCTTCACCCTGCACTGAGAAGGGGATCCTTGTGCACATGTCCAAGCCTGTTCTATTCATTCTCCTACAAACAGCTGACTCTCAACCACCTCTTTGGGCTAAAGGTATTGAGATTGACAATTCTATTTGTCTGAACAGATACAGGGAAAAGGCTCAATGTAGGTCCTGGAAACAAGTTTGGGACCATTTGGGCAAAGAATTCCAAGAGCATGGTCTAGAAAAGGGAAGCAAGGGATCTGGGTTGATAAGTTCCCTTGATTCTACTTATTTCTCACCTTATGAGGAGAGGTGGGCTCAGAGCCCTTTAGGCCCTCTCCTGGGGCACTCTGTATATAGGAGCTGTTTACATGAATTCCCTGTTCATTTAAACAGGCTCCAACTAAATTCTGTAACTTGCAACCCAAGAATCCTAAGACTGCTGCCTGTACCCTCTGAACCACTGTCCAATTTTCTCTTTCTGTTCCCCAAGGGGCCTGCCTATAGTAGTGCCTGGGAAAGGACTTCCTCATGAACCCTAATGCCTACCAAGTGGGCCAGAAGCAGGGAGGCAGATTTTTTCATGGGTTTCCCTTCAGTGGTAAATTATTTTGGTCAATCATTGTGACTTTTCCTTTTTTTTTTAACTGTTGAAAGTATTACAGATGTTCCCCTTTTTTCCCCATTCACCCCTTCCTTCCCGCTAACTTTTCCTTTCCCATTCTCAGGCTATAATCTTACCTCAGTTATCTATTTTTAGCTTAATGGGCAGTCCCAAATCCTAAAAAAGGAATTTTACATCATTCTTGCATCTCCTGGCACCACACTCAACATCATATTAGTTTCTGGGCCCTGGCTGGTTTGGCTCAGTGGTTAGAGCATCGGCCCGCGGACCAGAGTCGCAGGTTTGATTCCAGCCAAGGGCACATACCTCAGTTGCGGTTCGTCCCGGCCCTGGTCAGGGTCATGTGGGAGGCAACCAATCGATGTGTCCCTCTCACCTCTCACATCTATGTTTCTCTCTCTCTCTTTCTCTCTCTCTCTCTCTCTCTCTCTCTCTCTCTCTCTCTCTCCCCCCCCATCCCCCCTCCCAATCTATGTGAAAATATTTGAGAAAATATCCTCGGGTGAGGATTAAAAAAAAAAATAGTAGAGTTTATGGGCATGGACTCTCATCTGATTTGGGAGGCCTCCAAAATAGGAAGTGTGTTCAGAATCTAGGCAGCCAAAAATGTCAACTGTTCTGTATAACCCCATTACTCAGATCTGGAAGTCATCTCCCTTCATAGATGCTCTAGTCCTCTCTCTTGGGAAGCTTTGAGTATTTTCTTTCTTTTTTTTTTTTATCCTCACCTGAGGACATTTTTTCATTTTTTGTTCAGATAGAGTGGGAGGGAGAGAGGGGAAGAGAGAGAGAGAGAGAAACATCGACGTGAAAGGGACACATCGAGTGGCCGCCACCCACACGACCAACCAGGGCCGGGGACAAACTGCAACCGAGGTACATGCCCTTAGCGGGAACTGAACCTGGGTCTCTCTGGACCGCAGTCCGACGCTCCAACCGCTGAGCCAAACCGGCCAGGGCGCTTTGAGTATTTTCTTTGGGGACAACTCACACACACACATACACTTTGCTTAGGTCCTGCCCATCACTTCCCTCTCTAACTCTACCTTTACAGTTAGGATCATAACGATCTGCCATGTATCACGTAGTCAAATGCCACATGAGCATGGTATCCAAGGCTTCCTGCTAGACCTGTCTCAGAGACTGACTCTCAGTAGCCTGTGAATATAACTAGTAAAGTTAAACAACCAGTTACCAGAAACAACCAGCTTAGCATGGGGAAACACGTGGGCAAGTGAAGTATAGTCTAGCACTGACACATCTGCTCTCAGAACTTACCTGTGATTTCCCACTTTCGATCCAGGAATTCTGTTTTGTGGGTTTTTTTAAATAGTGTTGCACCTCACTATCAGATAGACTTGAGATAACAAAAACGATAGACTTTCTTCTTCATTTTTCTAACATAGTATCTACTCTGATGCCCTCAAAACTGACATCAGTGTAAGTCAGCAATTGCTAGGACAAGCCTGAACTAAGTAGTTCACCAAGGTTACCAAGGCCTTGAACTCCCAAAAGAGGTCAAGGAGTGAGGGAATTTACTTCTTCCTAGATCCTGGATTTTAAGCTGACTTCTGAATTTGGTGCTCTAGGTCTGTGCTGATAATGCCAAGTTACAACACAAAAGACTTTTGCAATCCTGGAATAACTTTTCATAAACATATACATTATGAATGTTTCTAGTTTTCCATAATTGATGGGGTGGGACTAGTTGTTAATAATGGAGACCTTCCCATGGCCTGTGCTTACCTCTGTGTGATATTACATGTCATCACCTTTTACTGAGGTCAAGCAAAATTACTCAAATTGTAATGTCTCCCACATGGTCTAATACCACTATTGTGTTAGCATGACTTTTTTAGTTGTAAGTGACAGAAAACTAGCTTAAGCCAAGTAAAAGGGTAGTCTCACTTGACACACACTGTGAAGTAGAGAGGTGCTCAATATTAGCAGAAACCAGATTCATCCTCAGTTCTTCCCTCTGATATTTCCCCAGGTGGTGACAAGGATAGCCTTCAGGAGCTCCAGGCCTACATTCCATTCACTTAGCAATTCCATCTAGCAGAGTACAAATTTCTCCATGTAAATGCAGAAAAATTCTAGGGGTTGAGTCTCATTGACCTAGCTTTCACCCCTGAACCAATCACCAAGTCCAGTTAAATAGAATGGTCTAATTGGACAGGCCTAGGATCACGTGGCACCCTTCGAAGCAAAATTAGGGGTCAGCTGTACCCAAACTACATAGATTGAGAATTGGAAACGGGCAGTTCCATGTTCAACTCTTGAAGAGCTATTGTTCATGCTTTTCCAAGGTTTTGGAGAATTTATATATATTTATATATAAATGAATAAATAAATACTTCCAAATAAATTCAAATGACCAGTCACTTTCTCCAGTAACCTAGTTAAGCCATCCTGTATGTAAGTAACAGTAAGTAACAAGGGTTCCTGAAACTCCCACCCCTTCATATTGGTAGACCTACACAGGACAGATAAAATTCACCCTGTTTGCCCTGGCTGGGTGACTCAGTTGGTTGGAGCATCATCCTATACACCAAAAGGTTGTGGGTTTGATTCCCGGTCACAGCACATACCTAAGTTGCAGGTTCAATCCCTGGTTGGGGAGTGTACAGGAGGCAATTGATCGATGTTTCTCTCTCACATCAATGTTTCTCTCTCTCTGCCTTCCTCTGTCTCTAAAAATCATTTAAAACATATCCTCAGGTGAGGATTTTTAAAAAATCCACCCTGTTTATATTCTCTGCAGTCATGGGGATTTTATAATCCCTGCTGACAACCAATGCTGGAAACAACTGACTCCATAGGAAGTAGTTAAGCCATCCTGTATAAGGAACACAGTTTGCTGGACTATTTTGGACTGTCTATTCAGAGCCAGAAAACCCACACAAACTCAGATCATACTGATTTTTTTGTTCACATTTTGTTCACATATCACAAAAGGGAATTTATGGAATATGGAACTCAGAGATGATGCAATCAATAGGTCTTTAAGGTGATCTAAAAAATTATCCATCACAAACAATATAGACTTCCTGCACAATTTTCAGAAGGGTCTGGGTTTCCACCTTCAAGCTTATGTTGTTTACCCTAAGCCCAGTCACTCATCATTCTTGGAGAGAAAAACTATTCCTGATTTGGTCTTTCTATGACACCTTTTCTTTTCACACTGAATTTGGGGAATTCCCAGAATTAAAGCTTTAAGATAGAGGACCCAGAGTGGAAGCAGAAAGGATGGGAATTTTTGGCTCTTCCTTGCTTTGATTTTTCTGTGGCTTCCACACCTGGATGAGGCTAGAACATCCAGGTGTTCTGTCCCTTCATACATTCTGTAAACACTTTAAAGAACTTAGACTTGATCCCCTCCAACATATCTATGTCTGCTAAACATAGCCAGTATCCAACCAAGTCACCCAGCCAGGGCCCAACATATAACCTCAGATTTTTCACCTTTCCCTCTATCTCCAAAAGTCCTGTAGAAAACTCAAGCTTCATAATCTGTACAAAAAAACATATCTGACCCATTCTATATTTTTGTCATGAAGGTGGGGGTTGGCTTGGATGCTTGCTACTTATGAATTCACCTTCAAACAGTGCTTAGGACTAGGTGCTTATCTTGGCTGCCTCTCTTCCTAGGATTCTCCCTCCATAAGATGAAGATGGGATATTCGCCTGGCAGAGGCCTTCTCTTGTGAGTGTTAAAGACAGCTCAAACTCTAGGCCTATCTTCACTCCTTTCTTTCCCTTATGCTCTTCAACCTTAGGAATGTGATAACTGGGATTTTTTTTTCTTGGCCAAGATCCTCCTCACCCCCAAATTCCTTCGATGTTCTGCCTTTAAGAGTCTCAGAAGTGCCCAGCTGGTGTGGCTCAGTAGACTGAGCATCATTCCATGGACTGAGAGGTCCTGGTTCAATTCTTGGTCAGAGCAAATGCCCAGGTTGTGGGCTTGATCCCCAGTAGGGGCCGTGCAGGAGGCAGCCAATCGATGTCTGTCTCTCACATTGATGTTTCTTTCTCTCTTTCCTCTCTCTCTCTAAAATCAATAAAAAATATATTTTTTAGAAAAAGAGTCTCAGAAGTATCCATCTTCATACCTCTTTGCATAAAGGAGCCATCATTAGGGCTTGCATCTGTCCTGTGAAGTACTCAGGTATAGTAGTCGTTGGAGTCTGGGTATTCACAATCACCTCAGTTAAGTTTTCTTGACTTGAGCTGCCTCCTCTCCTCCTTTTCCTATGTTAGTTTCAACAATTGGAAGAATCTAAAAGACTATTCTTGGTCTGGCAAGGTTTGCTTAGGGCAAACCTTACCCTAGGACAGCCCTAGTTCTTGCCTATTACATGAGGGACCTGATTCATATTGTTTGAATCTTTGGCCCTGTTTCCTCTGCTTTCTCTATAAGAGTGTCCCCAGCCCCAATTCAAAAGTATGCACCTTTTCTTATACCCTCTAATATAGCAGAGAGAGAAAATCTGAACAGCCCTGTGATTATAAACCCTCCTAACTGCTAGCTTGGTCAGAGCATTCAACACTCAGCCAACTGACACTAAGGCCTTGGTAGCCTTGAAAACTCTTTGTCAGATTCAGAGATTCTGCTATCACTTCTCTACATCTAGTACCCACTTCTGAGCATCTCATTAAAGTGCCCAACTAAGAACATATTTTGTCATGCTAGGTGTAGCCTTCCCCCCAAATACCCTCAACTTAGGGATCCTTATAAATCTCTAACTGAATGGCCTTTTCTTTCACTTATACTCAGTAACTAGGCCAATGATTCTGGTGGAAGTTGGGGCTATTTTCATATAGGAGCACTTCTAACCAAGTCCAACACTGAAACTCTCTTCCCTGGTATCTCCCTAGGACTACAGACTAGTTAACATCTTTAGAAATAAATAAATTTTAAAAACTTGAATAAGGCTGTGTTCTCTCCCCTCCTGAAGACTTTGATGGATTCTCTTTATATGCTTGGTGACCTAATAGAAGTTTACATAACCTCTTCAATTTCAGGTTTTCTTTCGAATCATGCAATTCATAAAGGTTTCTAGAAGTCTTCATCTACCTCCATGTGCAAATTTTCTAATGTTATATTGGTCATTGTCCTAAAAATTTTGATTGGCTCTGTTTCTAGTGACAGTAATGAATCCATGGTACAGATATAAACTTCAGTAAGATTTAGAAAATTTCAGATGGAACCCCCAAAATGAACCCACATGTCCTCAGCCTCATTTGCCTGTACTAAAAGAGATTATATTATTTTATAACCCTTTTATACCCACATCATTCTATCATGAACACCCATGTCCCTACTTATAGGAATTAACCCCACCTCAATGTCTGTCAGCCATGTCTAAGCCTGTAGGGGTGGAGACCATCATGCCCATGGGCCCGCGGGCCATATAAGGCCCAAGAAATCAATACCAGCTAACATCACATGCCTCACCAAATTAACCTGACCAAATATAGCAGGCTAGTTTTTAAGTTGATAATTTTTTATGACCCACAAATGATGTTATAAATATCCAAATGGCCCTTGGCAAAAAAAGGTTCTTCACCACTGCTAGGGCCTCTTGAATCCTTGAGAATAAGTTCTTCAAAGGCTTGTCATCTTGCCACCATGGTATTTTTTTCAGTTTCTGTGACAGATAACTCCCAGGAGCTTACTGCGTCTCCAGTAGTGACCACATTCAGCAACCCATTCCAGCCTCTAGGAGAGACGATACATTCTGTGCTGGCTGTTCCCACCTCTGTGGTGGGGCTGAAATCTGCCCCTTTGAGGCTGGTGTGACTTACAGTTGCTGTCCTGATGCTACCTGCCTTCCTCCTTCTCTCCTTCCCTTTGTGTTAATTTCCCAAGATCTGTGTTATCCAGCCTTATTCATTCCTTTGACACCTTGCTAGAGTTGAATGTGGGAGTTGAGGAAGGAAGAAAGAGGGATATCTGTGCTCCCCTCCAACTTACTTTTCATACAGAGTGTACTATCACTACTTCACAATTATTTCATCACGTGTCTGTTTTTCTCTCTAGACCACAAACTCTTTGTTTACCACAGTGCATGACTTATATTAGGCTCCTAGTTAATGCTTATTGACTGAGTAGAATATTATAATGATAATTGTACATCCAAAGTACTCTGAGGCCATGGAGGAAGAAGCAGTGAACTTTCCCTGGAGAGGGTAGGAAAAGTGGTAATTAACACTTGGTATTGCAGGACAGGTAAGAGTTCACCAGGCAGATGAGAAAAAGTAAGAGTAGAGGCTAAACTGCTATAACCCAGCCTACAGTGTATCAAATAAGAGGGAAGTTTATTCTGTCATATAACAGTCCAGAGGGTAGACAGGTAGTCCGGGTGGGGTAGGTGGCTCTACCCATATGCCCTGCTAAAATTTAGGGAAATTTTACTCAAAGGAAAGAGAGAGTAGTTATAGCCACACATTCTGGCTTGAGGGAATAGACTATACAAAACTCAAATAAGAACAGCTTGTTTAGAGAACAGAGAAGTTCAGAATGCCTACAAAGTAGAGTGTAAGGAGCAGAACAGAGCGGCAGATGAGGAGAAAGCACAGTGGAGGCTTGATTGTAAAGATCCCCTATCTCTCAGTTCATCCTCTAACCTCCCTCCCCCGCCCTCACCCCACCCCACACACATATATCTACATTCATTCACATCAGCTTTGGCCTTTCATCTGTCAGGATCAGATAGGTCTCAGGGCCTTTATGCTTGCTATCCCTCTATCGATAATGTTCTTTATCCCAGATCTTCATTATAACTACCTCCTTCTCTTCATTCAGGTCTCAGCTCAAATGTTACTTCCTCAAAGTGGCCTTCCATGGCAATGCTAGCCAAAGTAGCCCCCTCTACTCAACCTTTATTCCAGTACTCTATTTTAGTTTATTACTAGCACTTATCACAATCTGAAATAATTTTACTTACTTTTTTTTGTTTATTGACTATATCTCCAATTGGAAATTAAATTCTATAAAGTCAGATATATGATTTATATTTATAAACCAATACCTGAAATACTGCTCCACAAATGTTTATTGAATGTACTTAGTTTAATTCCTTTGTTCTTTTTTATTGTGATTTAAGAGAAGCTATGGGATTTACCCAAAGCTACAAGTGTTTCAGTCTTCTTTCAGCACCCTCATACTGTCTGAATCATCAATTCTGCCACCCTCCAACTTTGATCCAAGATTTTCACCAAAACATAAGTTTTGGGTTTTAAATATTTCACAACCTTGAATGTGTTAAACATGCCAGAACCCTGATTAGATACATAGTTGTTTCAAAAGAATTCAACTTAAGAATTATTGTCCTGGCCGGGTAGCTCAGTGGATTGGAGCATCGTCCCAATACTCCAAGGTTTCGGATTCGATCCCCAGTCAGGGCACATGCAAGAATCAACCAATGAAATGAATGCATGGATGGATAGAACAGCAAATTGATATTTCTCTCCTTTCTTCTCTCTCTCTAAAATCAATAATTTTTTAATTAAAAAAGAATTTTACTTAAAATGTGAGATTAAACAGTACAATATTAACAAAAAGTAGACATATCAATCAATGGAACAGAATGGAGAACCCAGAAATAGTCCCACACATATATGCTCAATTAAGTTTTGACAAAAGTGCAAAGGTAATTCAATGGAGAAAGGATAGTCTTTTCAATAAATGGTGCTAAAACAAGTAGATGTCCAAGGGCCAAAAACAAAACAAAAAAAACACATACACCTTATACAAAAATTAACTCAAGCCCTGGCCAGTTTGGCTCAGCAGTTAGAGCATCAGCCCGAAGACCAAAGAGTCACGGATTTGATTCCAGTCAAGGGCATGCATGTACCTCGGTTGCAGTTCGGTCCCTGGCCCTGGTTGGGGTCGTGTGGAAGGCAACCGGTCGACGTGTCTCTCTCACATCAATGTCTCTCTCTCTATCCCTCCCTCTTTCCCACTCTATCTGAAGATAAATGCAAAAATGTCCTCGGGTGAGGATTAAAAAAAAAATTAACTCAAAATGAGTCACAGACCTAAATGTGAAATCTAAAACTATAAAACTTCCTAGAAGAAAGCATAAGAGAAAATCTCTGTGACCTTGGGTTAGGCAGTGAATTCTTAGATATGACATAAAAGCACAATCTATAAAAGAAAAAAAATGATAAAGTGGACTTCCTCAAAATTAAAAACTTCTGCTTGTGAAACACACTCTTAAGAGAATAAAAGAGCCCTGGCCAGTGTTGCTCAGTGGTTAGAGCGTCAGCCACGCACCTAAGGGTCACAGATTTGATTCCCAGTCAAGGGCACGTCCTTGGGTTGCAGGTTCAATCCCCAGACCAGTTGGGATGCATGCAGGAGGCAACCAATCGATGTGTCTCTCTCACATTGACGTTTCTCTTTTTCCCTCCCTCCCTCCTTTCCACTCTCTCTAAAAATCAATGGAAAAACTATCCTCAAGTGAGGATTAACAACAACAAAAAAATTGTTTTTAAAGAGAGAATAAAAGCAAAGCTATGAAGTGCGAGAAAATATTTACAAATCACATATCCAAAAAAAGACTTGTATCCAGGATATATAAAGAATGTAGTGAGAAAACAAACCACCTCATTAAAAATGGACAAAAGATCCTGGCCGGTGTGGCTCAGTGGTTGAGCATCGACCCATGCAGCAAGAGGTCGCCAGTTCGATGCCTGGTCATGGCACATGCCCAGGTTGTGGGCCCAGTCCCCAGTTGGGGGCATGCAGGAGGAAGCCAATTGATGTCCTCTCTCATTGGTGTTTCTATCTCTCTCTCCCTCTCCTTTCCTCTCTCTAAAATCAATAAAGAAAAAAAATTTTTTTAATAAATAAATAAAATAAAAATGGACAAAAGAGCCTGCCTGATGTGGCTCAGTGGGTTGAGTGTCCTCCCATGGACTGAGAGGTCCCAGTTGGATTCCTGGTCAGGGCACATGCCTGGTTTCCGGGCTTGATCCCCAATAGAATGGAGGAAGCAGCCAATTGATGTTTCTATCTCTCTCTCCCTTCCTCTCTCTCTCTAAAAAAAAAAAAAAAGGCAATAAAAACATATTTTTTAAATGGGCAAAAGATATAAACACTTCACCAAAGAAGATACACAGATAGCACACAAAAAGATGCTCAACACCATTAATCATTAGGAAAATGCAAATTAAAACCACAATGAGCCCTGGCCAGTTTGGCTCAGTGGTTAGAGCATCGGCCCACGGACCAGAGTGTCCCGGGTTCGATTCCCACTAAGGGCATATACCTCGGTTGCGGTTCGTCCCTGGCCCCGGTTGGGGTCGTGTGGGTGGCGGCCAGTCAATGTGTCTCTCTCAAGTCGATGTTTCTCTCTCTCTCTTCCTCCCTCTCTCCCTCCCGCTCTGTCTGAAGATAAATGCAAAAATGTCCTCTTGTGAGGATAAAAAAAAACAAAAAAACAATGAGACACTACTACATACCTACTAGAATGGCTAAAAAACAAACAAATCCCTGACATTGCCAAGTAATGAGAATGTGAAGCAAATGGAACTCTCATACATGGCTGGTGGAAATTTAAAATGGTACAGCCACTTTGAAAAACATTTTGTCTCTTTATTATAAAATTAAACATATACTTACCATATGACCCACAAATTTCACTCCTAGGTATTGACTACATAAGAAAAATGAAGATTTATGTTCACACAAAAACCTGCACACATGTGTTCAAAGCAGCTTCATCCATAATCACAAACAACTGTGAACGACACAAGTATCTTTTACACTGTGATATATCCATATTATCAAATACTAATCAGCAATAAAAAGGAATGGATAGCTGAAACACTTGACAACATGAATTAATTTCAAATGCTATGCTAAGTGAAAGAAGCTAAACCTAAAAGGCTACATTCTGTATGATTCCACTTATGTTTTCTAGAAAAGATAAAATTATAGAAACAGAAAACAATGACTGCCAACAATTGGGATGGAGGGAAGTGTTGACTACAAAGGTGTAATACGAAGGACTTTTTTTTTTTTTTTTACTGATAGAGCTGTTCTTTATCTTGATTGTGGTAGTGATTAAACGATTATATGTAATTGTCTAAACCAGTGGTTCTCACCCTGGGGTGATTCTGCCCCATAGGGGATATTTGACAATGTCTAGAGACATTTTTACTTGTCACAACTCAAACAGAGAAGTGATGCTATTGGCAGCTATTCAGTAGAGGCCAGGGATGCTACTAAACATTCTACAGTTCAACAGGACACCCTCCATAGCAAAGAATGATCTGGTCCCAAATGCCAATAGTGCCAAGGTTCAGAAACCCTGGTCTAAACCAGAGGTCAGAAAACTATATAGCTCAAGGGTCAAATTCAGCCCATCACCTGTAATCCTACAACCCACAAGCTAAGAATGGTTTTTATATTTTTAAATGATTAGAGAAAAAAATCAAAAGAAGAATATTTTGTGGAAAATATATAAATTTTATTTTCAGTGTCCATAAATAAAGACATGCTTATTCATTTATGTATTTATTATCTGTGAATGTTCTGGTGCTCCAAAAGCAAAGTTGAGCACCTATAACAGACTGTATATCAACAAAGCCTAGACTATTTACTATCTAGCTCTTTATAGTTTAGTTTGCTAATCCATAGTCTAAACCCATAGAAATGTTCACAAAAATAATAATTTACATATGTAAAAATTTTAAAGTGAATTTTATTTATTTATTTATTTATTTATTTATTTATTTATTTATTTATTTATTTTTGTTAATCCTCATCTGAGGATATTTTTCTATTGGTTTTTAGAGAGAGTGAAGGGGGGAGGGAAGGATGGGAAAAGAGAGAGAGAGAAACATCAGTGTGAGAGAGACACATCGATTAGTTGGTTGACTCCCACATGACCTCAACCAGGGCCGGAGATCAAACCTGCAGCTCTGGTACGTGCCCTTGACCGGAATTGAACCTGTGACTCTTTGGTCCATGGGCCAATGCTCTAACCGCTGAGCCAAACCAGCCAGGGTTGACTTTCCTTTTTTAAAGGAATTGGCATCATGGCAGATCTAGTGTTCCCCTAAATTATCAAATTTTGGATGATCTTTGATTTCTTTCTTTAGCTAGATAGACCATTTAGATAAAAAGGCCTTTTGAAAAGATGATGTGGGAATCCTAGCATTATTTGCTCCAAGTTTACAGAGCTTTATAGAGCCACATCGACAGGTTGCCTCCCACACAACCCAACCAGGGCCGGGGATGAACTGCAACCAAGGTACATGCCCTTGACTGGACTCAAACCCGCGACTCATTGGTCCGAGGGCCGACGCTCTAACCGCTGAGCAAAACCGGCCAGCGCAAGAACTTTAAACCTGACATTCCTATGGCCAAAATTCAATTCTCCACCTCTCAATCCAAACTGCTTTGGGAACCATGAGAAATCCCTGCTCAGAAAGCTGATACCTGAAAGACAGAGTGATGGTAAAATTTGCTAAAAGATGCTAAAATTTCCTGCAGTTATCAAATGCCAAAACAAGAAGGTGCCCAAGGCAGACATGTTACTCATATTGATCTCTTTCTGAAAGGTATTTTTGTGGAATGGAACTGAAAATAGCTGACCTCAATAGCCCAATTTCAGAAGAGTTTACAGCACAATTTGTTGTAATCATATTTGGGCAATTCCTATATGTTCCCTGAATGATCCGTAGAAAATAGAGCATCCTGTTTCTCCCTGCATCTCTACCATCTTTTCCCTCCATCTCCATTCCTAAGGCCTCATCAGTACTCACTAGGACAACTGTTACAGGTTCCTTGCAGGGTACCCTTGTGTTCCTGATGACTCCAAGCCCTTCTCCTCTGTAGCCAAACAGATCATTTGAAAACACAATTGTTACCATATCACTCCCTGCCTAGAAACGTTTGATAGCTCTCTATTATTTACAAAATCCAAACTCCATAATTTGACAATCAAATCCCTTCAAAATCTTATCCCCACTTCTCACTTTCTAATACCCTATACTTGTACCACACCAGGAAATTTCCCCTTCTTCACCTGTGACTTGGGCATGCCAGCCTCTGTGCCCATGCTCATACCTTTTTCTTCCCCCTGGAATGCCCTCTTCACCTCATCTCCAAACATGAAAAGCCTTTCTTCAAAGGTCAGCCCAAACGTCACCTTCTCCAGGAAGCCTTTCTTGAACTCACTTCCAATCTCCCAGAACACTTTGTTAGTTAGTCTCCTGGTTGTGCTTTGCTTTATATGGTAGCTATTTGTACTCTCCCCCATGGGACAGTAGGCATCTTAAGAAAGGCCTCACCCTGGCCAGTTTGGCTCAGCGGTTAGAGCATTGGCCCTCAGTCTCTCACACATCGATGTTTCTCTCTCTCACTCTCTCTCTCCCTCCCTCCCACTGAAAATCAATGGAAAAACATCCTCGAGTGAGGATTTTAAAAAAAAGAAAAGAAAAAGAAAGCCCTGTAATCTAATGTGTAGAATGTAGCAGGTGCTGGTAACCATTAGTGACTGATGAACAAACTGCAGATTATAGGCTAACAAGAGCATAGATCAGAGTAAGAGAACTAAGATGTAGGGAGAACCACAAATCATTATTCAAAAAGAATTGTCGACAAGGTCAAAGACTTAGCTATCATCTTAACAATAGCTCACAAAGCCTGGGCATTGCACTAGGCATTATCACGTTTACTCATCACATCCATTCTATGATACAGGTACTATTATCATCAACATTTTTTAGATGACAAACAGACTCGGAGAGAGCAAATTCACTGTTACATCCACTGGCCTCCTTGTTGGTCTTTGAACACATCCCACATACTCCCACCTTGGAACCTTTATAGTTGCTCTACCTTCTGCCTGAAACATTCTTTGCCCAAGAATAGGCAGAGCTTGCTTCCTCCCTTCTTGTAGATCTCTGTTCAAATATCACCTTACCGCCCTGGCCGGTTTGGCTCAGCGGTTAGAGCGTCGGCCCGCAGACCAGAGAGACCCGGGTTCCGTTTCCGCTGAGGACACGTACCTCAGTTGCAGTTTGTCCCCAGCCCCGGTTGTGGGGTCATGTGGGTGGCAACCACTCGATGTGTCTCTCTCACCTCGATGTTTCTCTCTCTCTCTTCCTCCCTCTCTCCCTCCCGCTCTATCTGAAGATACATGAAAAAGTGTCCTCGGGTGAGGATAAAAAATATATATATATATCACCTTACCAATGAGGTCTCCTCTGTCCATCTTACATAAAATGACAAATAACCCCCACGGCACTCCCATGTCCTCTTACCTGCTTTATCTCCATAGCACTTACCTGTCACACTACATAATTTACTTGTATATTTTCAATCTCCTCCCACTAGATTATAAATTCCATGGTCATATAGCTGGTCAGGGGCAAATCTAAGATTCAAACCCAAATTCTGACTCCAAAGCCAGATGACAATGTTATTGCCATGTAGTACAAACTGAATAGGCTTGGTCAACATGGTCCTCAAAGGCAAATAACTTTGATCATGTGAAAGCTTTAGGGAGGCTGATTTCATCTTAATATGAGTACAATCCAATTATTAGCTAGAGTTCTCACTGCCTCTTATGAACCAGATAAGGCCCTGGCTGGTCTGGCTCAATTGGTTGAGCATCATCCCGTGCACCAAAAGGTCACAGATTCAATTCCTGGTCAGCGCACATACCCAAGTTGCAGGTTCGATCCCCAACTGATCATGGATGTTTCTCTCTCTCTCTCTCTCTTTCTCTTCCTTTAAAATCAATAATATATATATATATATTTTTAAAAGAACCAGATAAGCCCTGGCCAGTTTGGCTCAGCGGTTACAGCATTGGCCCACAGACCAATGAGTCGCGGGTTAGATTCCGGTCAAAGGCATGTACCTTGGATGTGGTTCGTCCCCAGCCCTGGTCAGAGTTGTGTGGGAGGCAACCAATCGATGTGTTTCTCTCACACTGTTGTTTCTTTCTCTCTCCTGCTCTCCCTCTCTCTCCCTCCCACTCTATCTGAAGATAAATAGAAAAATATCCTCGAGTGAAGATTAAAAAAAAATAATAATAAAATAAAATAAATAAAAAGAATCAGATAAGATTGGTCAAATCCTCATTTCAAAGATTTCTCCCAAATATTCCCAAAGATTATTGAAAATGATCAGGGCAATTATATTGTTCTAATCACCTGTGTCTCTGAATCTGTGCTTCCACTATCTGAATTTAGCTTACGGATTGCCTCACACCTCATATGTGGCATCCCTGTCCTGCACCCGATCCTCAACCTTTTCTATAACTACTATTACACATGTCAAAAATAATCACTTGCCAGAAGGCTTTGTTACCAAACTCTACTGAAGACTCATGAGACAGAGGAACTTAGCATAACCACAGAAAACCCTCCAAATTTAGTATTAGACATTCTTGTTCTTAAAAGCCCTTCTGCTACTATGCCATATTATTTGAGTTTCCTTCCTCTTGCCCTTCTTTGTCAACAGCCCTTTCTTCTTGGCTCCCAAATCCTCAAAGGCAAAAACAAACACCTATTATGTTCTTCAAACCATTTAGCTCTGTCCTGCCCCTAAACTCAGCTTTTTAAAAATAACTTTATTTTATTGTTGACACTATTACAGATGTCCCCATTCCCACCCACCTTTGCCCACCTCCACCCAGCCTCCGCACCCCTTTCCCTCTGGCCATCACCACACCGTTGTCTGTGTCCATAGGTTACCCATATATGCTAAATTCAGCTTCTTTAACCTCTCCGTTTTATATAGCCAAGAATTTGGCCAAAATACTTGGGTCATCAGATAAGATTCTTCCTATCTTTTGTCTTATTTTCAGGCATGGGGGTAGTTTGGTTCTTTGAGTTCATGAGAAAGAAAAGTGCTGACTCTTCACGGATGGACCAGATTACCTCTAAAAGCAGTGAGTGCCTCATCCTTGGAATTATGCAAACTTAGGCTGACTGACATCTGAATAAAATACATGGAGATTTGTGTATAAAACATGAATGAAGAAAATGGTGAAGATCCTTCAAATTTCACAATTTATGATTCTTTAAAAATTCAGGTACAGCCCTGGCCGGTTTGGCTCAGCGGTTAGAGAGTCGGCCTGCGGTCCAGAGACCTGGGTTCGGTTCCCACTAAGGGCACGTACCTCGATTGCAGTTTGTCCCCGGCCCTGGTTGTGTCGTGCAGGAAGCAGCCACTCGATGTGTCCCTTTCACATCACTGTTTCTCTCTCTCTCTCTCTCTCTCTCTCTCTCTCTCTCTCTCTCTCTCTCTCTTCTTTCCCTCCCACTCTATCTGAACAAAAAATGGAAAAATGTCCTCGGGTGAGGATTAAAAATAAATAAATAAATAAAAATTCAGGTACATTTGCCTTTTCTGAACACCATGCAAAACCATAGGACTTTTTCAAACTGTTCTTTAAAAAAAAAAAAAAGAGGGGAATTTGTTGCCACATGTAAATGAAAAGCCAGGCTGAATCCAGGATCTCAAACAAAGTCTCCAGGTATATATTTTCTTCATTTCTTGGCACTACTTAACTAGTGTTGACTTGTCACAGGTGAGCTTTTCCCAAGCTACAAACAGCCACCAGCTAACTCTAAACCCACACTCTTAAATATTTTTTCTTTATTGATTTTAGAGAGAGAGGAAGGGAGAGGGAGAGAAAGATAGAAACATTGATGAGAGAAAACATCGATTGTCTGCCTCCTGCATGCCCTCCACTGGGGATTGGGCCCACAACCTGGGCATGTGTCCTGACCGGGAATTGAACCGGCGACCTCTTGGTGCATGGGTCGACGGTCAACCACTGAGCCACACCGGCCAGGCTAAACCCACACTCTTTAGCTTTATTCTTCCTATCCCCAACCCCTAACAGGAAAGAGGGCTCTGTCCCAGTTGTTCCAGAAAAAGGCTTTCATTGCCCCACTTGGGTGAAATGCCCATCACTAAACCAGTCACTGTGATGACTGGCCAGGTCAGTGTCTCAATGCCTATGTCTGGAATTTGGGAATGGAGCAGGCCCACTTGAGCCACATGGATCAAAGGAAAATTGGGAGATTGCAATAAAAAAAAGAGCAAGAATTCCAGGCAGGTAAAAACAACAGATGTCCACAACAATGGCCAAACCTCACCAACTTAGTGAAGGAGACAGTCTGATCAGTAAAGGAATTTGGTCAGATTAGACCAAATCATTGATCAAGTAGACCCATGCCACTCTGGCCTGCAAGAAACTATTTAGCACCAAAAAGTGAGATTCAATTTTTTGCTTATCAAATGAGCAAGAATTTTTTTGTCTTTATTGACTTTAGAGAAAGAGGAAGGGCGAGGGGGAGAGAGAGATAGAAACATCGATGAGAGAGAACATCGATTGGCTGCCTCCTGCATGCCCCCCACTGGGGATTTGTCCCACAACCTGGGCATGTGCCCTGACCAGGAATTGAACTGGTGACCTCTTGGTGCATGGGTTGACGCTCAACCACTGAACCACACCAGTCGGGCTAAACTTTTTTTTTTTAAGTAACCCCTTCTGAGCTCCCAAGAATTTGGCCACTGCCCTACCATGTCAGCCTGCCTCAGCCATTTGAACACCTGCGGGAAAACATTTGGTGGGTGACAGATAAAGGTTAGCAACATTTTTTTTTTTCTTTATTGATTTTTAGAGAGAGAGGAAGGGAGAGGGAGAGAGAGATAGAAACACTGACAAGAGAGAACATCAATTGGCCGCCTCCTGCATGCCCCCACTGGGGATCGGGCCCACAACCTGGGCATGTGCCCTGACTGGGAATCCAACCGGCAACCTCTTGGTGCATGGGTCGATGCTCAAGGGTTAGCAACATTTTTGACAGAACTTTTCCCCAATTATCCACAGAAAAATCAGTTTTTCTTGTAATTGCCAATCCTCCCTTAGAAAGAATTCATTACTTTATCACATGATGCTTCCTTTTTTAAAAGTAAAACAAAACCTGGGAACAGAGCATAAACTTGTGCTAAACCCTGATGGGAAAATGACTAGGCACTGGGCTTCCAGCTGCCAGTGAAGAAGAACCAGTGCCAAAGGGATTCTCAGGCTGAGGATGCCAGAGACTGAGGTAGAAGTGCCCTCGTTTCAGGCCTAAAATGTCTGCAAGAATTCCAGCCTGCCACTTTTTGGGTTTTGTAGACACATTCTGCCTAGAGCCCCCTCAGATGACAAGGTCACCCTAACTGCAGGCAATGGCCAATTGCCAATGATTGCTGGCTGAGGAGATAGAAAACAAGATTATGCTTCTATGACAACACAAATGGCACCACCTCCAGGAAGCTTCCCCTGCCCCTTTCCCTAAACCCACTATCCCTCCAGATTGCATTTTTCCCTCAAGGAGCCATGGCCCTGGTGCTTTTCCTGTCCTCTTAGAGCAAATGTCACCTTTAACGATGTGGCAGCTGGTATTTTGACAAGACATCACGTAGACCTTTATTCATGTCATGCCTCTGCCTCTCAATTCCTGAGCCTCAGTTTCCTCAGATGTAAAATGGAGACAGTAATCTCAACAGCACAGAACACTGCCCATCTGCTGGGACTCTCTTTGGAAACAATCTGACAACCCAATCCTCAAGCTCCTATAACATGATTGTGCCCAAAGAAACCACCTGTCGGCCAAGAACCACAAAAGAACACTCACTAGGCCCAGCCCAGTAGTGGCAACCCCCACCCCACTTCCCCACCCAGACCTCTAGCCAGCCGCAGCCAGGGAACAGACAGCCAGCAGTGCCTAATGATACCCCTCCCATATTCTGGACAAAGTAATTGCCAGGTGGGATGACAGGACCCCAATTATTGAGGGTCTGTCCAGGGGTGTGGTCACAGGCATGTCCAAAACTGAACTGAGCTTCCCCTCAAATGTGTTACTCTTCCACTCCCTGTCTCAGAGAGTAGCACCACCCCAGGACCCAAGTTGAAAGTCAGGATGCAGTCCTCACACCTCCCCCTCACTTACGTCTTCCATTCAATCCATTACCAAGCCCTGTCATTTCTACCTGTCAGATCCATCCATTTCTTTCTATTCTGAGGCTGCTGCTACAGTTCATGCCACTATCCTCCTCCTCACAGGTCTCCTTGTCTCCACAGGGCCCCACAGGGAGCCTATCTCCTCCTGCAGCTACTGAAAACCCCTCAACAGCTCTCAGTGAGAAAACCAGCCTCAGTCATTTAAGCCCTGGACCATGCCCCTGTCTGGCCCCAGCTTCCCTTTCCAACTTCATCTCTTTCCACTCCCTGCCTCACACCTTATATTTTTCCCAAATTCACTGTCCTGTTTCTCACCTGTTTTTGCTCTTGTTATTCCCTGTCAGCAACATCCTTCTCTTCCTCCCTTTTCTACTGACCACCTCCTACTCCTATTTTAAGACAGCTCAGATTTCCACTCTTCCAGAGACTTTTTGTTCCCGCATTTCCCCCTACACACCCAAACTAATCTAAGAGTTCTTCTCATTGCTGCCACTTACTGAGCAATATTCCAAGCATCTTTGATGCCTTAACTCATTTAATCCTCACAACAAACCCTGTGCCTAGGTTCCCTTGTTATTCTTATTTTACAGATAAGAAAAGCTTGTAGAAGTTACAGCAAAATTTCCAAGGCCAAATTTAGCAGCACTGGACCCCAGGTCTATTTACTTTTCTTTTTTTTTTTTTTAATAAAAAGAGCTGTATTGTCCTTTTCTGATTATAAAGGTACCGAGAAAAAGTAAACATCTCTTTTGTCAATGTACTGAATACCCGTGGTCTGGCATACAGTAAGCACTCAATAAATGCCATCTCTCCATGCCCATACATACATGCTGATTTGGATAGCATTTTGTATAAACTGCTCACACCATTCCTGCAGTTCTCTGGTCTGGAGGCCAACGCTCTAACCGCTGAGCCAAACCGGCCAGGGTTCATTCCTGCAGTTCTGTTTCCTGAAGCTGGAGCTCTTGGAAGGGCACCCTCACTCCTCTAAGTCCTCTCCCTCTCCATCCGCCCATGCTCTCAGGCCTCTGAGATGTAACTCCACCTTGGCATCCCTGGAGGCAAGGGCAGGGTTCAGCAGACCGTTCTTAGTGCCCAAACCACGGTTGTACAGAGAATAGGCAAGGCACCCAGCCCCCCTCAGGCTTGGGGCCGCCCTCCTAGCCCCAGGCTCAACAGCCCTAAACCTTCAGATCTCTCTACCAAAAATAACCTCGGGCCTGGACCTCGAGACCAGGGTCCCACCTGCCCAAGGGGCCCTCCACTCCCCACACCCCTAGTCGGACTCTCGGTGGCTCCCACTCTTCCCCTTGGGACGGTCTTCCAGACCACGGCTTCCATTCCCCACCCGGAGCGGCGGTTAATTACAGCTCAACCCCTGCCCAGTCCTGTGACTCCCACCTTTGACCCCGCCCCGAACCGCAGGATCTGCTAGCCGGGAAAGCATCCCCCACCTCCTGGTTCTATGTCCTGGCGCCCTTAGGTCAGGGCCGGAGGAGGCACTTCCAGCCAAGTGCTGGCGCCGGGGGCGTCGCGCTTTAAGGAAAGAACGCCGAGAATAAATCTGGAGCGGATTTGCATGCAAAACCGAGGACGTCTTCATCCTGTCCCGGCCCAGTGGCAGGTTTAGGATCAATAGGGGAGTGAGAAGGAAGCTGCATCTCCTCCCATTTACTGGGCCCCACCTCGGGCTGGGTCTGGGTCCTGACAGGGAGGTGACACAGGCTTTGTGTGAATGTGTGTGTCCTGGATTGAAAGGAAATAGCCTGGGCTGGGTGGTGAGAGTCCAGCAGCCCCCACCTCTACTGCTAGGAATCTCCCAGCCACAGACTCCTCAGATCCCCCTACCAGCCTCCTATTGGGCCCTCATATCCCTGCGGCCTGCACTTCTGTGACTATTATGTGCTTACAGAGAGAGCACAGACTGTCCTGACCTCAAGTCCTAGCCCTGGCTTATACCATTGCCCATCAGACTTGCGTTCCAGCCACATGGGCCAGCCTGGAGGGGCAATTCATTGGTCTCACTAAGCAAGTCAGTGCCTCCCTTGCTCATGCTGTTTCTCAGCCAGCAGTCTTTTACCCCTTTGCATCAATTAAAATGTTGTCCCTTCTTTAAGCCCAGTTTAAAAACCACCAGTGCATCTTTCATGAAGCCTATAGGGCTCTGTGTGCCAGCCTCCCTAAGTTCCCAGTGTACAAAGTATGAACCTCTCTTTTAGCCCTGGCACCTCTCTTGGTGTATCTACCAAGCCTGTTTTCTCTGTTAGGATGCAAGCTCTCAAGAGCAAGAATCAGGACAGATTCAGCTCTGTGTCCTCAGTGCCAAGAGAAGTAGCTGGTACTTGATGGGGACAGTAGTGGCTGCTGTGTGTTCTTTGGCAGATCCTATTTCCTTTTTGGACTTCAAACTCCTCCCTCACACTTACTGCAAAGAATCTGGATGAGATGACCCTCAGGGTTACTTCCAGACCTGACTTTCTAAGCCAATGACTTCCTGGCTTCTGCCTCCTGTGATGACCCCAACCTTGGGCAAGGCAGGGGTCAGAGGTACATCTGAAATCCTTCCACCTCCTCCTCTGAGTCAGTTAACTGAGGCAACTGTGCAAGGTTGCTGGGGCTTAGGGATCCAGCTCCAACTGAGGTGAGAATACCAATAGAAGGAGCCTCCATTCAGCCTTTTTTTTTTTTTTTTTTTTTACAGCACAAGCTGTCAGCCCCTATTGCACACTTCCCAAAATGGGACTCATCTCCTCTTAGGGCTGACCACATGAATCACTTCTCCCTGAAGCTCTTATCCTTCGGTTTTTATTTTATTTATGGAAGCCACATGGAATAATGCTAATCTGAAACTACAGCTGTCAGATTAAGACAAACCTGGTTAAAATTCCAGTTCTGTTACTCCCTAGCTGAATGATCTTAGGCATGTTAAGATGATCTTAATTAAGTACGTTATTTACCCTCCCTAAGCCTCAGTTCCTTCATCTCTAAAATGGGAACAATGATTTATATACAGGGTGGTTGTAGGGCATTATTAAGATTTATGACCAAAAAAAAAAGATTTATGAAAACATCTGTCATAACTGACACATACAGGGTGGGGCAAAAGTAGGTTTACAGTTGTATGTGAAACAGAGTTAATAAAACTATTGCAATAATCATAACCTGCATGTCTTTTTCCATACAAATAACTATAAATCTACTTTTGTCCCATCCTGTATAGGGTGTCAAATGTGAGCCTTATTTCTATTTCCTAGTCTGTGTATTCTCCCATGAAGCTTCCAGTGTATTCTCTGGAAGCTGAGAATAGAGATACCTGAAGCTAGAACTGATCTGGACAAAACCAGGACTGCGAAATACTAAAAGCTGCACTTAGAACTCAATTATGGACTTCAAAAGAGAGCAAAGGAGGTTTGAGGCCTAGAGAGGGACAG
The DNA here is from genome assembly GCA_030848825.1 of Tadarida brasiliensis. Taxonomy (NCBI): domain Eukaryota; kingdom Metazoa; phylum Chordata; class Mammalia; order Chiroptera; family Molossidae; genus Tadarida; species Tadarida brasiliensis. The sequence continues at coordinate 34,202,951 of CM061264.1, forward strand.
TATTTGCCAAAGATCACACAGCAGATATAAGCAGGTAGAAGAGCAGGCAAGCAGGGAGAGAGAGGCAAATGAGGATGTGGAGAGAGGTCGGAGCTGAGGTACTGAGCTGAATTTAAGGGTAAGAAAGAGGATCTCCAGCTGACATTGCTCCATTTCCCATGCCCAGCAGGACTTGGCATTTGCCTCTCTCTGGAGCTGCTCCTTCTGGGTTCCTGAGTTTGCAGTAGTTTCCGAGAAATGCTAGGTAAATATCCCTGTTGTTTCCTGATTAACCAACCCCATAATCAGATAAGGGTCTCCATACAAAGTTCTGCCTCAAAATTGGCTCCTTTTGTAAAGATGCTCCACTCCAGCCACCACCCTAGATAGATGCCCTCCACAAGGTTCCCTCCCAGGGTCTTGCTGGGGGCTCTGAACCCCACCCCACAGGGTTGCTTTGATGTATACCGTGTTGCTCAAGGCTCAGCATCCTCTTTGGAGAAAGTCTGTTCCTCCCAGCAGCCCCAAGAAAAATGTGGTATATGGACTCTTTTCTGTTTTTTACCTTTTTCTTCCCATAAAAAAACAGACATGGGTTGTTATTTTAATGTGATAAGGAGTCTTACTAATCTTTGAAAATGTCCTGGGCTGATGTTAACCCTAATCACGGGAAAGCAGGAGGCATTGGGGACAGTGTAGTATGCTACTTGATTTTTTTCTTTTTTTTATCCTCACTCGAGGACATTTTTGCATTTATCTTCAGATAGAGCAGGAGGGAGAGAGGGAGGGAGAGAGAGAGAGAAACATCGATGTGAGAGAGACACATTGAGTGGCTGCCACCCACACGACCCCAACCGGGGCCGAGGACAAACTGCAACCGAGGTACGTGCCCTTAGCGGAAACTGAACCCAGGACTCTCTGGTCCACAGGCCGACGCTCTAACTGCTGAGCCAAACCGACCAGGGCTGATTTTCTTTTTAGGTTATGTTTTCTTTGTTTATATAGTTCCCTTCTTTCTATCCCCACCTGCCATCCAACTCCCCTCATCCTCAGGAATCAGGACTGTGTCCTCATGGATGAGGTCTGTCTTCTTTCTGGTTAATTACAGATTTATTACCTCACCCTAAACTCATGTGTCCCAGGCTCTCTGCCTCTTCTTTAGTGTTCATGTATGAACTCTATTGTCCATCACCAATGGGAATCCTCTGGTTTAGACATCCACCTAAAGATAGAGGCTTCACTAATTGACTTCTCAAAACTTCCAGTTCAAGGATACTAAACTTTTGATTTAGGACTCAGTGTTGCCAGAATTCTGCATTTCTAAGATTCTGTAACTCAGATTTCACAGCGCTAGAATTCTGTGATGCTAAGATTCCATGACTATGGATTCTATGCATCTAGAATTTTATGATTTTTGTGTTTCACGAATTTGTCATTGATATAGTGTCAATAGCCAGTACCCACTTGGCTGGAATTTTTGTGATTGCTTTCCAGAAGAGGCAACTCTTGGCTCTGGGTTCATTTCTCTGAATTCACTGAGAGCAGACAAAGGAGATGGCTGGATAGGTGAAGGGTAGCAATGCCACCTACCCTGGATCTCCATCAGTGGGATATGCCCAGGGCAGCCTAGTCCTAGACCCCAGCACTCAGTCCATCCACCTCCCCCCAAGCCCCTCATTAGGGCTCCAGTATCTGAAGGTAGCAGGAAAAGCAGGCTCCTTTGCAGCCCTCCCACCCAACTGCCTTTCCTTCCTGGCCTGCCCCCATGCTCCAGAGAAAGTTTACTGAGAGCCTGGCCTGGCCAAATGGGCAGAGGGAGAGGTAGGATTAAACACTGGGCAGGGAGCCAGTGGAGGAGATCTGGGAGATTCTCTAGGGAGCTATGCAGCTTTCCCTGAAGGTGAGGAAGGAACAGAAGCCGGAAGTGGGGGTGTGGGTGAGGGCACTAGTAAGGGTGGGGTGACCAGTATTGCATTGTGGGGCTGGAGCTGGGCTTCCGGCCATTGACCCATTGGTGACAAGTGACCTCCAGCCTGGCGCCCTGGGGGCAGTCTGGTTGAGCCCCTACCATTTAATTTAGGTTCCTGGAGTCAGACTCCCAGGAAAACCCCGGAGTGCAGGAGTCAGGGGTGGGAAACCTGATCCTCCAGAATTCCTTCTTGGGAGGGCCTAGTCAGGCCAAGAAAGGGGGCAGGACTTTCCAAGGATCACTGGAACTCAGGGCTCCTGCCTCCAGTCCTAAGCTGTTCCCCCCAAATTCCAAAGGGTCCCGGTATTACATACTGCTCCCCCAGTGGTTTGGCCATACTCTGGTGTAGAGGAGGGGCCTGCTTCCAAGCCACCTCCCCAGAGCTGTCTGGACACCCCCTCCAGCTCTGAGGGCTTGGTTGAAGCTGCCAAACCTGATTTTCCTGTGGCTGCCTAGACTGACTGGAGCAGGAAACCCTCCTCCAGGCATGGACCCCTCAGGCCACCATCCTCCTCCCCCCTGGTCTTCTACTCCCACCCTCCTGCCTCTCCCACACCTGTGCCACCACCACTTCCCCTGTTTGCTGGGGCTGGGAGGTGTGGTCCAGTGCTCCCCCTCTCTGGGTCTCAGTTTTGTTTGTTTGTTTGTTTGTTTTAATCCTCACCTGAGGATATTTTTCCATTGATTTTTTTTTTTTTTTTAGATAGAGTTTGAGGGAGGGAAAGGGAGAGAGAGAGGGGGGGGGAGAGAAACATCGATTGGTTGCCTCCTGCACCAGGGATCGAACCCGCAACTGAGGTACGTGCCCTTGACCGACTCTTGGTCTGATCCCAACCAGGGATCGAACCCGCAACTGAGGTACGTGCCCTTGACCGACTCTTTGGTCCGCAGGCTGGAGCTCTAACTGCTGAGCCAAACTGGCCAGGGCTGGGTCTCAGTTTTGTTTTGTTTTTGATCCAGCTTTTGTGTGTGTGTGTGTGTGATGAAATATATATGACAGAAAATATACCATATTAAGCATTTTTAAGTGTACAGTTCAGTGATACTAAGTATATTCACATTGTTGTGCAACTACCACCACCATCCATCTCCAAACTGAAACTCTGTACCCATTAAATAATAACTCTCCATTCCTCCCTCCCCTCAGCCCCTGCAACCACTGTTTTACTTTATATCTCCATGACCTTGACTACTCTACTCAGTTTTCTCATCTACAGATCAGCTGTGGGGAGGTTCCAAAGAAAAGACGGATGTGAATAGCAGTGGGCCACCCCTTGAGTGGTGGGTTGGTGCAGTGTTGGGAGCACAGCCTGGAGTGTGAGAAGGAAGCCCTGCTCTGTGGAATTCTGGAGGTGTGGTTGTTAGGGTGAAAGGCACAAGGGAAGGGAGTACGCCCCTCTGGTTTCAGGTAATCTCTATGGGAGATTGAAAGACAGAGAACATCACCCCAGACTAAGCCCCCTTGTTACCAGTGTTCAGAGCCCTCACCACAATTTAGTGCAGTGCCTTGCTGTGATATGTTTAATGTCCATCTCCCATGGAGCTTTAACTCCCACCAGGAAGAACTCCCGCTGTCTTGCTCACTGCTCTATCTCCAGAACTCAGCACCCTCCCTGGCACATAGCAGGCACTATTGACTGAGACAGAGTTTCAGATTGAAAAGCAGAAGCAGAGGCACTCCAGGGGCTGGAGACCAGCCAGGTCAGCTCACCTAACCCAGGCCCCTGCTCCAAGCTGCCACGCAATCCTAGCCTTCTCTTCTGGCCTGGGAGCCCAGTATTCTCAGCCTCCAGGGAGCTCTGGCAGGATGGGAGAGAGTGAGCTGTACCCAGTCATCCATGGGGTCACCTAGATTGAGGTGGTGGGTGCCCTTCAGCTGAGCTGCTGATGCCTCTGGGAGCCTGGATGGGGAGGAGAGGTGGGAGGCTGGAGGGGGAAGGGCAGTGAAGTAGCCAGCATTGCAGAGAAAGCTAAAAATAGCCAGAAGAGATGATGTCATCCGGTTCCCACAGCTCAGCACCCCATCATTCACATATATACACACTTATTCTTACACACAGATACACAGACACAAGTGTGGGCATGCACACACACACACACCCACACACACACACATGCTCACACTTATATAGGGGAGGGAGGCTTCTGGGTCCCAGGGCCGTGGGGGCAGGGAAGTCTGGTGAGTGTGTCTGCATGTATGTGTGTGTGTCTGTGTGCCTGGGTTTGTATGAATTTGGTTGTATGTGTCTATATGCTGTGTGCTTGTGTCTGGGTGCATGCATGGTTGTGTCTGTGTGTTCATTTGTAGGCATGTAGATATGTTACATGTGTCATGTGGGGAGGTCTATGTGTATCAGTGTCTGTGCATATCTCTGTTTATAGACATGTACTTGCATGCACGTGTATTTGTTACATTGTACATCTGTGAGTCCACTTATATGTACATGTCTGCATGTGTTCATGGATTGTGTCATGTGTCTTTATATGTGTGGGCCCCCTTGTAAACCTGGGGCACTAGCCCAGTCACCTTCCAGCTCTGATTGAGGTTCAGCCCCCCACCCCCAAATACCCTGAAGAACATCATCTCCCACCCAGCACTGTCTGGACACGATATGTCAGTGAATTCTCTGTCCCTCCCCTCCTCTCAGGGTCCCATTCTTTGGAGTAGATGAACACAGACACAATTCATTTTCTCCCCACAGGCTTCTTGAACCCCAGGGGCCAGGCCAAAGGCTCTAACTCTCAGGGAAGGGAGCCCTGGAACTGGAGCCAGATTTTGGTACACCGAGACACACACCAACCCATGCATAAAGTGACACATTAGAAACAGGGCCCCTCACAATGTTTCCTGTCACTGAGATACAATGCCATGGAGACACACCCCACAGAAACCTAGTTACACCCAATGACACATGGGCACACACTCAGAAATTCAAATGGAAAATCCCCAGGCCAGAATACTTAGCACCCTCCCTCTTTCTGGACTCAAACTCAGTCTTGCCCCACCCCCAAAGGCCTGGCTCAGCTGTTTTCCTGTCCTGGAAAATACTGACCTCAGAGAGTGCCTTAGGGGGCTGAAGGTGGTACACCTTCATCAGAAGCAACCTTTTTCCTTGTTCAGGCTGCTCCCATTCCCCTCCTGACCTTCATTCTTCTTAGCAGAGCTGATGCCTCTCTCGGGTATAGGCATACCCTCACAAACACACCTTAACACTCACAGCTAGCCATAGAGGCACATTCAATTGCAAGGGCACACTCAGTCACATGTCCACTTACACTCCCATCGTTCTGGTCTCACACACACACTCTCAGACACTCACACCAGTAGCTACACCTACATATACACACTGACCATCCAGACACACAAAGCCACATATACCACACTCAAGCACCCATGGGGTTACACTCAAGCAGTGAAATCTTTCATCCTGTCCTTTTCAGATCTGTGCCTCCATCTTCCTCCCCAAGGACCTTGCTCCCCATAGGTTCCAAGTTGTCTGTAGAGACCCTTTCCCCTGTGCAAAAGGGGGTTCAAGGCAGGAAGGCTCTTGGACCTCATAAAGCATATCAAAAGCTGAAGCCAAAGATGAGGAGATGGTGTGTGTTGCTGACCTTGTCCTGTCCTTCCACTGTCTAACTGTGATCCCTGCTGCTGTCACTGAAGCCTGTCCCAGCCCTCATACCCTGCAGAGTCAGCTTGGAATAGGCAGTACCTCAGAATGGAATAGGCAGTTGGAGCAGAAATGATTGTATTTGGCTGCTATTCACCACCCATGGCCCCTAGAAGATACAGGTCCGGAGCCAGCCAAGCTTCTGGACTAGTTTCTGGGCTTTTCTAGAGGATCAAAAAGCTGCCAGGTTGACAGAGGCGTCTGAGAACTGAGGAGAGGAAGGAGAGGGAATAGTGTGAGGAAGGCAGCAGTCTTGGAAGCTCAACTGCTCTTAGATTCACCCACTTGCCCAAGTCTTCCACTTTCAGCCAATAAATATATCCTCCACTAAGGCTCTCAGCCTTTTAGGATGCCTGCCATCAAGACCCCTCCATACCTTCGGGGTGATATTTCACAGATCATGTGTCCCCTTGAAAGTCTATACAGGGCTAAGGTGGGGGAAAACTTCAATGGCCCTATTTTCCCAACCCCAAATCCTGGCTCAGGGCCCTTCGCTAACCTTGCAGTGGAAGAATCCACACATTGGTGGTGACAGTGTGAGTATTGTTGATATCCCTGGCCATGGTGGCAAGATTGGTGGCTGCAGTGGTGGCAGTTGGGCTTTGGGGTTTCTGCCGGTACCTTCTGCGGCTACACTTGAACATCTTGGGAAACCTGGGCCTCGGCCAGCCCATACCTGGCCTGCTGTAGGGAGAACGTAAACCCCGGGGCCGAGGGGCACGGACAAGCTGAGAAGGCCCCATGGGCACAGAGAGCTTCTGTAGTGCGCCTGAGGGTGCTGCTGGCCAGGGCAGCTGAGGTCTTTATGACATACAGAGTCTGTATACGGGTGGGGCTCTTTGTTACAGGTCTTGGTCCCTGGCCCCTCCCCATAGGTCAGGTTCTCTCACAGTTCTCTCCATGGGTCAGTCCAGCCAGAAAACCTCAGCTCAGCCCCTTGGGAAAAAGGAACTCCGAGGAGGGGAAAATCACTCCTTTACTTTCTCATTCATCCACATTAACAATAGTAATAACTTTTATTGAGCACTTACTACGTGAAAAATATGGTATCACGTACCTTAGAAACATTATCTCATTTAATACCACAACAACCCTACAAGGAGATTCTATAATTATCCTATTTCATATACAGTTGACTATTGTTATTGATGGTAGTTATGGTCTAATAAAGTCACCACTATGGAGACTGAATTAGCAAATATTGAGCCAGTGCTCCTAGGAGAAATACAGTGTTAGATTGGTACCAGGTCATGACATTTTCATCAGTTGATCAGTGCATCACCTACTTTTATGTGTTTTTCTGTTTAAAGACACCTAATTTAAAAATTAATGTTGACTCATTAACATTGAACTCACAGCCAATAGCACTATAACTTATACCTGAATGAAGTTCATGTAGCACACATATTTCCTCTGTAAGGAACATCACAACCTTCTTGTGCTTATCATTGTTAGACAGCACTTCAGCGTTACGTTGGGGGCCTTTTAAACAGCAAAATCACCAATAAAAAGCCCCCAAATGAGAAAAATGTGATACTAACTAAACCACAAAAAGAACACTTGTTTATGTTATAAGAGCTGAAATGAGAAGGCAGGGTATTCTCTTGTACAGCCTCAGCTGAGAACATTCGAGTTGGGCAACTCAAATTTTTTGCAGCTCTGTGCGTGTCCATGAATAACCGCAAAAGTGATGTAAATATTGGTTTGGGGTTACAAATAAATTTTAATGAGTAGGTAAATTCACAAATATGTAATCTGTGAATGATGAGGATCGATCCTATAAGGAAACTGAGGTTCAGGTGAAGTCACACAATCAGAGGCAGGCAGGGGTTCAAATCCATCATGGCCAAGGGCCAAAGCCCAGAAACTTAATTCTTGCTATTCTGCATTCATTCATTCAGGAAATGTTCACTAACAACTTCATATGTGCAGGACACTGGGGACATAGATTAATGTGACCTGATTCCAATTCTTCCTGAGACAAAAGAGAAAGCCATGTGGACAATCAGTGCAGGTGAAGAAACAGCTACGTCCCCAGGGATGTAAGACGTTCCAACCCTGGGTTTATCTCCTTTCTTGTAGGAGACAGGAACATCCATGGCTCTGCCAGGCCTTGCACTGAGTTCTTGTGGAACTGTGGGCTTGCCCCGTCTCCCGCTACATCTCAGCCCTCTCTTCCTTTCCCTCTTATTCCACCTGTAGGCACCCCCCCGTTTCCCAGCCTTCACCTTGTCTCTTTTCCCCCGGGAGCCAGCTGGGGGGCTGAGAGGCCCTCCACACCACACTCAAAGTCCCCACACCTCCTGCCCTTCCAGCTTCCACTCTTGCCATCCTCAGTTGTAGAAAATGACTCTGCCCCCATCAACTTTTCGCCACTATACCTATAAACCCACGTGCCCTTGGCCATCTTCTTACTCAAGTCCCAGACCAAGGCCTCTTTCCCTGCTCTTTCTGGAAGCCAGCCCCTCCAGCCTTTTTAGAGATTCCATCAATACAGACAGTCTGGTGGATAAGATGTAGATTCTGGCAGCAGACTGACCTGACTGGGCTAAATCCTGGCTCTGCCACTTACAAGCTGTGTGATCATAGCAAGAACTTAACCTTTCTGTGCCTCTGTTTCCCCATATTTAAAAGAGCGATAAGGGAATCTATCTCATAGGATGTTGTGAAAGGGAAAAAAGTCTTACTATATATGTAATGCATTTAAAACATGATCTGTACAAATATTGTGTTGTTAGTTTCCCCTTTCTCTCCTGTCTCTTCAGCTGCCTCCTCCCATTATAAAAACAAAACAAATTTTAAATCCACTTTGTCCATGCCATACCCTACTCTGACCTTCTTACTCTGTGGTCACTTATGTCCCAGAGTGGGGAGAAAAGTCTCCTTTTAAAACCCTATAACAGCCCTGGCCGGTTTGGCTCAGCGGTTGGAGCTCAGCCTGCGGACCAGAGAGTCCCGGGTTCAGTTCCTGCTAGGGGCACATACCAAAAAAAAAAAAAAAAACCCTATAACAATTCTGTTATACAAACTAGGAATCAGAGGCTTAAAACCAAGACTGAGAAATGCCCCCTAGGGTCACACAGCTAATAAGCAACACAACCAGGATTTGAGCACCTGGTCTGAGTGACTCTAAAGCCAGAACTATCCCAGCACCCACCACCAGGAATGTTGGAATGGGAAGTGGGATGGCAGCCTCAAAGGATTAATGAAGGTGGTGGGCATTACAGAGCTTTACAACTCAAAGGATTAATGAAGGTGGTGGGCATTACAGAGCTTTACAACTGGGCAGTGACATTTTGTGGGACCATGGTGCCACCTGCTGGCAGAAAGAGAAGGATGTACACAGAAAGCTAAGAGAAGATGGGAAGTGGGGGGAGAGAGAAAAGTGGGGAGGAGAGATGAAGGGAGGAGGAAGATGGGGAATTTGAGGTTTTGTGAAGGGAAAAGGACTAGGAGCTGTTTCCTACCTACAGGAAGGAGCAGAAGCTGCCAAACATTGGTCACTTCCTTAAAAGTGTGTGTGTGGGGGGCCCTGGCCAGTTTGGCTCAGTGGTAGAGCGTCAGCCTACGGACCAAAGAGTCAAGGGTTGGTTTCAGTTTGGTCCCGGGCACTGGCTGGGGTCTTGTGGGGTCTTGTGGGGTCGTGCAGGAGGCAACCAGTCAATGTGTCCCTCTCACGTCGATGTTTCTCTCTCTCTCTGTCTCTCTCCCTCCCTCCCACTCTATCTGAAGATAAATGGAAAAATATCCTCGGGTGAGGATTAAAAAAAGAAAATGTGTATGTTTGTATGTGTGTGTGTGTGTGTGTGTGTGTGTGTGTGTGTACTCAGGAGCACCAGTAGATGTTTGTGTATGTATCTGTGTGTGAATATTTAGATGGCAACTTGGGCAGATGTGTATTCTTGTGAGCACATAGGGTATGTATGAATGTATCTGTAGATATAGGGTAAGAAGCATATGTACACCGTTGTGGTGGAGGGCACTCAGAAGTTCTGGGGCCCCATGCCCAGATTTCTCTCCCTTCTCAGATCAGGAGGGGCGTTGCCCAAGCTTGGTGTTGCCAGGTGGAAGCCTGCTGTTCCTGTGGCTGTGGGGATGGATCTCCAGGCAGCAGGGGGCAGCAGGGGCAAGAGAAGGCCTCTGGGCTGGGGTGGAGCAGTCAGGCAGGCGGGCAGAAGGAAGCCTTTAAAACACCTGCCCCACCTGCAGGTGAGCAGTAGTGTGTGAGAACCAGCTCCCTGTCTCTCTGCCTACCCATTCAGTGGTTGTTTCCTGGGGCTCTCTGTCCCCTCTGGAGCCTCAGAAGATCCTTCTTTCAGAAGTCACTACCAAGAGTCCTGAACAGGTGAGTGATGGCATAGGGTAGAGATTATCCTATGAAGGGAATTCAATCTGAAAGTAGGTTTGGGGAATTGGAAGATTATGGGGAGGGTCCTTGAGGAGTCTATGGTTGGTTTGGGGAGGGAGCAAGGATATATAGGTGCCAGGGAAGGGCACGGAGTGACCTATAGTGTGGAAGTTGGGCTTGGGTGCCAGTGGATGAACCTGTTAGGATCTCAGTGTCAAGTGCTGGTAGAGGGTCTGGGCAGTACAGAGAGATAGGAGTGTCAGGATGGGAACTGGGAAAAGTCCTGAGGTGTCAGAGTCCAGATGCAGGGGAAGTTTGGTGTTAGGGGAAGTTGGATTCAGGATTCTGGAATCTGAAATTTCAGGATTCAATGCCAGGGCCAGAGCCAGCCTTGGGGTTGCAAGGGGAGGTCCTAATTCATACATGTTTGCCTTCCAGGAGCCACCATGCAGTGCTACAGCTTCATTAAGACCATGATGATCTTCTTCAATTTTCTCATCTTTGTAAGTGTGGGGGTTGTGGGCTCTTTGGGGCTCCCTATAGGAGTGGGTTACAACTTGAGCAGAGCTCAAGCTGGGGAATAGGAGACTGCTATGCCCAGACTCTCCTGCAAGTTTCCCCTTACGATGAAGTACAGAAGTCTCCCAAATGCCGAGTCCCCTCAGCAGCAGCCTGGATGACACATAAACTGGAGTAAAGAAAGGAAGCTTCAGCCCAGATTTAGGGCAGGGTAGGCTAACAGGAACGATTCTCCTCTTTTCATCAGCATTGGGGCCCAGACAGGGGAAGGGGTTTGCCCTAGTCACCTAATGTGGAAGGAAATTCGGTGGCCGCTGTAATGATGGGGAGCTGAAAGAAAAGACCCAGAACCTCAAAGGGAAGCGGGGAGGGGAGGCGGGAAGAGATAAACCAAAGCACTTATATACATATATGTGTAACCAATGGACACAGATAATAGTGTGGGGAAGGTAGGAAGGGGGCGGGAGCGGGGAGAAGGGAGTCAATAGGGGGCAAAGGAAGGACATCTGTAATACATTCAACAATAAAGATAAGTTTGTTTAAAAAAGAATTTAATTGAAAACCAAAAAAAAAAAAAAAAAGAGCCCTGGCCAGTTTGGCTCAGCGGTTAGAGCGTCGGCCTGAGGTCCGGAGAGACCCGGGTTCGGTTCCCACTGAGGGCACGTACCTCAGTTGCAGTTTGTCCCTGGCCCTGGTTTGGTCATGCGGGAGGCGGCCAATCGATGTGTCCCTTTCACATCGATGTTTCTCTCTCTCTCTTCCTCTCTCTCCCTCCCACTCTATCTGAACAAAAAATGGAAAAGTGTCCTCTGGTGAGGATAAAAAAAAAAAAAGAAAAAAGAAAAGACCCAGAGATCATATAGCAGAAGGTCTGCCTCAAGCAGCCCTATTCATTCAACATACATTTATAGCTTAAGACTTGGTGCTTAGTGCTGGGGTGACAGGTGAGCAAGCTCTTTCTCTGCCCTGGAGGATCTCAGGTCCAGCAGGCCAGATAGGCAAACAGCCGCAACATCATATTTCTGGCGTTTGTACAAGGGCTATGGGAACCCATAAGAGGGGCTTGAACTCTAGTTGGTCAGAGAAGACTTCCTGGAGGAAATAGCTAACGCTGGGGTGGGGGTGGGGGTGGGGGTTTGCCCTGCCTGAGGGAGTTGTAAAGCATGCAAAAGCCCAGAGGCAGTAAAAACCAGGAACAAATTGGGTAGGGTATGTTTGAGGAAGTTGAGCAATGAAGTGTAAACCCTGGAGATGGTAATGGTGATGGGGAGAAATCTACAAAGTAGACAACGGAGAAAGCCCTCAGATGGTGGCTGAGGAATGGAAGAAGGGGCAAGGGAGACAGAGGTCTTGGAGATGATGCCCATGTCTCTGGCATGAACAATCCCGGGGGATGTCCCATAGGCAGGTCAGAATAGCAGCTCAGGTGGGAACTGGAAGTCATGTGCCCACAGGTGGTCGTTGAAGCCGTGGGTGAGAGCACTAAGGGAGAGTGAACTCCGAGAAACCCAGTTTATAAGGAATAAGGGGAGAAATGGCCACCAGGAAGCAGATGGAAAAAGAAAGAGCAATGGGAGGAAAACAAGGACAGTGAGGTAGAGAGGTCAAGGAGGATATGGCGTGAAGTATCTACTAGATTTAACACAGGATGTCACCGGAGACCTTGGAGCCACATTAGAGTGGGTTAGAATGAGTAAAAGGTGAGGAGGTGGAGACATGAAGCATAGATGAATTTGGAGAAAATGTTCTGGGGGGAATGAAACACTCTGACTCCAGGGTCTCTGAGTCCTGTGTCTTGGGCTTCCTTTGACTTTTGGGAACTAGCCTTTATCCATGTATCTAGAGAAGACAACAGGATCCCAGCAATTTGGACTGTGAAGTCTCTGGCCGGAGGGGGTTAAAGGCAAATCCGGTTTGGTTTCTGGCCTCTGTTGCACAGACCTTGCCAGCCTGGGCAGGGCAGGGCAGGCCTCAGACTCCTTGAAATTTGACCCTGGAGGCTGAAAGCCCAGCTTTTTGTCCTTGGGCAAACATGCCTGGAATCCAGCCACAATCTGCCACTTCACTCCTGGTTCTAGCCTCAGTTTCTATAGCTGGAAAGTGGGGATCGGGCACCAAGGTGGTGTCAGAATGATTCATCCACTGAAGCTCTGGATCCGCAAGGCTTTGCTTGAAGAACTTTTGGAACTGGGCAGTGCCCTCCTCCCCAGTCTGGGCCTCAGGATTCCCACTGAGGTTTGGGGTTGAGCTAGAGAGCTTAGAGCTCTGGCTGAACTCCCCCTTGGTCTCTGCAAGGAGAGGTCTAGGGTGGATGAAGGGCAGGCCTGGAGTCTAACCTTGGACAAGAGCCAAATGGGGCCTCAGGATAGGTGTCCCTTCTCACCACCTCCCTCTCCAAGGTTGTAAGTAAATGTAAACCTCAGCCCCGCCTTCGTTACCATGGTTACTATTGAGCCTGCTTAATGCTACCACCCCCCTGTTTCCACCTATCAGAGGACAGAGGTGTTCCAGGCACCCATAGCCTGGGGAGGAAATGGGTTGGGGTAGGTGCTCACCTGTTTGTTTTCACTCTTAGCTATGTGGCAGGATCCTGGCATTGGTGAGAGAAGTCTTGCCCCCACCCCCCTCCAGTGGATATTTTAGGAACCTCTGATCCTATTTATATCTGCCTAGGTGTGTAGCCTGGTTCTGACTATGGGTATCCCAGCTCCCATTCGTCTAGCTCTACAGGATGTTTTCCCTCCCTACAGGATGAGTTTTTAGATTCCTTAGCCAGTATAAGGGGAAGTTTCTCATCTCCCATCATCCTGACTCAACTATGTGGTAGGAAACTGCTTGCCCGCACTGTTTCAAGGTCTGCCTCTCTGTCCACAGCTCTGTGGTGTGGCCCTTCTGGCAGTGGGGATCTGGGTGTCAGTCGATGGGCCATCCTTCCTGAAGATCTTCGGGCCAGCATCGTCCAGTGCCATGCAGTTTGTCAACGTGGGCTACTTCCTCATCGCAGCTGGAGCTGTGCTCTTTGCTCTTGGTTTCCTGGGCTGCTACGGTGCTCACACTGAGAATAAGTGTGCCCTCATGATGGTGTGTTAAACCCAGCTCCACAGGCCCATAACCAAGGCCCAGGGCCCCCTCACCCTTGAGACCAGGTCCTGGGGATCCCCAAACCCTGTTCTAGACTTTTAAGGGCCTCAGTAAAGGGGCCCCTGCCTCGTTTTTGTGGGAGTGGGTTATGGCAAGGAAGTCATGAGAGACTGTCTCTCCCTAAAATGCAAACCCCTATTTCCCACTCAGTTCTTCTTCATCCTCCTCATCATCTTCATTGCTGAGGTTGCAGCTGCTGTGGTCGCCTTGGTGTATACTCCAACGGTGAGGATTGAGGACAGGGCAGGGGGGTAAGATTGGGCAAAGCCCTGGAAATGGGCTGTGGCCTGTGAATGGCCACCTTCCCTATCAGGCCCTAAACAGTGGCCTGCTCCACCTAGGCCAAGAACGTCCTGACGGTGGTGGTAGTGCACACCATCGAGAATGAATATGGTTCCCAGAAAGATTTCACCCAAGTGTGGAACACCACCATGGAAGCGGTAAGGTGGGCTGGGGGAGGTTTTGGAGTGGGGAGAAAGAAGCAAGGCCCCACTGACCACCCTCCCTTCCTTGTCTCCAGCTCAAGTGCTGTGGCTTCAACAACTACACAGATTTTGAGAACTCTCCGTTCTTCAGAGAGAACAAAGTCTTTCCCCCATACTGTTGCTTTGATGTCAATGGCACAGTCACGGAACCCTGCACCAAGAAGAGGGCCGAGGAGAAAGCTGTAGAGGTGTGGGCTGGCATGGAAGGTTGGGCTGCTTTAATGACCTCAGAGTGCTGAAGGAGGGTGGGAGGCAGGTGCTGACTAAAGTGCTCTTTTCCCTTCTCCAAGGGTTGCTTCAATCAGCTTCTGAATGACATCCAAACCAATGCAGTCACTGTGGGTGGTGTGGCAGCTGGAATTGGGGGCTTGGAGGTAAGGGAGTAAGAAGGCTGGAGCAGGATATCCCCACTGGACCAGAGCTACTTGACCTTTCTCTGAGGCTTCTCTAGAGGAGATGGACTTCTAACAGAGTTTCATGTAGGGCGGTTGGGAGGCAGGAGACTAAAGCTTAAGGACCATGATCATGTCCCCTCATTTCTCCCTATTGCTTCCCCACCAGCTGGCTGCCATGATTGTGTCCATGTATCTGTACTGCAATTTGAAATAAGTCTACTTCTGCCTCCGCCACTGCTGCTGCCACACAAGAACTGGGAAGAAGCACCCTGGCACCGCCAGGAGGCTGTGATCAGGGTGGGGACAGGATCTAACAGTGTCATTTGGGCCAGAGTGGGCCCAGCCTTGCTGCTGTGGAGTTGGGGCCACATAGGGACCACCCCTTCAGTCTGGGCCTGACTTTGCCTTCCATTGATGGGGTTGGGGCCCACTGGTTCCAGAGCCAGTTCTAGGGTAGCCAGTTCTCCTGCCCATTCCTCTAGTCTGTCTCTTAAACCCTTGATACCCCTTCAGACCAGCAGGAGCTCTTGGTGACCCCGGTATTCCCCTGGGGAGTAAGGCACCCTATATCCTGGGCATATGCAAAATCAGCAGTAACTGGGCAGATGTGTAGAAGGCACTTCAGAATTCATAAACCAATTAAAATGTTTCCATTGAGACTCTTTTCATGCGTATCCTTGGGGAGAGGTACCCATCTTGCCTAAATTGGTCTCATTGGGACTGGAGACTCAGAGGTCCCTGGAAAGGTAGCAGAAGTGGAGTGCAGATGGACGGCTATTTCTTCCCTCCATTTGGATTCCAGGCTTAGGAGGGAGTGTAACAGGAATGGCCAAGAGGGCACTGAGGGAGAAGGTAGGGGCTGGGTCGGTCTATCTTCCTATAATATAGGAGGACTTTAGCCTGAAATTACTCATTCCTGGGTAGGGGCACTGGACCAGAAAGCTATGAAAATAACAAGCTTGTGCCCAAGTGGGGGTGGAGAGACCAGAAATATTGCCAGGGCAATGGGAGAGAGTCACTCCGTAGGCTCTGGGAAGCCCTATGAAAGTCCCATTGGAGGATCCAAGCTGCCTACCCTTGCCACTCAGGCAAAGCCCCACACCTGTCCCTGCTTTGGGAATTCAGAAAGAACTTCATTTATTCTTGGTTTTAGCCTGGCTAGTACTTTATAGATCTGATCTCCGTTTTGCTTTAACCACCCCCATGCTCCAGAAACTGGGCCTAGAAAGGCCATGTGACTAGTTCCAGGCCCACACCTTCTGTGAAGAGTTTGGATCTAGGCCATCTGACATGGCAATAGATTTACCAGAAGGCCAGAATGCCCCACACATAGATCTGATTGCTGCTGAACCAGAAACACTGAGGAGGCTATGGCTGGAGAACATAGTATCTGCTATCAAGCAAAGCCCAGCCTGGCTAATCAGTCCTCCTCCTTGCTTCCTTTTGATTCCTGGATCCCTCTTCTCTGTTTTTTTTTATTTTTTTTTATTTTTTTATTGATTTTAGAGAAAGAGGAAGGAAGAGAGTTAGAGAGATAGAAACATCGATGAGAGAGAACATCGATTGGCCGCCTCCCGCATGCCCCTCACTGGGGATCAGGCCCACAACCTGCGCATGTGCCCTGACCGGGAATCGAACCGGCGACCTCCCGGTGCATGGGTCAACGCGCAACCACTGAGCCATACCGGTCGGGCTTCTCTCGTTTTTCTAAGGAAGCCAGGAACTATCAACCCTTGCTGAGCCCAAAAAGGAACACTGACCTGGCCAGAGCCATACAATGCCTGAGCTAGTTTGAGGCCCAAATCAGGAGCCTACTGGGGGGCAGGCAGGGAAAGCAATGAGTCCCATTCCGTATTTTACCATGCCTTGCACACACAACCCCTCAGAGGTGTGTCAAGTCTTTTTTGATGGTAGGCACTACCAGTAGTATCAGGAAGTACTCAGCTTGGGTGGGACAGGCCAGTTTTTAGGGCCTAATAGGGAAGCTTGCATATTTGTTTGCTCAGGGCGGGCCTAACACCTCATTGTGAGCTAATTGCTCCTCAATCTGGCTGTTATGGCACCTCAAGCACTATCTCTAGCTCCAGCAAACATTGAAGGCAACAGAGTGGCAAGAACCATCCAAACCACACACCAACCTCTGGCATCACGGAGCTGAGCTCCAGGCACCAGTTGGGGAGGCAGGGACAGGGAGTTGGCGAAAGGGCGGGAGTTTATCAGTTCCTGCCTTCCTGGCCAAGGCTCTAGAAGAGCTCGCCAGGCTCACCTCACAAGGGCTCTGCAGGCAGACCCTTTCTCAGAGGTGTTCTATACTCTCTGATCCTAGTCCTTCACAGATCCCTTAAATGTCAAACCTCCCCTGCTTTGAGCTATCTCATTCATTCTCTATGGACAATCCCATTAATTTTTCTCACGTCTCTATGACTAACTTAGATCTTAACCTCTCTGGATCACTGACTGGGTAAGAATGTGATGAAAACAATGGCTTGCTTGGCGGATGTGGCTCAGTGGATTGAGCATTGTCTCGTGGACTGAGAGTCCTGGTTCAATTCAGGTCAGGGCACTTGCTCGGGTTGTGGGCTCAACCCCCAGTAGGGGGTGTGCAGGAGGCAGCCGATGGATGTTTCTCTCTCACACCAATGTTTCTCTCTCTAGAAAAAATCAATAAAAATATATATAGTCTGGCCGGTATGGCTCATTGGTTGAGCGTCGACCCATGCACCAGGAGGTCACTGGTTCGATTCCCAGTCAGGACACATGCCTAGGTTGTGGGCCCGATCCTCATTGGGGGGCATGCAGGAGGCGGCCAATCGATGTTCTCTCTCATCGATGTGTCTCTCTCTCTCTCCCTCTCCCTTCCTCTCTCTCTAAATCAATAAAGGAAAAAAACATATAAAAAAAGGCTTTTCTCCAGAAAAAAATGCCTAGCTATGAAATCTGCATACAACGCCCTAAGGGCCACAGAAATCCTTGTTCCTATGTCTCCATCTGCAGCTCAGTCCTAGCCTCCTGAATGCCAACCCAAGTCTTACCCACTTCTTTCCCACCCACACCTCACTATACTCACCTGGGCTCCCATTGCCTTCCCACCCCCAAGTATCTCTTTTTGCTCTTTTGTTCCGTCTCTGGGGACAAGTGCCTGGCCCTGATAAGGTAGGCATGAAACAGAATGGTGGTCAAACAGTGGGAGAAAGGTGTCGGGTGGCTACTCCAAGCTCAGTCCCAACAGGTCAGGCTCTAGGGTGGAGCCTAAGAAAAACCTTGAAGTTTAAGACTTGGGCATCCCCTGGTGGCTAAATAGCACCAAATGGAAGATAAACCCTGTGGAGGGCAGTAAGGAAAACTCACCATCCATCTAGACCATTTTCTCTCTCTCTCATACAACACACACACACACACACACACACACACACACACACACACAATCATAAGACACATCCCTAGAGGTTTTCTCCTTTTTTAATCAATGACCACCTTATCCAGCTTTGGAAACCTGGACAAAGATGAGGCTAAGAGGCCTGGTTCAGTGTGAGGGTCTCAGAGTGTCTGCATCAGTGGGTGGGCCCCTGCTGGGCCTGTCCAGGAGTTGGGCACAGCAGTTTCCTGAGTAAGAGCCAGCCCCACCCTCAGGGAAGCACCCCAGTACATAAAGGAATCAAGGTCCTTCAGGTTTCACCCTGTTTCCAAGGCCCTCACAACAGTAAATAAATAGGTTAAATTCTGAGCCAGGCCTGGGAGGAGAAATACAAAGGGCAGGATTAGCTGCCCAGGGATACCAGGTACTATCCTGCCCTTTTCCAACAAGGAAGTAAATAAATAGACCTCCAACTCAGAAATAGGGGCGTTGGAACAGGGGAACCTCCTCTTGAAGTTAGTAATTAAGTCTTATGCTAAAAACAAGCCAGCCCAACCCCTGTCAGTGTCTACAAAATCCTACATGGGGTGAAGGGCTAGCCTGCCTGGGGGTACACAGTACCCAGCCCTGCAGGGTCCTGGAGGAGGTCTCATGTCTGTTCTACAGCTCCTGGGGCTCCCTCCTCCTTTGGGGGTGGCTCCAGGAAAATTGGGGTGACTGATGGTGGCTTCTTCACCCTGGGAAGATAAGAAGAGGTCA
Source organism: Tadarida brasiliensis (assembly GCA_030848825.1). NCBI lineage: Eukaryota > Metazoa > Chordata > Mammalia > Chiroptera > Molossidae > Tadarida > Tadarida brasiliensis. The sequence continues at coordinate 34,221,572 of CM061264.1, forward strand.
TTAGGTAAATCACCTAATCCAGCCAGTCTCTCATTTCCAAGGGCAAAAAAGAGTCACTCACGAGTAGGGGGAGGCTGGGACTCCCACTACTAGGAAGTGGTTCTTCTTCCGAAACAATCTCCACAGGCCCCGGTGGTTGCCACGCACATCCAGATCCCAGATATGGAGGCACTGGTGGGGTGGGGTACAGGGAGAGGCGTGGATCAGAGAGCTGTGGGGAAGGGCCATGGAGGACCCATGGCTCAGCCCCCACCCCTTCTCAGCAGCCTCTTCAATTGTAAGATAGCATCTTTTTCTTTCTTTTTACAATCTCTTAAATTAATTTTTTTTCTGAAGTATTTTTAATAAGAGGTAGCATCTTTTAAAATATGAATCTGGACAAGGAGATTGGAAGAGGGGTTTTTAGAGTGTGAAGAGAAATTTCTGAAGTAGAAGATTCTAGAACAAAGGCTGCCTGTATCTTAGGGGAACAGGTATTCCTAGGGTAGGTGTGGTATTGGGGCACCTTGGCAAGCTGGGTCCAGGTGGTGAAGTCATCATCTTTCTCCATTCGGATAAAGGCCACGTAGGTATGGCCCTCTGTGTCTGGCAGGAAAGAGTCTTCACAAGGGTTCTTGCTATGGTCCAAAACTTCAGCTTCACTGCAGCGGGGGGTGGGAGGGAGGGCAAGATAGGGCTCCACTCATGAGTATATCACACAAATCCCCTTGTTTAGTTGTTGCCGTCTTGAAATTCTTAATAATTTTGAACAAGCAGCCCCACTTTTCATTTTGCAGTGGGCTCCACAAATTATGAGGCCAAGACCTCCAGTATTTGACTCCCTGCCACATAACCCTACTGCCCTAGGCCATACCTGAGCAGCCTGTGAACTTCCACTTCATAAGCTTCCTTCTTCAGACTGAAGGAGAGGGAAATATGGGTCAAGGGAGAGGATAGCTCCTAAAGTCCCAGGAGCAGGGCTGGGGGTCACATGGGAACTGGGGGACAGCAGGGCTGGGGTAAACATACAGGCCCCCGGGTTGGAAGGGACTGTCAAATACTGGTCATCAAGGCTCCTAGATATCCTTCCCTTTGCCCTGTCCCCAGCCCCAACCTGTCCACGTTCCTGAGCTGGACACCTGGAACCGTGTTGAACTTGTGCTTCTTGAAGTAGGCCTCCTGCAGTGGGGATGAGGGTCCAAATCAGGGCCTTACAATGTCTGGCCCCACCTGCCCACTGACCCACCACATATCCCCAGGCCCACAAATGAAGTCCTGGACCTATAAAGGTCCTTCTAATTTCCTTCCGTCTTCCCCAACCCCTTTGCAGTATCCTTGGCAGGCTCTTATTAGCTTTAATTTGGGCTTAAGAATTGGCAGAGAGGTCATGTCCACACCGGCGGCTCATGCTACTGTCCCCTGAGCTAGTCCCTGTCCCCAGTGGTTCTCCCTGGGCCTGCTGTTCTAGAGCCACAGAAACCAGGAACACGTCCTGCAGAGGGCGGTGGACAAAGGGACAGTCTGAACTCGGAGAGGAAACTGCTGTGACTAAGGTGGTGAGAGTGACCTGAGGTAAATGCCTGCCCCTCTCGGGGAAATGCGTGGAGGTCTGGTATTAGCTGGCCTCTGAGGGCCCTTCTGGCTTCTAGGAGTTTCCGGGCTGGAAGCTGCCCATTTCTTTGAGCTGGACTGCCTCTAGGCCTCCCTTGCTGTAACTGAGGAGTGGCCCTTTGGACACAGCCATGTAGGGGGTGGAGACCTGGGACCTCCCTGTTCACTTCAGGCTGAGACTTAGGCTCAGACCCCAGTACTTGCAAGGACAGAAGGCAGAGCTCGTAGGGCTGGATAAGTGCCTGGCAACAGAAATACCCTCCCCACACCCACAGTCTAGTGCTAAGAATAGTAATAATAAAAATAATACCAGCTAACCCTTACATAATGCTTACAGTTCAAAGCATTTTTCATATATTAACTTATTTAAACCTCATAACCTCACAACCCTGTGAGGTACAAACAGTATTTTTATTCTCATTTTACAAATAAAGAAAGTGAGGTAAAAGAGGATCAGTAGCCCTGGCCAGGTGGCTCAGTTGGTTGGAGTGTGGTCCTGCACACCAAAAGGCTGTAGGTTTGATTTCCAGTCAGGGCACATACCTAGGTTGCGGTTTTGATTCCCTGTCCGGTCACTTATGGGAGGTAACTAATTGATGTTTCTCTCTCTCTCCTTTCCTCTCTCTGAAAATCAATAATAACATATCCCCAGGTGAGGATTAAAAAAAGAGGATCAGTAATTTCCCCAAGGTTACATGGCTAGTGAGTGGCAGAACTGGGTGGGGTTGCTCCAGAGTCCATGCTCTTTGTACTATCTATGGTACTGTGCCCCTCCCCAACATCCCTGCCTCCCACTCACATGGAAGTAGCCATTCATGTTGAGGCCCACAATGCCAAAGTGGTAGGATCGGGAAACGTCAGGGATGATGCACTCTCGGCCTCGGCGTTGTTCAGGCATCCGCATCCACATGTCCCAGTCCCAGAGCTGGGGGCATGGAAGAGTATGAAGGTTAAGAGATTCCAAGCTGAATCTTGGGGAGCCCAGCCCAGCCCACTCACCCCACCCTGCCAGGACACCTTTTCTGGTGTGGGCCACTTGGGCTCAAGCTCCTCCTTGTACAAAGACTTCCTGAGCACCCAGCCCAGCCCAGGCATGGTCTCCACGCGGTACAGCATTGCTGGGTCCTCAGCCGTGTGTTCATACCCCTGGGGATAGGGGGCCATGGTGGGCAGTATTAGCTTAGGGCCTCTACAAACTCCCCAGCTGACCCCTGGCCACTCAGCCTACCTGGTCATTCCAGGCAGAGATACAGTACAGGCTGTCATCTTCCTCCAGCAGGTGGATGGATTGGCTCAGGAAACTGAGAGATGCAGGGTCCAGGGGTTCAGGGATGGACAAGGACAAACCCAGTCACACAGTGATGTGGGAAGGGCTGAAGATGGGTCTAGAAAGTCATGCCCCCATCCCCTCCCCCTAAATTTCCACTGTCTCCATTCATCCTTTCAGTTCCCCACTCCAGCCCAACACCTGCCATCCTACATTTGCTCAGACTTTTTCCCTTCTTTTGAGCTTGCTTCCTCTAGAAAATTCTCCAAGACACCTCACTGCCTTCTTCCCTGGAGACCCAGTCAAGCAAAGAGACCCCATGGCAGCTTATAGAAGCTGCATGGAGGGGCACTCCCCTCACCTGAAAAAATCCACAGCAATGTCCAGGTCCTCTTCCAAAACCACAGCAAACTTAGCTTCCTGCAGGAGGAAGGGGATAACATGATCCCAAAGGGACCTTTCCAATCTCATGTCTCCTCCACACTCATCCCACTGCTCAGACAGCACTATCCCCATTTTCCAGATAAGGAGGGTGAAGAACTTGCTACACAAGGCCAAGCGTTATGTTCATGTTTTCCCTCCCTAGGCCCAAGAGTTGTGTCCTTACTACTCACCGGAAACAGGTTGAAAGTGGCAGTGAGGCTAGCCTTGTAGTGCTGGATGGGAAATAGAAACAGGGCACGTGAGCTTTAGGGTGAATGGTACTGCCAGGTGTCTGCCCCTTCCATCCCTGCCTAGTCGTACCTGAGACACACGGGCATTCTTGATGCTGATAGGAGTGTGCTGGATGCCCCTCAAACCAAACAGTGCCACCACGTCCATTGGCTCCTGGGGGGCATGGCCACTGGTCATCCAGTGAGCCATCTTCCCCCTGCCCACCTCTGCAGGCTCTGAAATGCCAAGCCCTCCACATTTCACAGTCCTTGCCTGGGCTGTCTCCCTTGCCAATCCTCAGTGATCACTGCTATTCAGCACCTACAATGTGCTCTGCTCCACCCAAAGGCCGCAAGTCCCACTCACCTCATAGTAGCCATCGATGAAAACTGTAATCATCTGGGGAGACACCCCCTGGGCTGAGAGCAGAGAGCGCAGCATCCTGGGGAGCCCAGGGATGGGTTAGGCCTCTTTGAACCCCCAACTCAGGGTTCCCCTGTTTACAGATGGGCCCACATTCCCCATGTTCACCCACATGTGTAAATGGACCTCGAATTTGTTGTCTTTCTGCCCACCTCAAGAGTTCCTCCTGCAGATAGATGAGCCTGGGGTTCCCACCCACTGAGCACCCTCCTGTTCAGTGCTGGATGCAGCCCACTGCCAGGCTCACCTGTACAGGTAATTGGGCCGGTTCCCTGCAATGACAGCCACAGGAACATTGAGGACCTTGTTGTCTGGGAGCTGAGTGAGAAATAGCTTTTAGCTCTTGCCTTATTCTCTCTTCAAACTGGGATCCCTACCAAGGGAAGAGTTCTTGGAGGGTTAGGGGGAATTCAGGGAAAAGGCAGGCTTCCCTGTCCTGGGCCATCTACACACTCAGCCCAACTCTGACTCCAGGCCTTTGCTCATGTGGCCTGCCCTCCGAGCCCTGCCCAACCCCACGCCCAGGATGCCCTGTCTTTCAGAGCTTAGTGTAAATCCTCAGCTCCTGGTTCCTTCCCAGGCTAGGGCAGAGAAAGCCCAACCTGGATCTTTCCTAGGGCCCCTTGCCAAACTGGGAAGGAGTCCAAGCCTTACTGCCTAAGGCCCCACTCACTAGGTCAGGACTGAACTCGATGGGTGTGGGGTCCTTGCAGCTGCACACACTCCCATAGCCCTCAACTTTGCTGCAGAAGCGCCGGCGGCGACGGTTCAACTCTGTGTCTGCCCAGTGGCACTCTGCCTCTGATGGAGAGATAGGGTCAACAGGATGGAGGTATGAGGCCAGTGTGGTCTGAAGAACTCCAGACACCCAGTCAAGAGAATAAAGCCCCATGAAGAAGAGCCAAATGCCCAGCCCAGGCACTGCCCCAGAGCCCAGCCCCCACTAATCCCACCTTCAGCTGAGCTCAGTGGCACATCTGTCTTCAGTAGGACTGGGTCCCCCCAGGAGGAGAGGGCAGGTGACTTAGAATGCTTCTCCCCAAGGACAGGACCTGGCAAAGGGCAGGGACAAGAGATAATGGGGGCCCAGACTCCAGTTTTGGAGCTTCTTCCCATCTCCCTGCCCACTTTCATCCAACTCACCACCACTGGCACTTATTTGCTTCCCTCCCCACCCCATCTGGGGTTCTGCTCTCCCAGGCCCTTAATACTATAGGGTGGATGGACCATGGTGCCGGCACCTCCTTTTCGTCCCACGAAGGCCCACGTGTCCCTCCAGCCCAGAGCAGGGCCAGCCTGGCTGCCTAAGCTCCTCAGCAGAGCCTTGGCTGTGTCCTTGAGGTGGAAGGAGCCCTCGTCCTGGGAGACCAGAGAAGATGGTCAGCCTGAACAGCGCAGTTCCAGGAGACCTGGCCTAATGGAGCACTAACTATGTGTCAAGCACCATGTCAACCCTTTTACTTAAATTAGCTCATTAAATTATCACAACAACCTTCTGTGAATGAATACTATCATTTCATAGATACAAAATCTGAAGGTTTAGGGAGAAATCTGAGAACCATCCAAAGTCACCAGACTAATAAATCTTACCATAATCCCACACAATTCACACCTCGGTCCCCTGCTACCTCCCTTTGCCCTCCTCCCATCACTCTTTTCCCCTCACTTATTCTGCTCCAGCTCCGCTAGTATCCTTGCTGTTCTTCAAATGTGCCAAGTACCTTCCCACTTCAGGGCCTCTGTACTTGCCATTCTTCCTATCTAGAATGCTCTCCCTCCAGATATTTACATGGCTCATTCCACACTTCCTCCAGCTTTCTGTTCACATGTCATTTCCTTACAGAGGCCTTCCCTTTCCATTACTCTCTTCCTTGCTTTATTTTCTTCCTCATATGTTATAATTTCCTGATTTTAAACATTTATTTGGCTGCTTTTTAAAAAAAATCTTGGCTTGCTGGAGCAAACTCCTTAAGGGCAGGGACTCTGTCTTGCTTCCCACTGTAGCCCCCACACCCAGAGCAGTGCCTGACACACAGTACGTACTCAGTAACTATATGCTCAATTAATATAAATGACAAGGCTAGTATTGGAATCTGAGTTACCTTCCTCCAGAGTCTCTTATTAGGGGTATTTTAGGGGCACTGAACCCAGGGCCATGGGCAGGGTTGGAGCTGGGGCTTAGGGGACGGGGCCAGGGTAGTGTCACTGACCTTGACGGTGCAGATGAGCACTCGGCCGGGTGCCACCATGTTGAGGAACAGAACCATGGCCTCATCCTCATGAGGTGAGTAAGTGTCAAACACACGCTTTGCCATTACATGGCCCTGGTAGGGCACATACCACTCATGAGTTAGTGTCACCAGCAAGGAGGGCTCAGCTTTGGCCCTCCAGGTCCCCACCCCTAGAACCTCACCGTGGCCTGGTTGAGAACGATGACATGGATGCCCCGGCCCTGCTCCCGGGCCTCATCCTCCAGTACCTACAGGGTGGCAGAGACAAAGTCCAACTCTTCACTCTGGCATTCAAGGTCTCTGTTTTTTTGGCACTTAAAAAAAAGAACTGCATGAAATGAAACCTCCCCTCCTGCCTATCTATGCCTCTTACACAATTCTCTTCCAAACCAGCTTGAAGGCCACCTCTTCCAGGAAGCCTCTATAGCATCCCCATCAAAAGAGATCACATCTTTCTACAACCTTCCCCGTCACAGCTTTCATGGCTCTTAGAGCACGTGACTATCTCTGCCTCATGCTGGAGATATCACAATCTGTCAGATTGAGCCCCTCAAAGTAGGGCCAGGTGTGATTACTTTCAGGTTCCCAGTGCCCGAGACAAAGCTAAGGCTAATGAAGGGACCAGTTAGTAATTATGATATAAATAACAATGAATTAACTGTTTCCTAATACTAATGGTTACTTCTGATAAAATCCCACTACATATAATACATTTCATATACTTTTCATTTAATCCTGACAAGTCGAAATCACTAGTCCCAGGTTACAGATGAGGAACTGAGGCCTCCAAAGTCACACATGTAGAAATTAACAGAGGTACAGTTCCTACTGAGGCAGTGGACCCCAAAGCCAGTGTACCACACCCTGAATAGAAAGGAGTGTAGACCAGGCACCAGCCCACTCACCGTAGTGCCATCCACTGCCACATATACTTTGCTGCGGCTTGAGTATACTTCCACATCCAGGACCCTTCGGGGACCACTGCCTCTGCGCCGTGGAGGCTCCAATCGGCCCAGGGCCTCATCTATGAAGATACGACAGGTCACGAAGGTATTCTCTCCAGCAATCTCATCCTTTGGGATCTGTCTGCTGTTTCAGCCATAAGATCCCAGGGAACCTCCCCCACACACCAATCCCATCCTCAGCCTGGCCCCACCGTAGTCTTGCTCTGGCTCCAGGTCTTCATTGGCTTCGCTGATTGCTCGTCTTGTGTCCAGGATCAATTTAATGTTGACAATGACGGTCACCAGTAGGAAAAGCACAGCCCCTGTCTGAAGGGAGGGGTGAGGATGACTAAAGAGGGGTACCCCCTCCAAATCATTGAGGGTCTTCCTGAAAGGAGGGCCCTGGCTGTAGTGATGACACAGGGAGAACCTGGGGTCTGTCTCTCTTCCCTGTCTGCCCAGCTCTACTTCCCTAACCAGGGTCCAGTTTCATGACCACCTTCTCCAGGATACCCCACTAATCCTTCCTTCTTCATCAGGGCTCTCCCTGCCCAGAACTCCTATGTGCTTCCATGTGAGGCCATGACTTCCTTGGTTCCCTCTACAATTAGTTCCTAGAGATGGAGCCAGTCCCAGAGCACCAGCTGGGTATCAAAGCCCTGGATCCTAGCCCTGGTTGCCTGACTGGTGTAGGCCCCTGGGCAAAGCCTTCTGATCAGACTTCAGGCTTCTGTTGGAAACCTAGGAGGCTGTACTTGGGTTCTGGGCCCAAACCACTACCTGGCAGGGACATGACACAAAGAGATTCCCCTGTAGGAAACTGCTGCCCCTTTCTCGGGTGGGGGCAGCCAAGATGGGTTCCAGTGCTCATAGTCTAGGCTGGGATAAGGCTGGGAGGAAGCCCCTAGGAGGTTTGGGACATCTCTATACCTGACAGAATCTCCGCAGGGCCCTCTGGTTGGTCAGTTTATACTTCCAGGTAAGATACCAGCTCCTCTTCTTCCGAGCCCCAAAGGGCTTGATGAGGGGGCTGGGCTTCCAGTCGTCCATGCCGGACAAGAGGGTCACCAGTCACCACTGTCCTGGACACCCCATGCCTTCAGGAAACTGAGGGGACCGGAGGGTCACATGGAGTAAGGTGTTCCTCCTAAAGTCTGATGCCTTCTGGAGAGATGAGGGAGGACCTCCCAGAACTCTTCCCTGCAGGAATCCATACTGTGTGACCTGGGAAAAGTGGCTCAACTTTTCTGGGAAGAAAACCTTCAGAGGGGTCAGATCACCTGGAAACTCCCCTGGGGCTGGGGAAACTGACAGGGTTGCCCAGGGACCCAGAGGAAAAGGCCAAATAATCGGCTTTCAAGGCTCATCAGCCCCCAAAAGGGCCAAGCCCCAGGCCTTCCCAGTCCTGGGGTGGGCAAGGGCAGCGGCATCCCCCCTTCCCCCATTCTCCACACCCTTCCACCCCTGAGCCCTCCTATCTGGCCCTGCTCTTCTCCTCCCAGGAATCGGGGCCACCCGAAGCCTTGGAGACCTGCCCCGGCCGCGCCAAACCTACCCGCCCCCCGCCCAGGGGAACTCACGGCTCAGGGACCCTGGGCCCCGCTCGGGCCCCGCTCGGGCCCGCACTGCTCCGCCTGGCCCGCCGCGGCCTCCGCCTCCTCCATGCCGCTCGTGGCCCCGCCCCGGCCGGCCCGGCCCGCCTCCCCGCTTCCGCCGCCGCCGCCGCCGCCGGGGGGTGAGAGGGCGGCGGGCGGTGCTTTGGACGCCAGCTTGGGGTGTAGTCCGCGATACCGCGAGTCCTTATCTCCTGACGGGCTGGCGGGGTGGGTGCTGGGCAGGAGCTGCTTCTCCTCCTCCAGCACCGCCAGGTGGCAAACGTGATTCCAGTCGGAGTCCTGGAGCCTTGAACTAGACTGCACGGCACCCCGGGGTCTGAGAGGATACCGGCCTCGGACACAGCTACCGGTTCCCCTTGCTTGGACAAGGCTGCACCCAGGTCTAGGGCATGCGTGGCCCCTGAAAGCTAAAACCTGCCTCTAGCCCTAGGCGGTTTGGCTCAGCAGTTAGAGCGTCGCCCTAAGGACCGAAGGGTCACGGGTTCGATTCCCAGTCAAGGGCACGTCCCTAGGTTGCAGGTTCCATCCCTGGCCCCGGTCGCGGAGAGGCAGCCAGTGGATCTCTCTCTCTCTCTCTCCCTCTCTCCCCATCCCCCCCCCTCCCTTCCACTCTATCTAAAAATCAATGGGGAAAAATATCCTCAGGTATGAGGATTAACAACAACAACAAAAACCTGGTTCTACTCACCTAGACCTTGGGCAAGTCACTTCACATCTCAGCCTAGGTTCCCTTTTTTGTAAAATGGAAATACCCTTCTTTATATGATGCTTACTTACCACAGTTCTAAGTGCTTTATACTAACTCATTTAGTTCCACAACAACAGGTACTATTACTATCCCAATCTTGTAGAGAAAGAAAATGAAGCCCACTGTCCAAAGCTGGGAGAGCTAGAATTCAAACCCCAACTGCCTGGCTCCAGATTTCACTCTTTTTTTTTAATCCTCACCCAAGGATATTTTTCTATTTATCATCAGATAGAATGGGAGGGAGGGAGAGAGAGAGAAACATGGACGTGAGAGGGACACATCGACTGCTTGCCTCCCACACGACCCTGACCAGAGCCAGGGACAAACCACAAGGGAGGTATGTACCCTTTACAGGAATCGAACCCGTGACCCATTCATTGGTCCACCAGCCCACGCTCTAACTGCTGAGCCAAACCGGCCAGGGCCAGATTTCACTCTTAATCCCTGCACTATAGTGATAATAATAACACTTATAGAGTTGTTGTGAAGATTAAATGAGATAATACATATACACAGCACTTCCCTTACCACAGTGAAATAGCAAATTGATGTTTCTCTCTCCCTCCCTCTTTCCTTCTCCCTTCCTCTTTCTCCCTCTCAGATCAATAATTAACAACAACCAAAATAATTATTTGGCCTGGCTGGTGTGGCTCAGTGGTTGAGCGTCAACCCATGCACCAAGAGGTCACCGGTTGGATTACAGTCAGGGCACATGCCCAGGTTGTGGACCCAATCCCCAGTGGGGGGCATGCAGGAGGCAGCCAATCGATGTTCTCTCTCATCAATGTTTCTATCTCTCTCTCCCTCTCCCTCTCCCTCTAAAATCAATAAAGAAAAAAAAAAGATACATCTGGAGGGCTTGTTAAAACACAAATGACTAGGTCCCATTCTTAGAGTTTTTGATTCAGCAGGCTGGGGCAGAGTAGAATAGTGCATTTCTAACAAGTTTCCAGGTGATGGTGATACTTATTTGAAATGAGTGGGTAGCCATGGAACAATTTTAGGCAGGGAAGCAATATAATCCGATTTAAGAGAATATTCACTTTTTGTGGATTAAAAAGAGACAGAGGAAGCCAGAAGACCAGTTACATATTTTTTAACTCTCCACTTTCCATCTGCTTCCTAAATGGTGAGATGATATCCCCCAAAATGCTAACAGTTATCCATGGATCAAGAGATACTAAGGAAAAATATATTAGTTAAATTTACAAAGGTAACCATTAGATGAACTAAAAATAATGATAAACATATATAGGGCTAATGGAAGAAGGGAAGTACAGGGTGTAAGGTAAATCAATATTTATCATAATAGGAAGTCAGTAGACAATGTTTAAAATGAAGAAATAGTGTTATAAGCCTATTGTGGGGTTATGAGTATAAATACCAGAAGAAAAAAATAAAAATAAAACAAAACCTAAAAGCGATTGCCTCTGGGGAGTGGGACTAGAGGTGGGAAAGGATAGGGCAGGGGTAACCATCTTTTATCCTTCTGTAACCAAGGGCTGGAATTACTTGGATTAAAAACCAAAGTCAAGCGCTGGCTGGTTTGGCTCAGCAGTTGGAGAGTCAGCCCGGGGACCAGAGAGACCTGGGTTCGGTTCCGCTGGGTGTTCGGTTGCGGTTTGTCCCCAGCCCTGTTGGGGTTGTGTGGGTGGCGACCACTCGGTGTATCTCTCTCACGTTGATGTTTCTCTCTCTCCCTCTTCCTCTCACTCTCCCTCCTGCTCTATCTGAAGATAAATGCAAAAAAAAAACCCCCAAAACCAAAGTCAAGCCAAAGCATAAATTTTTCATGGCTCCTCATCGCCTGTAGATAAAATCCAAGCACCTCAGAATTGTCTTCTATAACCTTGTTATTCAAAGTGTGATTCATGGAGAATCTCAGGCCCCAACCCAGATTTATAGAATCATAATCTGCATTTTGACAAGATTCGAAGATAATTTATATGCACGGTCAAGCATAAGAAATATCAGTTTACAAGGTCAAGCATGATTTGGCCCATGTGGACCTTTTCAACTTCAATACTGTTTGCTCCTCGTTGGCCAAACTTTACTTTCCACTCCCTTAGTCTAAATGCAGTGGCTAGGTGTGTATGTGTGTGTGCCAGTGGCTAGCTAAACTCTAACCACTGTTTTATTATTATTATTATTATTATTATTATTATTATTTTATTTTTTTGAGAGAGAGGAAAGGAGAGGGAGAGAGAGATAGAAACAGCAATGAGAGAGAACATTAATTGGCTGCCTTCTGCATGCCCTCCAATGGGGATTTGGCCCACAACCTGGGCATGTGCCCTGAGCAGAATCGAACCGGTGACTTCTTGGAGCTCGGGTAGATGCTCAACTACTGAGCCACACCAGCCGGGCCTAACCACTGTTTTAGACCCAGCTTCTCTACTCACCCTCTGCAGCTCTCTGTTACCACTGTTCCTTAAACTCCTACATCCACGACTAAGCATGCTTAGCCTTCATTCAGCAAACATTTATTGGGCGCCTGCTGTGTGCCTGGCTGGATTCCCGACGGGGTGGGGAGAAGGCGCTGAGCTCTCCGAATGCTCCCTGAGGTTCCAATCGAGAGTCAGCCTATTGCATTCCAGCCCTAAGCATTCCAGGACCAGAGGCTGTGCGCGGCTTTTCTGAGTGTTACGGCGCGCTCCTTTCACCCCCGCGCGGCGCGGGCGGAGACCCACCGGTTCCGCTCCGCGCTAGCAGCGGAGACAGGACCCCCGGGAGCGGACCCTGGCGTCCGGTCGCCCAGCTCTGTTCAGGCTTAGGCCCGCATGGAGGGGGCTGCAGAGTCCCAGACGCCTGATCTGCGAGACGTGGAGAGCAAAGTGGGCAGGAAGACCCCTGAAGGGCTGCTCCGCGGGCTTCGAGGCGAGCAGGAGCCGGGAACCTCTGGCGCCCTGCTGCTCCCCGGGGCGCCTAGCACGGGCCACGGCCTGGGGGACAAGATCATGGCGCTGAAGATGGAGCTGGTGAGTGTGGGCTCCACGGGCCGGGGCGAGGGGTAAGGGACCGAGTCCCCGGGCGTAGGGCGTGAAGGAACGACTCAGAGTTGGGACTGGAGACGAGGGTGTTAAAACTCCCCACTTAACTCCTCAGTATCTTTCCCAGGTCAATCCTTACACCCTGGGGTCCATTAATTGCCTTCTCAGGGGTAAGTGGAGTGTAGATGAGTCCTGAGGACTTGGGGTGGGAGGCACAGGCTTTTGGAAGTTTTTCCTGTTAAATAATTGGGAGGGGAGAGGTGACGACTGGGAAGCACTGAGAACCTAGTGCAGCAGAAACACCCACAGGACCATCTATTCCCCAGCCGCCATTATAGGGCAACCAGTTTTTTCTCCTCCTGCAAGCTGGGCCTGGGTTTGTTCTTCTGAGGCCCCAGTGTTCATGACAGGATTCAGCACAGAAGAGATTTGGGTGAAAACTGCCTGAACTAGGGCCACTAAAAACATCCGTCCTTTTCCTAACATTCTTCCAATCCCCCTTAAAATATTTGAAATTTCCTAGAACCTTAGCAGACACGAGTAGCAGCATTATCAGTGTTGTTCTGATCACCTCTGACTCAGTCTCCTCCTCACCAACCCCAAGGTGCACTGGATATTTGGATCTCATCTGTACCTCCTTGGGGAGAAGAGGAGGAAACAGGTACCTCCCCTTCCCTGTTGCTGTTGGTATAAATTCAGAGCCAAAAGGGCATTTGGGGCCCACCAGGCTCCCCAGGGCCCTGATTCCGGTGAAGGGGGTGATTTACACCTGCCATCACTTTACAGCCAGTTCTGGGGAACTGAGGAATTGCATTGCCAGCTGCTCTCTGGCCCAGAACCAGGAGGCCACAGTCAGGGTGTGAGTTAATAAGTCTTCCTGGAGCCCCACTGTGTGCCCAACTCCGTGCAAGGCAGAGCTGTGAGGGAGAGAGGGAGGAGGTCATGGGGGCTTCCAGACAGCTTGAGAGGCTGGGAGGAGAGCCCTGTGGGCAGAGTAATCAAGGAAGGCTCCCTGAGGGAAGGATTTGAATGCCATGTATGCACTTGGCCTTGAAGGTTGGAGGTGAGCCAAATTCTCCAAAGTAGTGCCCACTTAAGGGAGAGGCCTGGCTTTGCCTCATTGCACAAACTTTAGCTCAAGGCCTAGAGAGAACCTATTTAGAGTGCCCTGCTTTGTTAATTTTCACCAAGTGCATGTGCCAGGCATCATAAGCATTTTTTGTTGTTGTTGTTGTTGTTGTTGTTGTTGTTGTTAATCCTCAGCCGAGGATATTTTTCCATTGATTTTAGATAGAGTGGAAGGGAGGGAGGAAGGGGGAGAAGGAAAGAGACACATCTTTGTGAGAGATGGTATGAAATGAGTGTTTCTTTTTCTGGCAAGAAAGCCTTTCTTTCTTCTATTCTGTGGAGTGACTCTGTCACAGTCAGGGAATCCCACTGTCACAGGACTATAGAATCTGGTCCTCAGATTCATTTTCCACCAACATGGTAGAACACAACCCCCTGAACCCTGGGACCAGCAGAGGGGGCTGAGGACAGTAAAGGCAAGGAAATCACAGAATTGAATCTGACTTACCCAGTCCTGGGCTAAGCACATACATGAGCTGGGCAGGACCTGCTCTCGGGGAGCTCACAGTGAGTTAGGGAAGGAGAGAGACAAATTAATAACTCTAGTACAGGATAGTAAGTGCTATTGGAACCCATGGAGGGCTTTCTGGAAGAGTCTTTATTATAGAGTGACATGGTCAGATGTGTGCTCTGGAAAGGCTACTTTGAATTGGAGGATACACATGCTGTTTTCTCTGGTTGGAATGCCTCTCTCCATTGCTTTGTCTTGCTAAATTCTACTTAATTTTCAAGTCTCAGCTTATTTCAGGAAGCATTTCCTTATTCCCCTGGTTGGGTTATGGCCCTCTAGGTACTCACAGCCCATAGCATTTGTACACTGAATATTAAGTGTTTGCATCATTGTCTTATCTTACTTACCCACTAGACTGTGAACTCTTTGGGGGCAAGAAATGGTGTCTTTTTTTCCTTTATTTAACATAGTGCCATGCCTATAAGAAACACTCAATATTGTTCCACCCAATAAAATAAATATTGACCGAATGGATTAATTATATCTTGAGGAAGGACAGGGAAGTCTTCCTAGAGGAGGTGGCATTTGGATTGGGCCTTGAAGAATGAATAAAGTCAGGAATTCCAGTGCAAGATGGTAGATTGAACAGATGCATTTACCTCCATTCTTTCCTGAAACTCCACTAAAAAGCCAGTAGAAGAATTATTGAAAAAGCCATGAAACCATTATGACAACAAGAACAGGAGAGGAGATGATAGAAACAAAGTTTTGGAAGCTGAAAAGCAACTCACTTTGCACTACTGACACCTTCAAAGGTCTCAAAGTTAGAAGCACCAGGTATTTCTGGAACTAGGTGTGCAAGTGGAGCTGAAAACAGAAAGGGTTGGTGAATGTCTGTTTAAGAATTATAACCTAAGATCCCCTTCCTAACTGGGCAACCAGGTGCATCACTCCTTTATTCGAGAAAAAGACTGGAGATGTAAGTTTTGGAAATTATAGAACAAAAAGAAGGAAGAAAGGGGAAGGGAGGGAGGAAGGAAGGAAGAAAGAGAGAAAAGGAACGAGGGAGGGAAAACATAGCAGTAGAAGCATTTTAAAAAAATGTTTTTTATTGATTTTTAGAGAGAGAAGAAAGGAGAGGGAGAGAGAGAGAGAAACATCAATATGAGAGTGAAACATCGATTGGCTGTTAACTGCATGCCTCCTACTGGGGATCAGGGATCGAGCCTGCAACCCGGGCATGTGCCCTGACCAGGGACTGAACTGGCAACCTTTCAGTACATGGGACTATGCCCAACCAACTAAGCCACACAGGCCAGGGCAGGAGAAGCATTTTATGTTGTTGTTAATCCTGACCCAAGGATATTTTTCTATTGATTTTAGATAGAGTGGAAGGGAAGGAGTGAGGGGGAGAGAGAGAGAGAGAGAGAGAGAAACATCAATGTGAGAGAGACACATCCATTGATTGCCTCCCACACGACCCAGACCAGGGCCAGGGATAGAACTTGCAACCCAGGTACATGCCCTTGACCGGGAATCGAACCCTTTGGTCCATGGGCCAATGCTCTAACCACTGAGCCAAACTGGCCAGGGCCAGGAGAAGCTTTTTTTTAAAAAAATAATTTTCTTTATTGGTTTTAGAGAGAGCTAGAAACATCAATGTGAGAGAACGTCGATCAGCTGCCTCCTGTACACCCCAACTGGGGATTAGCCTGCAACCTGAACATGTGTCCTGACAGGGAATCAAACCAGCGACCTCTTGGTGCATGGGTCAATGCTCAACCACTGAGCCACACTGGCTGGGCAGGAAGCATTTTTAATATGAGAAGTTTTGTTTAATACATTTAGTTTGGCCTGGCCGGTGTGGCTCAGTGGTTGAAACTTAAAAAAAATACATTTAGTTTGTTCATAGACTAGGATTGTTGGTTTCACAAAATATGTTTGTCCCCAGTATGAAATAATTTAAGATAATCTCTTTTATTATGTCATTAATAGTCTGTACAGTCTGGTATTTCAGTTATTTATGTCCATATATCCTTATTGAAACAGCAAGTTTCTGTTAAGCAAGGACAGTTTCTCCATTATCTTTGTAATTATAAGAAAATCCAGGTACCCAATAATCATTTATTTAATTGAAGTTGAGTTGTGATATTCTTCCAAAAATCCAAATAATTTCAAGTACAAAATTTTGTTCTCTCCTTCTGCTGTAGTAAACAAGTTAACCATAGTAATATATAAAACCAAATAGTTACCATTTAATACTTGTCAGGCAATATCCTATGCATGTTAATATGTTCTTTCCATTTCATAAAATAAACCTTTAAATTAGATAGTATCCTAATTTTATAATGAAGAAATGAAGGTTTGAAGGGGGGAAAAATTCTGATTTTATGTGGCTCCTTAATGCCAAAACTGGAATTTGAATCCAGGTCTGTTTAATTCCAGTGCCTACATTTTTCTCCATTTACAAATACTTTGTCTTACTCTGGTTAATCATTGTAGATGTGAGTAAATAAAGTATTTCCTGAATAATTTAATAAACATTTATCAAGTGATATATATTTTAAAAATGATAGAACTGAAGTCTCCCGATTGGGAGATACCAAACAAAGTTGAGGACAAGAGGGATTACATGAAAATATACTCAATGTTATGAAAAATTTCTCCCAGCCTTTCTCCCTACTTGGCTTTCAGAATATTGGCAGCTTTCTTCACATTATACTCTCTAGATGAATATAATATGGTGACTATGATGAACCCAAGAGAAAAAAATACTGACTGTAGGCCTTACCCAATCAAACAGCCCAGCCAGATAACTCTTAGTGAGATTTCATAGTTGGCAAGCCTCACACATACACTCAGTTTCCAATCAGCCTTTTAAAGACCACTCTGAAGTGTGAGCAGTCGCTAACGATCCTAAGACATCTGATGAGACCCTCCAACCATGTAGACCTAAACAAAGAGAAAAAAGCAACTTGAATAAAATGGAGATAATACAGGGAGATGAGAACTTATAAAAATCATTAGTTATGCCCTGGCCGGTTTGGCTCAGCGGTTAGAGCATCGGCCCAAGGACCCGAGAGTACCAGGTTCAGTTCCTGCTAAGGGCACGTACCTCAGTTGCAGTTTGTCCCTGGTCCAGGTTGGGGTCGTGTGGGTGGCAACCACTCGATGTGTCTCTCTCACATCGATGTTTCTCTATCTTCTTCCTGCTCTATCTGAAGATAAATGCAAAAATGTCCTCGGGTGAGGATTAAAAAAAAAAAATCATTAGTTATATCCTTGAAGAGAGAAAAGATAATATTGCACTGTGAACAAAAATAGGAAGCTATAAAAAAGGAAAACAGCCCTGTCCGGTTTGGCTCAGCGGTTAGAGCGTCGGCCTGTGGTCCAGAGAGACCCGGGTTCGGTTCCCACTAAGGGCATGTACCTTGGTTGCAGTTTGTCCCCAGCCCTGGTTGGGTCGTGCAGGAGGCAGCCACTCAATGTGTCCCTTTCATGTCGATGTTTCTCTCTCTCTCTTCCTCTCTCTCCCTCCTACTCTATCTGAACAAAAAATGGAAAAATGTCCTCGGGTGAAGATTTAAAAAAAAAAAAAGGAAAACATTCAGAAAACTAGAAATAATTTTGGGAAATAAATACATGATAGGAAAAAATAATGAAAAACTCAATAAAAGGGTTAATAATGTAAAAATATTTCAGAAACTAGAACAAATATAGAAAGAGATGGAAGAGGGGGAAAAAAATATCAGCCCAAATGACCTCTAGCCAAATAATGTTTTCCAGAAAAACATTGAAGGAGAAATAATTATTAAATATGTAATAAAAGAAGATCTCCCAGAAGTAAAGGACATGAGTTTCCAGATTAAAAGGGCCCAACAAGTGGCCAATTCAATGAATGAAAATAGACCCACACCATGGCAAATTACTGTGATAATTTAGAACACTGGGAACAAAGATCCTAACGTACGTAAAGAGTAGGACCACCCTGGCCGGTTTGGCTCAGCGGTAGGGCATTGCCCCATGGACCAATGAGTCGCGGGTTCAATTCCAGCCAAGGGCACGTACCTTGGTTGTAGTCCAGCCCTGGTCTGGGTCGTGCGGGAGGCAACAGGTCGATGTGTCTCTCTCACATCACTATTTCTCTCTCTCTCTCTGTCTCCCTCCCCCCCCCCCCACTTTATCTGAAGATAAATGGAAAAATATCCTCAGGTGAGGATTTAAAAAAAAAAAAGTGGGAAGATGGTCACATACAAAGGATCTGGAATCAGCCCTGGATGGCATGACTCAGTGGTTAGAGTGTCAGTCCGTGCACCAGAGGGTTGTGGTTTCGATTCCTGGTCAAGGGCACGTACCTGGGTTGTAGGTTCCATCCCAGCCCCTGTTGGGGTCGTGCAGGAGGCAACCAATCAATGTGTCTCTTTCACATCAATGTTTCTCTCTCTCTCTCTCTCCCTCCCTTCCACTCTAAAAATCAATGGAAAAATATCCTAGAGTGAGGATTTTTAAAAAAGAAGAAGAAAAAGAAAAAGTAACTAGAGTAAACCACGTGGCTTAGCTGTGAATAGTATTTCTGAATTTTAATAAGATAAACACTGAATAATTAATTTTATTGCATATATTGGGGAGTTGGAAAAGGGTGCTTGTGTAGCAGAAGAATGGGGAGTAGGTTGAAAGAGTTAAATCCTTAACCTTCTATCGTGTGGAAAGTCAATAGAAAACAACTAAGAGTTAAAAATCAGTAAGTAGCATATTATTTGGAAATTAGAAGGGAAATACCAAAATAAGCAGCTAAAAAATTAATAGTTGTCTCTGGGAAGTGGTATTTAGCACAACGATGGGGAACTGTTACTTTTCATTATAAATCGTGCAGAACTGTTTGCCTCTTTAATCTATGTCTGTCTATTACTTTGATTAAAAGTAACACTAAATAAAAGGAACTTTAAGTCATATGTGGCAGAACCTGGGATTCCCAAGGAGGTATGCTAGAAGTGAAGCTAGAGAGATGGGCAAGAGCCATATTATGACAGCCTTTGAATGCCAACTGCTTAAGTGTTTAGATTTTATTCTCTAAGCGCAGCGCAAAGCCCGTAAAGTCTCTTGAACAAGGGAGGGGGGACAGGGTTAGACCTGTGGTTGGGGGAGATAATTCAGTATATCTGAGTTGGAAGGGACCCTAGAGATTACCCAATAAGTCAGACTTAGTCCCAGTACAAACAGGGAGACTAGTGTGTGTAGTGGAGGGAAGCCCTGAATCCCCATTCAGAGAGATTCTGACCCTATGAAGCTCTAGCCAACTCTTCCCGCCCTTAACAACTGCTACCAACACCCTGAAGGGACTAGGGGACCAGGTTAACTCCCTCTTTATCCCCCAGCTCCTGCTTCCTTTTGGTTCAGTCTGCCTTCCATTTAACACCTGGCCTCCTATCAGACTATTCTTTGGTTGTTTCTAAGTGTTATTGGTGAATATAGACCAGTTCAACAGTTGTGGTTTTTTTGTTTTGTTTTGTTTTGTTTTTAATTTTCCCCCTTTATTGATTTGAGAGAGAGAGAGAAGGGAGAGGGAGAGAAAGATAGAAACATCAATGAGAGAGAACATCGATTGGCCACCTCCTGCATGCCCCCCAACAGGGATTTGGCCCACAACCTGGGTGTGCCCTGACCGGGAATTGAACCGGTGACCTCTTGGTGCATGGGTCAACGCTCAACCACTGAGCCACACTGGCTGGGCCTAGTTCAACAGCTAATAGTAATACCCTACCTATGAAGTTCAAAGCTCAGTAGGATCAGATTTTAATATTTAACATTTACTGAGACCTTACTCTGTGCCAGGCACTGTGCTGAGTACTTAATAGACAGCATCTCAAAATTCTCAGAGCCACACTGTGAGGTGAGTGATTTGGCCATATGTATTTTACAAAGAAGGAAATCGAGGCTCAAAGAAGATAAGAAAGTCGGCCATAGTGGTATAATCAGTGGCAGAGAGGAGATTTTTTTTTTTTATAGCTCACTTTTTTTTTCAATTGATTTTTTAGAGAGAGAGGAAGGGAGAGGGAGATAGAAACATTGATGTGAGAGAGAAACATCGACGGCTGCCTCCTGCACACCCCGCACTAGGGATTGAGCCTGCAACCCAGGCATGTGCCCTGACTGGGAATCAAACTGGACCTCTCAGTCCATGGGATGACGCTCAGTCCACTGAGCCACACCAGCTGTGCTAGAGAGGAGATTTTTAAATAATAATCTGTCTGCTTCTAAGCCCACACTCCAAACCCTTCTATATCCATGCTCCTTTTTTTTTTTTTTAAAGAAATTTTATTGATTTTTAGAGAGAGAGGAAGGGAAAGGGAGAGAGAGAGAAATAAACATCAACGTGAGAGTGATGCCACAACCTGGGCATGTGTCCTAACCAGGAATTGGACCGGCAACCTCTTGGTGCATGGGATGATGCCCAACCAACTGAGCCACACCAGCCACAGCTCCATGCTTCTTGAAAGTGAAACATAGTTGGTTGGACCACAAGTATGGACTTCTGGAAACATTTGGGAACCGCATGGCTCAGAACCTGGGACTGATGCCTTTTCCTGTTCCCCCAGGCTTACCTGCGAGCCATTGATGTGAAGATCCTGCAGCAGCTGGTGACTTTGAACGAAGGCATTGAGGCGGTACGCTGGCTGTTGGAAGAGCGGGGGACGTTGACCAGCCACTGCAGCAGCCTCACCAGCAGTCAATATAGCCTGACAGGCGGGAGCCCAGGCCGCTCAAGACGAGGCAGCTGGGACAGCCTGCCAGACATCAGCTCCACTGACCGGCTGGACAGTGTCTCCATTGGCAGCTTCCTGGACACTGTGGCCCCCAACGAAATGGATGAACAGGGCTCCTTTAGGTCTCCCCATCCTGAGATGGATTGGGCAAAGGTTATACCCAGTGGGGAGAGGGCCAGGACTGAGGTGGACCTGACAGCCACCAAGCTAGGGAGCTTGAGGGCTGTGTGGAAGCCCCCAGATGAGGGGCTCCAAGGTGGACCTCCTGAGCCACCAGAGGATGAAAGTGCCAACCTGGGCTTTGAGGTCCACTGGTACTGGGGGCAGTGCCAGGATGATGTGACCTTCCTGTAACAGCATTTCCACCCTTTTGTATTGCTATGGCTCTTTCTTCACTAGGCCTCTGGTCTCCCTTGAAATTTATTCTCCCTCAATCTGGGACTAGGAAGAAGCTGCATTGAAGTCAGTTACCATGGAAACCTGACCTCACCATTCTCCTGGTCCCTGGGGAGGCTATGCCTCTATCCCTCAATTATTGGGTCCCTAGAGCTATTTCCATAGATACATTAACTCTAGAGGCTTGACCTGTGGCTCCTGGTGTGATGGTCTCTCTTCCCCTTTCCCCCATAACTACGTAAAGATTTGAGGGATTTAGGACCCTTAGGAGATCACTGATGAAAGGATGGAGGTATAATTACCTCACCCTATGTCTTGGCTCCCCTCTTGGCCAACATGGAGGATTGTGGAGGAACATGGTCACTAAGGGCCAACCCTCCATAGATTGGTCTTCCCAGAAACCTCTGGGGTTGGTAGAGCCACCGTGTTGTGAGTGAAGTCATTTCCTGCCAGGGTGGATTAGCCTTTCCACTGTACCAGTCCTTTGGTGGTGATAGGTCAGTATAGTGGTATCTAAACCTCTGCTGCTAAGTGAGACCATGCCATTTATTCCCCATACCATTACTTCTTGTGAGGGGGAACATACCACCCCTCCTGGCAAGAAAGTTTCTCAGTCAGATGTTTGTGCTCAGAAAGGTTTATACTGTTTTAAAAGGGTGTTCTCATTTTATCCTAGGGAGTCTCGCTTCCTCTGTGATTACATCCCTGTGTGGTACCAGCACTCCCATATCTGTGCTTTTGGGGAGGGAAACTGGCAAGGGCCTCCACCTACTGCTCTCAAAATTCTGTTTGACCTGCTCTGCCACAGTCCCCTGTTTTACCCTGTCCCTGGGCTGCCCCCATTCTTGTATTCTGGCTGCAAATCTGTGTGCCAGGAGGTTCATTCAGCCTTTGTGTCCCCACACCTTGGTTTCCACTTCACTTCAGGCCTCAGGCCTTTTATATGCAGATGAGTCCCCATTGCTTATAGGAGCCAAAGGGAGGACAGGCTTGAGGTCTCAGAGCTCTGGAGGTGTACCAGAACCTCCAAAGTGAGGAGGTGTCCTCTTTTCTAATCCTGTGATTCCCCTCCCCCACCCTGCCCCAGACCCTCCACCATTGGGTCACAAGGACCTGCCCAGAGACTGGGACACAAGGAATCCCCTTGTTTGAGTTACAATGGGTGGTGGTGGGGGGTGTGGCAGGGAAAGACAGAGGCTCTTTAGTCCTAGGGCCCAAATCCTGGGAGGAGGGAGAGATCCAGGGAAAGGCCACTTTCCTTCCTCTCTTAGAGCAAGCCCACTTTCCTTATTTCCTCAGAGCAATCCCTAGACTCCTAGGACCTAAGGAGGGAGCAGGGGACTGGCTCTGGGCCTGGGTCCCAGGGCCCTAATGAATTACACCAAAGAAAGAATTCAGGGAAATAGCCAACCTGAGGCTCAGGGAGGGGACAAGGAAATAAGTGCTGTGGTTGACGTCAAAGAATGAATTCTTGGAGATTAACCCTTTGAACTCCAGGTAACTGCCCTTATGTTGGTCCCTATTTTTCCTGGGCCCTAAAACTAGATTATTGGAAGGCAAAAGGGAGAGAAAAGGACATCAGGTGATCCTTACCTATTTGCTGTGCCCTCCTGAGTTGTAGGAGTCATCCCCAAATCCTAGAATAACTGCTGCAATTTCTCTACTTTTTATTTTATGCTGGGGAAGGGAAGGAAGCCAAGTTGATCATCTCCACTTCCCCTAAACTCCTCAAGTTTTATTCTGTACCCCCCAACTCCAGTCATTTTGGGGCAATACATTCAGTCCATGGCTGCCCCCTAAGGACCCTTTCTCCTCCTCCCATCTCCTCAATGAGATTGAAATCATTAAAATATATTCTTAGCCTCTCCTCTGCTGCCCACCGCTCCTCTTCTTACCACCCCTCGTGGTCTTGGGGCTCCTGACCTCCCCACCCCTGGGCTAGAAATTCAAATACCCCTTTACAATTCTTACTCTTTTGCCATTTTGTAGTGTGCCCTTAGGTAACTACCTTGTATTCCCTTTTGAAGCTTGTTTTTGTCTACAAACTTCTGAGGTAAAGAAGTTGCCTGCCATCTTGTGGCCATTATGCACCATTGCCATAGTAGCTGGGTGGAACCTCCAAATTCAAATACAGCCTTACCGAAGAACAGCCCCCTCAATGAACAGACAGGCTGGAGAAACAAACCTAGAGAGGTCAGAGACTTCCCCAGTGTCATCCATGTTAAATCCATGGCAATGCCCAGGTTAGAGAACCCAGATCGCCTGCCTGCCCACAGTTCCATCACTTGACCAGACTGTTCCCCCACCTCACCCAGTCAACACCATCCAAGCCCAAAAGGACTGAATGCAATTTTCCCATGAGTTGGGATGCCTGGACACTCCAGATAGGTCTGGGCATCCTGTCTTAATACCTTAGACCCCATTTCACTACCAGAGAAGTTCAGGAACCCAGTAAACACACATCCTTGGTCTCTCCTACCTGCCTCTGGACTGGCTGCTTGAGCCTTAGCTCTCCTGTTAATTTACCAGTGGGTCTCAACCTTCCTAATGCCGTGACCCTTTAATACAGTTCCTCATGTGGTGACCCCCAGCCATAAAATTATTTTTGTTGCTACTTCATAACTATAATTTTGCTACTGTTATGTCTTAGGCGACCCCTGTGAAAGGGTCGTTCGACCCCCAAAGGGATCGTGACCCACAGGTTGAGAACCGCTGATTTAGACCTTCCTAGTTTACTAGGAGGACCTGTTTGCTAGCTCAAAGAAAGAGAAGGGAGGAAAAGGGGGAGAGATAAGATACAGTGAAATGAAAAGGGAGTGTTGAAAGTATGATCAGAGGGAGCATACTGTCCAAGTGGGCCCAGGGCTTTTGTCAGGGCTCATGGTAAAGGCAAAGATTAGACTGCTCTTGACAGCTACAGAAACAGTGCCTGGGAGAATAAGGGGTGGTGCTGGCTGGGATGGGTACATCAGGGAGACACAAGACCATGTAAGTGGGTAAGTACAAGGGCCTTCATTTAGGATGGGGGCAGTGAAGTTGAGCACTGGACTGACTGGAAGCTCAGTGGCAGCTTAGGTGAGAAATGACTGGGGCTTGTAGTGGACACAAGCTCACTATGTGCATGGTGCCAGGCACATACTGGGCATTCAGTGACACCTGTTGACTGAATGGAGGAATGAATGTGTGTAACTCACAAGGACATGTTACTTATATATTTTAATTGGGTAATTAGGCAATAATAGATCATTTAAAACATTTAACTCTTTTTTTTTCCTTATTTTTTAAAATTGTTGACAGTATTACAGATGTCCCCAATTCCACCTCCCTCTTTACCCTTCTTCGTCCAGCCCTGTAAAAATGCATTAACAATGTATTGTTGCTTAGACATTTGCTCAAGGTCATATAAGTAATAAATGAATGGTATATGAATCTAGTTCAGTTTGACTGCAGGGGTTTCTAGGAGATCTTCTCTGATTCTCTACTTCTCACTCTCATAGACCTTACTTTCCTAGGAGAACAGATTAGTGCTGCCCAGTAGCAGGGCCAGCATACTAGTTTCCTATTGCTGTAATGAATTACCATAAACTTAATTGCTTAAAACACTACCAATATATTATCTTACAGTTCTGGAGGTCACAGGTCCAAAATGAATTTCATTGGGGTAAATTAAAAGTCAAAGTGTTGACAATCTTGCATTTCTTCTGGAGTTTCTAGGGGAGAATCTATTTTTTTGCCTTTTCTAGGTTCTAGAGGCTGCTTACATTCCTTGGTTCATGGCCCCTTCCTCCATCATCAAGCCAGTAGCATAGCATCTTCACTCCTCTAACTTCAGCTTCCATCGTTATATCTTCTTTCTCTGATTCTCCTGTTTCTTCTTATGAGGATTACATTGTGATTACATGTCCTTGTAATTACATTGGGCCTACTGAGACAATCCTGGATCATCTCCCCATCTCAAGATTCTTAATTTAACTATATCTTCAAAGCCCCTTTTGCCATATAAGGTAAGATACTAATAGGTTCTGGGAATTAAAACATGACTATCTTTGGAGGAGGGGCCATTTTCAACCACAGTCAGAGATGGAGGGTAGTCAGGATGCACCCAGGCCCAGAATGAGCCTCTATGCTTTGTCCAGCCTTCCTCAGCCTGATGCCTAGCAGGAGGTGGCCAGGTCCAGGCCCAATGTCTGGAGAATGGCAAGTGCATCACCACTACCAGGAAGAGACGAGAGTAAAGGTCAGACTTGAGAGAAATTCTCAGTTTAAGGAACTTTTCAGGCCTGAAACTCTCCTGGTGGACAACTCTCTGTCTTCAACATTGCCTCCTCTCCAGAACCATTCTGTACTCCTCAAGGTAGAAGATACTTACCAGCAAACTAGCCTGGGCTTTCTCTGGAAAGGGTAGATTTTTCCCTTTTTACTTTATTACATATTGATTTGGGAGAGATAGAAACATCGATGTGAGAGAAAAACATTAATTGGCTGTCTCCTGCACGTTTCCCACTGGGAACTGAGCCTGCAACCTGGACATGTGTCCTGACCGGCAATGGAACCGGGACCTCTCAGTCCACGGGACGATGCTCAATCAACTGAGCCACACTGGCTGGGCCATTGGGTTGATTCTTGTATGTATCCTGACCAGGGATTGAACCCAAAACCTTGGTGTATGGGGATGACACTCTAACCAACTGAGCTACCAGGCCAGGGCGATTTTCTCCTTTAAATATATATTTTTTTAATCCTCACCTGAGGACACTTTTTGCATTCATAGAGCTAGAGGGAAAGAGGGAGGAAGAGAGAGAGAGAAGAAACATCGATGTGAGAGAGACACATCGACTGGCTGCCAACCCACACAACCCCAACCGGGGCCGGGGACAAACTGCAACCGAGGTACGTGCCCTTAGCGGGAACCGAACCTGGGTCTCTCCAGACCACGGGCTGACACTCTAACCGCTGAGCCAAACCAGCCAGGGCAGTTTTCTCCATTTTAAATTATTATTTTTTATTCCTTAATAGTTAAACGCTCATCATCAGGTCTCTTTCTTGTTTTATTTGCTTTTGATTCCTGATCTTTATTCCCATTCATCTCCCTTTCCCAGTCATACACTCTAATGTGTTCAGTATATCTTTTTACATGTGTATATCTTTAGTATACACATATAATTATGTGCTTATGTGTTTTAATATATATAAATGGTATACTTTTATAATGAGCTAACTTCTATAATGAATTGCCCCATATTTCAGTGATTTAACACAATAAAGATTTATTTTTTACTTACACAGGAGCACAGGTGTTCTGGCTGGACAGCTCTCTTCCACTGTGCATTTCAGGTCCCACTCTCCTTCCATTTTTAGGTGGTGACAGCCTGATCTTGCATCATAATGTTCCCTGTCAACTTTTCACCAAACCATTTTACTATCCATTAATGACCATTTTATGAATTGGTTATCTCCCCAGAGATTACAAAATAATGATATTCTAATGCTGTTATTTCTTCTTTTTTTTATTAGTTCTAATTCTGTACAGAAAAACTTTTTCACATCCTCTAGGACCATTTGATTACCCTGAAATAAAGTTCATACCAGAGTGCCAAGGTAAATACTTAAATCTCTTTCCATATTTATCTCTTTCAAAGTAGTAAGTTGGTGTCCTAGCAATTTGGCATTTATTTTATTTTGTTTTTCTCTCTTTTTAAAAAATTTGATTTTAGAGGAAGGGAGAGAGAGAGAGGCAGAGAGAGAAACATCGATTTGTTGTTCCACTTATTTATGCATTCATTGGTTGCTTCTTGTATGTGCTCTGACCAGAGATCAAACCCACAAACTTGGCATATCAGGACAACGCTCTAACCAACTGAGCTACTCTGCTAGGGCTGTTTTGCTTTCTTTACATTTTTTTTTTTATCCTCACCTGAGGACATTTTTGCATTTATCTTCAGATAGAACAGGAGGGAAGAGAGGGAGGAAGAGAGAGAGACACATCGATGTGAGAGAGACACATCTACTGGTTGCCACCCACATGACCCCTACTGGGGCCAGGGACAAACTGCAACTGAGGTACATGCCCTTAGTGGGAACCGAACCTGGATCTCTCTGGTCCACGGCCCGATGCTCTAACAGCTGAGCCAAACCGGCCAGGGCTGTTTTGCTCTCTTTAAATTATTGTTGTGAACTTGCAGTTTTTATATAGTTAATGTCTTAATCATTTGTAGTTATTTTTGTTTTATGTTATATAAAATTTCAAGCATATACAAAAATAGAGAAAATATAATGAATTTCTATGTACCTGTCACTCAGCTTCAATAATTACCAACTCATGGCTAACCTTGGTTTATTTATTTCCTCAACTACTCTCCCCGAGATTATTTGGAAGCAAAACTATATATGATTCCAATTCATCTGCAAATGTTTTAGTATGTATCTCTAAAACATAAAGACTTTCATTACCACTATTACACCTAAAAATGAATAATTTCTCAATATAATAAAATATAGTTGATGTTCAATTTTCCCAATTTTCTGATAAACTTAAAAAAAGTTTTAGTATCAGGGTTATGTTGGCCTCCTAAAAAGAGTTAGGAAGTGTTTCCTCTTCCCCTGTTTTCTAAATGCATTTGTGTAACATTGGCAGTATTTTTTCAGTATTTGATAGCGTTCATCAGTGAAATAATCTGGGCCTAGAGTTTTCTTTATGGGGAGGTTTTTTTTGTTTTTGTTTTTGTTTTATTTTTATCCTCACCTGAGGACATTTTTGCATTTATCTCCAGACAGAGTGTGAGGGAGAGAGGGAGGGAGAGAGAGAGAGAAATATCGACGTGAGAGAGACACATCGAGTGGTTGCCACCCACACAACCCCAACCCGGGCTGGGGACAGACTGCAACCGAGGTACGTGCCCTTAGCGGGAACCGAACCCAGGCCTCTCTGGTCCGCAGGCTGTTTTTGGTTTTTTTAAATAACACATTTAATTTCTTTGATACATATAGGGCTATTCAGACTTTTAATTTCATTTTGAATTAGTTTTGGTAAATTGTGTTTCCCAAAGAATTTGTCCATTTCATCTAAGTTGTTGAATTTATTAGTGTAAAGTTGTTCATAACACTCTCTTGTTATTCTTTTAAAAAACCTGATTTGTAAAATAAAGCCTAAATGTAAAGAACACATAAATGTAAGGCTTAATGAATGATTCTAAGGCAAACACTTCTGTTACCACTGCCATGTCAAGGACTAGAACCTGCCCAGAAGTCCTGTTCATGGCCCCATCCCAAATATAATCCCTTTCCGTGGGATGATGCTTAATCCACTGAGCCACACCAGCCAGGCATATTCTCAGCTTTGCAGTATGCTCTTTGAAAATGTAGTTTCAAGTTTTTCTTTTTACTTATTTATTGATTTTTAGAGAGAGAGAGAGAGAAATATCAGTTTTTGTTATTCCACTTATTTATGCATTCATTGTTTGATTCTTGTATGTGTCCTGACCGGAGATGGAACCTACAACCTTGGGATATTGGAATGACACTAACCAAC
Organism: Tadarida brasiliensis; assembly: GCA_030848825.1. Lineage (NCBI taxonomy): Eukaryota > Metazoa > Chordata > Mammalia > Chiroptera > Molossidae > Tadarida > Tadarida brasiliensis. Next base: position 34,250,302 of record CM061264.1, read on the forward strand.
TGAGCTAGCTGGCCAGAGCCAAGAGATGTACTTTAAATACAATACAAATAAGTTGAAAGTAAAAGGTTGGGGAAAATATACCATGCAAACACTGATCCAAGGAATATTGGACATTAATATCAGGCAAAATAAATTTTAAGACAAGGAGTATTACCAGAGAAAAAGGAAATTTTATAATGATAAGAGAATCAATATATGAAGACTTAAAAATTTAAACTGTGTATGCACCTAATAAAAGAACTTTCAAGTTACATGAAGAAAAAACTGGCAGAACTAGAGAGAGAAAAAAACACACAAATCTACAATTATGAATGGAGATTTTAATACCCCTCCTTCACTGATGATAGAACAAATATTGCACTACACATAAAATATATAGTTCCATTTCCTCCCTCTTGCCCAGTCCTTTGAGCTGTTGTTGTGAGATGTACTACATCCACATATGTTATAAATCCCCAAACATAGTTTAACACATCATATACATTATAAAGAGGTTAAAAGAAGGAAAAAAAGCCCTGGCCTCTTTGGCTCAACGGTTAGAGCGTCAGCCTGCGGACCAGAGAGACCCGGGTTCAGTTCCTGCTAAGGGCATGTACCTTGGTTGCAGTTTGTCCCCAGCCCCGGTTGGGGTCGTGTGGGTGGCAACCACTCAATGTGTCTCTCTCACATCGATGTCTCTCTCTCTCTCTCTCTCTCCCTCTTCCTTCCTCTCCCTCTAAAAAAATCAATAAAGGAAAATAATTTAAAAAAAAAAGGAAAAAAAATTTTTAAGTCAGATTTTCATATTAACCAAGTTACTCATTTCCCATGGCTGCTGCAACAAATTACCACAAACTTAGTGGCATAAAACAACACAAACTTATTACCTTACAGTTTTGGAGGTCAGAGGTCTTAAATGGGTCTCACTAAGCTAAAATCAAGGTGCCAGCAGGGTTGCATTCTTTCCTGGAGGCTCTTCAGGAGAATCTATTTCCTTGCCTTTTCCAGCTTCTAGAGGCCATCTCCTCTCTGACACTGACTTTGTTGCCTTCCTGGTCTACTTACAAGGACATATTGGGCCAGATAATCCAAGATAATCTCTCCGTCTCAAGGTCAGCTGATTAACAACCTTAATTCCATCTGCAACTTTAATTCTCCTTTGCCATGTCACCTATCATATTGACAGATTCTGGAGATTAGGCCCATGAACATCATTGATAGGCTATTATTTTGCCTACACACATATTTACTATTTCTGGTGATTTTTATTTCTTCCTGTAGACTATTTGGTGTCATTTTCCTTTAATCTGAAGAACTTTCCTTAGCATTTCTTGTAGTACAGATCTGGTGGTCATAATTGTCTATTATTGTTGATCTGAAATTGTCTTTATTTTGCTTTCATTTCATTTTTTAAAAATTAAACTAAATTTTGTTGAAGTATCATTTACATGTAATAAAACAAACCCACTTTAAGTATACAGTTTGATGAGTTTTGAAAATGTATATACTCATGTAATCATCATCACAATCAATACATAGAACATTTTCATCAATTCAAAAATTTTTGTGTGAATTTTATTTATTTAAAAAAATTTTAATCCTCACCTGAGGTTATGTTTTTATTGATTTTAGAGAGAGAGAGGGAGAGGGGGAGAGAGAGAAACATCTAACTATTGCCTCTTGTACGCACCAAACCCAAAACCTGGGTATGTGCTCTGACTGAGAATCTAACACGTGACCTTTTGGTGTACGGGACGTCGCTCCAATCAACTGAGCCACACTGGCCATGGTATCGACTCACAAATTTATCGCAAATTTATCAGCTGGTGTGGCTCAGTGGTTGAGCGTTGACCCATGCACCAAGAGGTCACCAGTTCGAATCCCGGTCAGGGCACATACACTGGTTGTGGGCCCGATCCCCACTGGGGGCATGTAGGAGGCGGCCAATCAATGTTCTCTCTCATCGATGTTTTCATCTCTCCCTCTCCCTTCCTCTCTCTCTAAAATCAATAAGAGAAAAAAATATGTAAAAAAAAAAAATTTATCACATGCCCCTTTGCAGTCAGTCTCTCTGTTGCCCTGGTCCCCAGCAACCACAGATCTGCTTTGTATCACTAAAGGTTAGGTTTTTTTAGAATTTCATAAAATACAATGTTTTTTACCTCTGGTTTCTGTTGTTGTTCAGCATCATGTTTTTGAGATCCATACATGTTATTGTATGTATCAGGAGTTTGTTATTGCCAAGTAGTATTCCATTGTATGAATACCACAATTTGTTAATCCATTCACCTATCGTTGGACATTTCAGTTGTTTCTAATTAGGCTCTTATGAATTAAGATTCTATAAACATGTATGTGAACAGGCCTTTTTGTGAACATTTGTTTCTTGAATAAATACCTCTCGGGTAAATACCTACGCGTGAAATGGGTGGGTCAAATGGCAAGTATAATTTTATAAGAAACTGCCAACCTTTTTCTCAAAATGCATGTATCATTTTTTACTCCAGCCAGCAATGTATGTGAGTTCCAGTTGCTCTATATCCTCCCCAACACTTAAACACTTAATATTATCAGTCTTTTAAATTTTAGTTATATTAGTAGCTATGTAGTGATATTTTATTTGCATACATTTTCCTTTATGTCTTTAAAATTATTAATAATAGCTGCATTAAAATTCCTGTCTGCAAATTTCAACATCATTGTCACCTTGGGGGAAGTTTTTATTGACTAATGAGTCACATTTCCTGTTTCTTCACAAGTCTGCAATTTTTTTGTTAGACACTGGACATTATGAATATGTTTCAGGATTCTAGATTCTGTTACATTCCTTTGAAGAATGTTTTTTGTTCTTGCTATCTTGGCTAGACTTCAAATTATTTCAACAGCAGTGGGCAAAAGCTGAAATCCTCACCCAATTCTTTCACCTTCTAGCTGCTGCTCTTTTTTTTATTGGATTGCCTGGTGTTAACCCAGAGCATATGTAGGTTAGCAGTCAAGCATTTGGGGGGATTATTTTATACAATGTTGGGGTTCACCCCTCTGTGATTCTCTTCTTACCAGGATTTCTCCTCTCTTCAGTTGCTTTGCCAGCCCCAAACTCTGTTCTCTGACACCTCAAGGCAATCAAGTTGTCTTTTTCCACGAGAGCTGCTTGCAGATTGAGGGATGCTTTCAGCAAAAGGCCACAGATTCACTAATATCACCAGCTGCAGTTGTTTTTTAAGGGTATTTACCTCTAGTTTCTGCCTACTTTTGATCACTCTCCAGTGCTTTCAAATAATTGTCTTTTTAAAATACTTTTCCCTAGATTTTGTCATTGTTATTCATGAGAGGGTTAGTCTGACTGAACTTATCTGACATCACTGGAAACCAGAACCAGAAATACTTAATTTTGATGTGGTGAAACAAAATCTACATTTTCCAAGTGCCTGAAAATTTCTTTTACCTGTTCAGGGAGCCTCTGCCCCTTTCTGAACCTTAGACTCCACATTGAGTACCCCTTGGCTCCCCTTAGCTACTATGGCATCCCCCTTTTTCATTAGTAGTAGAATTCACTATTTTTCAATGGGCACAGGGCCATCTGGAAAATACTGTATTTCCCAGCTTCTCCTGCAGTTATATGTGGTTGAGGAAATGTAATATGGGTTTTTCAGGTGGGGTTCTCGAGTCAGAAGCTGAGATGGAATTTGGGGTGCAAGATATTCATTAGTGATCAACATCTGATCACCTAAGAAGAAGGCTGCAGAAGCAGGATTGGGCAGAGGAAGAAGTCAAACTGTAAAGCCCCACCAACCCACTGGGGAGCTCTGGATCATTTACTGCTTGTTAGAGTGTACCTTGTTGGGCTGAAATGGCTGGGCCTTTATAGTCCTGCTCTCTCAGTCACTGATGCAACTGCTCTGGGAAAGCTATGACCTGCTTCAAGCAAGTCTGTCAGCTTCATTTTTCCAACAGGCTCAGATGATGGTTAGCATTTTTAGCTATAAAGCATTTTTATCATTTATTTATGTATTTATTTATTATTAATCCTCACCTGAAGATATTTTTTCATAGATTTTTTTTTTGGGTAAATGTGATTTTTTTTTTTTTTTTTTTTAGTTTCTCTTTCTGAGTGTTCATTATTGGTGTATAAAAATGCCATTGATTTCTGGATGTTAATTTTGTATCCTGCTACTTTGCCAAATTCATTTATTAAATCTAGTTTTTTGGTAGAGTCTTTAGAATTTTTTATGTGCAGTATCATGTCATCTGCAAATAATGACATAGTCCCTTCCTGCTTTCTAATTTGGATGCCTTTTATTTTTTCTTCTTGTCTGATCACTGTGGCTAAGACTTCCAGTACTATATTGAATAAGAGTGGCAAAAGCAGACATCCCTGTCCTTAAGGGAAATGCTTTTAGTATTTGCCCATTGAGTTTGATGTTGTAGGTTTGTCATAAATGGACTTTATTATGTTGCAGTATGATCCCTGTATTTCCACTTTGCTGAGAGTTTTTATATCAGAAATGGGTGCTTGATGTTGTCAAATGTTTTTTCAGTACCTATTGATAAGATCATATGATTTTTATCTTTCATTTTGTTTATGTGGTGTATCACATTTATTGATTTGCAAATATTGTACCAGCTTGCATCCCTGGGATAAATCCCACTTGGTCATGGTGAATAATCTTTTTAATGTATTGCTGGATTCGATTTCCTAATATTTTGTTGAGGATTTTGGCATCTATGTTCATCATAGATTTTTTTTTTTTAAGAGTGGGTGGAAGGGAAGGAGGGAGGGGAAGAGACAGAGAGAGAGGGAAACATCAATGTGAGAGAGACATATCGATTGGTTGCCTCCTGCACGTGCCCCAGCGGGGCTGGAGATAGAATCTGCAACCCAGGTACATGCCCTTGACCAGGAATCAAACCCAAAACCCTTTGGTGTGCAGGCCGATGCTCCAACTTACCCACACTGGCCAGGGCTATAAAGCATTTTAAATTTAAAGGATGTACATTTTTTAGACATAATGCTATTGAACACTTAATATATTACAGTATAGTTCACTGATAAACTAAAAAATTCATGTGACTTGCTTTATTGCGACTTTCACTTTATTGCAGTGGTCTGGAATCAAACCTGCAATGTCTCTGAGGTGTGCCTGTACAAAGTATGATAAAAACTCAGCAGTAAGGGAGGGGGACGGGAACTGAGAAAGTTGGGGGGGGTGTTAATAAAAACAAAACAAAAAACAGTAAAAAGCAAACAATCCAGTTAGAAAATGGGCAAAAGAGGCCCTGGCCAGGTAGCTCAGTTAGTCAGTGTCATCCCAATAAACCAGGTTGCAGGTTTGATCCCTGGTCAGGTCTCATACAAGAATCAACCAGTGAATGCCTAAATAAGTGGAACAACAAATCAATGTTTATCTCTCTCTCTCTTAAAATCAAATTTTTTTAAAAAAGAAAAAATATGGGCAAAAGATATAAAGCAACATTTCACTGAAGAGGATATATAACTGTCAACTCCACATAAAGATCTTCAATGTCATTAGCAGTTAGGGAAATGCAAATTAAAATCACAATGAGATATCACTTCACACCTATCAGAATAGCTAAAGTAAAAAATAAGGAGTGAGTGGGGTGGGCAAAATGGGTAAAGAGGGGTCAAAAGGCACAAACTTCCAGTTATAAAATAAGCCCTGGCCAGTTTGGCTTAGCGGTTAGAGTGCCGGTCCGCAGACTAAAGAGTTGCGGGTTCCATTCCGGTCAGGGGCGCGAACCTCAGTTGCATTTCGGTCCCTGGCCCTGGTCAGGGTCGTGCGGGAGGTGGCCAGTCGATGTATCTCTCTCATGTTGATGTCTGTCTTTCTCTCTCCCTCCCTCCCACTCTGTCTGAAGATAAATGGAAAAAAATATCCTTGGGTGAGGATTATAAATAAATAAGTAAATAAGTCATGGGGGAAGTAAGGTACAGCACAGTGGACTATAATTAATACTGTATTGCATATTTGAGAATTGCTAACAGTAAATTTTAAAAGTTCACAGCACATGAAAAAAATGTTTTATAACTATGTATGGTGACAGATATTAACTAGACTTACTGTGGTGACCATTTCGAAATGTACACAAATATAGAATCATTATGTTGTACACCTGAAACTGATACTATTGTAATTAGCTAGTTATTAATAATAGAAAAAGAACAAAGGGAAGGCCAGGCATTATAGGCATGTCATTTGGCAGCTTCACAGGAAGCTGCAACTTTGCACTCCCCAGGGAACCACTAGCCTATTCCCTGCAAAACACTAGGAGACAGGATCCAACAAAGGGAAGACAGATGTATGTCCAGTAAAGTTGCAGAGGACTAGGGAAGGTGTTTGCTGTAAGTCAAACCTGGGGACTGAGATCATAGGCTAGAATGAATGGAGCCAATGTAAGCCCACAAAAATTTAGGGATACATAATCCCCTAAACAAAGTTCTCTATCTTTGTTGCACTTGACTCTTGGCTTGGGGGACTCTTTTGCTCCTGCTTCCTTGCATTTGCCTGTATAGCCCACGGCCATGTGGACCCCACATACAATGGACTAATGGACTACAGTGGGAAACAAGCTAAGCTAGCCTGATGTGGGACTGGACCTGGCTCCAACATGGAAAGGAAACTATGGACACTGGCTCTGATTATAGCTCTACTGAAGCCCCAGCTACACATCTTCTATGACTGGACTGAGGGAAATGAAACCTTGAAAACCCAGGGGTGTAATTTCATGGAAATAAAGCTTTCTACTATATCTCATCCTCCTGTGGGGGCCTCTGGAAATTCTTACTCCAGTGTTATAACCTGACGGCGAGATAACCAGAGACGCATGGCCAAATTGTAAAGGAGCACTTTATTTCGCCGGCAGGCTGCAGAGGGCATAGTTTCCCCTCAGATCAACAGCCCCGATTCTTCTTACTCGTCCCATTTTAAAGACAGAAACTCCCTCCTCCTTTTGCCCCCTCCCCTCAGGGAACCAGTACAATAGTGGGAGTGACAGAGACTACAGAAGTCAAAATTAGCATTATTTACCGACGGCATAAGTACTTACAAGTACCTGCAAATACCTATACTCAGGAAACTGCAAATGCCTCCCAACTCCTGGGGCAACTATAATCTTAGGCAAAATTCCTTCCCCTCTAGGGGTAATTAACCTATTATTGGAAGAATATCGAGGAATGTCTATTGGTGACAAAATTGAGTCTTTTAGTCGCCTTAACCAAGGGGCCTACATAAAATGGAATCTAGTTGCCTTAGTCTTGGAGCCCAGATCATTAGCAGTACCCCAAGAATCCCACTGCTATGAGCAACTGGGGGAGAAGAGCCCCTCTCCTGTCCTGTAACAAAACTGTATCAATTACACATCAATTTAAAAAATAGTTGCGCCCTGGCCGGTTTGGCTCAGCGGTTGGAGCGTCGACCTGCGGACCAGAGAGTCCCAGGTTCAGTTCCTGCTAGGGGCACGTACCAAAAAAATAAAAAAATAAAAAATAAAAAATAGTTGCAACACCAAATTTGTAAGGATACAGGAAAACTGGATCATTACATACATTTCTCATAGGAATGTAAAAATGGGACATCCACTCTGGAAAACAACTTGTTAGTTTTATAAAAAATGAAATATGTAACTACTCTAGAACCTAGCAATTGCACTCCTGAGCATTTGTCCCAAAGAATGAAGACATGCTCACGTAAATATCTGTACACTAGTACTTACAGCAGTTCATAATAGCCAGCACTGTAAACCACCCAGATTTCCTTCAACAATGTGAAGAGTTAAATAAAGTAAGGTACATCCATACCACAGAATTTTATTCAGCAATAAAAAGAAACATATTGATACACATACATACAACAATCTAAATGAATCGCTGAGGGAAAAAAGCCACTTTAAAAAAGTTACATACTATATGATTCCACTTATATAACATTCTTGAAATGACAAAACTATAGAAATTGAGAACAGATTAAATCCTTTGTTACAGGGATTAAAGAAGGGGTAGAAGTGGGAGAGAAATGGGTGTTGCTATCAAAGGGCAACATGAGGGATCCTCAGGTGGTGATAGAAATGTTCTGTATCTTGACTGTATTCTTGTATCTAGGTGTGATGTACCATGAGGCTAATTAATGGTAAGCTTCAGGACCCGCCAGCACAGACCCTGGGAGTGCTGTAAATTACTAGGGATTTGTAATCAGTGTTCTAACTGGGGAGAAGCCAGAATGCAATGGAAATCATTTCTGATAAATTGCCTAAAGGAGGTTTCAGAATAAAGGAACCTAAATATCCAAGATTCCATACTGGATGTTTTTTCTTTTTCTTTCTCATTCTAAGTATTAATATGTGTACCTAATTTTAGGGTCTGAACAAGTACTTACAAAAGCTTCAAGCCCCACAAAGCTTGGTTCTGCTCCTCCTTACTATATATAGCATGGTAGCTAAGAACAATGACTGGAGCCAAATTGCCTAAATTCAAATCCTTGATAGTCTCACTAGGTGTATGACATTGGACAAGTTACTAGCCTCATTGTGTCTGTTTCTTCACCTATAAAGTGGGGACAATAATAAACCTCCTCATATTTGTGAACATTAAATGAATATCTAAGAAGCTGAGAAGGGCCTGGTAGTAAATGTTATGTACATACCCTTATTATTATTATTGAGCACCTAGGTTGTGATTGTGCTTGTGCTTGTGCTATTTAAATACATTAATTTACTGCCCTGGCTGGTTTGGCTCAGTGGTTAGAGAGCCAGCCTGCAGACCAAAGGGTCATGGGTTGGATTCCAGTCAAGGGCACATACCTGGGTTGCAAGTTCGATCCCTGGCCCCAGTCAGGGTTGTGCGGGAGGCAACAAATTGATGTGTTTCTCTCACATGATCTTTCTCTCTCTCTCCCTCCCTCCCTCCCACTCTATCTAAAAATAAATAAATAAATAAATAAATAAATAAATAAATAAAATAAAAACAAAGAAATACATTAATTTACTTAATTCTCAAAATAACCCTGTGGGGAAGGCACTTAATGTTGTGGGCCCCAAGGCTAAGGCAACTAGATTCCATTTTATGTGGGCCCCTTGGTTAGGGCGACTTAAGGACTCCATTTTGTCACCAGTGGACATTCCTTGATATTCTTCCCATAATGGGTTGGTTGCCCCTAGACGGGAAGGAATTTCTGCCTAAGGTTATAGTTGTCCCATGTGTTGGGGGCATTTGCAGTTTCCTGAGTATAGGTATTTGCAAGTACTTAATGCTAATTTTGACCTCTGTGATCTCAGTCACTCCCACTATTGTACTGGTTCCCTGAGGGGAGGGAGGCCTATTCTGTTTGCTTGACAAACAGGAGACCCCCGGGCAACTGTTAGATATGGATTTTGAGAAATGTTAATCAAACAACTGCTAACCGCTGATATCTGCTTCTGTGAATGCTGCTTGCTTGCTATAAAAATCTGCCATTTTAGAGGCTCGGGGCTGCAGTTCTCCTCTGAGTAGGTTGGCTGCAGTCCCTGCGCAGGTTAATAAAGCTCCTAAAACTTATAATTTTGGTGTCCAAGTGAGGTTGATCTACTGGGTTACAACACTTAATATTATGCACATTTTATTTTATTTATTTATTTTTTTTATCCTCACCCGAGGACATTTTTTCATTTTTTGTTCAGAGAGAGTGGGAGGGAGAGAGAGGAAGAGAGAGAAACATCGACGTAAAAGGGACACATCGAGTGGCTGCCACCCGCACGACCAACCAGGGCCGGGGACAAACTGCAACCGAAGCACATGCCCTTAGCGGGAACCGAACCTGGGTGTCTCTGGACTGCAGGCCGACGCTCTAACCGCTGAGCCAAACTGGCCAGGGCCATTTTATTTTATTTTTATTTTTTAATCGTCATCCGAGGATATGTTTTTATTGCTTTTGGAGAAAAAGGAAGGGGGGGTGGGAGGGAGAGACAAAGAAAGAGAAATATTGATGTGAGAGAGAAACATCAACCAGGGATCGAACCTGCAACCTTTTGGTGTATGGGATGAAGCTCTAACCAACTTAACCACCCAGCCAGGGCTATAATGCACATTTTAGATATGAAGAAAACTGAAGGTTTGAGAGATTGAATTGTGGATGAAAAGGGGCCACATACTAAACCTAACAAGCTTAGGGGAGGAATGCACGACAGACTTAAAAACTCAGAGACCTAAAGTAGCCACACAGAATGGTCTGAAATGAACACTTTTTAACTAAAAGAAGTTCATGGTGAGTAGTCATTTCCTAGGGCTGTATTTTTCCCTAACAAAGGTCAATCTTCACCTTAAATGAGTCCGTCAATTGTTTTTTTGAATTTAGGATAATACACCTGATAAACATACCTTTGGAATAACAAACACAAACACAACTACAGCTTTAGAGTGGAGACCGCAAATCCCCTCATTGTTATTGAGTTAATTGTTGACTGTTAACTATCCTGTACCCACCTATGTAAAAGAAGTATGTGTCTATCATTTTACTTTTTATCCAGTTCCAGAGGTTTCCCCACTTTGCTTTCTCCCACCTCCATAATCTATCACCAGTAGATTTCATGTAACCCACTGAGGCCTTCTCTTTTGATTGTAATGTATAAAATCAGGTGCAAAACTGCCCCTTTCCGGAGCATTTTCTCAATCCATTGAGGTTTTGCTTCCTGGCAAGTGTTGTCATTTTGGCTCAAATAAACTCATTAAAATTCTTACATGTTGACCCCTGGTCAGGTAGCTCAGTTGGTTAGAGCATCATCACCATACACCAACCTAAGGTTGTGGGTTCAATCCCTGGTCAGGGCACATACAAGAATCAACCAAAGAATGCATAAATAAGTGGAACAACAAATTGATGTTTGTTTTTCTCTCCCTTCCTCTCTAAAAATTTTTTTTAATAAAAAACAAACAAAAAGTCTTACAGGTTTGGACGTTTCTTACATTGGCAGAGTCATTAAGTCTCCAAAAAACTCCCCAAACCGGTTTGCCTAGCAAAAGAAGGTAGCTTCCTCCAAAACACCCCAGACCAAAAAGAACATGTCCCCTGCGGGCTCTCACTGCCGCCGCAGACCGCCGCGTGACAACCCGAACCTCCACTCCAGGTCCAGCTCAGGAGAGAAGCAGACATGTGGCAACTCCTTCGCGGTCCAGCCTGGCGCAAACAGCCAGTAGAGCTGCTGTCAGGCCAGCTCACCAGCCTTGGACAAAAAACGCTGGGTACCAGAGCTAGAGGCCCGCCCCCAGGCTCAAAAATCCTGCCCTGCCTGCTCGCCCCGCCCATCTCGCTCAACGGCTCCCGCCCATGTTGGCCCCGCCCTTTCTCCTAAATCCCTCCTCCCAGCAGGTGCATTTCGCCTCTTCAGCTCCAGAGCGCAGAGTATCATCGAGGTCGCATCACTAGGCCCACCCCTTCCGTGGGTCGCGAGCGCCGAACGCATCGAACGCAGCCAATGGGTGGTGCGGCGGCAGCACCGCGGGAGGTTCGATTGACCGGGCCTGGCGGGACCAGAGAGCCCTGGCGGCTGTTAACGCGCGCTTTGGGAAGACGAAGGTTAAGCCAGTGTACCGGGAGCAAGTTCATCTCTGTCGTTTTTCTCCAGCCCCGTCTGGGGTTCCCCTCCCAAGCCCAGGTCTTTTACTTGTCCTGCCTGGATTCCTGCTCGACCTCCCTCAGTCCGGGCCTCTCATCTGCACTCCAGACCCGGGAAATCCCTCTTCTCCGGGCTCGGGCGCCACTCCCTCCCCAGGCCTCGGGTTTTCACCCCAGCCTCTCTCTCCTGGCCTGTGATTACCCTTTCCCCCCTAACTACCCCCTTCTTTCACGCCCACCTGAGACCATTATACCGACTCCACTCTGCCCAGCCTGGCACTCCACCCATCGCACCCCATCCCAGATCTCTACTCATCTCTGCTGGATACTTCCTCTTGGCCTGCTCTCCTGCCTCAGCTAACTGGCTGCTCTCACATTTGGGCTGAATTCCGTTCATCCATGCTCCCTCTTTAATTAGCCATGTTCTCGTTAATATAGCAGCCCGCTTCTTTACCTGGCCCAGGTTCAGCATTTTCAGCTGCTGGGTGCCTTTGACTTTTGGCTAATGGATACTTGATATTTTATGCATCTGGGTCTAGGATGGTAAGTGTGGCCTAGGGGAGACTGGGTAGTCTGTGCCTGGATTTGATGGCCTCAGGCTTCAGGATTCCTTCAGGTGCTCAGTTTCCTTTCTTTTTCAGAGGAGGAGCTTAGCTCCTAGCCAGCTGGCCAAGAGAAAACCGGAAGGCAGATCCTCTGATGATGAAGACTGGCAGCCTGGGGCAGTGGTGAGTACTCTGCCCTCAAGGGGATAGGAAACGTGGGGATGCAGGAGTGTTTGGGCAGAAAGGAATCCTGAACTTAGTTTCTGGGGTTACATGGAATGAACCCTGTCACCTCCAGAAGCCTCTTCAGTAAACTTTTAATGAGTGTTTACTATGTGTCAAGCATTGAACAAGATAAATATTTGTCCTCAAGTGCTCACTAAAAGCTAATATAGACTCAATTTTCCTGGTAGGAAGGGGTATTCCAAAGCAAAAGAGCACATTGGGTTGGGCCCTTTGGCTACCTTGAAAAAAAAGTGCTCCCCAACAGCAACTAGCAGCCTGTTCTTTTGCTTTTTGTCCCTTAACCCAATGTCACAGAGTAGTAGAATGTACAGGGCCTACCTTAGAGTCCTGAGCTCGCTTCAGCCTAGATTGGTGGGGTGTTTCCCCTCCAGTCTCTGCTAATACTCAAGTATAATGTGTTCAATTTTGAGCTGGGCCCTGTGCTCTGCTCCCACCTTCGAGGCTTTCTGGGGCTGGCTGTAGGTAGGATCTGTGTAAATCACAGTCAATAGGACAATGCAGCATTTACTTCAGAGAGAGTAGTTCAAGAAGCAAGGGCTTGACCACTGGAACTTTGGAGGAAGAGATTAGCTAAAGAAGGTCTAGAAGGCAATTTTGGGCAGGGGTAGTTTGTGAGTAAAAGCATGTAGATTCTACATTGTAGAGAGAGGGAAGGGGCCTGATGTTTCCGTTTCAGGTGTGCCTTATAGGGTCATTGAAGCTTCAGATATTGGCAGGCTGGTACAAGTGGGTTCTTGCCTGATGGCTCAGTGGGGCTTGCTCTGTAGTTGCACTGCTGGTGTACAGGGAGCTACTCTACCTATGAGGGAGGCACATTGGCTGCCCCTTGCCACTTAAATGGGTCTCAGACTTGAACTTGGGCAGCACTTGGTACAGCTGGGTGATAAATGGTGCTGTCTGCTGCTTGTTGCTCCTGAAAATGTTTTTGGTGCTGGGGTCCTCACTGCCATGGTGTGAACTGACTGGACAGTGGCCTCAGTGGCCTGGGAGTTGGGGGCAGCTGCACTCTTGTCCTTCCTTTGGGAAACTCAGGGAGGGAAGCAAACAACAACTCAATTATTCTTTGGGGCTTTTGGAGTGAAGATTTGGGGGTTGCATGACTCTATACTGGTGGACTTGCCCTTCACAGGCCCACTTCATTCACCTCTTCCAGTGCCCCATCTCAGATTAGGCAAGTTCTTTAAACTCATTAAGCTTTAATTTTCACCTGTTAAATAAGGATAATAAATACTTAACATAGGACTACTGTGAAAATGATACATAAGTGTGAAGAATTTTTTGTTTGTTTTTTCTTTATTGATTTTAGAGAGGAAGGGAGAGGGAGAGAGAGATAGAAACATCGATAAGAGAGAACATTGATTGGCCGCCTCCTGCATGCCCCCCACTGGGAATTTGGCCCACAACCTGGGCATGTGCCCTGACCAGGAATCGAACCTGTGACCTCTTGGTGCATGGGTTGATGCTCAACCACTGAGCCACACCGGCCGGGCAGTGTGAAGAGTTTTTAACAGTGTCTGGCACTTGATAGTGTTTTAATTTATTTAATTTAAAAAAATAATTTTATTGCCCAGGCCGATTTGGCTCAGCAGTTAGAGTGTCAGCCTGTGGTCCAGAGAGGCCCGGGTTCGGTTCCTGCTAGGGGCACGTACCTCAGTTGCAGTTTGTCCCTGGCCCTGGTTGGGTTATGTGGGAGGCGGCCACTCGATGTGTTCCTTTCACGTCGACGTTTCTCTCTCTCTGTCTCTTCCTCTCTCTCCGTCCCACTCTATCTGAACAAAAATGGAAAAATGTCCTTGGGTGAGGATTAAAAATATAATAATAATAATAATGATTTTATTTATTGATTTTTAGAGAGAAAGGCAGAGAGAGAGAGAAACATTGATTATTTTTCTATTTATGCGTTCATTGGTTGATTATTTATTTATTATTATTTTTTTTTTGCATTTATCTTGAGGGAGAGAGGGAGGAAGAGAGAGAGAGAGAGAGAGAAACATCGACGTGAGAGAGACACATCGAGTGGTTGCCACCCACATGACCCCAACCAGGGCTGGGGACAAACTGCAACTGAGGTACGTGCCCTTAGCGGGAACCAAACCTGGGCCTCTCTGGTCCGCAGGCTGACGCCCCAACCGCTGAGCCAAACCATCCAGGGCTGGTTGATTCTTGTATGTGCCCTGACCAGGGATTGAACCCACAACCTTGGCGTATTGGGATGATGCTCTAACCAACTGAGCTATCTGGCCAGGGCTTAATAAACATTTTATTTTATTTTATTTTAATTTTTTAAAATAATTTTATTCTTTATTGATTTTAGAGAGGGAGGAAGTGAGAGGGAGAGAGAGATAGAAACATCGATGAGAGAGAACACCGATTGGCCGCCTCCTGCATGCCCCCCACTGGGGATTTGGCCCACAACCTGGGCATGTGCCCTGACTGGGAATGGAACCGGTGACTTCTTGGTGCATGGGTCAACGCTCAACCAGTGAGCCACACTGGCTGGGCTTAATAAGCATTTTAAATGTTAGTTGCCATTGTGGTCTTTTAGACTTCACTTTTCCCATTACTCTCCTAGACTCCTAAGAAACGGAAATCCAGCAGTGAGACCCAGAGCCGGGAGTGTTTCCTGTCTCCTTTTCGGAAAGCTTTGACCCAGCTAACAAATCGCCCACCCTGTCTGGACAGTAGTCAACATGTAAGTCAGAACTGCAACCTACCAATGTATTTGCTTCCCTGTTGTTTTGGCTAGGGAGGCTCTCACCCCTGAAGACACTACAGAGTAGCTAGCAGATAGACTTTGGTGGGAACTTTGGGCCTGCTCACAGCTCTTGGGGCCTGGAAGAGCCTGGCCTCTTTCCTTAGAGATGTGTGCTGATTTGGAGTCCCCTTCTTTTTTTTTTTTATCCTCACCCGAGGACATTTTTGCATTTATCTTCAGATAGAGAGGGAGGGAGAGAGAGAGAGAGAGAGAAACATCGATGTGAGAGAGACACACCGAGTGTTTGCCACCCACACGACCCCAACCAGGGCTGGGGACATACTGCAACCGAGGTACATGCCCTTAGTGGGAACCGAACCCCGGACTCTCTGGTCCTCGGGCCAACGCTCTAACCGCTGAGCCAAACCGGCCGGGGCTGGAGTCCCCTTCTTTTATAAGTATTTGGGCACCAGATCTCAGGTGGCTCAGATTCCTGAGGACATGTGTGTATAGGAGAGGGAAGGCTGTGGCAGGGTATTGGAACCAGGATCCGCTCAGTCTCTGACTCTGCATATGGCTTTAAGAAGTACCAGAGTCCTACAGCTTTCATGTGTTTCCTCCAGTAAAATCAAACGTAATCACCATGGCAGGTTCTGTGGATTATTTCATGTAACTCTCATTTTTTTAAGATGTGGAAGCTGAGTCTTGGAGGGGTTTATTTGTCCAAAGTTACCGAGTAATGTAGTCAAATTTGCCTAGCTCCATCCAAACCTTTTAGAGGGACAGTGATGTTGAGCTCTAGGAATTTAAATGACTAGAACAATAAAGGTGTCTTTCATTGTTTATAACAACCCCTTTCAACCATACCTGAGTTTATGTTAACGATAGGATTTTAGTAAAGTACCTAACCTTGGGGCTGGTTGCCAGGAGAACCAACCCACCAATGAATGGCCAATGCTTAATCATGCCTATGTAATGAAACCTCCATAAAAACCCAAAAGGGCAGGGTTTGGAGAGCTTCTGGTTGGAGAGCTTCTGGGTCCCAGAGCTTCTGGGTTGGTGAACTAGGACCTCACCCATTTGCTGGGAAGTGGCACACCCCAAACCCCATAGGTACAGAAGCTCCTGTGATTGGGACCCTTCCAGACCTCACTGTAGTTCTTCATCTGGCTGTTCATTCATATCCCTTAATATCCTTTGAGATAAACCAGTAATCTAGTAAGGAAACTTTTTCTGAGCCTCCCTAGCAAAATTGAACCCAAGGAGGGGTTTGTGGGAACCTCCAATGTATAGCCTGTCAGAACCACAGGTAACAACCTGGATTTGGGATTGGCATCTGAAGTGGTGTGGGAGAGACAGTTTTGTGTGAAGCCTTAATCTGTAGGATCTGATGCTTTCTCAGTGTAGATAATGTCAGAATTGAGTTATATGGTAGGACACCCAGCCCTGGTTGGGTGGTTCAGTTGGCTGGAGCATCGTCTCGTACACCAAAAGGTTTCAGGTTCAATTCCCCATCAGGGCATATACCTAGGTTTCGGGTTTGATCCTCGGTGTGGGTGTGTACAGGAGGAACCAATCGATGTTTCTATCTCATCAGTGTTTCTCTCTAATAATCAATAAAAACATATCCTCTGGTGAGGATTTAAAAAAAAATTGTAGGACACCCAGGTGGTCCCAAAGAATTGCTTGATGTGTGGAAAACTCACACATGTGGTTTCAGAAGTGAAGTAGTGTAGTATTGAGAGTAGAGGACACACACAGGGAGTGTATTTTTCCTTTATGGGGAGATTTTGAAGGAAAAATGGGAATCTGTTGATGGGAATATGTAATAGAGGTTATATGTGCACTCAGCAAACATTTAGAAACATTTTTACATAATAATTGATAGATGCAAAAGAATACATCATTAACATGTAACACATAAAATACAAAATAAGCCCTGGCCAGTTTGGGTCAGTGGTTAGAGCATCGGCCTGTGGTCCAGAGAGACCCGGATTCGGTTCCTGCTAAGGGCACGTACCTCAGTTGCAGTTTGTTCCCGGCCCTGGTTGGGTCTTGCGGAGGCAGCCACTCAATGTGTCCCTTTCATGTTGATGTTTCTCTGTCTCTCCCTCCCACTCTATCCGAACAAAAAATGGAAAAATGTCCTCGGGTGAGGATAATAATAATAATAATAATAAAATAAAATACAAAATAAACACCTGTGACCCCGCCATCCAGGACTGGAACATCATCAAAGTCATAATCCCTTTTCCCATCCCCAGAGGTAACCACTGTCTTGAATTATGTTCATCATCCCTTGCTTTTTGTGATAGTTTTACCATATATATGTAAGTCACTAAGTTTGTTTATTGAGCTACAAAAAATGATATGTATGTTACTGAACTAAAGGGGTCCATTTGTCTGCACACATCAAAGCCCAATAAGTCATGAACAAGAGTTTGCAGCAAAGAAAGTAAGAATTTATTAGTTTAGCAAGTGGCCTACGCCTGAAGTCACGGATGAGCTAATGCTCAAAAACCTGGCTCCCCTGTCTGGCCGGTGTGGCTCAGTGGTTGAGCGTCGACCTATGCACCAAGAGGTGACTGGTTCGGTTCCCGGTCAGGGCACATGCCCAGGTTGTGGGCCAAATCCCCAGTGGGGGGCATGCAGGAGGTGGCCAGTCGATGTTCTATCTCATCGATGTGTCCATCTCTCTCTCTCCCTCTCCCTTCCTCTCTCTAAAAAAAAATCAATAAAGAAAAATAAAATGATCAGCCTAGCCAGGCAGATGCGGCTCAGTTGGTTGGGTATGGTCCCATGCACCAAGAGGTTGCAGGTTTGATTCCCGGTCAGGGCACATGCCCAGGTTGCAGGCTCTATCCTCCATGATGGTGGTAGTGGTGGTGGTGGGGGGGGGCATGCAGGAGGCAGCCATATATGTTTCTCTATCATCAATGTTTCTATCTCCCTCTCCCTTCCTCTCTCTCTAAAATAAATAAAAACATTTTTTTTTTAACTCCTCACCAGAGGATACTTTTTATTTATCATCAGATAGAGTGGGAGGGAGGGAGGGAGAGACAGAGAGAAACATTGATGTGATAGAGCCACATTGACTGGTTGCCTCCTGCACGACCTGACCAGGGCCTGGGACGAACTGCAACCGAAGTTCGTGCCCTTGATTGGAATCAAACCCGTGACTCATTGGTCCGCGGGCCCGCTGAGCCAAACTGGCCAGGGCTATTTTCTTTTGTTTTTCCTTTATTGGTTTTAGAGAGAGAGAAAGTGAGAGGGAGAGAGAGATAGAAACATTGATGAGAGGGAACATCGATTGGCCACCTCCTGCATGCCCCCCACTGGGGATCAGGCCCACAACCTGGGCATGTGCCCTGACTGGGAATCGAACTGGCAACCTCTTGGTGCATGGCTCAACGCTTAACCACTGAACCACACCAGCCGGACATAAAAACATTAAAAAAAACAGCCTAAAATAATTAATATGCCCAAAGCCACATTTTGGGGTGACAAAAACTCGACTTCCCTTCCGGCCCCAAAGGCAAAAGTGTCTCAGACCTACAAAAGTCATAGTGTAGCCCTGGAGATGAGGACTTTAGCCTTAGACACCAGTAGGATGTCCAGGTTTGGAGGTGATTTTAAATGTGGGTGTGGAGCCTAGGAGAGGGGTACTGACTGGAAATAGACTTGGGGTCATTAGCATATTGATGATATTTAATATCTCCAAAGTGTATTGGAGTATTAGGGTGAATGTGTAGTCAGAAGAACCTAGGGCCTAGCCCTGAGGAACAGTGACTTTTAAGGGGGGTTAGGCAGAGGAAAAAGAAAGCCCATTAGGGAGCTGGGCATTAGGTCCCAGAGAGGGGAAATAGTGGGAGAATGGTATCATGGAAGTTAAAGGCAGAGAATATATATATATATATATACATATTTTTATGAAATTTATTCTCTTTTTAATCCTCACCCGAGGACATTTTTGCATTTCTCTTCAGATAGAGCAGGAGGGAGAGAGGAAGGAGAGGAGAGAGAGAAACATCAACGTGAGAGAGACACATTGACTGGTTGCCACCCACACGACCCCAACAGGGGCCAGGGAGAACCGCAACCGAGGTATGTGCCCTTAGCGGGAACTGAACCCAGGACTCCCTGGTCTGCAGGCCGATGCTCTAACTGCTGAGCCAAACTGGCCAGGACATCTCTTTTTTTTTTTCTTAATTGATTTTTTTAGAGAGAGGGGAAAGGAAAGAGAGAGATAGAAACATTGATGTGAGAGAGAAGCATCGATCAGCTGCCTCCTGCACGCTTCCTACTTGGGGATCAAGCGCACAACCTGGGCATGTGCCCTGATGGGAAATCAAACCTGACCTCTCAGTCCATGGGATGACGCTCAGTCCAGTGAGCCACACTGGCTGGGCATTATTGACAGTCTTGCTTTTAAATTTTGGAGCATAGCCCTGGCCTGTTTTGCTCAGCGGTTAGAGCGTCGACCCGAGGACCAGAATGTCGCTGCTTCGATTCAGGTCAGGGGCACGTGCCTCGGTTGCAGTTCGTCCCCGCCCTGGTCGGGTGGTGCGGGGGGGAGGGGGGGGGCAGCCAGTCGATGTGTCTCTCTGGCATTGATGTTTCTCTCTCTCCCTCTCTCTCCCTCCCTCCTCCTCCCTCCTCTCTATCTGATGATAAATAGAAAAAATATCCTCTGGTGAGAATAAAAATAAATAAATAAATAAATACATTTTGGAGCATAAATTCTTGGCTTCTCGGAGCCTCAAAACTATTTAGCCTCTCCTACACTGATAATTTTGAAAATACTATTTCAGTTTTAGTATTGAAGGCAGAATTGACACCAAATTAGAAAGGAAATTAGTGTTCATCACCTTCCTTTTATTCTCCTTTTAATGTAAGGGTAGCTTTTTTATTTTGAGAATGTTTATTAAAGCTGGGGACAGTGAAACAAGAAAGGGCTTAGGATATAAGAAACAACAGGAGAGCCTAGGCAGGGCTGCTTTGGCTCACTGAGAAATAAATGTCTCAGTGATAGCCCAGCCAGTGTGGCTCAGTGGTTGAGCATCAACCCATGCACCAAGAGGTTGTTGGTTTGATTCCCGGTCAGGGCACATGCCCAGGTGTGGGCCAAATCCTCCGTGTGGAGCATGCAGGAAGGAGGCAGCCAGTTGATGTTCTCTGTCATCGATGTTTCTCTCTCTCTCTCTCTCTCTCCTCCCCTCTCCTTCCTCTCTCTCTAAAATCAATAAAGAAAAAAATTTAAAAAAAAGTCTCAGTGACAGAAGTGAGCCAAGGTTAGGCTGCTATTGGTTCACTGAAAAGTCAAAGAAAAGGGAGCCTTGGAGACAGGGTTAGTCCAGGATGAACTGCTGCTGCCCATTGCTTTCCTGGTTGCAAGTCTCAAGGGGACCCTTAGAATTTAGGAGATGCATACCTGAGAGGGAAGAAAAGCCTCAGGCAGAACGAACAGGAAGGGTAGCTTTTTGTTAGAATATTTCATATGTGAATTTCTCTTTATCATTACTATTTATAATTACAGTAATCATGGTAATTAAAAATAGTCAATATAAGTCCCTGGCTGGTTTGGCTTAGCGGTTGGAGTGTCAGCCCACGTACCAAAGAGTCTCGGGTTTGATTCCGGTCAAGGACACCGTGGTTGCGGTTTGGTTCTGGGCCCTAGTTGGAGTCATGTGGGAGGTGACCAGTCGATTCACATAGATCTTTCTCTCTTTCTCTCTCTCTCTCTCTCTCCTTCCCACTCTGTCTGAAGATAAATGGGAAAATATCCTCAGGTGAGGATTTAAAAAAAAAGTCAATAAAAGACTATTCAGCTGCAAAGGAATATGCAAATGAACAAAGAATTTGGGCCTTTCTCCAATCCTGGCCTGTTCATATTATTTAGTGTGATAATGAAGTTCAGGTCTCCTACATTTCTTTTCTCTCTTCCAATAGATTGCCAAATATATTCATTACATTTTTTTCTATTTGAAGTACATTGAGTTTGTAGAAATTATGATCTGTATAGAAATAGTTCAGAATAAAGTAAAAATTTCAGGGCAAGACAGGCTTGCTTTTTTTTTTTTTTCTATTAAACTACCTTTTTTCTAGAAGGGAGTATTTTTCATTATTTTTTTTTCTACTAATGTATTTTCATTAAAACTACCTTTAGGGTTTCTGCTCGTGTTTTCTCTTTGCTTTCTTGTGTTCCGGTTCTTGTTTTGTTGAGATTCACAGGCTATTGTAATTCCCCAGAGAGCTCAGGTGTATATAGACCAGAACTTCTAAGGGAGTTTTGAAACCAGACAATGAATGGGTCCGAATGAGTCCGGGCTGCCTGTCACTACTGGAGCCAATTAAGCAGAGACAAGGTTGAATCGTATATGAGCGTTTATTCTAATATTGCAGTATGGGAGAGCAGTGGTCATCCCGTAAAATCTGCTCTGCCCACCCTCACTTTTTAAGGGTAGAGAAACAATGACTACGTGAGAAAGGGCAGTTAGGCAAAAAGGAAAAAAAAATGGGTAAAATGGTTACAGGCAAGGGGGAAGGAATGTGGGCAGGGGGGATTGTAAAAGGTTTGGGGCAAGGGGGAGGAATGTGGGCTGGGGACTGCAGGGGCTGGTCGCCAGTGAGTCACAGTCACAGGTCCAGTGTTCAGCATTCTGATAATCAGGTTGTTAGTCTTTCCATGTTGTCAGGTAGTCCCCCTTGTTCTCAGATTAGGAGAATGGACAGCATTCCTAAAGTAAACTCCTGAGGCACATACCTCCCAGGCAGGTCAGAATGGGCTTTTCTTTAATCAGAACAAAGCAACCACTATTAACACTGCAAAGGATGATTAACATTTCTTATAATTATGGCTAGTATGCCACTATGATTAGTTCTCTATTCTATTATTCTCTCCTGCCTCTTTCAGTTGTCAGAGTCAGCTCAGGAGCTGGTACTGTGGACTCCCCTGCCTCCTCTTCTGCCCCAGCCCCATAGCCCATCGCTGGTTCCAGGCCAAAGTGGTGGCACAGGGCTTCCTGCAGGCACTGAGGTGGAAACACCAAGGCCATCCTTCTCTAGGACCTATGTCTGCTTCCTGTCACCCTTTTCCCACTTGCTTTCTTAGTGATTGGCTTGCCCACTCTCTAATGTCCCCTTTCTCATGCTGTGCCCTCTCTTGTGCTTTCCTATGGCGAGAAACTGCTGACTGGGCTGATCCACATGGCTGTACTCAAACAGGTTAGGTTAGGCTACATTGCCTGCCTCCTGGTTACAAGTAAGGGCCGTGGATTCAGGAGAGTCCTGCATCTGTCATGGCTGTGTGACTTGGGGAAGTGACAATTACTCAGCCTAACTTTGCTGATCTGTAGACTGGGGGTGTCAGTAATCTATGGACCTCATAGAGCTGTTGGCGAGGATTAAGTGGTAACATAATACAAGGGGCTTAGCACTGCATCTGGCATACATTGTTAGTCATCATTGTTGTTATTTTTGCTGTTGTTGTTAATATTATTACTTTACTAATTCTACTCCTGTTACTCCTGCTACCACTACTGTTTGAAGGGCTGTTTAGTTCTCAAGGAGGCTGATGTGGGAATTAGATGCAGTAGGCACAATTGGTATGACAAAAAAGAAATGTGAGGTATGCTTGGGAAAATGTAACACTATAGGATAGTGGTTGAATCCAGACATTGGAGTTCCTTATTAGCCCTGGGGTTGGGTAAGTTTGTGGTGCTTTCTTCTTTTCAAAAAAAAATTTTTTTTAACTTTTAGAGAAAAAAACCATCGATTGGTTGCCTCCCATACGTACCCTGACTGGGGATTGAACCTGCAACCTAGGTATGTGCCCTGACCAGGAATCGAACCCACAGCCTTTTGGTATACAGAACCACGCTCCAACCAACTGAGCCACCTGGCCAGGGTTGTGGTGCTTTTTTCTAAAGGTGTTGCACCCTAGGGAGTAGTTAGGTGTCCACAGTGGCACGGTCCTTCGTGAGCTAATGGATTTGAGCCTTGTGGTTGACTGAGGCTAGGCACTGCCAGTGGCCCTCTGCTGTTCTTGGGCATTTGTGGAACCTTATGTAAAGACTCAAAGATGAAAGCTGTTGTACAAACCTAATATGGAACACATCGCTTTATGTTCTAGATGCATCTGAATGAGATGTAACCAAAATACAGTGCTCTCACTGTATTATGGTTCTTAAGTAGGCATTTTAGGCTGCTGCATCTCTAGAAATAGTATCCCATAACATCTCCAAACAGTCCTGAATCCCTGTTTCCTCTCTCTCTTTTTTTCTAGGAAGCATTTATTCGAAGCATTTTGTCAAAGCCTTTTAAAATCCCCATTCCAAATTATCAAGGTAAAAATGGAGACTTTTCTCTTTGACTCATGTGTAAATGTGCCTGAATAGATTCAGACCTCAGCTTTGATACATACAAGCTTATCGTGGAATTGAAGATGCCAATACAGTAATGACTATGTACGGGTGACTCCCTTGAGACCTGCATGAAATCTGTGTTTGATAGCTTCAGAAAGGGCTGCCAAGAGTGACTGCCCCTCAGCTTCTTGGTGGGGATGTGCCAATGCTCAGGAAGCTCCTGGTAGGCCAGAGTGACTGATGGGCCCAGGTTTCATTTAGTCCAAGTGAGTTCAGTGGCATCTCCTTTATGAGGTTGACTATGTTAGAGGCTAGGTTCTGCAAAATATTCCTGTCCTATATAGAGCAAAGCATTGTGCTAAAACGGGCTGGGAGGGAGGAGGCCAACTCTCAAGAGCTCTAAGTCTTGAAAGGCCCTTTTAGGGTTTTAGACCTTTTCAGAATTGACTTGAGTTGAGATGAACAAGACCTGGCCCTTTGGAAGATTGTAGTTGAATGGGAAAGTAAAATAGTAAAAACTCTGATCTGAGGCAGACTGGGATAATGGGTAGAGGTGCCCAAACTGGGTTTGGAGAGGTTCTGAGAGAGGGTCATAAGGAAGCTTACTTAGCAAAGGTTATGTGAAAGATAGGCATTTGAGCTGGGTCTGCTGGAGCTCCTCAACATAGAGGCTTAGGTAACAGATTGTTGGTTTCTAGGTCCTCTGGGCTCTCGGGCATTGGGCCTCAAAAGGACTGGGGTCCGCCGGGCCCTCCATGACCCCCTGGAAGAAGGTGCCTTGGTTCTGTATGAGCCTCCCCCACTGAGCGCCCATGACCAGCTGAAGCTTGACAAGTATGTGTGTTGGTATTTCTTGAGCAGTCTGGTCCCCTGTAAGTGCACATACCTGGGAGGGCAGAGGGCATTTTGGTGTGATATGTCCTTGGGACTGGCATATATTTTCAGAGTGCTGTCATGACTGCTGCACCGTCCAGAGAGTGGGTAGGTGAGAAAGGAGAGTGCCTAAGGAAGAGCATGTGGACATGTGCAGTTGGTGGGAGTTCCTCATCCCTTCCCGCCAAGCTTACTCAGGACCAGGAAAGGTTGAAGTGATAACACAGGGAACCCATCTTCCTCTCCTAAAATTCCCTGGAGCAGGAATTTGCTATGGTTTGATTACCAGGCCAAGAAGGTCTTCTGTGGCTTTTGGATCAGTAGGACACAACTTCCTGAGGGCATGCCCTTGCCCGTGTCTGAGCTTCATGTTTTCTTTGCTGTATTTTCTCAGGGAAAAACTCCCTGTCCATGTGGTCGTTGATCCTATTCTCAGTAAGGTCTTGCGGCCTCATCAGAGAGAGGTAAGTGATGGTGGTGGGAGTTAGGGGATGAGGTATGGGCTAGGGTCTGAGCCTGGGAAGCTGCCATCTCTGGGGCAGCAGCAGTGTGGATACAAAAGTGGGCTGAGTGCTGTTCTTCCCCAGGGAGTGAAGTTCCTGTGGGAGTGTGTAACCAGTCGGCGCATCCCGGGTAGCCACGGTTGCATTATGGCTGATGAGATGGGCCTAGGCAAGACACTACAATGTATCACGTTGATGTGGACACTTTTGCGCCAGAGTCCAGAGTGCAAGCCAGAAATTGACAAGGCAGTGGTGGTGTCGCCCTCCAGCCTGGTGAAGAACTGGTACAATGAAGTTGGGAAATGGCTTGGAGGGAGGATTCAACCTCTGGCCATCGATGGAGGCTCTAAGGACGAGATAGATCAAAAGCTGGGTATGGAGCCTTAACAAAGATGGATGCACTCTTTTACACAACCTGCTCCTCTGTTATGTGTATGCTCACTGATGACCAGGTTTGAGGGCAGTGAGGGGTGGCAGAGAAGAGAGTTCCATGGAAAATATTGAAATAGTTATTTCCACCCTAAATTAAACAATTATCAAACTTTTTTCCTTTAAGCTAGTCTAAGATTTGTTCCCTTGACACCTTTTCTGTTGTAGAAGGATTCATGAACCAGCGTGGAGCCAGAGTGCCTTCCCCCATCCTTATCATTTCCTATGAGACTTTCCGCCTGCATGCTGGAGTCCTCCAGAAAGGGAGTGTTGGACTGGTCATATGTGACGAGGTACTTGACTCTCAGCAGTCGGGGTAGTAGGAGAAAGTCTGTCTGAGTCTCCTCACTGAGAACTGCCATCCAAAGGCTGTGTCAGTCACTGGGGAATGCAGAGTATAGAGTATGCTGCTTTGGAGGAGGCAAATGAGAGGAGATCCCATGATATCAGTCTGCCAAAAGTGGGAGTAAGCACTGTTTGGAACTCTAAGGAGGGTGAGGTGCTATGGGCTGATGGCCAGAGGTTGGATCCTCTACACAAGACATTGTTGCTATTAGGGATGCCACATTGTGCCCAGGCCTAAGTGAGAATTCATTTCCTTTCAGGGACACAGGCTCAAGAACTCTGAGAATCAAACTTATCAGGCCCTGGACAGCTTGAACACCAGCCGGCGTGTGCTCATCTCCGGGACTCCCATTCAGAATGATCTCCTTGAGTATTTCAGCTTGGTACATTTTGTTAATTCGGGCATCCTGGGTAAGAATCTAGCCTTATCTACTACATTGGAGACACTGAGCCTTACCTGTAATTCTAGCTGAGGAGAGAAAGAAGAAAATGCTAGTTGTACTTTTAGGAAGACTTCTTTTGTCAGGGAGAGCCATTGAGAGACCTTGGCTCTTCCAAGCAACTCAGCAAGGCACACTATGGCCTTTTTTTCTAGACTGGGAGATAGAGGGAGAGAGAGAGAAATGTCGATGTGAGAGGGACACATCGACTGGTTGCCTCCTGCATGACCCCAGGGCTGGGGATGAACTGAAACCAAGGTAGTGCCCTTGACTGGAATCGAATCTGTGACTCATTGGTCTGTGGGCTGATGCTCTACCACTGGGCCAAACCGGCCGGGCTATTTTTAAAATTTTTTATTTTTCGCCTGGCCAGTATGGCTCAGTGGTTGAGCATCGGCCCGTGCACCAAGAAGTCGCCGGTTCAATTCCTGGTCAGGGCACATGCCCAGGTTGTGGGCCAAATCCCCAGTTGGAGGCATGCAGGAGGCGGCCAATTGATGTTCTCTCTCATCGATGTTTCTATCTCTCGCTCTCCATCGCCCTTCCTTTCTCTCTAAAATCAATAAAGAAAAAAAAATTTTTTTTAAATAAATAAAATTTTTTATTTTTCAATTACATTTGACAGTCAGTATTATTTTATATTAGTTTTAGGTGTACAACATAGTGGTTAGACAATTATATAATTTACCAAGTGATTTTTTTCCCCCCAATAATACAAGTACCTGCCTGGCACTGTACATAGTTATTATAATATTATTGACTATATTCCTTATCTGAACTTTACATCCCTATGACTGTTTGGTAATTTTCAATTTGTACTTCTTAATCCCTTCACCTTTTTCACCCAGTTCTTCACCCCGACTTTCCTTCTGGCAACCTTCCGTTCTCTGAATCTATGAGTCTGTTTCTGTTTTGTTTGTTCATTAATTTTGTTCTTTAGATTTCATATATAAGTATAATCATGGATTTCTCTTTCTATGTCTGACCTGTTTCACTTAGCATAACACCTTCTAGGTCCATCCATGTTGTCAAAAATGGTAAGATTTCATTCTTTTTTTTTTTTTTAATATGTTTTCATTGACTTTTTTAGAGAGAGAGATAGAAACATCAGTGTGAGAGAGAAACATCAGTTGGCTGCCTCCTGCACACCCCTCACTGGGGATTGAGCCCGCAACCTGGGCATGTGCCCTGACTGAGAATCGAACCGGGACCTCTCAGTCCATGGGACGACACTCAATACATTGAGCCACACCGGCCGGGCAAGATTTCGTTTTTTAAAATTTTTTATTTTCTTTTAGCCCTGGCTGGTTTGGCTCAATGATTAGAGCATTGGCTTGCAGACTGAAGGGTTGTGGTTTTGATTCCCAGTCAAGGGCATGTACCTGGGTTGCAGATTTGATTCCCGGCCCGGGTCGGGATCATGCGGGAGGCAACCAATTGATGTGTCTCTCTTACATTAATGTTTCTTTCTCTCTCCCTCCCTCTCTTCCACTCTATCTAAAAAAAAATCAATGGAAAGATATCCTTGGATGAAGATTAACAAAAATTTTTTAAATTTTATTTCAGAGAAAGGAGAGGAAAGTGAGGGAGGGAAAGAGAGAGAGAAACATCAATGTGAGAGAGAAACATTGATAGGCTGCCTCCGGTATTCATCCCTTCTAGAGATCGAACTCCCAATCATGGTATGTGCCCTAACCTGGAATCAAACTGGTGACTTTTTGGTGTATCCACTCGTTTATTGATGGGCATTTAGGGTGCTTCCATCTCTTGTCTATTGTAAATAATGCTGCAGTGAACATAGGGGTGCATATATCTTTTCAAATTAGATTTTTAGGCCAATTTGGATGCCTTTTATTTATTCTTGTCTGATTGCTGTGGCTAAGATTTCCCCGCTCTGGCCATTTTTCCACTGCAGAGGTGGCAGGCTCTCTCAATATAGGGCATGGGGTCACTGAGCTATTGTTGGAAAAAGTACCTCCAGACATTTTGCTCATTACATCTTAGCTGCCTGACAAGAGCTTTGCCTGACAAGAGCTTTGACCTCAGAGCAGACTGTCTTTGGCAGTTTCTTTCCTTTTTTTTATTACCATTTTAGTGTACAATTAAGTGTCATTAAGTGTATTCACATTTTTGTGCAACCATCGCCACCATCCATCTCCAGAACATTTTTTATCTTGCAAAACTGAAACTTTACCCATTAAACAATAATTCCCTGTTTTTCACTCCCCCTGGCCCCTGGTAACTACTGTTTGGGCAGTTCTTGCCCATAGATATCTGTGGAACGGTTTGTTAGTACCACCCCAACTTGACAATGCTCAGGAAAATCACTTTAGGCGATAACCAGCTGAACAGCAAGATTTTCATAAAGAACATATATGAGTAACCAACAACTACCACCATCTCAGCAGCCCTACCCCCTCATCTTAGCAGCCTCCCATCTCAGGGGCATTCTCCCAACCCCTTCTAATCAATACTTTCATCTTTTTCCCTGGAAGTAAACACTTTCCATTGGTTTTTGCCTATACTTGAACTTTATATAAATGGAATCATACAGTATATATTCCTTTGTGTCTGGTTTCTTTTCATTATATTTATGAGAAATCATCCATGCTATTGCCTGTAGCTGTAGTTTTTCAATTTTGTATACTCTTCCTTTTAATGAATGTACCATGATTTATTTCATCTACTGTTGATATAGACAATTGAGTTATTTCCAGTTTTTTTATTCTTTTTAACAATGATACTGTGAACATTCTTGTGCATGTCTTTATCTGAGCATAGTATGCATTTCTCTGTCCTCAGTGTGGAATTGCTGGGTCATATGTTATGCATGTGTTCAGCTCTGTAATCACTTTGCAAGGTGATAATACCAGCAGAGTATGAGAATTCCAGTGTCTCTACATCAGGGGTCAGTAATTTTTTGCTTTTTTTGAACTATTTTTTTCTTTATTGATTTTAGAGAGGAGGGGAGGGAGAGATAGAAACATTGATGAGAGAGAAAATCAATTGGCTACTTCCTGCATGCCCCCCATTGGGGATTTGGCCCACAACCTGGGCATGTGCCTTGACCAGGAATCGAACCGGCGACCTCTTGGTGCATGGGTCGATGCTCAACCACTGAGCCATATCGGCTGGACAATTGTCTTTTTATTAGATTATTTTGTCCGTTTATGGTTAATGTGATTAGTTATATATTTGGATTTTAATTACTATCTCATTATTTGGCCTTTCAAGTCTTATATGCTTTGGTAGCCCTCTGATTCATTCAAATAACTTGCCTGTGATTTGTTCAGCTTTGTTGATCTTGGCAGGAAGGTTGGTCTGTAACAAAGTAGACTCCCATTACTAGCAGTGGGAAAATCATTCTTTTTCTACATTTTTTAATTTCTCCATCTCTCTTGTGTTTAGGAACTGCCCATGAGTTCAAGAAGCATTTTGAGTTGCCAATTTTGAAGGGTAGAGATGCAGCTGCCAGTGAGGCAGATAGGCAGCTAGGAGAGGAGCGACTACGGGAGCTCACCAGCATTGTGAATAGGTAATGGCAGGGTGGGACAAAAGGCAGCACCTTTTTTTGGTTTCCCCCAACTGAGGTAATCAGAATTGCCTCCTAAACTATCCAAGGCCAATATTTTGGGGCCTTGGCCTGTGAGGGCTGGGATTCTAGGAAGGGAGTGGGATCTGTGACATGACTATAGCCACTGAATAAATGAAGGGGTCTTGCAGGCCAAGTCTCTGATTTCTTCCTGGCCTGGGCCCAGTGGTCTGGTTTTGGGTTGCTTAGCAACCTGCTGAAGAAGCGCTTTTCTGACACTACTGGACTTCCTGAGCAAAATATCCCTTGGAACTGTTAGTATTTCAGAAGCTTCCTATCATTTGGTCTCAAACCTAAAGAACCAGGCTTCCCTTCCCAGGCTTCACAACCTTCTTTGACAGGTAGGAGTAGATCTGATGGATGGGTGTGGCTGCCAGGCTGAGGGCTTTTTCTGTGGGGCCTACATAGCCCTGGAGGGCACGTACATTCTGGACTCCTCTGTCATAGGTGTTATATACTTGATGATTTACATCCTGAAAAGCCCTGCCCTTCCCAGTTGCCACCTTTCCATCCCAATTTTAAATGGCAGGAAGGATTCAGTGTGTTAGGAGCTGCTGCTTAGGTGCCTGATCCCAGTTCTTCCTGGTCTGCCAGGAGTTGTGGGCTTCATTTCATTGAGCCTTGAGCCATTTGACAATAGGCATTTGGGCAAAAGCAGAAAAATTCCTTAAGGACTCAGTGGTTTGTGGCTTACTGTCCCTGTCAGAGCACTAGGCTCAATGGAAGACCTTGGCCTGTTCTTGAAGACCAGCTAACTTTTTTTTTTTTTTTTTTTAATCCTCACCCGAGGATATTTTTCTATTTATCATCAGATAGAGTGGGAGGGAAGGGGGGGGGAGAGAGAGAGAGAGAGAGAGAGACACGCATCAATTGGTTGCCTCCTGCACGACCCGACCAGGGCCAGGGACAAACCAGGGCACAACCGTACGTGCCCTTGACCGGAAACAAACCTGATTCTCATTGGTCCGCAGGCCGACACTCTAACTGCTGAGCCAAACTGGCCAGGGTGACCAGCTAACCTTTTGAAGAGGAACAGAAAGAGTTGTTAGTCAAAGTTAGACTGTTTCCATGACAGACACCAATATAGATATCTTTGTCTTGGGGCTGATGGATCTCTGACATTTGATGCTACAAAAGAGTTAGTCTTGGTTCTTTGGGTGATAAATTTTTTTTTTTTAAATCCTCACTCGAGGATACTTTTTTCCATTTATCTTCAGATAGAGTGGGAGGGAGAGAGAAAGAGAGAGCGCGAGCAACATCAACGTGAGAGAGACACATTGATTGGTTGCCTCCCACATGACCCCAACCGGGGATGGGAACGAACCGAAACCAGGTACATGCCCTTGACCAGAATGGAACCTGCGACTCTTAGGTCCACGGGCTGACGCTCTAACCACTGAGCAAAACTGGCCAGGGCTTGGGTGGTAATTTTTATTCAAGTGGTTTGCAAGTTTTACCAGCCCCTTACCTTTTTATCCTGTTCTCTCCAGGTGTCTGATACGGAGGACATCTGATATCCTGTCTAAATATTTGCCTGTGAAGATTGAGCAGGTGGTTTGTTGTAGGTACTGAACTCAACTTAGGGGTGTGGAGTGAGTAAAAGCCCAGCTCTAAAGTTGTCCTCAGAGGGCCTAAGTGTGGTTCAGTGTTTCTCACTGACTCAGCTGCCTTTTTTTCAGGCTGACACCCCTTCAGACTGAATTATACCAGAGGTTTCTGAGACAGGCCAAGCCAGCAGAGGAGCTGCGTGAGGGCAAGATGAGTGTGTCTTCCCTTTCTTCCATCACCTCACTAAAGAAGCTTTGTAATCGTGAGTTGGCTCTGTGCTCTGAGGTCCTCTGTGAGAGTGAGCAAATATGGGTAGGCTCCTGCAGGTGATCCAGCCATCTTCACTCATGTTTGTCCAGAGTCCACATAGAGGCCACATGTGATACCAGCCCTCCCCAAGGCATGAGCCCTGCATTGTTTACTGAGCCCTGCATTGTTTACTTTGTGAACCAGACCCATTGCTTTGAAAAATTTAGCTTATCTTCTGCCCAGCCCATGCTTGATGCTTGGGATATATAGGACTGTATGTGTGTGTTCATGCATATATGTGCATATAAAATATCAGACAGGAGGAGAGATAATAAACCTTACTGTCTCTGGTATGGCCTCCTCCTTGTTGAGAGAACACACTAGTGAGCCAGACTGTCCATTCATGGTCCCAGATGGCAATGACTGCACACTGGAATTTGGGACCAAGGAAATCTGGTGCCGAAGAAGATCGTTTGGGTAGGCTTCTAGAGGGGTTCTAATGAGCACTGAAGTGGAAACTTCTGAAAGCAATGTAGCTGGCATTTTGAATGTTTCTCCCCCCCCCAGATCCAGCTCTAATCTATGACAAGTGTGTAGAAGAGGAGGATGGCTTCGAAGGTGCCTTGGACATATTCCCCCCTGGTTATAGTTCTAAGGCTCTAGAGCCCCAGCTGTCAGGTGAGCCCTTTCCTACCAGTTTTTTGGGTTTCTCTGGGAGGAGGGCTGGGAGATTGTCTTTTTTTTTTATTAATTTATTTTTGTTACAGATGTTTCTCCTCCTCCCCATCCCCCGCAGACACCCTCCTCCCTATCTTGCGCCCCCCGCTCCCCCGCCCCCAAGCATTGTTATCTATGTCTATTAGTTATGCATACATGCATATAAGTTCTTTGGTTTATCTCATCCCTCCCTCCCGCCCTCCTCTGAGTCTGTTTTGTTCATCAGCTTTTTTTCATTATATTCCACAAGTAAGTGAGATCATGTGGTATTTTCTTTCTCTGATTGGCTTATTTTGCTTAGCATAATACTCTCCAGGTCCCTCCATGTTGACTCAAAGGATACGAGATCTTTCTTTCTTACAGGTGCATAGTGTTCCATTGTATATATGTACCACAGCTTTTTTATCCACTCATCTATTGATGGACACTTGGGCTGTTTCCAGGTCTTAGCAATTGTAAATAGTGCTGCTATGAACATATGGGTACATGTTTTCTTTCTGATTGGTGTTTCAGGCTTCTTAGGATATATTCCTAGAAGTGGGAATCACTGAGTCAAATGGCAGTTCCATTTTTAATTTTTTGAGGAAACACCATACTGTTTTCCATAGTGGCTGCACCAGTCTGCATTTCCACCAGCAGTGTACTAGAGTCCCCTTTTCTCCACACCCTCACCAGTACTTGTTGTTTGATGATTCGTTGATGGCAGCCATTCTGGCAGGTGTGAGGTGATACCGCATAGTCATTTTAATTTGCATCTCTCTAATGATTAGTGACGTTGACCATTTTTTCATATGTCTCTTGGCCATTTGTCCTGTTTGGAGAGGTGTCTATTTAGGTCCTCTTTTTTTTTTCTTAATTTTTTTCCCTTTATTGATTTTAGAGAGGAAGGGAGAGGGAGAAAGAGATAGAGACATGAGAACATCTATTGGCTGCCTCCTGTATGCCCCCCACTGGGGATCAGGCCCACAACCTGGGCATGTGCTCTGACCGGGAATCGAACCGGCGACCTGTTGGTGCATGGGTTGACACTCAACCGCTGAGCCACACCAGCCGGGCCCTCTGCCCATTTATTAATTGGGTTCTTTGTCTTCCTTTTGTTGAGTTGTATGAGTACTCTATATATTTTGGAAATTAACCCCTTATCTGATATATCCTTGGCAGTTATGCTCTCCCATATAGTGGGTTCCCATCCGATTTTGATGCTTGTTTCTTTTGCTGTGCAGAAGCTTTTTAGTTTGATGTAGTCCCATGTATTAATTTGGAGACTGTCTTTTTGTTCTAGACCTATCTTGTCTTAAGGCAGGATATCAAGAGTAAGAATTCTGGGCCATTGGTATGACCCATTGGAGGCTAATAGTTGATCTCCCCAGGTAAGATGCTGGTCCTTGATTACATTCTGGCGGTGACCCGAAGCCGCAGCAGTGACAAAGTAGTGCTGGTGTCCAATTACACCCAGACACTGGACCTCTTTGAGAAACTCTGCCGGGCCCGAAGGTAGGGAAGAGCCTAACTAGGCTGCCAAAAGGGTACCTCTCATACTGTCCCTGTAGGAAGAATAAGTGTTCTGATTGGTGGATATGGGCCAAGATGTGGGTACAGGAGGGACTTCCCAGAAGATGTCTTTTTTCTTATTGCTGCAGTGGTTCTAGTTTCATCACCTAGCAGAATAGCCCCCGGTCTTTTAGGTGCTCCCACAGGATAGAATCCTGTCTCCTAGCTCCTGCCCCTCCCTTTGGGAGTGTGGGGGCCTCAGGCTGTGCATGAAATAGCCCCAAGCATGGTTAGTTAGTTCAGTCCCTTCAGTAGGTCTGCCTCCAAAAACTGTTTCCTTCTTGAGGTTTGATCTTTGTATCTCCCTTTAGGTATTTGTATGTCCGCTTGGATGGCACGATGTCCATTAAGAAGCGAGCCAAGGTTGTAGAGCGCTTCAACAGTCCACTGGTAAATGCACAGCCCTTGTCCCCACACCACTAATGTACTAACGTTAGAATTAAGGGTTGATAGAGAAGCTATGAGGGGCTTTGCTCTAGGGTCTTTCTGGATATTTTTCTGGTGGGTTTGGTAGGGTTAGGCTGGTTGGTGATGGCTGGGCTGGGCACTGACTTTGTGGGCTGGGAAGTTGGATGGTAGGCAGACAAACTTGTGGTCCTCACAGTTGGTCTGAGCATAAGAGTACAGATGTGTGAGAGAGAACAGTTGGCTGGGCTGAGTAGGATTTCAGTTCAGGCTACAAGAGGTTATTTTTCTCCTGCTTCTCTTTCCAGAACCCTGACTTTGTCTTCATGCTGAGCAGCAAAGCTGGGGGCTGTGGCCTCAATCTTATTGGGGCTAACCGACTGGTCATGTTTGACCCTGACTGGAACCCAGCTAATGATGAACAAGCCATGGCTCGGGTCTGGCGTGACGGTCAAAAGAAGACCTGCTATATCTATCGCCTACTGTCTGTAAGGATGATGATAGTGGTCAGAGTAGGGGTGGGTCATAGAATAAGACCTTCACGACCATCTTGGGTTGTTTTTCAGTGCCTCTTTTTGGCTACTCTGCCTCTAGCAGTGGCCTTAGCTATGGGCTTAGCCTGGAGCCTTTTCTTCTTCTGTTCTCTCTACCCCATTCCTTCAAACCCTTTTTACAGTGCCTTCTGGATGCCTGTTCAGTAGTTAGCAAACTCCCCTGTGGCCCCATCCTTTTCATAGGACACCTACTTTCCCTTATGCCTGATTTCTACCCTCCCATTTGGTCTTATAGTCTTATATTCCATGTCCCATGATGCTAAGAAGTGGTATTGGCATTCTCCCAGTTCTCAGTGATCACTCAGACCATCTGTCCTATGAGTTCCTCTTTTTTTTTTTTAAATCCTCACCCGAGGATATTTTTCCATTTATCTTCAGACAGAGTGGGAGGAGGGGAGAGAGAGAAAGAGAGAAACATCCATGTGAAAGAGACACATCGACTGGCCGTCTCCCTCACAACCCCGACCTGGGCCGGGGACCGAAACCGCAAGTGAGGTACGTGCCCTTGACCAGAATCAAACCTGCGACTTTTTGGTCCACAGGCTGATGCTCTAACCTCTGAACCAAACTGTCCAGGGCTGTAGTTCCTCTTTTTTTAAAAATATTTTTTTTCTTTATTGATTTTAGAGAGGGAGAGAGAGAAACATCGATGAGAGAGAACACCAATTGGCCGCCTCCTGCATGCCCCCCACTGGGGATTTGGCCCACAACCTGGGTATGTGCCCTGACCAGGAATCGAACCGGCGACTTCTTGGTGCATGGGTCGACGCTTAACCACTAAGCGTCATGTTGTTGGGCTTAATATCTTCTTTTCCTTGCTACAGTCATCTACCTCCTGCTATTTTCATAATTCATTGATGACTTTGGACACCAGCTCAGTCTTCATTTCTTCCCCAAATCCAGCTATCATCCTGGTGGACTTCAAGGACCATGCAATTATCCAGCATTCTGGCTTTCATGTTTTCTCGACCTTCCTCTATTTTAATTCTCCCTATTTTAATTACTCCCAAGCCTATACTGTGGAACTTTAACAGTATGAAAACTTTATATAGTATCCAAAACTTTAATAGCTATCATTAGTAATAGCTATCACTTCTGTCTTTTCAGCTTTGTTATACTTCCTACATCTGCTTCAAACTAACATCCCTAGTACCCTGTCCCCAGTCCTTAAATCTAGCTTGACTTCCTTTTCTGTTCAGTCTGATCCCTTACTGTGCATCCTTTCAGGAACTCCTTCAGTAACACCTACTTCACTTGGATCATTACAGGTGTTCTCATCTTTTTTAAAATTATTTTTTAAATTTTTATTTTTTCTTTATTGATTTTTAGAGAGGAAGGGAGAGGGAGAGAGAGATAGAAACATCAATGAGAGAGAACATCGATTGGCTACCTCCTACATGCCCCCCACTGAGGATTTGGCCCACAACCTGGGCATGTGCCCTGACCAGGAATCGAACCGGTGACCTCTTGGTGCATGGGTCAACGCTCAACCACTGAGCCACACTGGCCAGGCTGTTCTCATCTTCTATACCAGATAAATTTGCACTTAAACAGATTGGTACTGTCACAAATTTACATTCACCATTTTGGCTGGGCCATATCTCATTTCCTTCAGCAGCCACTTCAAGCCTTCACCATTGCCCTTAAGTTTCCTTCCTAAACCTGTCTCTTATTCTTCTGCAGAGACCATGTCCTTCTACTTCACAGAGAAAAATGTAGGCTACCAGGCTAGAATTCCGCCTCCTCCCCTCCTCTCTCTACACCTGTTCTTCCCTTCCTATCTCAGAGGAAGATCATGCCCTTCCTCTCTGCGTGATGCTGATCATTCCAGCTCTGCTCTAGAACCCTTCCCATCCTTTCTTTTTTTTGTTAATACTCACCTGAGGATTTTTTTCCATTAATTTTTAGATAGAATGGAGGGGTGCGGGGGGGAGAGAAACATCTATGTCAGAGACACATCGGTTAGTTGCCTCCAGCACAACCCCAACCTGGAGCCAGGAATTGAACCTGCAACCCTTTGGTCCATGGGCCAACACTCTAACTGCTGAGCCAAACTGGCCAGGGCACATTCTTTCCTTTCTTAGTTAATTAATTTCTCCTTTATTCCCTGAAGTTTATAAACATACTCAAGTAGCTTTCACCTTAAAAACAAAATTTCTCAACCCTGTCTTATTGTAGCTACTACCTTGGGTTACTTTCCATTCATTCACTGTCATATTTTTCCAAATTCCATAGGTTAACTTCACCTCATCTTCTTATTTATCAGATCATTTATGCCATGGCACCTGCTTTTGAATGTACTGTTACTGGCTTCCTAATTGCCAAAACAAGAGACGCTTGATTTTTTTCTTCTTTGTGTATCTGATACTGCTGACTACTAATCTTAAAATTATTTTCTCTTTGGGTTGCCAGTTCGATTCCCGGTTAGGACATATGCCCAGGTTGTGGGCCTGATCCCCAGTGGAGGGCATGCAGGAGGCAGCCAGTTGATGTTCTCTCTCATCAATGTTTCTCTCTCTCTCTCCCTCTTCTCTCTCTCTAAAACAGCGGTTCTCAACCTGTGGGTCGCGACCCCTTTGGGGGTCGAATGACCCTTTCACAGGGGTCACCTAAGACATAACAGTAGCAAAATTACAGTTGTGAAGTAGCAACGAAAATAATTTTATGGTTGGAGTTCACCACAACATGAGGAACTGTATTAAAGGGTCGCGGCATTAGGAAGGTTGAGAACCACTGCTCTAAAATCAATAAAGGGGGAAAAAAATTAAAAATTATTTTCTCTTTGGAAACTCCACTGTGGTTTTCCTACCTCTGTGATTATATATGCTCATTATATTGACAAGTCTCTAACAAAAATTTTAGCCCAGATCTTACCCAAGTTCTAGACCCATGCATCCATCATCTATTGTACATTTCCACCGGAATATCTTAAGAGCATATTATACATCAGGACAAAACATACTCCCTTTCTGAATTTTGTCATTTAATGGCTCCATTATCCACCCAACTCAAATCTTGGCATCATCCTACTGCATCATTCTCTGTCTCCTAACAACCAGATTCCAGTTACCATTGATTTTACCTTATTGAAATTTCCTTAATCTAACTTTCCTCTCCATCCCATGCTAAAGTCACAATAATCTCTCACTTGGATATTGCAGCAGCTCCCTAATTCTTTACCTTTGGTCTTATCCTAACCCATTCTTCACATACTGCTTCCAGAATGAGCTTTCCAAAAATTCTGATTTTGCTTTTTTACCACTTCCAGGACAAGGTCAAGCTCTTCAGCCTGGCATCCAAGCTTCTCCAAATATGGCCTCTGCTGACTTTCTCAGCTCTTACTCTACTTCCACCATCATCTAGATAGGCTGAACTCTTCACAGTCCTCCAGTAGGCCAGGCTTGTTCCTTTGTTCTTATACAGGGAATGCCTTCCCTTCTCTTCCCTTCTAAATTATCTCTTCATTTTTAAAGATTCAGCTAAGAATCATCTTTGCTTTACCCTTTTTAACACTATTCCACTCTACCATCCCCCTTGTGGACTATGGGGTATTCTATACAGAAATCTATTATTGTACCAAGTAGCTTATAAGTCTATCCCACTAGTCTGTGAGAGACTGACTGGGCAATGGGCTTAGCTGAACAGAGGTATTGTTGCAGGACTATTACTTTTCATTTATCTCCCCTTCTCTTGGTTGGCTCTAGTTTCAGTCCCTGGTTTTTCCTGTCCCCAGTGTATGGGGATGATTTAGCCTTGCTTCCCTGCTTCCCCCCAACTTCCCCCAGGCAGGAACCATTGAGGAGAAGATCTTTCAGCGTCAGAGCCACAAGAAGGCATTGAGTAGCTGTGTGGTGGATGAGGAGCAGGATGTGGAGCGGCACTTCTCTCTGGGCGAGTTGAAGGAGCTGTTTACCCTGGATGAGGCTAGCCTCAGTGACACACATGATAGGTGGGTGGAGTGCCCTTGCTAAACATTATCTCTGAATTCTCTGCACAGCATGGAGATGGGATGTATAGTGACCACAGCTTTGTCCTCTGACCCCAGGTTGCGCTGCTGCCGCTGTGTCAACAACCGCCAGATCAGGCCACCCCCTGATGGTTCTGACTGCACCTCAGATCTGGCTCAATGGAACCATAGCACTGATAAGCGGGGGCTCAGGGATGAGGTACTCCAGGCTGCCTGGGATGCTGCCTCTACCGCCATCACCTTCGTCTTCCACCAGCGTTCCCATGAGGAGCAGCGAGGCCTCCACTGATAACCACAGCTAGTCTGGGTGTAGCGGTTAAGAGGGAGGACACAGGGAAAGGGGCTCCCTGCCCCATAGGGCCCTACTGAATTTTGTTTTGTGGGAGAAAAATCATCAAGAGGGGCTGCATGATGTTTGCCCAAAATTTATTTTATAAGAAAAACATTTTTTGGTTAAAAAAAAGAAAGGAATAAAGGTATGAAAGGGACTGAGGCCTGGGAGCAGCATGGTGAGCCCAGCAGAGAAGAGGCCTGATAGTGGGCACTCCTATATTTTTCTAAAGCTTGGATACCTGCTTGAGGTGGGAAAGCAGGAACCCTGGAGCAGGGGGATGGGGCCTGTCCTCAGTGACTGATGACCACTATGACCTCCTGGCCCAGGGTTCTCAGGTTACTGAGTAAGAAGAGGCCCAGAGCCTCTAAACCCAGTTCTGGGAATGCCTTTGCTGGGCCCCATCAAAGCCTCCAGAACCTCAGTGCCAGGGAAGAAGGAAAATAGAGAAAAAAAGGTGGCAGAAAGAGAAAGATAGAATTGGTTGGGAGTTCTGGGCAGCCCATGCCTCAGCCTCTGCAAGCTGATGGTACTGAGCATGGACCTGTGAGGCATGGGGCCCCATCACATGGTGCTGACATAATCTGCGAAAGCCTGGGATGAGTCCCACGAGTCGCTAACCACATGGCATGTGGCCCGGAGCCGCCGGATAGCTTCTCTGGCTGTGACTGCATCCTGGTCCAGCCAGTTCTGGAAGAGGCGCAGGTGACCAAAGGCTCCACGGCCCCAGCGCTCCAGCCGCTTGGCGAACTCCAGAAGCCCATCTGGCTTGATGCAGTTGGAACTGGTAGGGGTGAGATGGATTAGACACCCAGGAAGCAACTAATCTCTGGTCTGTGCTCCTGAAGCTCTATCCCTTGTTCCTAACCTCCTCCCTCCAGTCCCCAATGTGTACCTGATGTCCAGCTGACATAGAGAGGAGGACGAATCCTCTGAGAAAACATCTGCCAGGGCCAGCAGGCCAGCATTCCCTGGGGAGAAGGGGGGAAATGCTGGTAACCACCCAAGAATAGGGAATAAGGGTATCTCAGCCTATTTCTGGCGGGGAGAAGCCAGCCTTCTGAAGTCCCAGCACATAACTATATTCTAACACCCTCTCCCCACCAATGTTCCTAGTGGAGAGGTCAACGCCTTTGCCCACTGAGTTTCTAGGTCAAAAAACTGGCTCTTTCCTCCTCCCCTCCCCCTCTCCTTCTCCATTCCCAGGGCCTTGCCCCCACCCAGGCGGTTCCCTGGCAGCCGGAGGCCCTTCAATGTGGAGTTGCCCTTCATAGCAGCAACCATCTCAGGCAGAAATTGGGCCGGGCGCTTCTCAAACAGACGGCAGAAGGAGAAGGTAATCTCTGTTAAGAGAAATTAGAATAAATTCGGATGTGTGTTAGGACTGGTGCTGCCCCTCCTGTCCCAGCTGGCCTTAGCAAGGGATGTGAACATTTTATAGAGGCCCAAAAAGAAATGAATTTGCCCAAGACCCCAAGGAAGGCTAGAACTAAATCAGGATTAAAACAGAGACTAAGCCTAGATGTTCATTGTAGGGAGGTTCTCTGCATGGACAGTTTTCCATTCACTTTCTTTTCCTCATCCATTGACTGCCCTCTTTGCAGGGCTAGGGATTAGAGAGAAGTCTAAGAGGGGAGCTTGACAGCACATTTATCCCTCTCCACTATCATCATTTCTGTCAGCCACTGAAAGGTAAGAAAAATTTGGGGGTGAGATGCTCTAAAAGCAATTTCCCATGTGAAGTATAGGAGGAATTGAGTTTTGGATCTTTTAGAAAGAAGGTCATTCAGGCTCTATAACCATTTTATAGTTGACATAAGACCACACACACACACACACACACAAAATTGGCTCACTCAGACAGTGGCAGAGCCACAATAAGAACTCAGTAATGCCCCAGGGTCTAGATGAAAAACTTACCTTGAAGAGTCAGATTCTGTAGCAAAAAGAGCACCTCACTCTGACAGTCAGCCAGATTCATGTCATGGAAACTCAGCCTCTTCAGGGCTAGGTTGTATTCTGGATGGGAGCAGAGGCCATGGGCCTTATTAGCTTTTCTAAAGAACAGTGCAAGGTCCCCTCCTACCCTCTTCCCTTTACCAGTCTAGCTGGGTCTTACCTTTGAGTGTCTGCAACACAAGCCCAAAATCCTGGGGAGAGGCAAAGGTAGCGCTATCCAGGGACAGCTGCTGCAGAGAACCTGAGGCCTTCAGTACAGAGCAGAGCAGTGGGGCTGGCTGGGCTCCCCGTGGAAATCCCATCTCCAGCTGTTCCAGGCAATTTTCTGGGTGAAGTAAGGAAAGTAGATTACAGCTGGTCATCTCTACTTCACCCCCATAGCAGGCCCTATTCTATTATTAAGGGATTCACTAAAAAAGTCATGTCTACTTGTCCTTGAGTGCCTGTACTAGATGCTAGGCACTGTGTGTGCTAAGTTCTGGGAATAGAACATTAAATATGAAATTGAGTCCTTTATGGGGCTTTTAGTCCAGGAAGATTAGACTACTCAGACAAGCAAATATAATAAAATATGCAGAGTGGTGGGATAGAAGATAGGAATTCAGGGAACATACAACAGGGGGACCTAATCTAGTCTAACAGTTCTGGTTTTGGTTCAGACCCATTTTCTGGAGGCTGATCTGCCATGGTCACTCCTTACTGGGCTTGTGGTCTGGGCCCTGTCCAGTCCATGGTTACCTTTAAGAATAGCAGGATAAAGGGAACAGATTCCAGATAAGCCGGGAATGAATGGTGGTAGGACTGAATTAGATCTTTCTGCCTTCCCCACACAAATGTACCTGCACATTTGTGTGGAGACTCACATATGTGTGCGCACGCATGCGCGCGCGCACACACACACACACACACACACACACACACACACACACACACTGCTTCACCTGGTATCTCTTCATCCCCAATTATGTGGCTAGGGGGCCCTGCATTCCCTGGCACAGCAGGGTTGTCCCTTTGGCTGGGGTGGTCGACACGAATAGAGAGGACCCGTAGCAGGGGCAGGGCTCGCACAATGGCACGTGTCAGCTCCAGGATGGGCAGTGGTGAGAACAGATCACTGAGATGCAGGGCGCGGAGGCGGCATCCGGCCTGGCCTGACAGGGCCCGCAGGCTGTCCAGTAGGCGGAAGATGTTAGAGCCCAGGCCTATGGCAGGAAAGAGTCATGTGGGAGTGTCAGCAAGGGTAACATTCAGAGACAACTCCAAATAATTATTGATAATTATCAACTCCAGAGCATTGAATCAGATATTTTAAAATCATTTGTCTCAACTACTCATCCATTGTCTTGCTTTTTTCCTCAGGTAACCAGCAAACTGATGTCTACTGTACTGGGTTATGCATTCAAGCACCAGTCAGGGCAGAGTCACAAAACAATTTAGAATGTGGTGGGGCAGCATGTAGCTGCCAGCTGTATGATAGACCCAGACAGCAGCAGAGGTCTCTACTTTTCCTGTAGGTCATGGGGAACCTCTGAAAACGAAGGACAATGATCCAGTAGGGACTACTTTAAAAGATAGGGTGGGAATGGGGCAAAAAAGAATAACCACATCCCACAGAGGGGAGCAAGATCCAGAAGGTTAGAAAAGTTGCTTAATGCCACAAAGCAAATAACTCCTTGGAACCTGCTCCCTTATCTCTGTTTGGACTGAGCAGGTCCCAATTGATTCATTCAACTAAACCTTACCCAGCACTTGGTAAATATATTTTGTTTGTTTGTTTGTTT
This sequence comes from Tadarida brasiliensis, assembly GCA_030848825.1. Lineage (NCBI taxonomy): Eukaryota > Metazoa > Chordata > Mammalia > Chiroptera > Molossidae > Tadarida > Tadarida brasiliensis. Next base: position 34,292,974 of record CM061264.1, read on the forward strand.
TTGCTAGACAGTAGTGAGCAACAGATCTTGTTCCTACCTATGTAGCCTGATAACAAAAACACATGATGGGAACTGGGTAAGGAGAATACTGTGAAAGTCCAAAAGACGGGTACTTAAGACCCAGTTCAGCTTACATCAATAAAGGCTTTAGCTGATCAAGTCCTAAAGGAGATAGGCTAAATGAAGGGAGAAGAATGATTGTGGCAGAGAGAACCTGGCACATATAAGGCCTGAAGGAGAAAAAGTGGCAGGTTCTAAGAACTGAAAAATCAAAATGGCTGGTGTTTAAAGTATGGGGTAAAATGTTAAAGATATGACTATAGAGGTAAGCAGGGGTGAGAACATGAATGACCCTGTAAGTAAAATTAAGATGTGTGGTGACAGGAAACCAAATAAACAAATGACAGATTGACATTTTTGAGAAAAAATACTTAGGCTTCAGTGTAGACAATGGATTGTATGGTGAATATGGACTCAGGAGGAACAGCTGAAGTGATGAATCCAGGTGAGAAGCAATAGTAGCCTGAATTAAGGATGTGGAGAGAGGAATAAATGGATTTGAGAGAGATTGTAAAGATAGGACTTGGTAACAAAATTAATTTGGAGTAAGAAATAATGCAGGTTTCTTTTTGGGCAACTGACTCACCTGTGGTGTCATTAAGAAGAAGCATCATATAGAAGGAAGAAGATATATTCAGGTTGGGGAGCTTTTGGTTTATGAAGTGATATCTAGTAATCAGTTGGGTAAATAGTCTGGAGTTTAGGAGAAATATCTGGGCTAATGTCAGAATGGGGCAGGGTCTTCAGCATAGTTGGCCTTTGAAACCAAGGGAATGGATGGAATTGTCCAGGAAGTGTGTAAAGTGGGAGAGCTCTGAGGAACTCTGAACATTAATAAGAGAGAAGTAATGTCCACTGAGAAGAAAAAAAAAGGTTTTGAAGAAGTGGCATTGAGAGTATTTCATGAGGAAGATTGTTTAATAGCAAATGCTGCCAGGAACTAATGTGAGGACTGAAAGTATATATTGAACTTAGCAACAAGGAAGACCTTGGTGACTTAGATCTTCAATGAGGTAGTGGGTATGTAAGCAAGACTGGAGTGAGCTGTGAGAGAAAACAGGTACTCTTTAAAGTCTGTGATGGGCAGGACGAAATAGGACAGTAATTAATATGATAGAAAGATGCTGGTGGTAGATTATGGTGGATACCCAACTGAACGTTTATATGTTGGTGGGGGAGAGACAGTGGAGAGAAGGGAGGCAACATTAAGTAGTGGTTTAAAAGCATGGACTCAGGAGCCAGGTTGTGTGGGTTTGAATCCTGGCTTGACAATTTACTACCTAGGTATCCTGGGCAAGTCACTTGACCTCATAGGGTTATAAGGATTCAATTAGTTAACATAATGAGAATACTTAAAATATGCCTGACACATCCTAAGTGGTATATAAGAGCTCTTAATACTAAGGCATTTTAAGAAATAAGCTTTCCTAAGAAGGTGAGATGGTATAGGTCCAGAGCACAGATAGAAGAGTTAGCCTTAGATGGGATGGTAATCTCTTCCATTGTGGTGAAGGAAGAAGGGATGAAAGCCAATGTAGGAAAGTTTATAGGCTGGTTAATAAATTGAAGGAATTTATGTGTGATGGCTTCTATTTTCTCTGTGAAGTAGGAGGTGAGGCCATCCGCTGAAAAAGGAAGAGGGGTAAGGGTTTGGAAGTGGTAGAGTAAGAATGGGAGCTGATGTTACAAACACAGGATTTGTCTAAGATTGATAGCTAGGAATGTATAGTAGCACCAATCTGCATAGTGGTGTGATTTTCTCTAGCAGTGCTCTGCAGCCTAGGCAGATTGCTGCATTTAGCCAGAGTTGAAGTTTGGTTAGCTAGGTAGGAAAGAACTGCTTTGCAGGTTGCTGGTCTGATAAAATGTTCCACACTTCCTTGTCTGTACAGCTGCTTTTATATGCCTGGTGGGATCCAGCCTCAGCCCTGGCTGGGCTTGCATACACTGTACTTGCACTGGCCCTTGGATTGCCTACCATATCTAAAATGTACTCATTTTTCAGGTTCCCATTGCCCCTCAGGAACCCTTGCAAGCCTGCAGACCTCATGTTCCTCTTCCCTAGCACCAACAGCCTGCCACAACATGTGTGCCATCTGCCTCCGTGTGAGGCAGGCAGGGGCACATCTCCAGCTTCCTGATCATATCCCCTGTACCCCTTCACCAGATTGGGTATACATATGGTGCTGCTGGGAGACTCAATCCCTGCCCCTCTAGGGCACTCACCATTATAGGATAGTGTGAGGCTCTCCAGAGACACCCAGGAGCTCAGCAGGTGGCACAGTGTCAGAGCCGCTTCTGTGGAGAGTGGAACTGTGAATAGCTCCAAGGTGGAAATGCTGCGAAATCGTTGGGAGGCCTCCAGTGCTGGAAGCCCCAGGCAGCTGGGATCTGACCCATCCAAAGCTCCACAAGCCACTTCCCCAATCTCCATCTCTTCCCCATCCTCCTTTTCACCAGCCACAATGAAAACAAAGTCATACAGGTCTTCAGACTCTGCACCTGACCCCTGACGAGTGCGAGCACCCTTCTTCCCTGTGGCTCGCTTAAAACGCTTTAGGGGCTTAGGCTGTGGGGCTGAGCTAGCTGGAGCCCTTTTGGATGCAGATGTGGAAGAAGAGGGAGAGGCAGAGGAGGTGGCGGCTGGAGCAGAGGGCAGCCGCTTGGTGCCAGGAGCCTCATGGGAGGTGGCTGGAGGGTGCAGCTCCCTCTTAGGTTCTATCCCGCCTGCTCTCAGGCTCTCCTGTGTGCTCCGGCGTGTTACCCGAGTGGCAGGTGCAGCTCTGGCCGTCTGCTTTGCTTCGCCCTTCCGACGGGAAGCCATCAGGGCTGCAGCACATCGCTCAGCAGCATCCCTGCGAGGCCTGCGTGAGCCCAGCAGGAGGGACCCTTCATCTCGGGATGGGGCCCGGCCTCGGGAGGCTTCTCCACAGAGGCGACAGGGAGGACCGCCAGGGCCTGGCTGCCAGAAACCAGCACTCATGGTGAGGATAAGGATGAAAAGGGCTGACTCAGGCACAGGCCAGGAATATAGCGACACCTGGCTGACAGCCCCATGGTGAATAAGCTGATGCAACAGCTGCCGAAGTGACTGCTGAGCAGCCACATCAGAGAATAGCAGGTGGCGGAACTTGAGGGTGTGCAGGGAACTGGCCAGGGTCTCCAGAACCCTGCGGTTGGGCTCAGCCACTAGCTCGGTTGCACCCTGCAGCATGTTGCAGATAGTGAGCTGCCGGACATGGCGGGAGCTATGCAGAAGAGGTGAGAAGCGCTGGTCACAAAGACGCCTGTCAGAAGACACATCAATGGTTCCACGTAGAACATGGGAAAAAAAGGCCTCCATAAACTTGGCTCGCCAACACGTCACGCTCTGAAAGCAGAGAACATGCCAGACAGCTGTGATACTAAGAGTGCTACCCATGGAACCATCATACCAGTTTCCTCCCAATAGCTGTTGAGCCAGGCAACATTCTAAATAATTTATACAAATTCATTTAATCCTCACATCTTTGGGGGCATGTATTACTATAAGCCTCGTTTTACAGGTAAGAAAACCAAGGCACAAAGGTTATTGCCTGTACTTATAGGTAAGTGGCAGAATCAAAATTTGAGCCCAGGCCCTGGCTGGTTTGGCTCAGCAGTTAAGAGTGTTGGCCCTGCACACAGGAGGGTCGTAGGTTCAATTCCCAGTCAAGAACATGTACCTGGGTCACAGGTTTGACCTGGGGCTCTGTCAGAGCTGTGCGGGAGGCAACCAATTGATATTTCCCTCCCTCCCTCCCTTCCACTCTAAACAATGGAAGAATATCCTCGGATGAGGGTTAACCACACACACAAAAAATGATTTTAGCCCAGGAAGTTGGTTCCAGAGACTAGTTTGCTGAAGTGCTTCTCAAGTGAAAGTCACTCAATGCTATAAATTCTTCCATGTTTGTTTCTAGAACATAATTCCAACTTTCTAGTCTTAAATTACCCACCTTTGTTCAGAAAACTTGTCACCTCACACCTGATTCATTAGCTTCCTGACTATTCACCTTTTCCCTTTTTCTTCTTTCCAAATTTGCACAAAGCCACTGGATTTATCTTTGTAAAATACCCTGATTACATTGTTTTATTTTGTACATTATTCTGCCTTAAATTCTACCCCCCTCCCCAATGTCTTCCCACTACCTAGGGTTAATTTGAAGCTCCTCACCTTGGCAGGGAAAGCCCTCCACAATATAACCTTTGCCTGCCTCAGAAGCTTTATTTCCCACACATCTTAATCCATGAATAGTTTGCTCTGGCCATACTGATCACCTCACTGATCCAAACCTGCCTTCTATGTCCTTTCCTATATCTGCCAGAAATGCTTTCCATTGCCCAACTAAATAGACTTCCTGAAGGGACCTACTAACATTTCACTCGCTGAGGCCATTAGTGTTTCTCTGTATGACACACACACACACACACACACACACTTCTCTTGTTGGGACTACTCAGGTCTTAGACTTTGGTAGACATGCCTCATTCATGGTGTTGAATCTCTGCCTATGCATGGCTGATCCCAAACAATCAGATTAGAAATTCCTGGAGAGCAGGGACCAAATCTTAGATTTTTTTTCTCCAAGGCAATAGTTATTTGCTTTGATGGATATGAGACTTCATTAGACTTCTGATACATTTAGAAGAACTTGAGTGCAAGTGATTTTGAACCTTTGGTGCACATCAGAATCTACTGTGGGATTTCCCCACCCAAAATTCATACACCAGGTACCCAGACTTGGAGATTCTATTATGTTACATCTGAGGTAAGGTCTATGCATTTTTTTTTTTAAACCTCCCAAAGTGATTCTGATATCAGAAGTTAGGAATTACTGCTACCTACCCCAAAAGGACACTTGAGACAAAGACTTCCTTAAGTCGCCATTCTCTCCTAAGGTGCACAGAAAGTCTGACTTTGATACAAGTGCCAGCTCTGCTACTATACTCGACCTTTCTGAACCTCTCTTCATCTGTAAAACCTGCTTCACAGGTTTGTTGTGAAGATCAAATGAGGCAGTGAAAATTAAAGTATTTTGTAAACTGAATTACAAAATGTTACTTATGCTGTTGCTGATAATTAGCCAAGATGGGGCAATGTGAAATGGACTTGATGGAGGCAGAGCCCATTAAGCAGAGTACTTAGCCTGAAGCAAAGGTAGTGGGGGCCTGAGGGTTTCCCAAGACTAAAAATATGACTCCGTTGGTACTTACCCTGCCTCCATGCATTTCCTCATACCAGAGTGACCCTCAATCTATATCTGAGGTTCTTGGCAGGAGCTGGGCCCCTATTATTCTCAGGCAAAATTGTCATTCCCTTTGCCTCCACTATTCCCCAAGACTGCCTGCTTTAGTAACAATTAGGAATGACTTCTTCATGCTTGAGGTAACTGCGTGGCAACAAGAGAAGGACTTCTCTCACCAGCACCAGTGTGGGGGGCTTTAGGGGAGCAGGAAAAAAGTGCCTGGCAACCAAATCTCTACTCAGCTTTGAAAAGAAGCAGAGGGGTTATCCCTGAATCTAAATCCTACCCCCCTCTAACATTTTTCCTACACATTTGCTGGCCCATGCTCACACCCTTGAAAAACACTGGTAGGTAACCTTAGTAAGGCTTCAACTTCACAAATGAGATAGATGGTTACTGTAGATCTTGGCCTAAAATATGGACAAAGGCATGAACCAAGATATGGCTGTTTCTGATCATGAGGCATGTGGAATACGTTGTTTAGGTAACTAAACACTGGGCTTTTCAGACATTTCATTGGTTGATGAAGACAATAGAGAGTATCTGAAATTGGAACACCCCACCCATGATAACTGCAGTGAGAGCAGCATAGTGGTTAGGAGCATGCACTCCGGAGTCAGAGTGCCTCAACTTGAATCCTGGGTCTGCCATTCACAAACTAACTTCAGGCAAATCACTTCACCTCTTTTTGCTTCAGTTTCATCTGTAAAGTGAGGAAGAACAACTATACCTACTACATCATAGACTTGTGAAGATTAAATGAGTAATCAAGTTAGTTATGACAACTATCTTGGCTTTTTTTTCTCATGAATTAATGCATGAGCAGATAGCCATTCACTGCAATTTATTCCATCACTACTTTTTAGAATTTATGCTAAAACTTCAAAGCTGAAAAATACCTGAGAGATCTAGTCCAAGCCACTCATTTTGTGGACTTGTATACTATAACTCAGACAATGCAAAATAATTTACTTCCTTTTTAGTGACAGGGGAAATGAGGCACCACCAAAGAGGTGAAATGACATTGGCCTCTGACACAATCCTTGGCCTATCCACAATGGGCTGGCAGCTCAAGCATTGGTGGGGGAGGAAGAAGTGTGTGTGTACACGCTAGGGAGGGTGAAATATTTTCTTACACTAAACTGTTACAGCCAGCAAATGTTTATAAACTGTCCCTTGTTGCTTTTCTGATCATAGAAATATTGTTTGTGGAATTATAAAAAAGCAAATAAAAAATCGTGTAAACCAACACTTTGGAGTGTGTATATGTATATGTGAATAGCTTTAGATACTTGTTTTTATAACACTGAGACAATTCAGAAGTTTCAATGGCTGTTTTTTTTTTTTTTTTTAAACAGTACCATGTCATTAAACACTTTTATCACCATGTATTTAAGTATTTTTAGAATATGACTTTATTAATATTTTGAAAATATGGATGTACTATATTTAATAACTTGTTTTATTGAGTATTTAAATTGTTTCTAGCTTTTTTATATTAAACTTTGCTATAATGAACATCTGGAAATAAATTTTCATGAGTATCTCGATTTTTACATACTATAAATTCTATTAGAATTTATAGTCAAAGAATTGGACTATTTTAAAGACTCTTGACAATTATCACCAGAATGCCCACCAAGAAAGTTGTAACATTTCTGTTCCCACCAATAACATATTAAAATGCAAATTTTACCCACCCCTGGAATTACCTTTTAAAACAAAACCAAATCAAAACAAGACTTTACAAGGAGTACAATTTTACTTTCCCATTTTTTATTATTGAGATTGAACATTTTTCACTTTATTGGAGGTTTTTATATATTTTGTGACTTGTCCAAATCTTGACTCATTTTATTCCACTGGGCCTTTATTTTATTCTCTGTATCCCTTTGTTTTGCAAATGTTGTTGCAACCATTCTTTCCCAGTTTATGTACCTTTTAAACTGTATTCATAGTGTTGGCATTTTATGTGGTCAAATATGTCCATATTTTCTTATTTGGTCCTGCCCATTTAATAATTAGCACTCTCCGTTCTGAGATTAGATAACCAATAACCTTTATTTTTTTTTTAGTTGTTTTGTGTTTTTACTTTTTACAATTTAATCTTTAATCTGTATAGAAATTATTTTAGTATATTATAAAGTGAGACGCTAACTTTATTTTCTCCAAATGGTTAACCAATTACTAGAGAACCATTTATTGAATAATCCTTCATTTCCACACTGCTTTGTCTCCAGAGTATCTATAGTATTCTACAGATCTCTTAATATACACACACTAAAACTACAGTTAGAAATTTTGCTTTATAAGCAGTCAGGGGCAATGTTTAATTTGTTCACCATTGTATCCCTAGCACCTAGTGTAGTGCCTGGAACTGAGCAGGCATTCAGTGTTTTTGAATCATGAAGTGAAAGTTACTGTCATGAAAAAGTGAGAAGCAGAAGAAGGTACCCGCTGGAATGAATGAACATGCTCCAAGTCAGGACCTCTGTCTAGGTGACTGTTAGGTCACCAAACCTGTGGTTTCCTAAATTTCTGAAATGCTCTGAGACAAGAAAACAAGATAACAAACAGACATTCTTTTTCAGGAAGCTTAAGCTAATGTTGGGGAAAAAAAGCTTTCCCCAAGAGAAAGAAATTACAACTTCCATCACTGGCTAGTCAAACATACTGTTTGGGAAACATTGAGACAAAGTGAATCTTATGTTTCTTGAAAGGTTGCAGGAAGCTGTTACTTTTTTCTAATATTCTTGCATTCAATTCTCTTCCTAATAAGGTCTAACACCTGTACATAGTGACTAAGGATTTTGTTGGGCCTTAGTGTCATCACACTGAACTCCAGGGATTGTGTCCAGATCTGGAAGTGAAAAAGCTGATACAGAGCTGAATGTTACTGAACCCAGTGCATACCAGAAATGGAATCTCCAATTCCTAATAAGATCTTGTTTTCTTGTCATTTGGCCTCATTCAACATATAAATCCCAGTTCAAATACTCCTTCCTAGAAAAGATTTTCTTGCTCCCTTTTCCCTCGGCCTCTTTGGTACTCTGCATCACACCTCTTACCCTACCATACATGATGTGTTTGTTCACAGATTTCCCCACTAAACTGACAATTCCTCAAGATTAAGAATTGTGTCTGTACTTTCAATATCAGCATAAGACCTGGTATGTGGTAAGTTTTAGTAAATGTTTATTGAACTGTCACCTAATTACGGAGCAGCAAAAGAAGTTCTGTTTAAATTAGAGCTCCAGTGAGTTATATCTGAACCAGTGAATAATTGAATCTCAGGGTTAAAAGGAGCCCTAAAACTCATCTTGTTCAACCTCTCTTACCATGCTGAAATTTCCTCATGCTGAATTTCCTCTGAATTACCCTTGTCTCAAGTAGTTATCCAGGATCTGCTTGAACACTTAGAGATGGGAAGCTTATTAACTCTGGAATTAGCTTGTTTCATCACCAGTAAGCTTAGAGTTTAAAAGTTCTGCGTTCAGTTTAGCAAAAATTTATCCTCCTTTAGCTTCCACACAGAACAAGTCTATTAATCCCTCTTTCATGAGACAACCATTGAAATATTTCAGAATAGTTCATGTTCCCCAAGTCTTCTCTTTTTTCAGGAAAAACATCTCCAGTCTTCCAAATGTGACTCACATGATGTGGCTTTGACTTCTTTCTCCATACTCCAGGAGTAGCCTGACCACTGCAGAGCCAGGCAGGTCTATCATTCCCCTTGTCCTTCGGCCTATATTATACTTACATTAGTTCACACAGCTCAGGGTACAGTCTTTGTATGTGTGGCTTTAGCACATTGTTGACTAAACCCCTTAATTTTTTTTATACAAGCTGCTGCTAAGCCAGACCCCTCCACCCGCTACCCTGAGGTCATACAATTGAAATTCTTTAGACTCAAGTAAAGAGTTGCATTATCCTGTTAAATTTCATCTTGTTAATTTTGACCATTGCTCCAGCCCTGTCATGATCCCTATGAATCTGGGTTCTGCCATCATTGTGATTACTACCTTTCCCTGTTTTGTGTCACCTGCAAACATGGTGAGCAAGCAAGTCAGTGACAAATGCCAAATGGTCAAGTATCTTATGATAAGACATCAGAGCCCTCCTCCCATATTCACTCCATCCTTGCCCCTGCACTTTAGCCATACCCAACTTATGTTTTTGTGCTACTCCTGCTTTCACTGTGCAAAGTCAGGCCAGAATTCTACCTGGTGCCTTAACTTACTTCCAGACTGGAAGGCCTTGTCTTCATCAGCTCATCCCATAGTCGGCGCCAGATGGCCTGAGTGGAGAGGCCTGTAGACAGAAATATCACATTTACTTGGCTGCTCCTTGGACACCATGAGTGAAGTACATCAGCCTTTTAATATTGTCCTCTGAGTTCACAAAAGCAATGTGGCAAAGCAGTAAAGAACACTGGCTCTAAAGACAGACTGCCTGGGTTTAAATATCAGCAAACCACACTCTAGCTGTGTAACCTTGGGCAAGATACTTAATTTTTCTGTACCTCAGTTTCCTTATCTGTAAAATGTAGTTAATAATAGCTATTTCATAGAATTGTTGAAAGGATTAAATAAGTTTCTTCAGGTGTTTATGATAGTGCTTGGCACATCAGGGTTAATTAGATAAATGTTAGTTCTTAACAGATGTGTCCAATGGGGGACTTGAGGGGCAACTTGATAAAACAGAAAAACGAAGATTCAGAAGATTTGGGTTCTAGTCTGGCTTTGCTATTAATTATGGTGTGACTGTGGTCTCACTTTTATTAGTATACTAGGAATCATATACTTGTTTTGTGTTTTACAGGACACTGAAGAGTCAGATAAGAAAGTAGGTGTGAGAGTACATTTTGAAAAACATGAAGTTCTATGTAGGTATCAGGTGTGATATTTACCTGAAGAACATTATGGTGCCTTGCTTACAATCACTGACTGAGAAAAAGAGAGAAAGGCACTCACCTTTCTTGAGGGCAGTTTCCTCAATCCTCTCCAAGTAATATATATTGAGCAGAGGTAAGATGCTTTGAAGTATTGGGCCTGGGAGGGCTACAAAAACCAAAACACAGAATTTACTTTTTTTTTCTTCCAGGGTTCTAAGCATTATTTATCCTACTGGGAAAGAATAAAATAAAAGAGCAGACTTCTCTTTTGACAAATGGAACCTATAGAAGCTAACCTAAGTCTAATTCAAACTCTAGTTCACTTATCTTTAGCCACTTTGTTGGCAGCTGGAATTTCAGGGCCATACACATCTACAAGGTGAGGTAATCCCACAGAGCAAGCTGATATGCTCTTTTAGGAGCTGGTCAGTTCACTTTTACACAAGCATAATGAACCATTCTGCATTTAAAAAGTCCTATTGAGCCCTGGCTGGTTTGGCTCAGCAGTTAGAGTATTGGCCTGCAGTCCAGAGAGACCCAGGTTCGGTTCCCACTAGGGGCATGTATCTCGGTTGCGGTTTGTCCCTGGCCCTGGTTGGTCGTGCGGGAGGCAGCCACTCGATGTGTCCCTTTCACGTCGATGTTTCTCTCTCTCTCTCTCTCTCTCTCTCTCTTCCTCTCTCCCTCCCACTCTATCTGAACAAAAAATGGAGGGGAGTCCTCAAGTGAGGATTGAAAAAAAAAAAAAAAAAGTCCTATTGAATATGTGTGATTTTAAAAGTCCTTCATAATCTGGGTCCTACTAACTTCTCCAGTTCCCTGCTTTGCCTCCTACTCTTCAGCCACACTAAACTACCTTTTTTCATTTATCTAACATATTATACTGCTTTCTGCCTCTGTGCATGAGATTCATTTTGTTATGCTGTTCTCTCCATCAGGAATATCTTTGTCACTTTCTGAATAACAACTATTCATCTTTCAAGTATCACATGCCCTTTATGAAGCCTTTCCTGAATTCCCTTCCCTCTCTTCCAGGTTACTTCCATCCTTTGGGTACCCACTATACCCAGAACTAGTACTTTCCTACGAAGAATAGAAATAATTAGGCTCTGTACTCAAAATTCAATATATCTTTTTTTTTTTTTTTTAATCCTCACCCGAGGACATTTTTTTCATTTTTTGTTCAGATAGAGTGGGAGGGAGAGAGAGGAAGAGAGAGAGAGAGAGAAACATCGACGTGAAAGGGACACATTGAGTGGCCACCACCCGCACAACCAACCAGGGCCGGGGACAAACTGCAACCGAGGTACATGCCCCCAGCGGGAACCGAACCCGGGTCTCTCTGGACCGCAGTCCGACGCTCTAACCGCTGAGCCAAACTGGCCAGGGCAAAATTCAATATATCTTAAAAACAAAACCCGCTTGCTGACTTCCCTAGATCTGAAAGGCATTACAGTATTGTGGCTAAATGGCTTCATCTCTAGAATTGCACAAAACTGGGTAAAATCCTGATTGTACCACTTAATTAATTGTGAATCCTTGGGCAAATTAACGTTTCTAAGCCTAAATTTCCTCAATTTTAAAATGGAGTTAATAATAACTACCTCAAAGCATCGTTGTGAAAATTAAAGGAGATAAAGCTTGTAATCTTTTTAGGACCATGCTTGGCCATAATAAGCTCACTAAATGTTGGCAATTACTATTTTTATCCTATCAAGAGTATCTCTGTCCAGCCAAGAATAAGTTTAAGTTCTTGGAAGAAAATCTTTAAAAACTTCCATTCTAGGATCTCCTTTTATATTTATTTGTGGAATGACTGAATCTTGCTATTCAAAAGTCTAGTACAATTCTTTGCACATAGTAGGTACTCAATGTACTTGCTGAATGAAAGCACTAATTCCCTATGCTATTATACTGATATAGGCTCTCTACTGCATTTAAGATAAAGTCCAACTCCATATATCGGCATATATTTTACTTATGTTTCCTCACTGTATCCTTTCCTGCTACCTCTACTCACTTTCTCCTCCTCTCCCTACACAAAGCAAAATCAGTCCACTACTTCCAGGAAGCCTCTCCTGGCTGTTAGCCCACATTGAGATCTTCCTCCAAAATAGCACTGCTTAGCAAGCCTCTTACTTGGCTCTTCTAAGAGACCTAACTTGATTCAGCTTTTCCTGTGACCGTGTACCTGGGTTAGGCCCATGAGAGCTCTTCCTCCTCTGTCCCTCCAATCTACTCCCCTCTGTTTAGCCATCCTCTCTCATAGTCACAGAGATTCTCATACCCTATTATCCACAAACTTCTCTCTTCCTTTCTCCATTCTTCCTAAGCCAGGCTCTTCCTTGCTTCTCTTCAGCCTACACCTTTTAATGCTTCCTCTTCCTAACTTGGGGCCTCCAGACCCAGTCCTCTTTCCTCCTTGCCAGATTTAGCATCCTAGAAGCTCCAGGCTGACAGAACTGATCCTGTCTGCCTTCTTCCACATTCCCCAGGGCTTTTCTGAGCCCCCTGCCCAACTCCACAGACTTTTCTCCAATTCCTCATGGGTCAGCCTGACCCTTCTCTTCTCAGCTGTTGGCACAGAGGCTCCACAATCCCCTCCCCCACCAGGCCTGAGGTATTCTAAGTCTTCCCCAGTACATAAAGACACTGGCCTCTTCAGGATCAGTGCCCCATCCTCACCACACCAAAGGCCTCCTTAACCACTCTCCACAACCTTGGGGCTTATTCCCCCCTTTTCCTCTCCCCCAAACTCCTGGGCCTTTTCTCCATATCCCTCCTCATGGTACAACACAGACCCCATTCCAGGACTTCAAGCCCTCACTCTTGACCTTACCAGGGCCTTCCTTCTGGCAAAAACACTACCACTACTCCTGAGGCCTTCTCTAGAACACTACCCCCACCCCCACCCCCCAAGGCCTAGGGCCTCCTGTCTCACCACCCCTCCCCCTTCCCTAGGCCCTGGGCCTGTGATGTCCTCACCCAACCTCAGCCCTGGCCTCTGGACCCCACCCCCTCACACCACCAGTTTGTCAGGCCCAAGGCCTCCCTTGTCCCCTGTGTAGGCAGGCCTATCCTCCAGAGACCCTCACTTTCCTCTCTTTCACTCTATTAGTCCTCACGATGCCGACCCGAGTTTTACTTATCAGCGGCCAGGCTGCGATTGGGGGTACCCACCCCACAGTCAGGCCTCCTCATGCCCATCGGGCTGCAGGCCTCCTCTCCTCCGTTACCCGGCCCACCCCGACCTGCCGTGCTCTCCAGCCCACCAGCTAGGCTGTTCGTTTCTCCCTCCCCGGCTCCTCATCCCAGCGCCCCAGGCCGCCCGCCACCCAAGCCGGGCCCATGGGTCCCCGCCGCCCTCAGGCCTGGGGCCTCCTTTCACTCCCACTCAGATCAGGGCCTCCTAGCAGCGATGCGCCCCCTCCCAGCCCGGGATCCCCGAGCAGTGGCCCCGCCAGGGGCCTCCTTGGCCCTTCCCGCCTGTCCGTCATTCGAGCCTTCCTGGATCGCTGACCCGCTCCGGGCCTCCCTTCGCCCGCTCTCGGGCCCTTGCCGTTCAGGCCAATCCCAGTGGCCCCGGCAGCTCCCTGCCATGCCCGTCAGTCCGTCGCTCATCAGCTTGGCACCCGAGGCCCCGGTCTTCAGTTTGCTCCCTTCAGCCCCGGGCCATCAGACAGGCCTCAGCACCCCAAGCCTTTCGGCCTCTCCCCCAGCCCCGTCCCTCACTCCCCAATCCAATGGGCGACCCTCTCCCATTGGCTTGGCCTCCGGGGTCTCGGCACCCATGGGTGTCAGGCAGATACCGGAGGCCCCGCGCCGTCAACCAGGTTGGGTGGCCCCAGGCCTGGCCTCCTTGCCTTAGGCCGGGCCTCCCAACCTCGGCCCCCGCCCCCAAACAGGAGAGCCATCCCTACCCGTCGGCTCGACATCCAAGCCTCCCCAGCCCGGTCCAGCCCGAGTGTCAGTTCGGTCGATGCCCACGACCCGGTCCGTCAGTCCAGCCTCTGAAGTCCGAGCCTTGCCGGCTTCGCCCTGGCCTGGGCCTCCTGGCCTCGCCCCCCGCGCCCCCCAGCCAGGCCGCTGTGCGGGTCCACCTGCCGGCTTCGTCCCCGACTTTACTCTGTCCAGCCTGGTCAGTCACAGAATTCATGCTCCGAGCAGACGGTCTGGCTTCCAGTGCCCCGGGCTGGGCCTTGCCCCGGGCCTCCCGGCCTCGCCCCCCGCGCCCCCTGGCCGCAGGGCCGCCTCCGCTGGTTGCCAGAGGTAGCCCCTCACCCCGCGACTTACCCCACACCCCGCTCTCCAGAACCCCCATATGGGCGCTCACCGCCCGCCCGCACAGCTCGAACAGGGCGGGGGGAGCGCTGGGGCCCGAGGCCGAGCTCTTCGCTGGCGCCGCCTCCCGGGACGTGGCCTCCATGGTCGTTGCCGCCGCTACCTCACAGAACCAGCAACTCCGGGCGCGCCAGGCCTCGGGCGCCGCCATCTTGGGGAGGTGCGCGAGCCCGAGAGTGGCAGCCGCGGACCGCCATCTTGAAAAGGTCAGCAGTTAGGACGGTTTCATCAGCGATGTGGGTAAGAATGGGAACTGCACTAAAGGAACAGCGAATAAGTCTGCACACTTACAAAGTCTCTTAGAAAGTAATATTTTAAATAAATCTCTAGGTCAACATATTTGGGTCTGGCGTGACTAAGGGGATATTTCTAAATAAATCCTTCTCAGGTGCAAATAACAGCTACCCCTATCCCCTGCCTAAGGACGGTAGTACATGCCAATCCGAGCGTGTGTTCGCGACTACGACGAGTCTGCCGCACTTCCGGCTAGATTGCCGGATATCCGCTGAGTGACCCTTACAAGTCCTTCTTGATTCTGAAGTGAAATAGGTGCCGCTGTTGCTGTTTGTGTTGAATCCAGAGCCGTAGCTGGACATGGGGCTGGAGGACGAGCGAAAGATGCTGACTGGATCTGGAGATCCCAAGGAGGTAAGGCAAAGTGATCGACTCGAGGGTCAGGACCTAGCCCGCCAAAACATGTCTGGAGCCCCCTCGTCCCTGAATTCCGCAACCCCCCCCCCCCCCCGCCAGAGTTTTCAGGGTCAGGAAAACTGTTTCCCTTGACCCTTCCTTCCCCAGAATTCGTCGAGTGACCTGGGGCAAGTAGATGACTAGTCTTTCTCTGGGCCTCGACCTCCCCATTCTATGAATATGATGGTTTAACGAGAGCGAAAATGCTGTGTTGACTACTTTTGTAAAAAGAGTATATTTTCAGTCAGTCAGGTGTCCCTGATTTGGCAGGTTTGGGGAGCAAGCCAAACCCTAGCCCTGACCTCAGCTTAGGTCAGGAATCCCTGCCACATCTATGGAGGTTCTGGAGATTCGGCCTTAGACTAGTTTGTGTGAAAAAAGTGGTATTTTTTTTTTGTGGGGGGGTTGTGGGGTGGTAGCTTTCCTTGGGGACAGTGTTGGAATGTGCAGTATAATACTGTGGTGAAAGAGGGAGCTCTTTTCCAGAGTAAGAATGCCAATATAATAATTATTTGACTGCTTTCTATTTCAAGTGCTTTATATGTGCTAATTCGTTTAAGCCACACAATCGTCCTATGAGGTATTAGGTGTTAGTATTACCATTTTACAGGTGAAACAAGCGTAGAGGTTAAATATCTTGTTTAAGGACACACAGCTAATAAGTCATGGAGCCAGGAACTGCACCAAGCAGCATGGTTCCAGAGCTAAGACTTAGCCACCACGCTATACAGCGTTACAGAAGCCAGCTAGCTGTTGCTTCCAATCACATTTCCTATCTATTCTCTGTCACTTTGGGGCACCTGTTTTTGCACTTATGGGTTCAGAGTAGTTGGAAACTAGTTTATCCCTTAATTTTTCCTAGCTTTATTATTTTCAGAAAGAGGACCAGAAGGACATGGAGCCAGCCTTAGGAAGTTCAGGGAGTATACCAGAAACTTCAGTAGGGCTCACTCACCACAGAGGTAGATGAGAAAAAGAAAGTAAATAAGTAGTCAGTTTTAAAATTAAGAAAATGGAGGTCTTTTATGAAGAACCCATACTTCCTTTTTTTTCTTCTTTATTGATTTTAGAGAGAGAGAGGGAGCAGTAGAAACATCAGTGAGAGAATATCAACTGGCCGTCTCCTGCATGCCCCCCACTAGGGATTGGGCCCACAACCTGGGCATGTGCCCTGACCTGGAATTGAACCGACGACCTCTTGGTGCATGGGTCGATGCTCAACCACTGAGCCACACCAGCCGGGCGAACCTGTACTTCTTGGAGATTAAATCTTTTTAGTGTGACGTTGGTTTTTCTTATTGGCTGGAAATTTTGCATGAAGTAGTCCATAATCAGACTTATATTTGGATTTTTTCCTCACAAAACGATTAATATAGTAGTATTGCTAATAGGGAAGTGATATAACGGTCTTGCTTCTAGGATAACTAATTTCTGGTTTCTAACTAGGCAGAATGTGATTTGTTTCTTCGGACAACTTTTTTAGTATGAATTTTCTTTTAAAGAACAAGGTTAAGAAACCTTATTTAATGAAAAACTAGAATTTTACATCTTAACACCTTTATGTTTAGAATAGACCTTTGCCAATTGTGGGAATAAATAGCCTGGGTTACAATTGAACTTGCCCTACCCTTCCCAGCTTTCAAGGGCTTTGGTCCCTTCCCTGAAGGGCATGGTAGAGAATGAACCAGATTGTGTTGAAATTTTGAAAACAATGAGGGATCGCTGAGCTAGTTCTTTTATTTCCCTCTGTACCTTTTCTTTCCTTTCTCCTAAATGTGGACAGGTGCATAACTGATTAAAATACTCAGATAGACTCAGCTATGCCCCAGATTTAGGTCTATGCTGATGCTCCCACAGGGAATTTTTTTTTACACTGTTCCCCTTGGAAGAAAGGAAACTAAGCCCTGGCCGGTTTGGCTCAGCGGTTAGAGCGTCGGCCTGCGGTCCAGAGAGACCCAGGTTCGGTTCCCGCTAAGGGCAGGTACCTCGGTTGCAGTTTGTCCTCGGCCCTGGTTGGGTCGTGTGGGAGGCAGCCACTTGATGTGTCCCTTTCACGTCGATGTTTCTCTCTCTCTCTCTCTTCCTCTCTCTCCCTCCCACTCTGTCTGAACAAAAAATGAAAAAATGTCCTCAGGTGAGGATGGGAAAAAAAAGAAAGGAAACTAAGTTTGAGATTGTGCACCAGAATCAGAAATAGTTAGGAAGGGCCTGGTGTTTCTAAGCTTGTGAATGGAGACTTGTAAACATTTTATATTGATAGTTTACTTTGAGTTCTGGGAGTTTGGCAAGCCAAAAAGGAGTGGCTGTATCCATCTTTAGTTAGGCTGTGACTAAAGAAGAGTTTAGGTTTGGCCATTTTTAAATTACCAATTCAAGTTCAGAAATTAGAAAAAAATGTTAGTTTTCCTCCTAACTTGAATGTAAGGACTAAATTGAGCTATTTCTGGTAATAATAGGACTCACCAGAATTTAGAACAAAATACTTTTTAAAGTCATATAAGTTCCATATGAACATCTGTCAGCTTGAATCTATATCAGAAAATGTCTAATTAGTGTTATCTCTCAACTGGTAGTCCCTTAGGGTTGTTGTGATTAATAAAATCATTATAGATATGAAATTGCTTTATAAACTATAGTGTTGTGCATGCTTTAGGTTGTTGCTAATGAAAGAGTGAGATAATATGTCCTTGTTGAAATGTACCCAGGATTTGTTTTAACCAGGTATGGTAAGGTTACAGACATTGAGACAACTGTTTTTGAAAGAAGAGTTTATTACTTAGAGTTCCCAAAATAACTATAACTAATAGTTCTTCTTATAGTAATAAGGCCACACCACCTAGGGCCACATAGAGAAGTGCCTGGACCAGTCAGGAGCAGAAGGAGCCAGGGAAACCAGAGCCTTGGATTCTAAGGGAAGGAATAGGTGAGGCAGGATAAGCAAGCTTTAGCAAGTTTAGGATTGGATAATTTGAATCACTTCAGTGGACTCTGGGCTACAGGGCTGGTCACTAGTTGTTTGATACTTGGCCCTGGGGTGATTAGGGCAGGGGCAAAAATTGGCGTAGTGTAAGAGCGTTGGATAAAGGAAGTGGTTGTTGGTAAGGGATTTGGATTGTTGTTTTGCATATGAGAGGCGTACCCCCAGGCAAGTTGTTTGCTATCACCAGAAATTAGTCAGCCCTGGGAGGGGCAGTCTCTCTAGGATTGGCAGGGCCCCTAAAATGTCAAAGCATCATAAAATACAGAAATTTAAAACATTAATGTAATGTCTATCATCAATAATTACAAGATCACTATGATTGAGAATACATATGTCATAAAATTGCTGCTGACATTCATTTTGTTTTCCTTTTGTAGGAGGAAGAGGAAGAGGAGTTAGTGGTAAGAGCTGTCTCAGGTTTGGGACCATCACAGTAAAAGGAAGTTTGAACTTCATGAAACTCTGGGGCCATTTTAAGGAGTCTTTATATTTGACACCTTGGAGAGAATGGGAGTGAAAAAGGCCTTTTTTTTTTTTTTTAATGTTTTTATTTTTTTTAGAGGGAGGGAGGGATAGATAGAAACATCAATGTGAGAGCGATGCATTGATCGCCTGCCTCCTGCATGTTCCCTATTGGGGATCGAGCCAGCAACCTAGGCTTGTGCCCTGTCTGGGAATTGAACTCTCAGTCCATGGGACGGCACTCAATCCACTGAACCACACCAGCTGGGCAAAAAGGCCTTTAATACTTCCTTCCTGTGCACTGGAGTGTTTGGGGGTGTGGGCCTGGGAAGTTGGGTCTTTTCTGGGTTTGGGGCTTTTCCAGTGTGTCAGGGAGCAGAGTAGCATCTTGAGGGCCTGATACTCAGTCATCTGCTGTTGGTGGCTTAATAAAGAATCCTAGAAGGCACTGTTCTTGGATGGCCCTTCTCTATGTTAACATTGCTTTTCTAGCTGGGCAGCTGGGGTGCATAGGCCTTGCTGTGAGATGAGGGGAACTGAAATTCACAGACATTACATGTCCCAAAATGCTGTGTTAACAAGTAAGGCCTCCTATAGATCTACTTCAAGTTTGGCCAGGTGTCTTTTACCACCTTGTTTTTCAGATAGGACTGAGGCTTTCAGTGCATACTGGCAACCTTGGAAGGCAGAAATGTGAAACTTTTCCCTACTACTTAGCATCAGAATTGAATGGGAGACCCCATTCTGCCATTTCTGGCGGCAGTGTGGCTCTGCCAGCTGGCCTTCTGCACGGTAATTCAGAGGCAGCATCTTGGTTTGGTGGTTGTGTTAATCAAGGCATATAGTTTGTGGATTGCCTCCTAAAACCCCCATTTTATTTTATTTTTGTTTGTTTCTCCATCAGGATCCCCTAACAACAGTGAGAGAGCAGTGCGAGCAGTTGGAGAAATGTGTAAAGGCTCGGGAGCGGCTAGAGCTCTGTGATGAGCGTGTATCCTCCAGGTCAAACACAGAGGAGGATTGCACAGAGGAGCTCTTTGACTTCTTGCATGCAAGGGACCACTGTGTAAGTCAGCCTAAAGTCAGGAAGGTTGAAAGCTTGTAGTGGCCAGGGAAGACTTGGTTCTGAGCACCTTTCCATTTTAGCATTTATTGTGGCTCAATATATGTCAGGTACAGTACTGAGCACTTTATAAGAATTCCTAATTCTAATACCTTCACTGGAGGCAGGTATCATCCCCACTTTACAGATCAGAAACAAGCTCAGAGAAGAAATATGATATCCCAACTTGTACTGCTAAACTGTGGGGAAGCTTGGATTTTGTACTTTTAGGTAACAGGCTGTTCTTTAAAATAACTTATATGTTAGACTTTCTTACATATAATAGTAAGGCATTTTATTTTATTATTTAAATTTATCTTTATTGTTGAAAGTATTACAAACATCTGTCCTTTTTTCCACCATTGACACCCTCCTCCCCATTCCCACCCCTAGTAAGGTATTTTAAATTATAGAATAGACAAAGTTTGATATCGTTGCTTATGTTTAACTCTTATTTAAAAAAATTTTTTTTCCTTTATTGATTTTAGAGAGAGAGGAAGGGAGAGGGAGAAAGATAGAAACATTGATGAGAGAGAACATCGATTGGCTGCCTCCTGCATGCCCTCCACTGAGGAGCAGGCCCACAACCTGGGCATGTGTCCTGACCGGGAATCAAATGAGTGACCTCCTGTTGCATGGGTTGACGCTCAACCACTGAGCCACACCGGCTGGAATGGTTGCTTATGTTTAAATTGATTTGATGGCTAATAAGCATATGAAAAAATGTTCAACACCATTAGCTATCAGGGAAATGCAGATCAAAACGCAGTGAGATACCACTTCACATCCACTAGATTGGCTCCAATAAAAAAAATAGGTAACAAGTGTTGGCCACTGTGGAGAAATTGGAAACCTCATACACTGCTGATGGGAATGTAAATTGGTACAGCATTTGGAAAACAGTCTGGCAGTTCTTCAGAAGGTTAAACATAAGAGTTACTATATGACCCAGTAACTCTACTCTTAGGCATATACCTAAGAGAAATGATAACATATGTCTACATAAAAACTTGTATAGCCCTGGCCGGTTTGGCTTAGTAGTAGAGCGTTGGCCCGCGGACCAATGAGTCGAACCAGGACCTCTCAGTCCATGGGACAATGCTCAATCCATTGAGCCACTCCAGCTGGGCTCATTGGCTGATTCTTGTATGTGCCCTGAACAGGGATTGAACCTGCAACCTTGGCATATAGGGATGATGCTCTAAACAATTAAGCTACCTGGCTCGGGCCTTGATTTCTTTTTATTGCCAAATAATATTTCATTATATGGATATATTAGTTCATGGACATTTATGTTGTTTCCACTTTCTGGCTATTAATAATGCTTCGCCCTGGCTGGTGTGGCTCAGTTGGTTGGGCATCATCCTGTGCGTGGAAAGGTTGCTGGTTCAATGTCCAGTCAGGGCACATGCCCAGGTTTTGGGCTTGATCCCTAGTTGGGGGCGTGCAGAAGGCAGCCAATTGATGTTTCTCTCTCTCTCTCTCCCTTCTCTAACAAAAAGTTTAAAATCTTGAAAAAAAAAGGCTTCTATGAATATCTTTGTACAAGTTTTTTTTTTTTTTTTAATCCTCACCCGAGGATATTTTCGATTCCTGGTCAGGACACATGCCTGGGTTGCGGGTTTGACCCCCAGTAGGGGGTGTGCAGGAGGCAGCCATTTGATGTTTCTCTCACGTCGATGTTTCTGTTTCTCTCTCTAAAAAGTCAATAAAAACATACTAATATTTTTTTAAAAAGGAATCAGCCAATGAATGTGTACATAAGTGGAACAACAAATCAATGTTTCTCTCTTTCTCTGTCTCTAAAAAATAAAAAGAAATAAAAAGAAATCAAGCACTTTACCGAAAACTTTAAACATAGAATTACCATATTGATCTGGCAGTTCTATTTCTGAGTATATATCCAAAAGAATTGAGACTATTCAAGGACTTGAAAAGGATATTTATGCATGCATGTTCATAACATTCACAATAGCCAAAAAGGGGTGCAGCCTGAGTGTCCGTTAATAGATGTATGGATAAACAAAATGTTTTATGTGTATATATAATACACAC
Source organism: Tadarida brasiliensis (assembly GCA_030848825.1). NCBI lineage: Eukaryota > Metazoa > Chordata > Mammalia > Chiroptera > Molossidae > Tadarida > Tadarida brasiliensis. Next base: position 34,314,825 of record CM061264.1, read on the forward strand.
ACACACACAGATATTATTCAGCCTTAATAAGGAAGGAAACTGACACATGCTACAACATGGATGAAACTTGAAGGCATGCTAAGTGAAATAAATGGATCACAAAAGGATAAATGTTATTTCATTTATATGAGATACCTTAAAGTAGTCAAATTCATAGAGACAGAAAGTAGAATGGTGGTTGCCAAGGGCTGAGGGGAGGGGGAAATGGGAAATTCTTACTTAATTGGTTCAGAGTTTTAGTTTACAAAGGTGAAAAAATTCTGGAGATTAATGATTGCAGGACAGTTATGGGTGTACTCAATGCCACAGAAATGTATGGTTTAAAATGGTAAATTTTGTGTTTTTAAAATATTTTTATGAGCAAAGCACTAGGTTAAAACCTGGGAGTGAGACAGCCTGGTCTGTCTCTTCCTTCATTATGAGCCAGAGAACATTAGTAAATTGCTAAGTCTCTTGGGTGTAACTGTGTTAGGATGGCCTTCACTGAACTCCATATTTAAAGATGCTATATACCCCCGCCCATTTTATTTTCCTCAATATTTATCACTTTCAGAAGTGACCTTATTGTATATTTATCTGTTATTCTCTAAGTTCCATGAGAGACAGCTATTGTTATGTTTATTATTATATAACTCACTCAGCATCTAGAACAGTACCTGACATTTAGATGTATAAATATTTGTGGAATTAATAAGCACTGTGATATAGGAGGCATACGTTTTTGTGGAGAAGACAGAAGAGGGACAGATTTGTGTGGGGATAGGGCTTGATTGGAGATTTTTATGTTAAATTCTAAAGGAAAAGATGAAAAAACTGAAGAAGAGAGTTCTAGATAGAAGGGAGATTCAGGTAACTGAGGGGCGTTCACTATGGCTCAGGAGGGGTGGGAGTGTGTGAGAAGGGGAGTGGTGAGAGAGGGGGCAGTACTGTTCCAGGTCATGAAGAACCTTGTAAGCCATGACATTAAAGCTGCCAATTAATGACTTCTTTTCTTTCCTCCATCTAGGTGGCCCACAAACTCTTTAACAGCTTGAAATAAATATGCAGACTTATTCATCCTTGGGCATCATCTGGGCATCGGGATATTTACTCTTGGTTTTGAACATGCCATTTGTTTCTTATTTGTGTAACTAAGTTCATGTGAACATCTCATGGATTTTAGTTTGGCAAGTAGCTTCTATGTAATTAGCAGTGATTCTATCTTAATAAAGTCCAGTGATCTGCAGACCTTTATTTTAATTAGAATTTTTTTTTTATTTGAAAATTTTAAACATAAGGATAGCATAATAATCAACCCCTCTGTACCCATCTCACCTAGCATGTTTCTCTTTAATGATAAGGACTTTATTTTTTTATTTACCTTGATGCCATTATCACATTTAAAATGAACAATAATTGCTTAATATCATTATTAAATACCCACTTCATATGAAAGCTTATCTCAAAAGTATCTTTTGACAGTTTTTGGTCTTAGTGTCCAGCAAAGTTGCTTTGCTTTGAAAAATATATATATTTTTATATAAGGAGTGAGGAGGGTATAGGTATGTGGAGGAACGGGTACTAGAGTCCAGACAGGATGAGACAAGAGCACCTGGGTAGGTAGTACTGACAATGAGAGATTGGTTACATGCCATGTAGGTGGGATTGATCCAATCAATCAATAAATATATATATATTGAGCCTGGCCAGTTTGGCTCAGCGGTTAGAGTATCAGTCCGCGGACCAAGGAGTCGCAGGTTTGATTCCTGTCAAGGGCACGGACCTAGGTTGCAGGTTGGTCCCTGGCCCTGGTCTGGGTCGTGCGGGAGGCAACCAATTGATGTGTCTCTCTCACATCAATGTTTCTCCCTCTCTACCTCCCTCCCACTTTGTCTGAAGATAAATGGAAAAATACCCTCGGGTGAGGATTAAAAATAAAATTAAAAAGTATATTGAAGATAATGGGAGCTAGCAGAGAATGAAGTTACAAATATGGAAAAGGAAAAAATAAAATGAACCCTGCAGTGTTAAAGTATAGGTATAGCCCTGGCCGGTTTGGCTCAGCGGTTAGAGCGTCGGCCTGCGGTCCAGAGAGATCAGGGTTCGGTTCCTGCTAGGGGCATGTACCTCGGTTGCAGTTTGTCCCCGGCCCTGGTTGGTCGTGTGGGTGGCAGCCACTCGATGTGTCCCTTTCATGTCGATGTTTCTCTCTCTCTCCCTCCCACTCTATCTGGACAAGGAATGAAAAAAAAAAATGTCCTCGGGTGAGGATAAAAATAAATAAATTAAAAAAAAATTAAAAAAAAATAAAGTATAGGTATAAACTAAACAGATTTCAATGTAAGTAAATAGATGCCAATATGTGTATATGTAGGGAGTGTATATATTCCCTAGCTCAGCCCATTGAAAAAGAGAGCCTCATTTTTCAATAAAAGGAACCAGGGCTCCTTGGAGAAATGGGTGATTCTAGGGCTAGGCAGGGAAAATGCAAGAGAAGCCTGGAACGTTTTGTTGTTCCAGAAAGAAGGAAGTGCTCAAAGAACAATAGGAACGTGTCAAAAGTGCAAAAAACCACTAGTTAAATCTAGGACAATTTGAGAATCAAAATATGTGATGACAGCCCTAGCCGGGTGGCTCAGTTAGTTGAGTGTTGTTCTATACACCAAAAGGTTTCGGGTTCTATCCCTGGTCGGGTTGTGTACAGGAGGCAACTGACTGATGTTTGTTTCTCTCTCTCCTTCCCTCACTCCCCTCTCTCTAAAATTAATAAACATATTCTCGGGAGAAGATTAAAAAAAAAAAAAAAATATATATATATATATATATATATATATATATATATATATAGACAGCATTAGATTATAGCCCATTGAATAAAATAGGAATCCATGAATCCGTACTAATATAAATAAGTGAATCAGTTGGAAGTTTGGTGAGGAAAGGTATACATATTAATTACAAAAGGAAAAAGTACACTGGAGAAGCTTGGCAGGCAGTAACGGATTAAAGCTGTCATCACCAATAATAGGACAAATAACTACCACCTATCGGCAGCCATAAAGAAAAAATGCATCACTAATTCCTACAAAAAACAAATTGAGGGGCATTCTATAAAATTAGACATTGTATAGAATAACCCTCACTGTGTCAAGGTTGTGAAAGTCAAGGAAAGACTGATGAACTGTCCCAGATAGACTAGAGATGAGACAACTGAATGCAACACGTGATTCTAAACTGGACCCTTTTGTTATTAAGGGCATTATTGGGACAACTGGACCCTTTTGTTATTAAGGGCATTATTGGGACAACTGGTAAACTTAAATCTAAATATTTGACGGCAGTGATATATCAATGTTAAAGTTTGAAATGATTAAAAACCAAAAACCTCAGTAAGTCCCAAATGTGTAGAACAGAGACAGGCTAGGTAAGCACTATCCAATAGAATATTCTGCAGGAATGGCAAAATTTTATTGTGTATTGTCCAATATGCTAGCCACTAGTCATGTGGCTTTTGAGCACTTGAAATGTGGCTAATGTGACTATGGTACTGAGTTTTAAGTGTTATTTCATTATAATTAATTCAAATTTGAATTAATTTATATTCAAACAGCCATGTGTGGCTAGTGATTACCATATTAGCAGAGGTCCAGCAGTTACAAACTCAACCACCTGAGCGGTAACTGAGGGAAGCAGGTCCAGTAGGCACTGGAAAACTGCTTCTGCTGTAGTCAGCTATTACTATGTGAGAATGCGTATCCAGTGTTGCTCGATCACTTGTCAAGGAGCCAGAAATCCAAGTTTTATGTGAAATCTATATTTTAAATGTGGACAAATAGCTTTTTGAAAGCTTTAGGCCAAATAAAACACATCTGTGGACTGGCTTTGGCTTACTAGTTTGCAACCACTGGTTGCATGTGAGAAAAATCTATATGTAAACAGTTGCATACAGATAGAAAGTGAGCCATGCCAAAAATGAGTGCCTTGTGCTTCAGAAGGAATCAGCAGACTGATTCAGTAGAGATGGCAAGATTGAGGAAAGCTTCATGGATGGACATAATGGCAGTGGAGCTGAGAATCTGAAGGATTTATGTTTGCAAAAACTGAGCAAAGAACCACTTGAACTTAGATGTTCTTTCAACCTATTGTCCTAGCTAGAGGGATGGCCAGCATTTTCCAGCCATTTCTGACTTAGAACCCTTTTCATGGTCATGTATAATCTCACAAATACCTTTACAAATTATTTGTTGTATGTAATCTGATGATTTTCAAACATCTTATTTAATTTTCAAACAGAGCAAAGCTGACATTTTACAGTAAACATCACTAAATTCATTACTCAGATTTTAGTGAATAGTTAGTAAAATGTTACTAGTTTTATCATAGACAGGAGGGACCCAGAGAAAGAGCTCCAGAATTATGCTTAGAGGATGCTTGAGTCTGTTGCTGAGTACTAAGCTGCAAAAGAATAGGGTGAAACTCAATGTAGCCAGGCAAAGAACTATTGTGCAGCTGTAAATTGAGTAATTCTCAAAGTTAACAGAGGACTGGGAGATGTTTGAGTTTTGACCAGCTAATATGGGGAGTTCCTGTTGAATTTTTTTGAACATCTGGAACAGTGAACTTGAATTCCATAAGGGGACACCTCAGCATAGGGCTAAAACTAGCTCTAGAGAGAGGCTACTTATAAATCTTAAAAAGGAGCCATGAAAGGATCAAGCTGATTCACACAAAAACCTGACTGCCTGCCAGAACAAAGTTCAAGACATTTTAAAAGAAGACAAGTTCCAGCATTCAACAGTGTAAATTTCACAGTATTAAGCATTCAATAAAAAAAATTGCTAGGGCCTGGCCGGTGTGGCTCAGTGGTTGAGCATCAACCCATGCACCAAGAGGTCGCCAGTTCGATTCTCGGTCAGGGCACATGCCCAGGTTGTGGGCCCAATTGCCAGTGGGGGGCATGCAGGAAGCGGCCAATGTTCTCTCTCATTGATGTTTCTATCTCTCTCTCCCTTTCCCTTCCTCTCTCTAAAAATCAATAAAAAGAAAAAAAAACATTTTATAAAATAGCCCTGGCTGGTTTGGCCCAGTGGTTAGAGCGTCGGCCCACGGTCCAGAGAGACCCAGGTTCGGTTCCCGCTAAGGGCACGTACCACGGTTGCAGTTTGTCCCCGGCCCCGGATGGGGTCGTGTAGGTGGCAACCAGTCGATGTGTCTCTCTCACATCGATGTTTCTCTCTCTCTCTTCCTCCCTCTCTCCTTCTTGCTCTATCTGAAGAACTAAAAAAAAAAAAAAATTGCTAGACATGCAAAGAAGCAGGTAAATGTGACCGGGAGAAAAACAATCAATAAAAACAGACCCAGAATGACAGAGATGGTAAAATAGTAGACAAGGACTTTGAAATTGCTATTATAAATATGCTGAAGGATTTAATGGAAATCAATAACATAATGAGAGAAGGGGAAAATATAAAAATGAATCAAATAGAATTTATGGAGCCTAAAAATATCTGGGAACCCCCCCCCCCAAAACAGTATCTGCCCTGGCTGGGTGGCTCAGTTGGTTAGAGTGCCATCCTGTAAACCAAAAGGTACCTAGGTTGTAGGTTTGATCCCCAGTCGGGACATGTACCAGAGGCAACCAATCGATGTTTCTCTCTCTCCCTTCCTCTCTCTAAAAATCAATAAACATATCTTCAAGTGAAGATTTAAAAAAATAAAAATATGCCTTGGCCAGTTTGGCTCAGTGGTTAGAGTGTCGGCCAGCAAACCTAAGAGTGCAAGGTTCAATTACTGGCCAAGGGCACATACCTTGGTTGCAGGTTCCATCCCTGACCCAATCGAGGTTTCACAGAAGGCAATCAATCAATGTGTCTCTCACACTGATTCTCTCTCTCTCTCTCTCTCTCTCTCTCTCTCTCTCCTTCCCTCCTTCTCACTCTATCTAAAAATCAATGGAAAAAAATAACCTTGGGTGAGGATTAAAAAAAAAAAAAAATGTCGCCCTGGCTGGTTTGGCTCAGTGGTTAGAGCGTCCCCCCCGCAGACCAGAGAGTCCCAGGTTCGGTTCCCGCTAAGGGCACGTACCACGGTTGCAGTTTGTCCCTGGGCCCATGGGGTTGTGTGGGTGGCAGCCAGTCGATGTGTATCTCTCACATCGATGTTTCTCTCTCTCTTCCTCCCTCTCTCCTTCTCGCTCTATCTGAAGATAAATGCAAAAATGTCCTCAAGTGAGGATAAAAAAAAATTGTCTGAAATAAATTCATTGGACAAGATTAACAAAGAATTAGATACTGAAGAAGAAGAAAAAATCAGTGTACTGGAATGTTCTGGAAGACATAACAACAGAAACTATATAAACTGAAGACAAGAGGAAAAAAACACTAAAAACAAATGAACAAGGAAAAAGCAGACTGTGGGACAATATCAAATGGCCCAGAAGAGAAGGAAAGCAGGGAAGCAGAGGGAGGAGAAAAAATATTTGAAGCAGTAATGGTTGAAAATTTCCAAATTTGATGAAAATTCTAAACTTGCAGTTCCCAGAAGCTCAACAGACCCCAAACAGAATAAACAAAGGAAATCACACCAAGTCACTTATCCTCAAACTGCTGAAAACCAATGATAAAAAGAAAATTTTAAAGAGAAAAGATGCAGCCCTGGCCGGTTTGGCTCAGCGGTTAGAGTGTCGGCCTGCGGTCCAGAGAGACCCAGGTTCAGTTCCCGCTGAGGGCATGTACTTTGGTTGCAGTTTGTCCCCGGCCCTGGTTGGTCGTGCGGGTGGCAGCCACTCGATGTGTCCCTTTCATGTCGATGTTTCTCTCTCTCTCTTCCTCTCTCTCCCTCCCACTCTATCTGAACAAAAAATGAGAAACTGTCCTTGGGTGAGGATATAAAAAAAAAAAAAAAGAGAGAAAAGATGCATTACATACATAGGCACAAGGAATTACTTCACACTTTTCATAAGAAATAACTCTAAAGAGTTGAAAGAAGAAAATTTTGACCCAAGAATTTTGTTTCTAGTGAAAATAACCTAAAGCAAAATAAAGATGTTTTAAACAAATGAAAGGTTTGAGAATTCATTGTCAGCAGACCTGAACAAGAAATATTAAAGGAAGTTCTTCAGGAAAAAAAAAAAATACTTTGATCTACACAAAGGAATAAACAGTTCCAGAAATAGTAAATACATGGGTAAATATAATAGATATTTTATCTTATTTCTAAAGATAGCTAACTCTGGGCCGGTGTGGGTTGGTGGATTGAACATCGCCATGGACTGAGAGGTCCTGGTTTGATTCTCGGTCAGGGCACATAGCTAGGTTGCAGATTCAATCCCTGGTCAGGGCACATACAGGAGGCACCCAATCAATGTTTCTCACACCAATGTTTCTCTCTCTAAAAGTCAATAAAAACATATCCTGGGGTGAGGATTAAAAAAAAAATTAGCCCTGGCCGGTTTGGCTCAATGGTTGGAGCGTCGGCCTGCGGACCAGAGAGTCCTGGGTTCGGTTCCCGCTAGGGGCACGTACCAAAAAAACAAAAACAAAAACAAAATTGAAATAGCTCTATATCAGAGTTTCTCAACTTCAGCACTATTGACATTTTGGTCTGGATAATTCTTTGTGTGGGGGGACTGCCCTGTGTATTGTAGGGTTTTCAGCAGTATCTACCCACTGCAAGAAATACCACTCAGTTGTAACAACCCAAAATATCTCCAGATGTTACCAAATGTCCCCTAGTTGAGGGGCAAAATCACCTCTGGTTGAAAACTAGAATATCAAGGAAAGAAATTTAATTAATAATGAAAAAAACCTTCCTTTCCTCTCCTCACCCTGCATTCCCAAGAAAAAAAGAGACACACCCAACTCCAGGCTCAGATGGCTTCATTGTTGAATTCTATCAATTTAAGGAACAGTCCTGGCCAGTTTGGCTCAGCGGTTAAAGTGTTGGCCTGCGGACCAGAGAGTCCCGGGTTTGGTTCCCGCTAAGGGCATGTACTTTGGCTGCGGTTTGTCCCCAGCCCCGGTTGGGGTCGTGTGGGTGGCAACCAGTCGATGTTTCTCTCTCTCTTCCTCCTTCTCTCCCTCCCACTCTATCTGAAGATAAATGCACAAAATGTCCTCGGGTGAGGATAAAAAAATAAAATAAAATAAAATAAAATAAAATAATTTAAGGAAGAAATAAAAAAAATAATTTAAGGAAGAAATAATACCAATTGAATAAAAGTTCTTTCAGAGAACAGAAGTGAAGGGACAGTGCCTAAACTAGTTTTATGAGGCCAGCATTACCTTGATATCAAAATCAAAGGCATTACAGAAAGAAAATTGCAGGCCAATATTCCTCATGAGCACAGATGCAAGAATACAACAATATATAAAAATAATAATACATCATGAACTAGTGTTGTTTTTTTTTACAGGAATGCAAAATTGGTTTATCATTTGGAATTTTTTATATCATTTGATATAATTTATCATATTAACAGAATAAAGAAGAAAAACCATATGATCATCTCAATAGGTGCAGTAAAAGCATTTGAAGAAAATCAACAACCATTCATAATTAAAAAAGAAAACAACCCTCAGCAAAATAGAAATAGAAGGAAACTTCCTAAAAAAAACACACATAAACACTACAGTTAACATATATAATGGTGAAGTACTGAAAGCTTTTCCCCTGAGAATGGGGACTAGGCAAGGATGTCTATACTACCACTTTAAATCATAACCAGTAGGATAAGATAATGAAAAGCAAGTGGGGGAAAAGGCATACAGTTTGGAGGAAAAGTAAAAGTGAATTTATAAATGGCATGACCTTGTGCATAGCATTTTTTTTTTTAAATGAACAAAGTAAGCCTGTTATTTCAAGGAAAACAATTGATAGTATTTGTTGCCAAAGATAAAATTTGAGCTTTCAAGCAAAAATTAGGATTTGAAAAAACTGCACTGGCCATTGTAAGCTTAAAAGCTTCCTAACATTTAGAGACATTTCTCTTGCCCTGGCCGGTTTGGCTCAGCGGTTAGAGCGTCGGCCTGCGGTCCAGAGAGACCCTGGTTCGGTTCCCGCTAAGGGCATGTACCTCGGTTGCAATTTGTCCCCAGCCCTGGATGGTCGTGCGGGAGGCAGCCACTCGATGTGTCCCTTTCACGTCGATGTTTCTCTCTCTCTCTCTCTTCCTCTCTCTCCCTCCCACTCTATCTGAACAAAAAATGGAAAAATGTCCTCAGGTGAGGATAAAAAAAAATAATAATAATAGAGACATTTCTCTTGAGATCAGTAGTAACATTAACAAATGTGAGTTTTGAAACATATATAATGAATGTGAAAACACTTGGAAGATCTGTATAACTCAGTGCACCAATAATTTCCAAATAACCGCTGTATGGTGTGACAAAATCATGCATTGGCAAAAGATTGGTTCAAAGTACCAGACAGACCAATGAATTATAATGTAACAGAGTATGAAAAGTTCTTTGATATGGTTTCAGATTCCACACTGCCACTAATCTTTAAAAAAAATTTGTTTTTCTTTATTAATTTAGAGAGGAAGGGAGAAGGAGCGAAAGAAACATTGATGAGAGAGAACATCGACTGGCCACCTCCTGCATGTCCCCCACTGGGGATTTGATTTGGCCCACAACCTGGTCATGTGCCCTGACCGGGAATCAAACTGGCAACCCCTTGGTGCATGGGTCAATGCTCAACCTGTGAGCCACACCGGCTGGGCACTGCCACTAGCCTTTAAGGAAACTACCATTTGTCAAATTTTGGTGTAGTATCAATATGCACAGTTACAAATAAAAGCCATTATCATCACACACTGAAGAAGCAGATATGAGAATCCAGCTTTCTATTAAGCCTGACATTAACTTTCAAGAGATCTGTAAAAACAATTCCACTCTTCTGATTAAATTTATTTTAGAAAAATAAAATTATTTTTCATAAACATATGTCAACATGTAATGGGTTTATTATTGTTAATGAAATTTTTAAAATTTGTTTTATTTTCTAACTTGGTCCATATTGATAGCTCAATAATTCTCAATAATTTTTAAAAGTGTAAAGGAGTACTGAGACCAAAAAGTTTGAGAATTATTGATCTAGTCCAACCTTTGCTCCCCCATTTTATAGATCTTGGAGTGGGAAAGGGGCACCCTTCACAAGGAGATTTCTGCTGTGGTCTTAATACTCCATATTTTCTGTAAGTCTTTGAGAACAGGTTAATCCCTTAACCCTTTTCACACAGCCCTGCACCCCCCCCTCCCCTCTGACGGTTGTCAGTCTTTATCAATGAGTCTGTTTTTATTTTGTTTGTTAATTTATTTTGTTCATTGGATTCCACATATGAGTGAAATAATATGGTACTTGTCTTTCTCTGATTGGCTTATTTCACTTACCATAATGCTCTCTACCTCTATCTAGGGTAAGATTTTCTTTTTTCTTTTTTATTGTTGAGTAGTATTCCATTGTGTAAATGTACCACAGCTGTTTTATCCACTCATCTACAGATGGACACTTGGGCTGCTTCCAAATCTTGGCTATTATAGGGGTGCATATTTTTCACCTTTTGTTTTTTTTAATTCTATTATTTTTTAAATTTTTATCTTCACCCGAGGACTTTTTTTTTTTTTTTTTTTCATTTATCTTCAGATAGAGCGGGAGGGAGAAAGAGAGGAAGAGAGAGAGAGAAACATCGATGTGAGAGAGACACATATCAACTGGCTGCCACCCACCGGACCCCAACCGGGGCCGGGGACAAACTGCAACCGAGGTACATGCCCTTAGCAGAACCGAACCCTGGACTCTCTGGTCCGCAGGCGGACGCTCCAACCGCTGAGCCAAACCGGCCAGGGCACCTTTTGAAAATTATAACTTTGCAGGCTATATGAAAATAAATACATATTAGGTGGTAATAAGGTAAGAATAAAAACAGGGTAAGAGGACAGCTATTGACTAGTGGTGTTGTATGTACTATCTAATATAGGGCCAATCAATCAGCAAGTCCTGTAAATTCTCTCTTTTAATTATAAGAGGGATCTATGGTCTGTCCATCTACACTGCCACCACACTAATCCAGACAATCATCTCTAATCTGATCTCCCTATCTAACCCCATCATTGGCTGTCAGATGATCACTTTAAAAAACATTTATCATGTCCCTCCTCTCCACTGGCTCCCTATGGTGGAGTCAAGTTTTGTGTAGGCCAAAACTTACACAATTCCGGAGATCCTCTTTAAGAAAAATAATACATGCCCTGGCCAGTTTGGCTCAGTGGTTAGAGTCTTGGCCAGTGGACCAGAGAGTCCCGGGTTCGGTTCCACAAGGGGCACCAACCTCGGTTGCAGTTTGTCCCCGGCCTGGTTGGGGTCATGTGGGTGGCAACCAGTGGATATGTCTCTCTCACGCTGATATTTCTCTCTCTCTCTCTCCCTCCCGTTCTATCCGAAGATAAATGCAAAAAAAAAAAAAAAAAAGTCCTCGGGTGAGGATAAAAAAAGAGAAAAAAAAAAGAAGAAAAATAATACAACGTATAAAGTATAGGGCCTTGAAGGGGGCAGTGCAAATAAAAGACAGGTCTAGAAACTTAACGCTTTTATTAGCTTCACTATAAATCCATCTCTGCCTACACGTCTACTAGGTTAGTTTTTCTCTAATTTAGGATCTTTTTCCGTGCAACTTCTGCCTTAAAGGTCTTTCCCGCCCCTTTTTGCTTAGCTAACTCTTTCAGTACTTAACGAACAGCTCTCAGTCCTCCCTGATTCCCTCAACTGGAGTAGGGACCTTTACGGAGTGTCTCCCAATACCCCAAGTATCTAGGTGGAGCCCCCATTCCGTGTGAATGGTTGCTCTTTTCCAGCATCCTCTATCCCGGATTTGCACTGCGATGTAAAGGTAAACCGAGCCCGGGGAGGAGCCAGCCGTAAGCCACGCCCCCTTTGTCCCGAGTGGAGCGCACCACCTCTCCGGAACCCACGAGTCTCGCGTTGCTGTTCCGGTCGGAATTACCCGGCGGTGCACGCTGGCATGGCTGCGCTGGTTGTGAGCGGTGTTCGGGACCTGCTGAAGCAAGCGGACTTCACGAAAGTCCTGCGGAGACACCGCCATAAGAAGAAATGGGTAAGGTCCAGCCGGGGGCCCAGGAGGGAACAGTGATAGTGGCCTCTAGCGGCCGCCCCTCGAGAAACTTCTTCGGCCCTTCCACTTCACGCTTCGCTCAGTTGGGCTCGCTACTCCCGCCTCTCTGGAACGCCTTTGGCTTCTTTCCCCCGCCCCTTAGGGGGCGTCAGTAAGCTCCTCCCTCTCACATCTGTATCGTCATGGCCTCTGTCCGCCGTTTTATTTCGCCCCAAGTCTTCGACTCTCCCTCTTGTTACGTCTGCAGCTTCATGTGTCCGCCTCTCTAAGTTACGTAATCACTTCCGCCCTCATTCTTCCAGTTTTGTCACTGCCTTTTGTTCTCTGTTCTAGGTTATCTTCCCCTTGACCCCCAATACCCTTTCCACTTCCCTTCCTCCCTTTTCCCCTCCCTCCCCCTCTTTCTTACTCTGCCTCTTCCCCTCCTCCCACATGACCACTCCTCCTTTCTCTATAGAATTTCCAGCCCTGTCGCCCTCACCTCTCGAAAAAGGCCATTGCGACTTTCCCATTCTTCCTGGGTCTCCGCCGTCCTCCGGGAAAGGATTCAACCCTTTTCTCACCCTCGAGCTGCCTCTGGCGCCCAGGAAAGGTTACAGCGATCACCCTAACCATACCTCTGGCCCTTCCCCAAACCCAGGCAAAAGGTGCACCGACTCCCCTCATACTCCAGAGACCCTTTCTCTGGCCTCACCTGTAGCTCTGGTATTTCTTCCAAAGCCGGCAAGCCCGGCTCCATACCCATACCGATACCCTCCCCTCCCCCAATGCCCCTCTCCCCACCCCCACAACCTCCCCTTTGCCTGGCAGGATGTTCTTTTGAACCCTGTTCTCCACCCCTCGGAGGGCAGTACTGCCACCAGCCTATTCACTTGGGTTCGCCCGCTCTGAGCCCTTGTTTTGACCGATTCAGACTTAAGGGGTCACCCTGTCTTCATCCACAGAACCTTGATTACAGCTTGATGAGTCCTCAGAGAACACTCGGTCCCTGTCCCCGAAGCCCGGTGACCTCTCTTCCCCTCACTCATGTCCCTTTGGAAACTGACCCCACGTTTTCACCTCCCCTTGCTCACCGACCCATGGAAAAAAGACCTATAATTTCCCCACCAATTTCTCACAGGGGTTTGGAGATCTCACAGAACTCCCCTCTGTACCCTTCCTGGTCCTTAGGGAGAAGTTATAATGATTCTCTTTCTTCAGCATCTTCCCCACCCACTGGCCAGTTTTACCAAGGCTGTCTTAAGCCTCTAGACTCTTGTGACCCTAAACCGCAGCTTGACCTACCCCCTGGAAAAAATTACTGTGGCTCCCCACCCTCTTCTCAGGCAAATGTGCCTGGCTGTCCTAGCTCACCTAAGGAGGGCTCACATCAGTATTCCCGTCTTCCCCCAGAGGCCCACATATCTACTTCTGGGAGCCCTTATGGTGTCATCCATTTACCCCCTGGGATTATTGGTTCTTCTTGCTCACCGCAGTCCCAGTCTCCCAGGAAGCCTTGCTTTGAGTCCATTTCCTCCCGGGAGACTGGTGGGAATTCTTACCTCTTTTCTGGCACCACGATTTCTGGTCCCCCCTGTTCCCAGAAACCACCTCTTCCCCTGTCCTCTCATTGTCCTAATTCTGGCTTCTCTTTCCCCTCACCCCTGAGTAACCAATTTCTATCTCCACCTCAGTCACTTCGCCATAGAAGCTGTAATGAACCCTCTCTCCTTATCCCAGTTTGTCCCCAAGTGAAGTCCCCCAAATCTCTAGAGTTAAAACAGCCACATGCTCCCCACAAACATAGCTCCCTGGTCAGTCCTGCCCAGGACACTCCTTCTGACCAACCCAAGCCCCCTAAGTTCAGTGCCTCTCCTCCACCTCCCTCCCACTCTTCTGGTCTCGCTGGTCCTTCTTGTGTGGTGACATCCATCACAACTTGTTCAAATTCCTGCCCCAAAAAACTTCCCCAAGGGACTATATTACCTACTGTGGTCCCTAGAACCCTCAAAACTGTTATCCCCACTTCTCTCCCTCTCCACCCTCCTTGTAATCCTACCTTACCCAATGTTTATGCTCAGAGCCACCCCCGTGGATCCCTCCTAGGAGCCCCATGCAATACTCATATATATTCTGTGGTTCCCCCAGCCCCTGATCCCTGCCCACTCTCTGGTTCCACAGGTCCCCCTCAGTGTCATAACCAGCCCATGGTGCCCCCTTGTGGCACCTATGGCACTCCCAGGGACCCACCTCAACCCCCTTGTCAGCCTGTAGGACCTCCATGTTCTACTCACATCTATTCTTTTATCCCTTTAAGAACACCTTTTGACTCCCAAAGTTTTCCCATTGTCCGTCGACCCCGGGGCCACCCTGATACTATGCCCTGTGGCCTCCACATCTACTCTGTGGCTTCTCAAGGCTCTCCCAAAGAGCCCCCCCAGATACCCTACAGCTCTCCGTTGCCTTCATCCAAAAATTCCAGCTGTAGCACTAATCCCAGCTGTAGTTCAACTGTTAATATTAGTGAATGCCAGAGTAGTAACAGCCAGAACAAGAATACCCACCAAAGCAGAAGTCAGAGCCAGTGTGAGAGTCCCCACCATCCTAGCAGAAGTCAGAGTAAAAGCAAGAGTCTCTGTTTTGGCGGAAGTCCAAGCCCGAGCAGGAGTCCTCATCAAAACAGAAATCAGAGCCAGAGAAATAGTCCTGAACAATGCATAAATGAGGATCAGAGTGAGAGTCTTCAACTTGGCACATTTCAGGGACGGAGCGAGAGTCCCCAATATAGGAAAAGTCAGGGCCCTAGAAAGAGTGCCCTCCATATCAAAAGTTGGAGCCGAAACAAGAGTCCCATCATGGCAAAAGGCAAGGCAAGAGCAAAAGCCCCCATCACAACAGTCCTCGCCATAATGAGAAATGAGAGCCAGAGCAAGAGTTCTGACCAAATCAGAAATCCAGGCCAAAGCAAAATACACAGACCCGAACAGGACTGCCAGCCATAGTAAGCATCCAGCTATAGCAATCAGGACCAACTTATGGACTCCTCAGTTGAGGTCTTCATTTTCCTTTTAATCTTTCATGTTCTTCAAGCCTGACTGATGTCCCTCTATGCTACCCCCATGCAGTCATCCTAGAAGCTCCCATTTTTGTTTGTACCTCAAAGTTTCTGTTAGCTCTCCTTTTCCTACTTTCCTGGGGTCTGGAAACTCTCCCCAAATGACCCTCTACCCTGTGATTGCATTATGGTGTCTGCCACTGCATGACCTTAGGTAAGTTACTCTCATCTCCATCAGATGTGGAAGGTTGATATTTTTTGTATCCCACTGAATATCTGTTGTGCTCACATACGCTAGGAGACATGAAAGTACTTTAAAAAATGGAAGGACTGTTTAGAGAGAAAGGGTCTTTTTTTTTTTCTTATCCTCACCCGAGGACATTTTTCCATTGTTTGTTCAGACAGAGTGGGAGGGAGAGAGAGGAAGAGAGAGAGAGAAACATCCACATGAAAGGGACACATCGAGTGGCTGCCTCCCGCACAACCCAACCAGGGCCAGGGAAAAACTGCAACTGAGGTACGTGCCCTTAGCGGGAACTGAACCTGGGTCTCTCTGGACTGCAGGCCGATGCCCTAACCACTGAGACAAACCGGCCAGGGCTGTTTTTAAGCCTGGCCTGAAGCTTCCTGCAAGGCCTCCATAGTTTTTTCCAATCTTCTGTAGATTTTCCTCAAGAGTCCTCTTCTGAGTTCCCATTCTGTTAAGTTCCTCTTACTCCAAGGCCTCAAGGATTGCCCCCTTTTTGGTGACCCCCACGTGCTATCATGAGAGCTACAGCTTTCTTTCTCTCACAACCCTGAGATAGAAAGACCAGGTCCTCACTACGTTTCTCTACCACACTTCTCTGGCAGGCAGAGGCAGGGTCCAAAGGCAGCAGTGGGCACTTACTGGATCCACATTAGCTCTAGAGATCTGAGGTATTGGTGGGGTCAGGCAGTAGGGGTAGAGGCAAGAGATTGGAAGACAGATAAACGTATTCTTTCCCTTTTAGGCTACCACGGAGCCCAAATTTCCTGCCACTCGACTGGCACTGCAGAATTTTGACATGACCTATGATGTGCAGTTTGGGGATCTTTGGCCATCGATCCGGGTTAGTCTTCTCTCAGAGCAGAAGTATGGGGCACTGGTCAATAACTTTGCAGCCTGCGATCGTGTGAGTGCTGAACTGGAGCAGCTCCATGCCAGGGACTTTGTGAATAAAGCCCACTCGGAAGGGAAACTGGAGCCTGAGAGTGGCCAAATGGCAGCTCCATCCCCGGCTTCCTGGGCCTGCAGTCCAAACCTTCGATGCTTCACTTTCACCAGAGGGGATGTCAGCCGTTTCCCTCCTGCCAGGTAGGATCTGGAGCCATGGCTGGGGCTGTCCTGAGTGTCTGCTGGAAGTAGACAGGAAGAGACCCAGATCTTGCCTTCTTTATTTTTATTTTATTTTATTTATTTATTTTTTATCCTCACCCAAGGACATTTTTGCATTTATCTTCAGATAGAGTGGGAGGGAGAGAGGGAGGAAGAGAGAAAGAGAAACATCGATGTGAGAGAGACACATGGACTGGTTGCCACCCACATGACCCCAACCAGGGCTGAGGACAAACTGCAACCAAGGTATGTGCCCTTAGTGGGAACTGAACCCAGGTCTCTCTGGTCCCTGGGCCAACACTCTAACCGCTGAGCCAAACTGGCCAGGGCTATTTTATTTTTTTATTAAAAATTTTTTTTTCTTTACTGAATTTTAGAGAGAGAGGGAGAGAGATATGAAAATATCGATGAGAGAGAACATCGATTGGCTGCCTCCTGCATGCCCCCCAGTGGGGATTGGGCCCACAACCTGGGCATGTGCCCTGACTGGGAATCGAACCGGTGACCTCTTGGTGCATGGGTTGACATTCAGCCACTGAGCACACAGGCTGGGCTCTTGCCTTCTTTAAATAGGGATCATAATGTTGCTAATATTTACTCAGCGCTTGTACATGTTTGCCATTTTTTCTAAGTGCTGTACATATGTTATTTTGTTCTGTCTCTGTTTTTTTTTTATCCTCACCTGAGGACATTTTTTCATTTTTTGTTCAGATAGAGTGGGAGGGAGAGAGAGGAAGAGAGAGAGAGAGAAACATCGACGTGAAAGGGACACATCAAGTGGCTGCCACCCACACAACCAACCAGGGCCGGGGACAAACCGCAACCGAGGCACTTGCCCTTAGCGGGAACCGAACCCGGCTCTCTCTGTACCGCAGGCTGACGCTCTAACCGCTGACCAAACCGGCCAGGGCTGTTATTTTGTTCTGTTAACAGCCCTCAGAGGTTATATTATTCCTCTTTACATTTGAGGAAACTGAGGTGCAGAGAAGTTAGGTCCTTCCTTATTTGCTTTAGGTCCCTTAGATAGTGAGTGGTACAGCAAGTATTTAAATTCAGGTGGTCTGACACCAGAACCTGGACTTTGAACCTACTCTGATCTGCTGCTTCCCACAGAAAACAGTCACTTCTGATGAGCATTTTACTATACCCTGTCCAGTTAAAATGTGTGTTAATTACAACTGCTTTCTCATTTCCCCTTTTAACCACCCATCAAAGTGAGTAGGATAAGTACCCTCATGGTACCAAAGAAGAGGGACTTGCCTAGGAAATAGGGTTTGCCTAGGGACACAGAGTTAGTACAAGACCAAGAAAAAGAAAGGAAAACTTCTGGTCTTCTGATCCACTGCTCAGATGTTTATGAAGCTGAATGAAAAAAGACTGTAACCAGATGCGCCCGGCCAGTGTGGCTCAGTGGTTGAGCGTCAACCTGTGCACCAAGGGGTCACCGGTTCGGTTCCCGGTCAGGGCACATGCCCACGTTGTGGGCCCGATCCCCAGTGCGGGGCATGCAGGAGGTGGCCAATCGATGTTCTCTCTCATTAATGTTTCTATCTCTCTCTCTCTCTCCTTTCATCTCTCTCTAAAAAAATATCAATAAAGAAAAAAAAAAATTAAAAAAAAAAAAAAAAAAAAGACTGTAACCAGATGCTAAATTGTGCTTTATATATTGAGATAAGGAGAGATCAGAGTTAGTTGTAGAATGTGGAATTGATCTTTGAAGTATTGATTCATTTAACAAATTTTTATTGTATACCAAATGCCAGGCATTCTTAAGTGCCTGTGTTACGGATGTACAAGCCCCCATGGAGCTTACAGTCTAGTGAGGAAGACAGCTATTAAAAAACTCTTTAAGCCCAACTGGTGTGGCTCAGTGGTTGAGCGTTGACCCATGCACCAAGAGGTCGCCGGTTCAATTCCCGGTCAGGGCACATGCCCAGGTTGTGGGCCAAATCCCCAGTGAGGGGCATGCAGGAGGCAGCCGATCGATGTTCTCTCTCATTGATGTTTCTCTCTCTCTCTCTCTAAAATCAATGAAGAAGAAAAATAAACAAAAAAATCTTTAAGTCCTGGCAGGTTTGGCTCAGCGGTTAGAGCGTTGGCCATAGACCAAAGGGTTGCAGGTTAGATTTCCAGTCAAGGGCATGTACCTGGGTTGCAGGTTTGATCCCAGGCGCTGGTTGGTCTGTTGTGCGGGAGGCAACCAGTCAGTGTGTCTCTCTCACATTGTTGTTTATCTCTCTCCCTGTCTCCCTCCCACTCGGTCTGAAAATAAATGGAAAAATATCCTCAGGTAAGGGTTTAAAAAAAAAACGCCAAAACTATTTATTTTGATAAGTACTACAAAGGAAAAGTGCAAGATACTGTAATTAGGAGATGTAACCCAATCTTTTCTGAGGATGTGAAATTTAAGCTAAGACCTGAAAACTGAGTTGGAATTAAAGCTGATGGCATGGGGGTGGGATGGGGATAAGAGACTAAATATGAGGCTATAGAAGCAGGCAGGAGCCAGATTATAAAGGTATCATAGGCCATATAGGATTTTGGACTTTTTCTCTAAGGTTAAGAGGGAACCATGAAAGGTTTTAAGCTGGGGAATGATATGACCAGATTTGAATTTTTAAAATATCATTTTGGCTGCTGTGTGGAAAACAGATTGTACAGGGGCAAGGCTAGAAATGGGAATGTAAATTAGGAGGCTTTTGCAATAGTCCTAGTGACTGGCTTGAAGGAAGGCTGTATGCTTAAGAGTAGTAAGAGATGAGGCTGGAAAAAGTATATGGAGGCCATATGTGGGAATCTTGAATGCCAGGAGCTTGTAGGTTGGGGAAAGGGAATTTTTTTTCTGGTGGCCCAGGGTTGCTTGAAAATAGCTGGAATTGCCCTGGCCGGTTTGGCTCAGCAGTTAGAGCGTCGGCCCAAGATTCCCGGTCAAGGACACGTACCTGGATTGCAGGTTCGATCTCCGGCCCTGGTCGGGGTCCTGCAGGGGGAGGGTAGGGCAACCAGTTGATGTGTCTCTCTTCCTTTGATGTTTCTCTCTCTCTCTCCCTCCCTCCCTCCCTTCCACTCTATCTAAAAAATCAATGGAAATGTAGCCTCAGGTGAGGATAACAAATAAACAAAAAAAAGCTGGAATTGCCAGGCCTGTATGGCAATTCCATATGTCCTTAGTACATTCTGCTGTAAATTGCCAAGATCTGTTTTAGAGAACCACCAGAAAGGGTTACAGAGTAGGAGAAAGGCAATAATGCACAGTAGTTATAAGCATGGGCATTGGAGTCAAGAAAACCTAGATTTGGTTTGGCTGGTGTGGCTGAGTGGATTGAGCATTGTCCCATGGACTGAGAGGTCCTGGTTGGATTCCTGGTCAGGGCACATGCCCGGTTTGTGGGCTTGGTCCCCAGTAGGGGACATGCAGGAGGCAGCTCATTGATGTTTCTCTCCCACATTGGTGTTTCTGTCTGTCTCTCTAAAAAAATCAATAAAAACATATTTAAAAGAAAAGAAAACCTAGATTTGGATCCTGCCTTTATCACTTGTTAGACAGGTGGCATTGGATTACTATAGTTCACTGTATGCCAGCTACCGTTCTAAGCATTTGACTTACATCAGTTTCTTTACTCCTTACAATAATCCTATATGCTGAATACTGTTTTTGCAGATGAGGATACTGAGGCACAGAGAAGTTGAGTACTTTGCTGAAGTTCACACAACTAATGAGCAACGGGGCTGGATTTGAGATCCAGGCAGACTGGCTTTGCAGTTCGGGTTCTCCTGCCTCATAGGGTTGTGGTGAGGATTAAATGAAATGATGCATGTTAAACACCTAGTATAATACCTTCAATATAGCACACGTAAATACTATATCTTACTTATTGACATTATTCTCATCAAAGCTGTGCTTCAGGAAGATAATTTTAGTCATTGTGGGGATGAGAGGATAGATTAGAGCAGGTTTAGAAACCAATTTGGAGGTATTGGCTTTAGGCAGAACCATAAAGTAAGTAAGAACTAGGTAGTTTCCTAAGTTAAGTTGTCTGAGATGCTCAGCTGCTACTCAGGGAGGACACCTTGAGAGTAGTTGGAAAAGCAACCCCTATATGTTTGGAATTTTTTTTTTCCTTCTTGTCTTGATGGGCTCCCTGTAAATCAAGAGGATCTTAATCTCTCAGGAGTTCAAGGATTTATTCAGGGAGTCCAGGAACCTCCTGAAATTGTCCAAAAAGTTATGCTTTTCTTTTTTTGGAAAGCCACTGTAGCTTTTAGCAGATTCTCAAAACTGTCTGTGAACTAAAAGAAGGTTAAGGAATGATGCTTTCAAAAGGAAGGAACTTGCCCGGCTGGTGTGGCTCAGTGGTTGAGCGTCGACCCATGCACCGAAAGGTCACCAGTTCGATTCCCGGTCAGGGCACATGCCCAGGTTGTGGGCCAAATCCCTAGTCAGGGGCATGCAGGAGGTGGCCAGTCGATATTCTCTCTCATCGATGTTTCTATCTCTCTCACCCTCTCCTTTCCTCTCTCTCTAAAAATGAATAAAGAAAAAAAAAATTTAAAAAAAAAGGAAGGAACTTGAGGAGAATGGGTTTTGTGGGCCATTGCTGGTATGATAGCAGTTCTGTGCTTTTCTCAGATATGTCAGTTTTCTTCTCATTCTCCATTGTGAAGCACGAGGCACACAATTTTATAGACATTCCAAACATCATTTGACTTTGAAAATATCCCATCATAGCCTGAGTCCATTTCTGAATGCATGAGGTGTCACAGGTTCATGACGGGATTGTAGCTCTTGTAGCTGTCTCTTAATGGTGCTATCTATGTCTTATGTCTTGTCATATCTGTCTCCCAGAACCTTCCTGTCAGGGCAACAAAGACCAGGTTTCTGTCTCATTGAGTCTGTCCATGCCGAGCTGTGTCTCAGGCAGGGGAATGGGGAATGGCTGTACCACCAGTTGCCCTTACGACAACTGGCCTGGGAGTGAGGAAGCCTTCTGTGACCATTGGGTAGTTGTCTGTTGTCCTGTTCTCTCTACTCACACCATTGCTGCCTCTCTTCATGCCTTGTCTGCTCTTACTTGGACTCTTATAACAGCCTTCTCCCTAGTATCTCTAGTTTGTTCTTTCTAGCCCACCTAGCTTTCTAAAACTCTATTTCGATGATCAGATCGCATCATTTTCCTTAAACTTTTGGTATCTGCCTACAGGATATAGTCCAAACTTCTTAGCAAAGGATTTAAGACCTTTTCCAACCTGGCCTCTATCTGTTTTCCAACCTCAGTCTCATGAACCTTGTGTTTCTACCATACCAGACTCAGATTATCACTGCTTCTGAAAGAGCTATGAGTTGGCATGGTTCTATTCCTTTGCTTCTTCATTTTTCTTTTGCTTGGAATGTTTCTCTTTCTTTCTTTCTTTCTTTCTTTCTTTCTTTCTTTCTTTCTTTCTTTCTTTTTTTTGTGTGTGTTAAGGTTATTTTAAATTTTTTATTGAATTTATTGGGGTGACATTGGTTAATACAATTATGTAGGTTTCAGGTGTGCAATTCTATAATATATCATCTATATATTGTGTTGTGTGTTTGTTGCCCCAAGTCAAGTCTCCTTCCATCCTTTTTTCCTTATTTTATTTTTTACCTGATGAAGGCCTATTCCTTCATCAGGGCTAACTCAGGTCTCTGACAGGCACAATTGATGACACCCTTTGAATCCACAAAGTACTTTTTATCTCAGTATGTAACCCAATAAAACTGGGTTCTTACTATATACCAGGCACTATTTCAGGTGTTGGGGGTAGTATGATGAACAGAGCAGGCAAAATCCCTGCCCTCATTCTAATACGGAAAGATAGAGGGGAAACACACACACACACACACACACACACACACACACACTCTCATCTATACATATAAAGTGAATAGTAAGTGCTTTAAAAAAATAAGAAAAATAATGCAAGATGGAGAGATAGAAGGTGATGGGAGTAGGCGGCTTCTATTTTAGATAGAGTGGTCAGGGAATACCAGTACCTTTTGATGAGGTAACTTGTGAGGAGAGACCTGAAGAAGTGAGGAAACAAATGAGGAACATTTGGGAGAAGAGTGTTGCAGGCAGAAGGTATAGCAACAAAAAAAGCCTGAGATAGGAGCAGGCATGGCTTAATTAAAGAAGAGCAAGATGGCTAGTGTGGCTGGATTAGAGTGGATTGATCTGTGTTTTAATTTAATTTATTATTTTTTTAATCCTCACCTGAGGATATTTTTCCATTTATCTTCAGATAGAGTGGGAGGGAGGAAGAGAGAGAGAGAGAGAGAGAGAGAGAGAGAGAGAGAAACATCGATGTGAGAGAGACACACCGACTGGTTGCCTCCTGCACGACCCCGACCAGGACTGGGGATGAACCACAACCGAGGTATGGGTCCTTGACCAGAATCGAACCCTTGATTCATTGGTCCGCGGGCCGATGCTCTAACCACTGAGCCAAACTGGCCAGGGCTGATCTGTGTTTTAAAAGCATTACTCTGGCTACTGTGTAGGTGAATGGGTGGATGAGTAAATAAGTGAACATGGGTCTGAGAAATGAGTTTTTGCTGAGTAGAACTCAGTAGCCCCCGAGGACATGGACTTGGTGACCTTGACTTCCAAGTGGGTCTTCTGACTTGGAATTTGATAATAAGGTGCTCTTTTCTCTTCTAGGCTTGGCAGCCTGGGTGTCATGGACTACTACCTGATGGACGCTGCCTCCTTGCTGCCTGTCCTGGCCCTTGGCCTGCAGCCCGGCGACACGGTGCTTGACTTATGTGCAGCCCCTGGGGGGAAGACACTAGCGTTGCTTCAGACTGGCTGTTGCCGTAAGTCCGAGGGCTGGGTCTTGAGCAGGGAGGGCTCCCTACCTCACCCAGTTAGGGGCACACTGAATATGATGGGCTCTCTGATAGTGCTTGCTGGTGTATTTTTTCTGTTGGTGATTATTTCCTCTGTTTCTCTGTTGGCTGGCCAAGAAAGACTGCTGAGCAGAGCAAGGTCTCTGAAGGCAGATTAAAGTAGTGCCCTGGTCAACCTACTTTCACCCCTGTTTACTTTGTCTCTAAGATTAAGTTCCATTTCTTTAGCCTGCCAGCTAAAGCAATAAGATGTAGCTGCAGCAACTCTTTATAGTTTTATGTTATTCTTTCCCAGGCTTTATGTACTTCAGCCATATTCTGCTACTCTCTGTTGCCCAAATTAACCTACCCCTTTGTTCGTGTTATGTTTTCTCTCTAGAATACCTGACCCCAGGTGGCCTCTCTACATCCTTTTAACTTTCAAGTCTCAGCTCAAGTGTGCCACATCTTGAAAGTCTTTCCTCATGACCTCTACTGGCCAGTTGAGAAGTGATGCTTCTGTCTCCTATGCATCCAGTCATGGGCATCACCCTTGCAACTGTTAGCACATTATTAGCCTTGCATCAGAGCTCCTTCTTCAATATTATGAATTCTTTGAGAACAGGCCTAAGTCTTATCATTTTAGTAGTGTAGCCTAACCTGAGCCTTGTGCACTGTAAGTGTTCTTCACTTCCATCTACTGGCCTACATCTTGCCTTAAAATAGGCAGTATTTCCTCCTTAAGGACCTGACAAATATCCACAAGGGGGCTGTGATTTTCACACTCACCCTGGCACTCAGACAGGTTTCTCTTGCAATATGCCCTAGCCTTTTTTTGGGCCAGGATCCTTCTTTTCCAGTTCTCATCAGACAACTTGTACAGTTTGAGTTAGCTTCCGACCTCATGGCAGGCCCCATGGGTGATTCTTGAGAGGTACCACATTTGATCTCAGCCTTCTGGAAATCCAGAGAGGAGAAAAGGTGTTGATATGGCGTAATGAGTCCAATACAAGAGAGCCCAGCCTGTGTGCTGAGCTGTGCTGATCTTACTGAATGATGTGGGAATTCATCAGAAGAAGGATGAAAGAAGTAGGATTACTTGGAAGAGGAGGAATTTGAACTAGGAGGAGCAAGAAGGGCCAAGGAGAATTATTGAGAGTTGGTCTTCTAAGGTGTGCTGAATTACCAGGAACTCACCCTCATCGCAGTGACTCCTTGATCCTAGGGAGACAGGAATTTCAGTGCAAGGAAGGAACTTAGAGTTTACTTAGTCCACCCTTCCTGTTTTATGGAGGGAGAAATTGAGCTGTGGAGATTAAATAAGTTACATCTTTTATATAAGTTGAAGGTAGAGCCAGAACAGGACCCAGCTTTTCTGTTCTTACTTTATATCCAACTTCAAATTCCTCTTGAGCAGAGAATCCAATTTTTACTTCCTTGATGTCCTCAAAAACTGGGACCATACTTCTTTGTGGGAACACTAAACTGTTTTATAGTAGTGACCACTACCTTTAGATAAGATATGCACTCTCTAGTTCTTTTTTTTTTCTTCACAAATTAAATTTATTGCCCAGCCGGTGTGGCTCAGTGGATTGAGCATCGTCCCATGGACTGAGAGGTCCCAGTTCCATTCCTGGTCAGGGCACATGCCTGGGTTGCAGGCTTAATCCCCAGTAGGGGGACGTGCAGGAGGTAGCCGATTGATGTTTCTTTTTCACATCAATGTTTCTATGTCTCTCTCCTTTCCTCTCTCTCTTAAAAAAAAAAATTTATTGAGGTACCTTGGCTAATAACATTACATAAATTTCAGGTGTACATTATAATTCTATATCTATACTCTATTGCAGCGGTTCTCAACCTTCCCAATGCTATGACTGTTTAATACAGTTCCTCATGTTGTGGCGACCCCCAAACATAAAATTATTTTCGTTTTTACTTCATAACTGTAATTTTGCTACTGTTATGTCTTAGGCGACCCCTGTGAAAGGGTTGTTCGACCCCCAAAGTGGTCATGACCCACAAGTTGAGAACCGCTGCTCTATTGCATGCTTACCACCCAAAGTCTAGTTTTCTTCTGTTACCATACATTGACTCTCTAGTTATTGACCACATTTCCCACTTCCATTTCACTCCTTGACTCTGAGGCCAGGTATCAATGGCCATTTATCATGAAGCTTGCAGTAACATTTTTTCTTATTGTAGAACTAAGAGCAAAGTGAAATATTTCTTGAACTTGTGTCTGTTACAAAAGGGAAAATGTTGCCCTGGCTGGTTTGGCTCAGTGGTTAGAGTGTTGGCCTGCGGTCCAGAGAGACCCGGGTTCGGTTCCTGCTAGGGGCGTGTACCTCGGTTGCAGTTTGTCCCCGGCCCCTGGTTGGGTCCTGCGGGAGGCAGCCACTCGATGTGTCCCTTTCATGTTGATGTTTCTCTCTCTCTCTTCCTCTCTCTTCCTCCCACTCTATCTGAACAAAAAATGGAGAAATGTCCTCGGGTGAGGACAAAAAAAACCCAAAAAAACAACAACAAAAAAGGGAAAATGAAAGATAGATGGTGAATCAGTTAGGATTAGGTTTGGTCATACACAATAGAAAACTCAACTAAATGGCTTAAAGAAGAAAAGTTTATTTCTCTCTTACATGAGAGAAGCTGGGATATAAGCATTCCAGAGCTGGTATGGAGGCTCCACAATCATCAGGGACTTGGGTGCCTTCTTTCTTTTGCAACCTATTTTATTGTTGGCTTTAGTATCATTGCTTGTGGGATGTTTCGTTGAGCCATGGCCTCTGAAGTTTCTTTATTCCCACAGGCATAAAATGTCCATACTACCCAAAGCCATCTATAGATTCAGTACAATCCCTATTAAGATTCCAGTGGCATTTTTTATAGAAGTAAAAAAAATATATATCCTCAAATTTATATTCCCACAGGTAATCTTGCTGCCAATGATCTCTCCACTTCCCGAACAAGCAGACTTCAGAAGATCCTTCACAGCTATGTACCTAAAGATATTAGGGATAAGAGTCGAGTTCGAGTCACCTCATGGGATGGCAGGAAGTGGGGAGAACTGGAAGGGGACACCTATGACCGGGTGAGTGATTCCTGACCTGGAACATCCAGTCAGCCAAATCTGACCTCCTCAAGCTGACTCCAGCCCCTGGGGCAATAGGATTGAGCCCTACATGTTTGAGCATGTAGGGCTGTTTCTGGACTTGGTCAGCTCTCCACGGGGATTTGGAGAAAACAGTCATCTGCAGAATTGTCAGTTCAGTTTAGATGACTGGCTACTACTATCTTCATTAGAGACAGCAGTAAAAAGAGTTTGAACCTGACCGAGTTTAAAAAAGTTTATTAGGCTTATTTTATTTCTCAACTCACTTGGTTGCTCAGAAACCCTCACTAAAATAAGTATGAGCCAGCCCTGGCCAGTGTGGCTCAGTTGGTTGGGTGTCATCCCAGGGTTTCCAGTTCAATTGCTGGTTCACTTTCTAGTCAGGGCACATGCCTAGGTTGTTGATCCCCGGTTGGTGCACATGTGGGAGGTAATGAATTGTTGTGATCAGTGTTTCTCTCTCACATTGATATTTCTCTCTCTCTCCCTTCCTTGCTCTCTAAAATCAATAAAAACATATCCTCAGGTGAGAATTAAAAAAATTTTTTTAAAGTATGAATAAAAAAGTATGAATAAGCTTATTTTATTTATTTTTGAATATTTATACAGCACATGGTACAAAAATCAGAAGGCACAAAAGTGTATCCAGTGAAAAGTGCATTTCCTTCTTACTCCTGTCTCACAACCATCTACCTTCTCTCCCTACAGATGACCATTGTTTATATTTTATTCTATATCTTGAAAATATATTCTTTGTGTACATACAAATATAAATGTGTGTGTATTTTTTAAAAAGTAGGAATAGTAGTGTATATATTATACTCACTATTCTGAACTTGGTATTTTTTTCAATTGATAATGTACCCTGAGATTCGGTCCTTTTAGTTTTATGTTTTTGAAGTATAATTGCTAGAGAATAGTTATATGCATTTAAGATTTTGACAGAAGTTACTGAATCACTCTGTGGAGGTTAAATCAGTTTTGATTTGGCTAATGAATAAGAGTACCATTTCCTCATATCCTGCCACCATTGGTGGTATTAGACTTTTTGTTTTTTGCTAAACTCAAACTGATAGTATATAATTTACATTCTGTTATTATGAATGATGTTGAAAGTAATTTCATATTTAAAAATTATTTGTATTTTATTTTTATAAATGTTTTTTTCTTTATTGATTTTAGAGAGAGAAGAAGGGAGAGGGAGAGAGAGATAGAAACATCGATGAAAAAGAACATCGGTTGGCCACCTCCTGCATGCCCCCACTGGGGATTTGGCCCACAACCTGTGCATGTGCCCCAACTGGGAATCGAACTGGCAACCTCTTGGTGCATGAGTCGATGCTCAACCACTGAGCCACACCAGCCGGGCTGTTTTTCTTTTAATTGGCATGTTCTAAAAATATTATTGAAAACATATACTTCTAAAGATATAAAAAATATATAGTTATTATTTCTGAGTTGTCATCTGTTCTCATCGTCCTGCCTCAACCACTCTAAGAAATTAAAAGAAAGACCAAGGATTATAGAATCTTGTATTGGTGTGAGAGACCTGCTTCCTACTGTGCAGGAATCCCCTATTCAGATTTTTTGATATGGAAGCGAGTAGAACACAGTGGAGAGTGTGTGACCTCTGCCATTAGCCTAACCTGTTTACTGTATGTATCACAGGGCTGCCACGAATTCACCTTGGGAAAGCTGCTTGATATTGCTGAATTTCAGCCATTTCATTTGTAAAATAGGAAACACTACTACGTAATGTTGTTATGAGGATTCAATGAGAATATACACTGTATATTGGCCATAAAGATTAGGCAGATATTAGGTATCATTATTTAACCTGTGCCTGCATGCTCCCATTGACAGGTACTCACTGAGGTTCTGTGATTGAACACCTCTGATGTTAGAAAGTTCTTATTGAATTAAAAGCTGTAGATTGTATGGTATATGGTTGAGTACTAGGATTCTGGAGTCAGACTGCTGGATTAGAGTCCTGGTTCCATCATTTACCAGCAATTTACCAGGAGAAATTTGGGCAAGTTAACCTTTCATTAAACTTCAGCTTCTTCATCTGTTAAATGATGATAATAGTAGTGCCTTTTTCATAAGTTAAAATTAAACAAGAATGCATTTAGCCCTGGCCGGTTGGGCTCAGCTGTTAGAGCGTTGGCCCGCAGATAGAAGGGTAGCAGGTTCAATTCTGGTCAACGGCATGTACCTGGGTTGCAGGTTCGGTCCCCAGCCTCAGTTGGGGTCGTGTGGGAGGCAACCAATAGATGTGTCTCTCTCACATCGATGTTTCTCTCTCTCTCTCCCCTCCTCCCCCTCCCTCCTTCCCTTCCACTTTCTCTCTAAAAATCAATGGAAAAATATCCTCGGGTGAGGATAAACAAACAAACAAAAAAGAATACATTTAGCACAGTTTCTGGCATATAGAAAGCACTTAATAATATTGTCATTATCACAATTCTCATATTTTAATTAATTAATTTTTTATCCTCACCTGAGGACTTTTGCATTTATCTTCAGATAGAGCGGGAGGGAGAGAGGGAGGGAAGAGAGAGAGAAACATCGACGTGAGAGAGACACATCGACTGGTTGCCACCCATACAACCCCAACCAGGGCTGGGGACAAATTGCAACCGAGGTATGTGTCCTTAGCGGGAACCGAACCCAGGTCTCTCTGGTCCGTGTGCCAATGCTCTAACCACTGAGCCAAACTGGCCAGGGCTCATTTTTTTTTTTAAATCCTCACCCGAGGGTACTTTTTTCCATTTTTAAAAATCTTCAGATAGA
Source organism: Tadarida brasiliensis (assembly GCA_030848825.1). Lineage (NCBI taxonomy): Eukaryota > Metazoa > Chordata > Mammalia > Chiroptera > Molossidae > Tadarida > Tadarida brasiliensis. The sequence goes on from CM061264.1 coordinate 34,344,080, forward strand.
GTGGGGGGGAGAGAGAGAGAGAGAGAGAGAGAAAGATCAGCGTGAGAGAGACACATCTATTGGTTGCCTCCCGCATGACCCGACCCGGGCCAGGGACAGAACCGCAACCGAGGTACTTGCCCTTGACCGGAATTGAACCCACAACTCTTTGGTCCACAGCTGATGCCCTACTGCTGAGCCAAACTGGCCAGGGCCACAGTTCTCATTTTTATTATTATTATTTCTGTTGATTGATCCTAGCTATGCCTTCTGGAACAATATAGAATGAGCCGCTTCCTCTTTTTTTAAAAAATATGTTTTTATTGATTTTTTAGAGAGAGAGGAAGGGAGAAAGATAGAAACATTGATGTGAGAGAGACAAATTGATCGATCGGCTGCCCCTCGCATTCCCCCTACCGGGGATTGAGCCCACAACCTCAGCACTGCCCTGACTGGGAATGGAACCTGGACTACTCAGTCCCTGGGATGATGCTGAATCCATTGAGCCACACTGGCTGGGCAAGCTGCCTCCTCTTTTTCTTGAAAGTGCTTCAGACATTTGAAAACAGTTAAAAAAAAAAAAATGTTCTCATTGATTTTTTAGAGGAAGAGGAAGACAGTTTTAATGTCCTGAAGATAGATGTCTTTGTTACTTTGTTGAACAAATAGTTGTGTACAAGCTCATAGTTTTCTTTCTATATGCATTTTCTTTTTCTATTTAGCCTTGTTGAATCACTTCCTTTTAGGTGTGTGTCTCTTATATACTGCATAGAATTGTGTTTTGCTTTGTAAATGAATCTGTAAATTTTATTATTTTAAATCAATTGATATCATTGATATATTTGGTTTCAGCTCTGTTAAATCATTTTACTGTGTTTTAGTCACTGTTTCTTTCATTATGTGATCTCTCTTCTTTGCTCTTTTGGTTTTCTTTTTATTTCTTTTATTATTTAGGAAGGTTTATATTTTAGATCTACATTAGATAATTTCAATGTCAAAACTGTATGGGGGCCTGGCTGGTATGGCTCAGTGGTTGAGTGTCAACCTATGCACCAAGAGATCACTGACTATGATTCCCAGTCAGGACACATGCCTTTGTTGTGGGCTCAGTCCCTGGTAGGGGACATGCAGGAGGCAGCCGATCAATATTGATGCTTCTCTCTCTCATTGACGTTTCTCTCTCTCTCTTCCTCTCCCTTTCTTTCCAAAAAATCAATAAAAAAAAAAACATTAAAAATTTGTTTTGGGGTTTAATTCTGCTGGTTGTAGTTTCTGCTAACTCTGTTCAAGGAGGCTTGTTTCCTTTTAAGTTTTGTGGTTATTTTTGGTATCATAATTTTCTAATAACTTTTCTGTTGGAGTACAACACAGAAGTGATCAAATCATAAGTTAACTGCTTACGAATTATCTTTTATGAAATACACTACTACAGGATGGGGCAAAAGTAGGTTTACAGTTGTTCATATGGAAAATAATACAATAGTAAATAATAATACAAGAATAAACTCTGTTCCGTGTACTCACAATTGTAAATCTACTTTTGCCAAACCTTGTATTATTACTACCCTTTCAAGAACTATATTACCAGCATTCTAGAAACTCTTAGGCTCCTTTCTATGCTCCTAGAGGTAATCACTATTCTGGATTCTAAAACCGTGGATGTTTTGAACTTTATATAAATGTAATCATATATTAAGTACTCTTGTCTCAACATTATGTTTATGAGATTCATCCATGTTGTTGCCTATAGCATTGGTTTGTTCACTGTTGTTGCTGGACTATGTCCCAACTTATTTGTCCATTCTATTCATAATAGACAATTGGGTTATTTCCAGTTTGGGGTGATTACAAACAGCTTTGCTATGAACATCTCGTAAATTTTTTTTTGGTGCACTTAGGTAGCCATTTCTGTTGAACTGTTGGATCATAGACTATGTATATGTTCAACTTTAGTCAATACTGTCAAATAGTTTTCCAAGTGATTGTGCCAGCTTACATTCCTACTTACAGTCCCTCAAGTTTTTGCTTCTTTAGTGGATCTCTAATGGTTTCAGATAGATATTTTAAATATTTTGTTAAGCATTTCTGGTTGTTCCAGCTGGACGGCTGGTTTGCAACAAGATATTTTTTTTGCCTTTACTAGGATTGAGAAAACCTGATTTTGTTTATTATCAGTTTATGATCATCGGCTAATTAAATATAGAGCCCTAGTTAATTAGAGGATTTGCATTTCTCCTGAAAGAAACCTGTATTTGCTTTTTCCAGGTATTTGGAGGATCTGTCAGCCCAGGACCATTAATTACTCTATATGGGGTTTTCTGGATCATTCAGGCATTATGAATTTGAACCTTCTACCTTAGTGATTACAAATTCTTAGGAAGATTCTTTCTTTTTTTCTTTTCACCCAGAGTTAAAGCCACAACAGACAAGTTCTCTTATCTATTGTGGGCTGATTTTTTTCTAGTTCGTTCTTTGATTGAAAGTGTAGTCCTTTGAGGATTTTGGCTTTGCTATTGATTTCCATTCCAGTTCTCTACCTTAAGTGGGCCCAGTGCCCTGTTTTCTGTCCTTTCTTTTGGTGTGTGTGTGGCTTACTAGGGATTTGATAAAAGATGGAGCTCCAGCATGCCTCCCTAGACCTGTGCTCCTGCATTTTTTTTTTTTTTTGATCCTCACCTGAGGATATGTTTACACATTTTATAGAGGGAGGAAAGGAGAGAGAGAAAGAAAAGTTGATATGAGAGAGAAACATTGATTGGTTGCCTCCTGTACACACCCTGACAGGGGATTGAAACCAAAACCTAGGTATGTGCCCCGACTGGGAATTGAACCCAAACTTTTTTAGTGTACAGGATGATGCTCCAACCAACTTAGCCACCTGGACAGGGCTGTGTTCCTGCTTTTTCTTTAGCTTTTGAGGATTTCTCTAATTTTCTATGAGCTCTATGTGTTAAAAGTATTTTTAAGATATATTTTATCCGGCCCTGGCTGGTTTGGCTCTGCTGTTAGAGCATCAGCCCACCTTATTGAAGGGTCTCGGGTTTGATTCCTGGACAAAGGCTTGTACCTGGGTTGCAGGTTCGATTCCTGGCCTGGTCAGGGTCATGCAGGAGGCAACCAATCAGTGTGTCTCTCTCATATAGATGTTTCTCTCTCTCTCTCTCCCTCCCTCCCTCCCTTCCACTCTATCAAAAAATCAATGAAAAAATATCCTCGGGTGAGGATTAACAACAACAACAACAACAACAAAAAGATGTATTTTATCCAATCTTTAGATATTTTATATTACAAGGGTTTTCAGGACATTTAGTTCACTACATTGCTGGAAATAGAAGTATTATTTGCTTCTATGATGTGGTTTCTAAACATCCCAGTGGCCCTTCTCTGGGCATCCCTATTTAATGTTTCTTTTTTCTGTGAAGGCCAGCCCCATCACAGTTCTTGAGATATGGGACCTGACCAGAATACAAGGTAACCATTATTTCTCTACTCTGTAATTCATGCAGCCTAGGAATACATTAGAATATTAAACATTGGGTCATTATTAATTTACTTGGAGTTTCTGTTTAACTAAAAATGAACAGATCTTTTCCTAGATGATTTTACTTTTTTGAAATGTAAATATAGGACAATTAAAAATTTTTTTGTTTTTGTTTCTAGTGCCTAGCACAGAGTAGGCTCTTAGTAAATGAATGCTTTTACATTTCTCACTTTAAGCTTTTCATATTAGATATGACCTTGTTTTAGCATAAGATATTTTATTTTTAAAATTTATTGATTGATTTGAGAGAGAGAGAAATATCGATTTGTTATTCCACTTATTTATGCATTCATTGGTTGATTCTGTGTGTGCCCTGACTGGGGATCAAACCCGCAACCTTGGCATATTGGGACGGCACTCTAACCAGTGGAGCTACCAGGCCAGGGTAGCATAAGATAGTTTAAATCCTGATCCTTTTATTGAGTATATTAGCTACTCTCTGGGCATTGTATGATCTGTAAGTTGGATGTTTTCATTCAAATAGCTAAGGCTCAAACCAAGGACAAACCTCTCAAGCACTAAAGACTTCTTCGTAGGTTGATATCAGTTATTTAATTATAGCTATCTGTATGTTGGTTTTAGTTTTTTGGCCAGCCATGAGTATGCCTAAACATACTATTTTCCCACTCATTATTTCACAGTTGTCTACCAGGTCGAAATGAGAAGCTATGCCAGATACTCCAGAGCAACGGTTCTCAACCTGTGGGTCGCGACCCCTTTGGGGGGTCGAACGAACCTTTCACAGGGGTCACCTAAGACCATCGGAAAACACATATTTCTGAATATCTTTGGAACCGAGACACCGCTCTCTATCGGTCTCCAGGCGGGTCCGCCCACATGCAGATACGCCCACATACAACATGAGGAACTGTATTAAAGGGTCGCAGCATTAGGAAGGTTGAGAACCACTGCTCTAGAGGGAGCTCTCTGCAAACCCCCCAGGTCAGGGGGCCTAAAACAGCCCTGGCCTTAAGAAGCTCTAATACTTTACCCTTTAACACTTCTGGGCAGGTGCTGGTGGATGTGCCCTGTACCACAGACCGCCACTCCCTTCATGAGGAGGAGAACAACATTTTTCAGCGGTCGAGAAAGAAGGAGCGGCAGACATTACCTATGCTGCAGGTGCAACTTCTTGCGTGAGTGATAGATTTACAAAAACTCAAGACTCTGTGCCAGAATTTTCTGGGGGTCTGGGGGACTGGAAGCTATTGCCAAGACCATCACCCATAGAAGGGTCTTCTGGCTGTGGACCTGATTGAAGGAGACAGACATCATGGGATGGTCCTTCTCTGGAACATAAAAACTCTTATGTGGTAGGACACGCATAGTAGTGTGGGCTGCACAGATTCATTTATGTTTGCTTACCTCCATGTTAGTCCCAGTACCAGTAGCTCAAGTGTGAAAAATAGTTGCTGAGGTCAAGGTTCTGTAGGGCTTGGGTAAGGACTCAATCCATAGCCAGTATCAAGGTTTGGTTCATAACTCTAGAACCAGAGCTCAGGGGATCATTTCAAGAAGGTTTTTAGAGGAGAGCCCTTGGAATAAGATTGGGTTGCTCTCTCTTGAGGATGACTTTTCATTGTGGAAGAGACTTCAGAGGCTGTCTAACACAGCTACCCATCCCACAGTAGACACCTCTATCCATGCTTCCAGCTCCTTCTCTTGCCCTCCTACTTCTGGGAAGCTCACTAGTCACTGTTTTGTCTCTTTCTGGTTTCAGGGCTGGACTCCTTGCCACCAAACCAGGAGGCCACGTTGTCTATTCCACCTGTTCACTCTCACACTTACAGAATGAGTATGTGGTTAAAGGCACCATCGAGCTCCTGGCCAATCAATATAGCATCGAAGTTCGGGTGGAAGACCTCACTCACTTCCGAAAGCTTTTCATGGACACATTCTCTTTTTTCCCATCCTGCCAGGTTGGGGAGCTGGTAATCCCAAACCTCATGGCCAATTTTGGGCCTATGTACTTCTGCAAAATGTGTAGACTGACGTAGCATCATCCTGTTCCTGGATCCCTAGTGTAGGAAGACAAAGGGTGTACTCCCATGGAGGCACCGAAAACTGAGACCAGTGGCAAAGATGCACTCTGGGTCCTATCTCCATCCGGTTCAAGTCTTTCTATAGATAGTTTTTAGCAATAGGAAGTAGGAGTTTTTTTGTCCTGCTATCTAATTGTGGAGCATCAGCAGGTTTCTAACTCACTTATTATACCCCATCCCCCACTTCCCATCTCTAAACCTGTACTAAAGGTTCCTGTCCCACTGGGGGCTTAGAAGGAAGATCCAGTGAGCAGGCCCACACTTTAAGCTGTAAACTTGGGAAGAAGCATTTAGCCAGTAAAATTGTTGAAGCTCCATAGAGCTAAGGCTGTGGTTGAGGGCCTCATGTTAGTCTAAGTACTGTTAGTTCTACTTGTACCAGCTGCTGCTACTGAGCACTAGCTCCCAGGTGCCCAATGTCCAGGATCTCAGCCTGGTTACAGGCCTCTGGTTGCAGAGCCCCTCTTACACTTGAAGTAAGTTCTGCATGATCAGTCTTGAGCACTTGGTGGGCCCAAACAAGGCTATCTAGTTTCTTCATATGGCCTATGATCTAATTTAAGAAACAAGTAACTAAAGATGTTAAGCCAATGCAGCCTGCTTACTTATATTGAGAAAGCTCTCCTAAGCTGAATAATTCCAGCTCTTCCTCCTGCTGTCAACAGCACTACTGCCCAATTGTCGTTGGGGAAGCTGCTCTGTCACAGGGCTGTGATACAGTAAAACCTCAATATAACAGACTAATTCTGGTGAGGGGAGTGTCCGTTAGAGCTGAAAGTCTGTTATATAATAAAGTAGGTTTTCCGAATGCATATATTAAAAAATTGACAAATTTGTTAGTTTACCTGTTTTTACTTATGTAGACAGGTTTGTGTAATTAAAATTAAGTATGTATGAAAGGTTTTCTATATGTATTACAGTAATTTTATTTTATTTTTTATTTATTTTTTTATTCCTCACCCAAGGATATTTTTCTACTTATTATCAGATAGAGTGGAAGGGAGGGAGAGAGAAAGACAGAGAGAAACATTGATGTGATAGAGCCACATCGACTGGCTGTTTCCCGCATGACCCGACCAAGGCTGGGGACGAACTGCAACCGAGGTTCGTGCCCTTGACTGGAATCGAACCTGCGACTCATTGGTCCGCGGGCTGACGCTCTAACCGCTGAGCCAAACTGGCCAGGGCTGTATTACAGTAATTTTAAATTTATACTGAATAAGGTCTAGCAAATACCTGCATTTACCAGGCACCATGAGTAAACAAACGTACATGGCTGAAACTGTTGCGGAGGGTCACGCCACACAGAACCAATCACTGCACTTGATTTGGGGTGATCACATGCTAATCATTCGCTGAATGTTTTTTTACTAGCAGTGACTTTTGGATTTAAATATGTAGACTATAGTTGTAGATATGTAATATTTATGTCAGTGAAATTACCACAGTGGTTTTTTTTTTTTTTTTAACTTATCTTTATTGTTGAATATATTACAGATGTTCCTCATTTTTCCCCCATTGCCCCCCTCCTCCCCATTCCCGCCCCCCTCCTGCCTTTTCCCACACTGTTGTCTGTGTCCATTGGTTATGCATATATACATGTAAGTTCTTTGGTTTATTTCTTCCCACCCCCTAACCCTCCTTCCCTTCACTCTCTCTGAACAAAAAAATGGAAAAATGTCTTCAGGTGAGGATAAAAAAAAAAAAGTTGATATACATGGATTGCTTACTATATACTAGGCCCTGTTCTGGCTGTGTTACATGTGTTAAGTATTTGATTCTTACAATAGTACTAGAGAATTGGGTTTAATATTATTAATATATAATAATTATCCTAATTTTACAGGTAAGGAAATTGGGGCACAGTCACATAACAAAGATGGATTACCAAATACTCCAGCTTCAGAGCCAAGCTTTGAAGTATGTTATCTGGCTTCCCCAAGGCTGTTCAGGCCAAGGCCCCAGCATTCAAGGCTCTTTGGATTCATGTAGCATGATCTCTGCCTTTTGACCAAAGCTTGGCTTTTTTTTTTTTAAATCCCCACCAGAGGACATTTTTACATTTATCTTCAGATAGAGCGGAGGGGAGAGGGGAGAAGAGAGAGAGAATCATTGATGTGAGAGAGACACATCGACTGGCTGCCACCCACGTGACCCCAACCGGGGCCGGGGACAAACTGCAACCGAGGTATGTGCCCTTAGCGGGAACCGAACCTGGGTCTCTCTGGTCCGCGGGCTGCCGCTCTAACCGCTGAGCCAAACCGGCCAGGGCCAAAGCATGGCTTTTGTTTCTTGGTCTATGCATGTTTTTTTCCTTCCCAACCAGACCTTAAGCTGCACAGGGCCAGATTTGAGATCTGGTACATGACTCAGTTTTTCTAGCTCACAGCAGGAGTCAGTAGATACCTGTTGAACTACAAAATGCCAGAGGTGAACTATCTTGGGACCCTCTCTCAGAGGACTGGAGTTAACATCCACTGTGACCTGAACATTAGACTCAGTCTGTTCCTGATTCAAGGTTTGTGTGCCTGATGCTTCAAAAAGCCAATATTCAAGCCCTGGCCGGTTTGGCTCAGCGATTAGAGCGTTGGCCTGTGGACCAGAGAGTCCCAGGTTCGGTTCCCACTAGGGGCACGTGCCTGGGTTGCAATTTGTCCCCGGCCCCGGCTGGGGTCATGTGGGTGGCAGCCAGTCGATGTGTCTCTCTCACATCAATGTTTATCTCTCTCTCCTCCTCCCTCTCAGTCTGAAGATAAATGCAAAAATGTCCTTGGGTGAGGATTAAAAAGAAAAAGCCAATATTCAAGACATCAGAGTTTGGAGTAAGGAAAGGATTATTGATGGAGAAAGTGCCAGCTCAAGAAGATGGGGAGCCTTAAAGCTTCTGCAAACCCATATTAAGAGAGCTCAGAATTTAAGCTGCTTTTTATGTCGAGGGAAGGGAGAAGAGAATGCTTGTGGCAAGAAGTGTGTGACACCCAGGTGCCAGCATGGATCCAAAGAAGAGGGAGAAATCTCGAAATCTCTTTGTTCCCTGGTCCTGACCCCTGCTTATCTGAATCCTGTCTTGAGGCTCCTACACATCTTTGCCAAAAGCTCAAGCCTCTAGCAGGTTTTCTGATAATTAGTATGTCTATGGCAGGAGCTATTCATCTGAAGGTCTTGAGAGAAATGCAGGCTAGAACTAAGGTAGAGCCCTGGCTGGTGTGGCTCAGTTGGTTGAGTGTTCTTATGCACTGAGAGGTTGCTGGTTCCACTCCTGGTGGTGGGGTGGGGTGGGGTGGGGGTTGGGAGGTTGCTACAGGCTCGATCCCCAGTAGGGTACCTCATCTATAAATTCATAATAAAAATGCCTTCCTCATAGGTCTGTTGGGAGGATAAATGAGATAAAGCACATAAAGTCCTGTGAGAGAGGCCTAGATGGGGAGCACCCAGTAAATGGCAATAAAGTATGACATTTTATAGAAGATAACATTCCATCAAGTTCACCTGTGTATGCTTTCAAAGAATGAAACCTAAATCCCAAATTTTATGCATGGATTAATCTTGGACATAAGGTATAATTAATACATATGCAAACCTTACTAGCAAATTCACTTTAGAACTGTCCAATTGTAGTGTTTCAATGAGGTAGGAATTGTGAAAAACCTGTAGTGGAATGTTTCAGCACTTTTATAATTAATATTATGTGTGTGCACATGTGTGTGTAATCCCTCACCCTACCAGTGAAGGGCACCAGGTGCGCAGACTCCTCCTGGTCAGACATTCTTTCTGCTTGCTGAGTGTGAATTCCAGGAGAGGCCCAGGACTGTTAAAAGATGACCTGGGAAGATCAATCTGTGGGGTGGCTGAACAGAAGGACAAGTGATGGATGGTTTGACCATGAAGAAGAGCCCAGGGCAACAGACACGGGATCCCAGGGTTGGAGAATGAGGAGGGGCAGCAGGTGGGCCCCCCAGAAGAACTTCCTGTGGAGGGTCCCAGGGCTATCTCCTCGCACCGCCCCCGCAACTCCGAAGCCTCGCGCTGGGGGAGAGGTGGGCGTACTATGGTGCCGGCCTTGATGCAAGATTCTCCAGCAAAGATGCCGCTAAACTGTTTGCAGCGATTAATCAGGTCCACGAGCCCAGTCTGTTTCTGCTCCTAGTTCTCTGGGCTGGCATTTCCCGCCGGAGCTCCGCATCTTCTGGGAGTTGGGGTTCTGGGGTGCTTGGGGCTGAGGCCCGGCCAGGCCGAGCCGCAGCGCCGAACTGCTGCTACGCTCGTGCTTCTGAGGACGCCCACGAGAAGCGGCTGCCCCTCCTGGTCCTCCAGCTGAGCCTGACCTAGTGCACGAGGACACGGGGAGCGACCACAGCTCGGACCGTTGCGCGCCGCTAGCCTCAGGCCCGCTGCCCGGCAACGGCGCGTTCCCGAGCGGGCCTGCAGCGGCGCAGCTCTCCTCCGGCTCCACCCGCGCAGCGGGGCGCGGATCCCCGGCGGATCCAGGCCGGGTTTTGCGGCGGAATCCACGATTGCTGCTGCTTCTGTCGCTCTCGGCAGCTCTGGGAGGAGGGAGATCATGGTGCTGGACGAACTGTGGGCTGCGCTCTCTGGCGCCTATGGGGCTGCCCTGGCCTGCTGCTTCGTAGCGGCAGCCATGGCCCTGCGCTGGTCCAGTCGCCGGACGGCGCGGGGTGCGGTGGCCCGGGCGCAACAGAGACAGAAAGCGGCCCTGGAAAGCATGGACAAGGCGGCACAGCGCTTCCGGCTCCAGGTGATGGTCGGGATCGAAGTACCGGGATCGCTGGGTGGGAGTACCCCTAGGAGCACTTTCAGCTGCCTGGATGAGCGCGGAGGGGCAGGTGGCGGGCAGCGCAGGTGTGTGGTCAGCGCAGGTTTGTAACTTTCGGAACCTCTTCTTGCCCAAATGCATTCCGTGCTCTTTCTGAGTCAGGTGGGGCCAAGGGGAGGAAGGGAAACGAAAGAGACAGGTTAGTCTTGGAAGGCTATCGTGGCCCTGGGTCACTAGAGGAGCTTTGCTCTGGGCCACAGAATCTCAAGGTCACCTGACACGCAAGCGTGAGAACCGATAGGATGCCAGGGTTAGGACTTTGGAATCGCCGAGTGATGACCAAGAGCTTACAGTTCAAACTCATTAATTTGTGCCCGAGGAGCCTCAGAGGGGCTGGAGAAGGACTTGCACAAATGCACAGGGGGTTATTGGCAGAACCAGGCTGGAATGAAAGTCTCCCCAGTTCCTATTGCCCAGGTTGTCAGTGGCCAGCTTCCATGAGTAGGTTTAGTTCCACCCCTTTCCTGGGTGATCTGTTAACAAGCTTTTCTCCCACTGGATCAGCTCAGTGTGTGTATGGGGGCAGAGGGGGGGGGGCTAGAAGAGGGGGCTTTCCCTCCGAGTATATGAGACACAGGACCCAGTTAGAAATCAGAATACTGAACTGTGGTCGTTGCCGTATGTTCTGAGGGAGAAAAGGCTTGTCATGAGTGTTTATGAGGGTATGTATTTTGATAGGATTCCAATCTGACAGGTAGGAAGGTGGTCCAGGTGATGGGGACAACAGGAGGCAGGAGGGTGTGCCTAGGTGGGAGACTGGGAATGAGTCACAAAAAATTACACATAACAGATGCTCAGATGTAGCAAGTGATTTTTGAGTTGAGGGTTGAGCTTGAACTAGAACCTAGATGCCCAGTGGGACTATCCAGCCTCATTCCAGTGGAGAGGAACAATGGAGAGATATTAGGAAAGGAGACTGGACCTTGGATGCCAGTCAGGCCCAGGATGTGGCCTTGATTGTGGTGAGGTTTTGGCTGTATGTAATGGTATGAATTTACTCTATACCATTCCTGGGCCAGCATATGTCATATTTGTTTAGTTATTGAAATCAAATACATTTCAATAAATAAATTCTGGTTCCAGCCTCCATTCATCAAGCTGGCTGAAAATTCTACCATCAATTTTTAGAGTTTCCTCTACCCAGATTGGGAGGTCCTGGTGTTCAATCCAAATTGGTCACTTCCCCTACTTGAGCACAGGCTCTTCACTGTCTAGTCCTCCTCTGCCTGAGCTGTTAGTTGCCCCACTTGGGGATCCACTCAGCTGCTCCTGAGGCACTAAGTCCTTTTGTGCAGCCCACTGAGTTCTGCCAGCTCCAGATGCTGCGTGGGACATCTGCAAGAATCTGCCCACAGTTTCTGCCTACAGAACTCCCCTCCTGGTTGCAAGGAACCTACCGGCTGGCAGGAGTGTGGGATGGTGGAAGGTTGGGTCTTCCCTCACTTCAACCTCAAGCATCGGTGTGTAGTTTCCCTCTGGAGATACCACCTTTCATTAATTTTAAGAAACGAATTTTCCAAGGCACAAGTTTTGGCCCTGAAATACAAAGAGCTGTTTATACATTCACCATGAGGTACAAGAACTTGGCCTCAGAACCCCAAAGCTTGGCTCTTCCAGGAGGGAAAGAGAGAACATTTTTACCTTTTGGTTTTGCAAAGACTGGAGAAGAAAGGGAGAGCTACCTTGGGAGTTTGATTCTTTTGAGCTGTGAGCAAAGGGGTGAAATCTTTTTTTTAATTTTGAGAGAGAGAGAGAGAGAGAGAGAGAGAGAGAGAGAGAGAGAGAGATCAGTTTGTTGTTCCACTTATTTATGCATTCATTGGTTAATTCCCATATGTGCCCTGACCCGGGATCAAACCTACAACCTTGGTATATAGAGACAATGCTCTAACCAACTGCACTACCTGAGTAGGGCAAGGGGTGGGATCTTGGCAATAATAGCTTTGTAGGCCTTCAGGGCAGGTAGGAGGTGGGCTGATGTCAGCCCCAGCCTGAGCTTCCCTGACCCTAAAGTGCCCTCTGCTTAAGCTGTGGAGTCACTGGATGACAGGGAGGTGGGTTTTGAGGCTGTCTCAGCAGCCTTTCTTCTGGGGCTTTCTCCGCCCAGCCCTGAATAGCAAGGGGCATTGAGGTAAGCAGGGCCCTGAGCAGACCCTGCGAGAATACAGCAGCTTGTAGTACAGCTCCTGCTTGATAGACTCCAGAAAAAGCTTATTGGGAGCCCAAATACCTCCTGTATTTCAAGGTGGTGCTGGAGGAGAGAAGATTCATAAGCATTTCCTGAATCATCACAAAATAGTTATCTCTCTAGATCTAGAACAATTCTAGAATAAGGCGTGTTCATGGTAACTCTCTGTTGACCGTATAAGGCTTAACAACCTGTAACAATTCTTTACCCATTTCCTGCCGCCCTGCTTCTTAAATGAGTTTTGATATTCTTTCTAGACCAAAGAGAGTGATAAAATTATGACAGAAACTTTAACCTGGACGTAGCTAGGAGCATCTGTGGGAGGAGCTGAGGCTTATGGGAGGAGTTCTGAAACTTTATGTCATTGGATAGCCCTACAATGAAGAACCTTATGTTTATAACAGAGTTCTATGGTAGCAACAACCTCTCCCTTTAACTTCCACTTTCCTTTTTCAAGTCTCTCCTCCATCTTTGTTTGGTTCAGTGTGTGCACACACTGGGTTTCAATCCTTTCTTTTTCCTGAATAAATTCTTTTTTGGTGATAGAATACCTAGTTGATTCCATTGTTTCCAGTCTGTCAGAGGGAGCACTATTAATAGAATATTATGGCTGGGAGAAATATCTTAGAACAACTGCTCATGCCTCTGTGCCTTTGCATTTGTAGTTTTACCTTGAATGCCTTTTCCTCACATTTGTTACAACTCCTTTTGTCAAAATCCCACTGGTCTTACAAATGTCATTTCCTTCAAATGGATCTGACCTGTGGTTCCTTCTCCAAAGCCCACCTTGAACCTGATTATAACTCAAAATGAGTCAGTAGATTAATTTGTTACCAATGAGTTTGAGTTCTTGTCTCCTGATATAAAAGAATTTAGACCAGGGACACTGATCAAAGCAAAGGCAGATTTATTGAGGCTCTGTAGAGGTCAAGAACAGTGAGATAGGTTACCAGGTTCTGCACCCTAAATGTGGGGATTAGGAGTTTTTATGGCTTGGGAACATGGAAGTTGCTGGGGTTAACCAATCAGGGAGTAGGTTAGGCTTTTTCTTTTCTGGAACACTGATGTCCAGGTATACAAACACCGATGTCTAGCGAAGCAAAGCATTCGGGGATTGTGCAGCACTTTTTTTTTCTTTATTGATTTTAGAGAGAGAAGACGGGAGAGGGAGAGAGAGATAGAAACATCAATGAGAGAGAACATCGATTGGCTGCCTCCTGCATGCGCCCCACTGGGGATTTGGCCCACAACCTGGGCATGTGCCGTGACCAGGAATCGAACTGGCGACCTCTTGGTGCATGGGTCGACGCTCAACCACTGAGCCACACCGGCTGGGCTTTGCAGCATTTATTATAGGATGCAGGAAGGGACTTTCCTAACCAGGTATTGAGTTGGTCTCTGTGATTGATGAGTTGGCTTTAGATCTGAAAAACAAACTTAAAAGAAATCAGGGTAGTTCCTGGACCATTGTTTCATAACTACCTATTGATAACTGCCATAGTTCTGATAGGGCTTGACTCAATGGAGGAATTTTGGGGAACATTTTATTCTGCCTGTTTCAAATTGAGGGACAGTATAGTTTTTGTTGAGACCAGTATTAGTGGCATACATGATCAAATGGAAGAGAGATCTTGAAATAGAACAAAAGTGATTTAAAAAAACCATGAGGGAAAATAAAAAAGACATGGAAGACAATCCAGGATATCTGAAATTAGGACAGTAGGCAGTTCAAAAGGAGGAAAACAGATGGAGGAGTGTCAATGATTTGTCAGCGTAGAAATGTCCAGACCTGTAGAGAATGTTTTTAAGAGTGTTTTGAGGCAAACATATGCTGGGGAGCAAGATCGCAAATGCTCCAGAGAAGCGATTTTCGACCTTTTTCATCGCATGGCACATATAAACTAATTACTAAAATTCTGCGGCACAACAAAAAAAATATTTTTGCTGATCTGACAAAAATATAGGTATACTTTTGATTGATTTACCCCTCCCAAAATAGTAGTTACCTACCCTTTTGCTCCCAAGTGACTTTAAAAAAAATCAGGTGCCTATACTTGTATATAAGGATTTCTGGTACCAAGAATTAACCAATCAGATGCAACTTTGTTATGCGACATGACCAATAAGATGCAACTCTATTATATGACCTATATATTTATGGTTCAAGACAGGGCATTCACACCAGATGACTATTGTCGTGTTGGCTGTTGTCATTTTTTTTTTTTTTTTTTTTTTTTTTGACAATCTAAGGGAGAAGAGGTCAGTGCCCCTGACTAAAGAGTCAGGTATGGCGTGTTGTAAAAATTCTTGTGGCACACTGGTTGGAAATTGCTGCTCTAGAGAATAATAGTTTTGCAGCTTCTTTTATGCATTTGAAATTAAGGAGAGGATGTAAGGAAGGTTGGAGAAAGCAAGGCAGGGATTGGATTGCAGGGCAGTTATAATAGGATTACGTACTTTCTTGAGGGTTAATACTCCCAGGAGTATTACTTCTGGTATTTCAAAGGTGTGGTAACCTAGATGCACAAAAACAATGGACAGGGCTGGTTTACAAGCTTTCACTGAAGAAGTTATAGGCCTGGGGATTGACTACTCACCATGACTTGCTCAGTCAGGAATTTATGATCAGCTCACTCTGTGAGATTAAGTTCCATAGAACCCTTTTTTTGGTCCATGGATTCAATGGTAGCTATAGTATCCTTCCCTTGAAAATGTGTGTATGCAGACTGGCCACAAGCTCAGTTTGAAGTTATTTATACATGCTCCTGCATTCTCCACACAAAGTTAAAATTTCCCCCTTGTTCATGGATGGTCTCCTGGAGGTGCAGACTTAACTTGTGGTGTCTTGTAAAGAGAAAATGTCTCAGCTTCCTGATAACCAGTTGAAGACTAAAATTCTTTCCTTTGTCTTTAAAGTCTTCAACATGGAAGAACATAGGTAAGAATCAAAAATTTATGCTGAGGATGGAGGGGAGCTTGCTGATAGCTTCTTTTTAGAAAATTGGTTGATTTTGAGAGAGAGAGTGAGAGAGATCCATTTGTTGTTCCACTTTTTAATGCATTCATTGGTTGATTCTTGTGCCTTGACTGAGGATCGAACCCACAACCTTGGTGAATCAGGATGATGCTCTAACTAACCCAGCAACCTGGCCAGGGCTGCTGATAGTTTCTAGTTGAGATGCACAGGAACTTTGTGGGTACCCTGTAGTGAGGTGGGAAATGGCGACCGGACTATCAGTGGTAATTATCCCAGTGTGGTGGGCCCTCTGGTGATTTTTACTTTCTTCCCTATACTGTTAGGAATTTAAAAAAACAAAAATGGTGATCACATATTTATATAATCGAGGAAAAAAGTGATCTTACTGCCCTGGCCAGTTTGGCTCAGCGGTTAGAGTGTCGGCCCACGGACCAGAGAGTCCTGGGTTCGGTTCCCGCTAGGGGCACGTACCTCGGTTGCAGTTTGTCGCCGGCCCCGGTTGGGGTCGTGTGGGTGGCAACCACTCGATGTGTCTCACATCGATGTTTCTCTCTCTCTCTCTCCCTTCCACTCTGTATCTCAAGATAAAGTGCAAAAATGTCTTAGGGTGAGGATAAAAAAAAAAAGTGATCTTACTATTTTCATTGTGAGGTGAGAAAGGCAAGGTGTAGTACTGTGTATATAGTATAATCCCTTTGTGCAAAAAATAGAATATATATCAATAATTATATACATTGTGAGTTTTTCATAAACTTTTTTTTTCCCTGTAAGATTTCATCAGAAACTAACTATGGTTTCTTTTTTTGAAGAGAGACTGGGCAGGCTGGTTCCCAGAGATGGGGGAATGTTCACTTTTCATTTTGTATACCTTTAAAAAAATAAATGGAAGAGCTAAATGTGTCATCATGATGAGCTAGAACATGCGATGCCTTGCCCGGCGGGTGTGGCTCAGTGGTTGAGTGTTGACCCATGCACCAAGAGGTCGCCGGTTCGATTCCTGGTCAGGGCACATGCCCAGGCTGTGGGCCTGATCCCCAGTGGGGGGCATTCAGGAGGCGGCCAGTCGATGTTCTCTCTCATCGATGTTTCTATCTCTCTCTCCCTTCCTCTCTATCTAAAATCAATAAAGAAAAAAAAAAACAACAACAACGATGTCCTGATATGAACTAATAAAGCTGTTACACCAACAAAGAAATTAAGCCTTTAGAATGAATTATAAGTTGTAAAAGTAAATAAATTGAATTGTATGTGTGTGAAAAAAAAACAACCCAGGGATTATTTAGTGTGTATGGAGAGAGATCTTGGACCCATTTTTTTTCTTCTTTGTAACTCCCTGTATTATAAAAAAAATCCTAAATAAGTATTGTATCTATTTAAAAAATTAAGGGAAAGGGTAGAGTGTTCCTGATATTGAGGCTGGAGTACACAAGCTGTGTGATGGGTGCGTGTGGAGGATGCTCAGCTCTGGCGGGTGTGAGAGGGTGGTGTTGCATTGAGGGGTACAGAGGAGTCTGACAGGATCACGCTTGGAAGCACCTCCTGGAACGTGTTCTGGAGCTTGTGGTGAAAGTGGTTTTAAGGGGAGAGGCAAGGCCTGGTTGGGCTCATGGCTGTCTGGGCTAGCAGGAAGGAAAGGTGGATGGGAGTGACAAGGCTTGGGCAGGGTGGCCAGCTAGGTGGCCCCTGGGTGACCTGGGAGAGAAAGGATGAGCAACAGTGAGGATCTTTGTAGAGGAGATGGAGAGGGTGGCCATTTTCCAGAGCTACTTAGGGGGCTTGGTGACTGAATGGATGCAGGTGGGAGGGAGAAGGAGGAGTCCGGGATGACTCCCGTTTTCTCACTTGAACACTTGGATGGATGCAGCACCCTTCCCTGAGTAAGGGTATACACGGAGGAGGATGAGGAGCTGGTGGAAAGCGGGAGAGCAGCCTCAGGGATTAGGACATAGCGGGGTGGGCACCAATGGGAATAGCCCAGTGACTGGATCTGAGTTCAGTTGGGTCAGGCTGGGTAGAGGATCAGGTGGCCATGGGGTAGGTGGATAGCCTGGAGAGGAAGCCACCCGAAGGAATGACTTCTCCCAGCATCAGAGAGGGAAGAAGAGGTGCCCAGAGGGAAACTCAAGGAGTCTCTGTCTCTCCCTACTGTCTGGCTCCTTCTCATCCTTCAAATCACAGCTGAAATGTCACCTCCTAGGAGAGGTCTGCCCATGCCATTGGGGTTTGTTCTCTGTTGTTTCTATCACAGCACTCTGTTTATTTGCTTTCTCATATGTACCATGATCTGTTCATTCTTTGTTAATTTGTTTATTTTCTTGAATGTAAACTCTCTGAAAGCAGGGACTTGCCTGTCTTGGTTACTTCTAATTCATAGCCCCCAATGTAGTCCTTGACACATAGTGGATGCTCAAAAAATGTTTGTTGATTGACTGAATAAGTGGGATGACAGAAGTAGCCAAAAGGCTGGAGGATAATATCTCCAGGCCCAGAAGAAAATTGAAGAAAGCTGATGTGTGGTCAATGAGACATGGAGCAAAATAAAAAGAGTCAAGTTTCTTTTGGATCTGGCAACAAGGAGGCCCCTGAAGACTTTGACAAGAGCAGGAGACCACAGAAGTGAGAATTGGTGACTATGACTCAGATCTCCTCTAACCCCTGTTTACTAATTAGTCCAGTACCTTTGAGGAGGAAGCAACTGGGTGTTTGCAGATAGGGGCTGATCTGGGAGCCTTTGAGGCCTGGCAGTGAGGTGTCAGAGCAAATGTCTCTCCTTCAGAGAGCTCTTCCCTGACCATGCTCTACCTGTATGCTGTCCATTTCCCGCACCCAGTTTTATTTTCAAGTTATTTCTCACTATTTAAAATTCTTATTTGTTTACTTATTATCTGCTCACTCCCAACCTGCACCTTGTGTAAACCCCCCAAAGCATGGATATGCCTTCTTTATTCACGCTCTAACCCCATGCTTAGTGTGGAATGAATGAAAAATCCTCTTCTTTTTTTTTTTTTTTTTTCAGATAGAGCAGGAGGGAGAGAGGGAGGAAGAGAGAGAGACACACCAATGTGAGAGAGACACATCGACTGGTTGCCACCCACATGACCCCAACCGGGGCCGGGGACAAACTGCAACCAAGGTACGTGCCCTTAGCGGGAACCGAACCTGGGACTCTCTGGTCTTTGGGCCGACGCTCTAACCGCTGAGCCAAACCGGCCAGAGCAAAAATCCTCCTCTTTATGCAGCCTAACCACCCAGGATGGGGTCTTCCTGTTTTCAGCCTCCCCTGCTAGTGGTTGGGTGGTCAGGTGCAGGTGGACAGCCAGTGGGTAGCCTGTGCTGGGTGGGCAGAGACCTATAGTTTGCCTGTATGGTCCTAAGCAAGGTTCTTTGCTTCTCTGAGTCTCAGTTTCTTTACTGTGCAAAGGGAATAGTAGTAGATTTAATTAAAACATAGAGCACGCCTGGCACATAGTAGGCAGCCATTGATGATGGTTTAATAATCAGCCTGGGCCAGGACATTCCAAGGGCTCAGAGGCTTCCTCCTGGAGCCAGACCAGTCAGACATTTCTTTGTAATGTGCAAGTTCTGAATATCCCAGACCTGCTGAGTCAACCCTTTAAGACAGACATTTTCATTTCTCTGGGATAAATAGCCTGGGGTTGAGTTGCTGGGATGTGTAATAATTGCATGTTTTTGTCATAGCTGTTTTTTGAAAGCACCATACTGTTTTTTTAGAGTGATTATACCATGTTTATCACCACCATCGATGCACAAGTGACTGGTTTCTCCACATCCTCCCCAGCACTTGGGACTGTTCTTATATTTAGTTTAAGACGTTCTGATATGTGTGTCATAATATTTCACTATGATTTTATTTTTTTCTTCTGCTTATTTGCCACCTGCATATCCTCTTCAATGAAATGCCTGTTCATGTCTTTTGCCTCCTTTGTGGATTGTTTGTTTTCACTGTTGCATTTTGAGGGTTTTTATATTTTTGGATACTACCACTTGGATGGATATGTGGTTTGCAATATTTCTCTCTAGTGTACACTTTGTCATTTCATCTTTCACAAAATTTATTTTAAAAAAATCGGCCTGGGCATAGCTTCTCCCTGTGTATCCTTTCCAGGAAGCTTCTTGAAGAGATCATATCTGCGCTGGCCAAAGTGGCAAGGGCTTGCCCTGGCTGAGTCACAGTGTCAGATTTGTGGGTGGGCATGTCTGTCATGGATTGGCATGTGACTGTGAGCATTTGCTTAGTAGGTGTGGAGACCTAAGGACATGGGCCACAGGTGTCTGCTGCAGGCATGTAGGGCCTGCAGGGAGTGAGGGACTGATCTGAGGTATCTCCCCAGAACCCCGACCTGGACTCAAAGGCACTGCTGGCCCTGACCCTGCCTCAACTGGTGCAGAAGTTACACAATGGGGAGCTGTCTCCACAGGCTGTGCTCTTCACCTACGTGGGAAAGGTAAGGTCAGCCAATGTCAGCCAGTGATCTTCCCTGCTCATCCTATTAGTTCTTTGTACACAGGCTGTGGGGAAAACCTGGCCTGGAGTTCATCCTGCTGAGGGCCATGGTGGGACCACAGTGCTAGGGGCTGCCAGGGAGAGAAGGAGCCAGAGCTGTGTGTGTGTGTATGTGAGAGAGAGAGAGAGAGAGAGAGAGAGAGAGAGAGAGAGAGAGAGAGAGAGAAGAGAGAGACTGACTGGGTGGATGGGGAGGAGGGGGACACTGAGCATGTTGTCTTAGCTAGAAACCTGGCTTTTAGCCCAGACTTCCCTCTCCCTCCTGCCCCCACCCCATTGGTCACCAAGTCTAGTCTCTTCCTTTTCTTTTCTTCTTCTTTTTTTTTAATCCTCACTCGAGGACATTTTTTTTTGCATTTATCTTCAGATAGAGCATAGAGCGGGAGGGAGAGGAGGGGAAGAGAGAGAGAGAGAGAAACATCGATGTGAGAGAGACACATAGAGTGGTCGCCACCCACATGACCCCAACTGGGGCCGGGGACAAACCGCAACCGAGGTACATGCCCTTAGCGGGAACCGAACCCGGGACTCTTTGGTCTGCAGGCCGACACTAACTGCTGAGCCAAACTGGCCAGGGCTAGTCTCTTCCTTTTCTGTGGCTCTCTCTAGTCCATCCCCTTATCCCCACCCCCACCTCAGCCACCCTGGTTCTCCACCACTGTCTCCCTCCAGGATCAAGCACCAGCCTCCTGACCAGATCTGTTTCAGTTCTCCAGTTCTTCAGGCTCTACCCTTCTGTTTCACCTCTGTCTGCAGCATCCTCTCTGGCCAAGGCCTCTGGAGCTTGGGGCATCAGTGGTAGCTCAGCTGTTGGCAGTTCCCTGGCACACAGGGCCTGCCATGCTCTGTGCTGGCTTATGTGGTGTTCCTTTTACCTGGAAGGCCCTTCTCCCTCTTCTTTGCCCTACTTGATGCAACAGGCTCCCCTGGCTGAGCCTTCAGGGCTCAGAGAAGGAGTTCCTTCTTCCATGAAGCCTCCCATGGCCCTCCTCCCCTCCCAGCTCGAGTTATGGTTTCCTCTTCAATGTTCACTTTCTTTTTAGAAAATTTTTTTCCCTTTATTGATTTTAGAGAGAGAGAGGAAGGGAGAGGGAGAGAGAGAGATAAACATTGATGAGAGAGAACGTCGATTGGCCACCTCCTGTATGCCCCCCGCTGGGGATTTGGCCCACAATGTGACTGGGAATCGAACCAGTGACCTCTTGGTGCATGGGTCAACGCTCAAACACTGAGCCACACCAGGAGCCACACCAGTTGGGTGAGTGTTCACTTTATTTTTATTATTATTATTATTATTATTATTATTTTTAATCCTCACCAGAGGATATTTTTCCATTTATCTTCAGATAGAGTGGGAGGGAGAGAGAGAGAGAGAGAAACATCGGTGTGAGAGAGACACATCGATTGGTTGCCTCCCTCATGACCCCGACCAGGGCCGGGGATGAACCACAATGGAGCTACGTGCCCTTGACCAGAATCGAACCTTTGACTCTTTGGTCTGCAGGCCAGTGCTCTAACCGCTGAGCCAAACCAGCCAGGGAGAGTGTTCACTTTCTAATAGCACTTTTCTCATTGCATTATGGGGCCTGCCTTGTCGTTCTCTTTCCCATGTCAAGTGTGGGCTTTTTTGTGACAGAACTTGTCTTGCTTGTCTTTGCACTTTAGTGCCAGACACTGTGTCTTTCCTATAGTAAGTGCTCAAAGAATATGTTTGAAATATGTTTCAAACATATGAGTATGACTCTGTATGGTTTCTTGAAAGAGATCACAGGAAAGCATTCTGGTTATAGGTTGGCCTCCAACCGTCCTGCCTTAGGTAGTCTGGAGACAGATTTCATGAGCCTGGGTGTGACAACAGGACCTACGCCCATTTTCTCCTGCTGTTTTCACAGGAACGAGAGTGTTTACTGAAAGCTGTACTTCATTCTTCCCTGGACTTTCCCTCCTGTAGGGCCCTGTTGAGTATGGTTTGAGGGCTTTAGCAAGGCTTAGTGGCAGACAGCCACACTGAGTGTGTCATTATTTTCAGTCAAGTGCCCAGCCCCTTAACTATGAATCATTCACTCCTACATGTGCCTTGATGATCAGATTTAAGAGTTCCCGGGAGAGGGGAGGCTTAGCTGGGGCAGATGTGGGCCAGGCCTGGGGCAGAGGAGAGTGTGCTGGGAGGCTGGAGCCTGGGTCTAGCCTTGCTCGGTGCTGACTCTCATTGTGGTCTAAGATGGGGATCTGCCCCTTCTGGTTCCTGTCTGCTTCACTGGGCAGAGATGTAGCTTGAAGGAGGAGGGGAGTGGCCAAGGGTCAACCTCCTCTCAGCTCACTCCCTCTGAGGGGCTTCTGATGCCAATCTTGCTCCTTTGAGTGCCCTGATTGTGCCTTGCCCCTGGGACTACTCTCTCTCTTCATCTTGGGGTTGAAGGCCAGGGACAGCCAGGGTGAGACTGGGACCAGATGTCCCCAGTGAGGTGGGTGCTGGGCCTTAGATTATCCTCTGTGCTTCTGGCTCTGGGCCTTGTTGCTGGCTACTCTTTCCCTGACTACTTTAAAAGGCCAATTTTATGTTATATTTTAAAAGGCCAGCCTCATTGTGCCTTGTGTCAATTTCTCCCTCCCCTAGGCCTGGGAAGTGAACAAAGGGACCAACTGTGTGACCACCTACCTGGCAGACTGTGAGACTCAGCTGTCCCAGGCCCCAAGGCAGGGCCTGCTCTACGGCGTCCCTGTGAGCCTCAAGGAATGCTTCAGCTACAAGGTATGCCCTGCCTCAGTATCAGGCCTCAACTTCCCCATCCCTGCCAGCCAGCTCTGCATCCTGGGTTACCCTGGGCCCTCAGAGGAAGTATCAAGTCCAGAGACCTTGAGCGAGCACCATGCTGTGCCTTGGCCTGTGGGAGGGTGGTGGGAATGGACCCTGTGCTGCTGAAGGGCCCCTGATTCATCAGCCACGTTCTTCTCGGTGCCCATTCTTCCTTCTAGGGCCAGGACTCGACCCTGGGCTTGAGCGTGAACCAGGGGGTGCCAGCAGAGTGTGACAGTGTGGTGGTGCAGGTGCTGAAGCTGCAGGGCGCTGTGCCCTTTGTGCACACCAACGTCCCCCAGTCCATGTTCAGGTTGGGTCTTGGGGTGGGGTGGAGGCAGGGTCACCTGTGCCAGGGTGACATGACTGACCCGTTCCTGCTTCCTCCAGCTATGACTGCAGTAACCCCCTCTTTGGCCAGACCACGAACCCATGGAAATCCTCCAAGACCCCAGGTGGCTCCTCGGGAGGTGAAGGTGCCCTCATTGGAGCTGGAGGCTCCCTCCTGGGCTTAGGAACTGACATCGGGGGCAGCATCCGCTTCCCCTCCTCCTTCTGTGGCATCTGTGGCCTCAAGCCCACAGGAAACCGCCTCAGGTGTGGTGTGGGAGGTGGGTGGACCAAGCTTCTGGGTCCCTGGAGGTGTGACCTTGGCCTAGCTTCCCACCTCTCTGGGTTCCTGCCAGGGGTTCCCTCACTGGGTTTTTTCTGGGAGGGAGTGTCACAGCCCCACTGGCCTGGGTTCCTAGTTTCCAAGTGCTAAGAGTTCCAAGCTGCTGTGTGGGTGTGGAGTGGGGCAGAGTCTGGCTATTTCCTGTTTCCAATGTCTTGTTTTCTTATCCAGCAAGATTGGTCTGAAGGGCTGTATCTATGGACAGGTGGCAGGTGAGATTTGTGGTTTCCTTAGTGCCCTGGAGGCAGGGTGGGTGTCTGCCTGATCCACTTTTGACCCTGCCTCTCTTGGGGGCAGAGTTTGGCCCCCAGGCCACTTTAGGTTTGAGTCCTACCCCCTTTCTCTGCCCACACTCCTGGGCTATGGCCCAGTCTTTGCTTGGACCCAGCCCCAGATCCCACTGGGGCCGAGTAATCTCTCTTCTCTCCCCTCTCCACCCGACAGTACAGCTCTCAGTTGGCCCCATGGCCCAGGATGTGGAAAGCCTGGCGCTGTGCATGCGAGCACTGCTGTGTGAGGACATGTTCCGCTTGGATCCCACTGTGCCCCCTCTGCCCTTCAAGGAGGAGGTGAGCAGGGATGGGGGTGGGTTCAGTTGTCACTGGTGCTCCTGAGCCCAGAGAGCAGCCCCCAGGCAGTGTGGGCAGGCCTTAGAGCCCTGTCTCCTGCAAACCACCCCCTAGGGTCCTGGACCAGGGTCAGCTGCTACTCCCCAGATAACCATCAATTGGAGCCCTTACTTGCGTTTAGAAACCAGTCTTCCAAATTGGCAGCTGGGAACCTTTGCTGAGGACAGGCCCTGCCTTCTAGCCTCAGCCTCTGCTGCTGTCACTGAGAAACCTCTTCCCAGCACCAAGAACAGCTTGAGGGAGAAATGATGTACTTCCTCTGTGTTTGGCTCTCTGCAAATAGGAGTCTTTCTTCAGTATTTGTGTCTGTATCCCCAACCTCCACTGTGGTGCTTAGCAGGTAGGCCGAGTGAGTTAAGGACAGTTAAAGGCGGAGCTGCCTCCCTGCCAGAGAGAGCTGGGATCTGTGTGCAGTGTTGAATGCTGGCTCCCTGAAATACCACCAAAACAGCCTGTTGATCAGACAAAGTGGAGCTGACTATTTTCTGTGGTGAGGGAGGATGCTGCCTCAGCAGAACCTTAGTAGCACCAGAGCAGGAGGGGCAGGTGTGGAGGGTGGGTGGAGGGGAGCAAAGTAGGGATATTTGTTGAGATTTTAAAGTTTGGTTTAAAGTGGGTATTTCAATGTGGGGGTTTGTAAAGATCATGATGGAATAATAGTTTAGGATTGGTGGACACACCAAGGTGAGAATTTTGAGGTGAGGGATTTAAGGAGTCTTGGAACATAAACTGTCATTTGCTACTTCTACTGAAGAGTTGATAGGTCTTTCAAGAATGAAAAATAAAGTTATTTGTACTTTATGTACAAAGCATTAAGGAGTAGTCAAGTCAGATGGACGCAGACAGTGGAGTAGTCAAGCCGTGTTAATGTAGACAGTAAGCTGTGTGCTGTAAGCTGCAGTTCTCCCTCACCCAGCCCGGGTTACTTGGCAAGGCTGAAGGCCCCTGGATAGGAGAGTGGGCCTCCGTGTTTCTTGGCAGGTGGGAAATCTGAGCTCAATGGGGTGAGCTCCCTGTCCCCACCAGAGGAGGTGTTCTAACTGAAGTCAGTGGTTCATGAACCCCTCCCTGAGAGAGAGGAGAGGTAGAAATGAGGTCCTTGTCCTGAGGTCTGGAACAATTTATCATGGGAACCAGAGCTTGCGTTCTTGAAACAGGCAGTGCAGAGCCTCGGCTCAGGAGACAGGGTGCCTGGTTTCCGGACCTAGGATTGTCACTCTGCATTGGGTGGCCTTGGACAAGTTTCAGCCCCACTCTGAAGCCTTTTTAGATCTGAAGCCTTAGTTTCCTCATATGACCAATGGGGATCTTCAGACTTGCTCTGCCCACCTGCGGAGTCATTGTGAAGTTATTTTGTGAAAGGCCTGGCTGGCAGTCCGTTTTCAGAGGATCCAGGCTGCAGCCTGGATGAGTAGCTTCCGATCTCTGGGAGCCCTGCCTCGGGCCACCCTCTTCTGATCTGACTCTGATTCTTGTGTTTTGTCCCCAGGTCTATAAAAGCTCTCGGCTCCTGCGTGTGGGGTATTATGAGACAGACAACTATACTATGCCCACCCCAGCCATGAAGCGAGCCTTGCTGGAGACCAAGCAGAGACTTGAGGCTGCTGGCCACACGGTATGGCTGCAGGAGCCCAGAAGTCCTGGCATGGCCCTTCCTTCAGGGAAGCCTTCCTGGCACTCATGGCCACCACCCCTTCCTGGCATCCTTGTACTCTGATTGCTTTGTGGTTGGGGGTGGGAACTGTGTCCTGGTGGCACCAGTATATAGAAGGCTAATCAGGATTGTAGGGGTAAGTGATTGATGGTGAACTCAGCCCCATGCTAGGAATGTGTGATCGTGGCATTGGGAGGGCCTTATCAACCACAGTGGTGCACAGCTGTCCATAGGTTCCTGGGACCCTGAGCTGGTAGACCAGTGGGTTTTGGTCTGCTCATCTCAGACAAGTTTATGTATGCCTCCAGGGAGTTTTCATGAGCCAGTAAGGCTGCCTTTGTGACTCCAGTAAGAGCTACCATGCTGCAGAATTGGTCCAGTCCATCCTCAGGGCCACCTGGGCAGCATGGGAGTGGTGGGACCCAAGGGTTTCTAGGTTTGGGGGGCTTATGCCTTTCAATCCCCGCAGCTGGTTCCTTTCCTGCCAAGCAACATACCCTATGCTCTGGAGACACTGTCGACGGGTGGGCTGTTCAGTGATGGTGGCAGCAGCTTCTTACAGAACTTGTGAGTGATGATGAGCCTCGGGGTCTGTGGTGGGATCAGGCCATGGGTAGACCCAGGGAGAGCAGTAGGGGTGCTTTGACCCCACAGATAGGCCACCTGGGGGAAGATGGGGGATAGGCCTCAGCTAAACACAGGGAAGGACTAAGCATTCTGGGTAGGGACCACGCGGCATCTCCAACTGCAGGTTGAGCCTGGCGATACCTTACCAGGGAGACTTTGGAAAGGTGCCAGTGCAAGGAGAGGCTGGATTGAGCATCTGTGGCCTGGCCCTGAGCTGAGCTTTTTGGGAGGTAGGAGAGGGGCAGGGAGCTACCTCTCTCCTGGGAAAGATTGAGACAAGGACAAGGTCAAGCAGTAGGGCCGGGGTCTAGACATCATGCTGTGACTCCAAGCGCTTGTTTTTCTTTTTTCTCTCTTTGGAGGGGGCACCTGGACAGGCTCTTCTTACCTGAGCCACATCTTTCCCTTTCGAGCAGGACCTCAGTTCTCTCTTCTACGAAGTTGGTGGGTTGGATAAGACCCGCTTTAAAGGACTTTGCAGAGCTCATGTTTAGAGAAACTGGTTCCACTCTAATGTTTTCAGACCTTAAAGACTGACAGAGGCAGAAGAAAGGTGCCTCGTGGTGATGTGCCCAGGCTTACTGGACTTCCCCCAGAAGCTGAGTATGGTCCAGGCTTCAGTGGAAGGTGCTACCTCTTACTCTGGCCCTGGGAATGAGGCCTGGGATCAGCCACCTGAGACCTTTCCCTGAGATCTAGAACCAGGGACAGCCTCAGGACAAGCGTCATGGGTGGCCCACTTTGGACAGCTCCACTGGTGCCTCCAGGCTGGTGTCATCAATAGGGGTTGTCCTAAGTATCAAGCCCTGGCCATGATGTTGCCCTCAGGCCTTATTGCTCCGAGCTAAGTTTGTCAGGGAGTGTGACATGGAGTCCTGCCTTGGGGAGCTCCAGTGGGGGTCGGGCATCCTGAAGGGTTAGCAGAAACAAGTCACACATTTGGAAGGAGGCAGATGAGCCCAGACAATGTGGCTCAGTGGATGGAGCGTCATCCCGTGGACTGAGAGGTCCCGGTTCAATTCCCGGTCAGGGCACATACCCGGATTGCAGGCTTGATCCCCAGTAGGGGGCGTGCAGGATGCAGCTGATTGATGTTTCTCTCTCACATCGATGTTTCTATCTCTCTCTCTCTCTCTAAAAAAAAAAAAAAAAATCAATAAAAACATATTAAAAAAAGAAAGGAGGCAGATGAAGGGATGAGAGACCAGTGGTTACAGGAGTCTGGTGAAGAGAGAGATGGACAAGGGTTGCTGAGTAGAAAGGGGGAATCCAGTGGGTGGGGGTAAGCCAGGAGGGATGTGTGGGGTGGGAGTGCCTGGACTGGACCCTTTGTCTCCCAGCAAAGGTGATTTCGTGGACCCCTGCTTGGGGGACCTGATATTGGTTCTGAAGCTGCCTAGATGGCTTAAAGGACTGCTGGCTTTCCTGCTGAAGCCTCTGGTGAGGGCACAAGGAGTGGAAGGGGTGGGGTGGGTGAGAGAGAGCTTCTGGGGCTCTTCCCACTTCTCCTTAGCCTCTCTTGTTTTGGGAGGCATGGCCTCTTCTTCTTTCCAGCCCCTCCCCAGACTCCTCTCCTCCTATAATCTTTAATCAGCCTGCATGCTGAAAGGGTGTCAACTTTGGACCTGGGGGGAAGGACAGAGGGAGGAAGCACGGGTGGCTTGGCCTGAAGAAGACTGTTGTCAGCACCTGGCCCAAAGCTGAGCGACTGACTCTGTGTCTGTCCTACAGCTCCCAAGGTTGGCAGCCTTTCTCAGCAGCATGAAGTCTCGGTAAGTATTTCCATGCTCGGATGGATGCCTGCCTCTCTGTTCCCCTGGCCTGGGTTTAAGTGGTTTCTGACAGGAGAAGAGGTGGGAAATAGCTTCTGAGGCTGGAAGTGGCCCAGATAGGGTGGCAACTCTGTTACTTAAGATCTCCAGCTTGACTAGTGCGGGGAACGGGAGCTCCTTGTTCCCAACACCATTCAAGTTGGAGATCTTGAGTTAGAGTTTGTGACGCAGTACCTCTGTGGCCTTCAGATGGGAGCAACCTTGAAGTTGTCTCAGCAAGGTCCAGATCTGGCTGGAAAGCAAGGACCTGAGGGAGACAACAGGATGGGAGCAGTGGAGAGGAGAAAGTTGACCTGGCTGGGGCATGGGTGGAAAGGACCAGGAGGGATTGCTGTGGGGCAGGGGAGAGGGGGATGGTGGGGGCCCCCCGTAAGAGACGCTGCTTGTAGAGATCTGAACTGACCTGAGCTGCACTGGGTCTGACCTGCCCCTTAGTGGCTCAAGCAGGAAAAGCAGGGCATAAGCTGCCCCACTTTCAGGCCCTGACATCCTGTGGACTTGCCCCTTCTCTCACAACCAGGCATTTAGGACTTTTGACAGCTCTGTCCTCTCCTAAGGGTAGCTAGGAATCCTGCCTGGTCTGGTCCTGGCTCTGCTGTGGAGTCACTAAGTACCCAGCCTAAGTCCCTCTTAGGGCCTCATCTCAACAGGACAGTGGGGATTTGAACTTCTGCCCTGCGCTACTTCCCTCTCAGAATTCCTACAATGTTGAGAAGGGTCTCTGCAGGAATGAGATTTGGGAAGTTAAGAATAGGGGTCTGATGTTGCGAATCTCCTAATCTCCACGGCCATCATGGCCGGTGACTCCACTCCCTCTGCCAGGTCCTCTGGAAATCTCTGGGTGCTGCAGCACGAGATCGAGGTGAGGCCAGGGCCCCTGGACTGGACTAGGGTGCGGGCGTGTGGACAGGGCACCTGCCAGTGGGGTCTCTTGGGCACTGGTCCTACTGGTCTCCTGGAGTAGCCTGTCATTCCCCCTTCCCCTCCCTGGACTGTCCTGCTTGGGCCCTGCTCTTTGACCCTCACTTGCCCAAATGCACATCCTTGGGGGCTGGGTCAGCCTGGGGCTCCTGTTCTGGATGCCTCTTCACCCCTCTGGTGCTGCCTGTCTGGGCACTGTGTGGCCTTGCCCTGGCAGGAAGAATGGTGTCTACAGTTCTTGTAGGAGGCGGAGAAATCAATTCCCCCTGAAAGCAGCCATGCCTGCATGTCCTGAGGACCTCTATCCCACTGTGACTCAGTTTAGATCCCCCAGCAGGTGCTGGGGCCCGAGCCACCCAGCCACACAGTACCTGCGTTGAGTTCATGTGATGGACTGGGTCTGAGTGCTTCACCTGCTGTGCTGGTACCCTCCCCAGATGTACCGCAAATCTGTGATTGCCCAGTGGAGAGCACTGGACTTGGATGTGCTGCTCACCCCCATGCTGGGCCCTGCTATGGACTTGAATGCCCCAGGCAAGGCCTCAGGTGAGGCCTGCTTCCCTAACATGCCCTTGACACGCCCACCCATCCCTTCTCTTCTGTGAGTTCAGCCCTGTGGCTGGCAGGGCTGCTGGGAAGTAGAAGAGGAGCCCTGGGGGAGGATCTGGCTCTCGGGGGACTCAAGTCTGGCTAGCTGGAAAGATGAGAGTCATATGGGATGCCCTGGGAGGGAATGAGCTTCCTGTCCCCCACACTATTCAGGTTGGAGTTACAGAGTCTATGGTTTTGGGAGGTGATAATTGAAGTCTGGTGGGATTTAGATAAGCCAAGAAAAGAGGAACAACATTCCAGGTAGGAGAAGCTACATAGCATGGGCAAGGGCACGGGGAAAACACCAGCAGGCTCTCCAGCCTGCTCTGAATCTGGATTCCTGGGCTTTGTCACTCGCTCAAGTCTCAGCCCTGGGAAAGAGCCTATCCCTGTCTGTGGAGGTCGGGTGCCATTTCACAGGGTGGGAGACTGAGGCGCAGGCAGGACAGTTGACACTAAAGGTCACCTGGCCTGCTCCAGTCACTTGTGCTATGTCTCAGGGGCCGTCAGCTACACTCTGCTCTACAACTGCCTGGACTTCCCAGCGGGGGTGGTGCCTGTCACCACGGTGACCCTTGAGGATGAGGCCCAGATGGAAGATTGCAGAGGCTACTTTGGAGATATGTGGGACAAGGTGCTGTGCAAGGTGAGGTCATGGGGACTGGCCTGGCCGACTCCGGGTCTCCCTTCCCGGGAACTCACCCATACCCTCACTCTGGCTGCTGTGGAAGAAACAGTATAAACACACATAGTCCTTGCCTGTTTTTCTTAATGCAAGACCCCGAAAGACTGGCCTGGCCTGCTGTGCTGCCCCTCCCTCCATCTGGGGTGCTTCCTGGACCTAGGGTGGGGTCCTGCCTCGCTGCCTCCCATCCTGCTCCCTGTGTCCCCTGCAGGCCATGAGGAAGAGCGTGGGGCTGCCTGTGGCCGTGCAGTGCGTGGCTCTGCCCTGGCAGGAAGAGTTGTGTCTGCGGTTCATGCGGGAGGTGGAGCGACTGATGACCCCTGAAAAGCGGCCATTCTGACTGCTGCCTGCCCAGCCACCCAGCTGGCTTCAGAGGACGTGCTCGATCTGTGCCCAGCCTGGTCAGGGCATAGCTGCCACCCTGCAAGGAAATGTTCACCTGGGGGCAGAGGCCTCCTCCCCTTGTCCCCTCCAAGAAGCCAAGATCCCCTGAGTCTGGACCTTGCTCCTCCGTCTGGTCCCCAGTCTCTGCCCTGACCCCCTCCCCATGTGGCAACCAGTGGGTATGACATGGGCAAAGCCCCACTAAGAGTCAAAAAATGGTTTCATTCTGTGTACTTTCTGGCCGTCATTGTTAGGGCACTGGGGGTCGGAGACTTGACCTTCTAGAGCCTGATTCTAACCATGTCAATTTCCTGCTCCCAAACCTCCCCTGGTTCCCATCATATACAGGATGGACACAGGCTTCTCAGAGTGAGTGTTGCAGACCCAGCACTTCACCCTTCCCCCCACCCCCCACCTTAGACTAAGTCCTACTTGCTAGATATTGCCCTTTCTCTTCTTCCTTCCTTTGCTTCTTCCTTCTGCTGAGGATGCCCTTTCTGCTCCTCTACCTTTAGATCCTTTGAGGCCCAGCTCAGATCTCTCTTTCTTCAGAAGGTTTTCCCTCCTTCCTCTAAGCCTGGGAGTAGGTGGCAGTTTCCTTCAGTCCCATGTGCTGGGCATCTGTGTGTGTGGGGTGGGTGGGGCTGGGGCTGCCTCTCTTAGCATGCTGGCTCTCCTTGATGGCAGGGACCCTATTGTATATCTTTGTCTTCAGTGGCCAGCACAGGGCTGGGCACAAGGCAGCAGGGAGGCTGGAGTGCTGACCCTGAGCTGGGACTGTTGTGGGGAGGAGTCCACAGGCCTGGGGAGGTGAGTACCAGACAAGGTGATCTGGTAGGGAGTGCTCATAGGGCTGGCCAAGGACTATATGATTCTGGGGAGGCTTCCTGAAGGAGGAGGACCTCTGTTGAGTCTAGAAGGTTCCCAGAGGCTGAGATAGGGGACGAGGACATCCCAGGGAGAAGGAACGACAGTATGCCCAAAGACCAGGATGAGTTTGGTAGATGGAGGTGTGTTGAATGGGCACAGGAGAAGGAGCAAAGATGTAGGTGGGGCCAGATCAAGGTGGACTTGTGAGGCCAGTTCAGGAACTTGAATCTTGTCTCAAGGGCAATGGGGAGCTCTTGAATGATCACACAAGTGCAGCAAGGAGAGTAGACTGGATGGACAGGGGCTGGAGAGGGATAGGAGGTTGCTCCATTATCCTAATCTGGGGAAGGAGGCCTGAGACCTGAGCTAGGGTGGAGGTCCAGGGGCAGAGAGAGGTGTTTTGGGAACTGACAGTTGAGATGCAAGTGAGCTGTCTCAGCTTAGTCTGCAGGTCACCGCTCACTGCGCTGTGTTGCCTGACAGGTGGAAGGTTGGCTCACTTGTGACAGACTTCTTGGCCCTACTCTCAGAGCCCCTCACTTCTCCCTGGCCCCAGCGCTAACTCCCCTGCTTGCTGTATATGAGCCTGAGCCTTCTGGTAGGGTAGGCCCCAGGTTCTCATCTGGACTACTTCAAATTATTTTCAGGGCTAGCTGCTTCGCCAGTGAAGGCTTCCTTCTCCATCCTGATTTTTCTGCTCCTTCAAACATGCTTCCCTGCCAGGTTGCACAACCAGTGGCACCTCCATTCTCTGCCAAAGGTGTTCCTGCCTTGGCACAAGTTTTGGGACAGACATGAGGTACCCACATCTTGGGGCTGACTATAGGGCCCAACCCACATGAACACCTAGATTGGTAGTTGCTGTACTTTGCCCTGATTCCTTGTAACTGCTGTGTCATTTCACCTCGTATTATTCCATAAAACTACCTGCCATCTGCCCAGCTTCCTCCTGACCCATTTCTCGTTTTGGTTACTAATATCCTTGCGAGGCTACAGTGGGGGATGCTTCTCTTTCATTCCTTCACTGGTTCAGTGATTCATCCCGGGAGCCCCAGCGTGATCTTACCCACCCTGTGCAGAGCAGTGCTGAGCTCAGCCAAGCCTGGTTTACGTCCTTGGGCTCCTGGGCTTGTGGGGGTGGTGGACATTGACACAAACACACCTGTTCCCAGGTGATCAGGGCTGGGGAAAGGGCAGACAAGGGGCCAAATGCTGCCAAAAGGCGGGGAGGGTAGTGGTCATTGCACCAGTACCGTCTCCACTGCCATGCTCTAGTCCAAGCAACCTGCCTCTCCTGGACACCGCGATAACCCGACTGGGCTCCCTGCTTCCGTTGTCACCGTTCCCCAACCTATTTTCCACATAGTAGCTACAGTGATCCTTTAAAAGTATATATCAGATTGAGTCACTTCTCTCCTTAAGACCTCCCAATGACTTCCCATCCCATCAAGAATAAAATCCAGTGTCCTTGTGCCCCACAAGGCCCTGTGTGAAGTGGCCCTTGCCCACCTCTCCAGCCTCACCTTGGGTGTCTCTTCTCTTGTTCGCTGTGCTCCAGCCACACAAGCACCTTTTGGTTTCTTGATCATCTCAAGCTGGCCCATGCATCACAGCCTTGGTGTTAGCTGTCCCCGTGCTTGGAACACTCGGCTCCTGTGTCATCTCTGGTCACCCACTGATTAAACGGCTTCTCTGATACTGTCTAATTTGTCACCCTTTATACTTTTTAGCATTATCACCATCTGGAACCACATGATTTTGTGTGTGTGTGTGTGTGTGTGTCAAGCTTCCTGAGAGCCGCTCTTCACTGTGTGGCATGTGGAACGGGGCTTATGAAGTGCTCAATTCTGTGAACATTCAGTGAGCATATGCTAAGGACCAGGCTCTGTACTGGGTGCTGGGACTGCAGTGATGAACAAGATAGACTAGGTTCTCGTCCTCTTGGAGCTTACATTCTGGAGGATACTTGCTGAATGACAGGAGGAAGGGAGAGAGAGGGCGAAACAATGTGAGAGAAAAACATTGATCGGTTGCTTCCCGTATGCACCCCGACTGTATGTGCCCCAATCAGGGATCAAACCCACAGCCTTTTTGGTGTACATGATGATGCTCCAACTAACTGAGCCACCCGGTCAGGCTGAGAACATTTTTTTTAAGATGCGGGAGACTTAAGCTTGATAAATGCTGCTAGGAAGGAGTCAGCAGAGATACATAGATGTAAATGGGAGTGGAGGGCTCAACCCATGTATCACTCCATTTAAGAAATATTATTAAGCCCTGGCTGGTTTGGCTCAGCGGTTAGAGCGTCAGCCTGCGGACCAGAGAGTCTCAGGTTCAGTTCCCGCTAAGGGCACATACCTCTGTTGCAGTTTGTCCCCGGCCCCGGTTGAGGTTGTGTGGGTGGCAACCACTCAATGTGTCTCTCACATCGATGTTTCTCTCTCTCTCTTCCTCTCTCTCTCCCTCCCGCTCTATCTGAATATAAATGAAAAAATATATATAGCCCAGCTGGTGTCAGTGGTTGAGCGTCGACCCATGCACCAAGAGGTCGCTGGTTCAATTCCTGGTCGGGGCACATGCCCAGGTTGTGGGCCAAATGCCCAGTGCAGGGCATGCAGGAGGCAGCCAATCGATGTTCTCTCTCATCAATGTTTCTATCTCTCCCTCTCCCTCTCTCTCTCTAAAAATCAATAAAGAAAAAAACAAAAGAAAAAAACAAATATTAAGCACCTGCCATGTGTCAGGCACTTTGAAAAAGGCTTGCAAGGCCCTTGCTTTTTGGCAGCTTATTTTCTAAGGAAGGAGGCAAGAAATAAGTAAACATAAAAGATGATTTGAGCTTCAAGTAAGTGCGATGAAGAGATAAAATGGGGTGATGTGGTCATGAAGGGATGCAAATCAAGAAAAGGTGATGTAACAAGGCTCAAGGTGCTGTGGGGGTGATGCAGGTGCCAAATGGTCCAGGGGAGTGCCAGGGTTCAGTGAGGGAGGTGGAGGTGGGGGCAAAATGTCAAAAAAGAAGAGGAAGTACATGAGGAGTGTGCCCACAGGAGGGCTAGTTCCAGAGGCCCCTTGGAGGTGACAAAAGTCAGAGTGTCAGAGGGTGGATGACCTTGGGGTTACCCTTTAGGTCATGAGCAACAGGTCAACTGCTGCCTGCACAGCTGGCCCTGGGTGTTCAGACAACATCACCAACCACAAACC
Source organism: Tadarida brasiliensis (assembly GCA_030848825.1). Taxonomy (NCBI): domain Eukaryota; kingdom Metazoa; phylum Chordata; class Mammalia; order Chiroptera; family Molossidae; genus Tadarida; species Tadarida brasiliensis. The sequence continues at coordinate 34,379,033 of CM061264.1, forward strand.
CATCTCCATCCCACCAAATCTGCTGCTTCTGCCTTCCCAGTCTTGAGTGGAGTCACCATTCTCCCAGTCACAATGACTGGCAGCGTTAGTTGTGACAGCTTGCTCCTCTCTTCCCCTCTGAGACAGAGGACTGGGCTGAAACACCCAAAAAGAGTGGAAGGGCTCACACACTCAGTCCCTCCTGCCCTACTGCTTCACAGCTCCCCCATTTTTCCTGCCCTTCCTCAGCAAGTCACCTCTACCTCCTCACCTCCCCCGACCCCAAACTCCTCTCCACTGCCCTCTGTGCCCACAGGGAGCTCCTGGGCCAAGGAGAAAAAGGAGCCTGGAAGAGAACCAATAGACTGGGAGGCTGGAATCCTAGGATCAGAAGTGTGGCCTTGCTTTGGGAGTCAGGAATGAAACCTGACCTGCCACGACAGGGGCAGGGGTGAGGGCCATGCAGTCCTCACCTCCTTGCGTCATCTCCCCTAGGGTGGATGCCTTCTGAGCTCTGCCTGCTCCCCCGGGTGTCCTTTATTCTCTGCCTGGGGCCCAGATGTCCCCCCACCCCCTGCAGTGAGCTGTTAACTTTGGGCACATATGGCTTGTTCAGTCCACCTGGTCTGAGAGCCATATTAAGGGGGTTGGCAATTATCCTGAAAACAACAGGAAACCTTTGGAGCAACCCTACCAGGAACTGGCAGCAGTCAGACTAAGGTGCTGGTGTCTGATTGGTGAAATGAGGGAGGAGGATGAGAAGGAGGTGTAATCAGAGCTTGGCCACCTGCAAGCTTGTCTCTGCCAAAGCCTCTTGCACATAATGGCACACAATGGTCTTTGTCCCCAGGATGTGCAGGTGGAGGTAAGAACCAGCTGGGAGGGCTCCTGCCCCTTGGGGCTCCAGAAGTGGGAGGTGCTCCAGCAGTGTAGCTGACAAACAAGTAGGAAGTGATCTTGAGGAAGGAGTTGATAGGTACATTCACACAGGCCCCCTGACGCCCACGATGGCTTTGCTGCTTTACCCCTTGCTGGGACTATTCCTGCTGACCCTGCTGGGGCTGCTCGCCAGGCGGCTGCCTTGTTTTTCTGGCAGCGTGCTCCAGCACGGAACAAGATCCGCAGGGCACAAAGGCGTCGGGAGGTGGCGCTGGCACAGCGTCTCCGGCAGCAGGTGAGTGGACACCAATCCCTGAAGCCCCCAGCCTCAATCCCAACAGGTGGATCTTACCTCAGGACATACCCTTCCCATTGCCTTATCCCCTTCAGAAGACAGGGAGCCCGGGGGGACAGTCCCCCACCCAGCTCTGTCTATACTAGATCTTTGTGTAGTCAGTTCCTCTCCACTTATGTCCTGCAAGTCCCTTTAGGTCAGGGGCAGTGTGTTTTCTCTGTTCTCGCAGTGCCTGGCAAGCTCACACTGTGCTTTGGGTTTGCTGCATGGCCTGGAGGATGGGCCTTGGGCTCCCTGACTGCTCAAGGAAGGGTGGGCACGTGGTATCTTAGGGTCCCCAACTTTGGTTGATGGTGGTCTTCCTCTGGAGCCCTGTGATTGGGGGTTGGAGAAAGTGCCTGAGGTGCTGTCCCTGTGATCTGGAGTTCCTGAGTGTCCTCTGCCATCCCCTAGACGGTGATTGATGGCCCCAATGGGCAGCTTCTCTGCCCGAGCTGCTGTAGTTCCTGAGAAAGTGTATTAATATTAATTGGGGCTAATTAGTTGGATGAATCAATCTGCCCCCAGAGAGCAGCTGCCCCTCCTTGGTTGATGGAGAGGAAATCTGGGCTAATGGGGTTGCTGTGGCGAATCAGCATGATGGAGAGGATTCCTGTGTGCGTGTGGTGGCCCCATCTGTGTGCAGTGGTGGGTTTAGGTTCCTTTACTGCCAACACCAGGGCCTGACTGTGCGTGCCTCCTGCTGGTGTGTTACTGTGTGCTGGTTGGGTATGCGTCAGGCTGTGTGCTGCTTGTGTTTGGTTCCATGCCTGTGATGTGTGTGCCTGGCTGGGTGTGTATGTGTTGTGTTACTAGTTGGAGTGTATACATCTAGGTATGTCTGGGTCTGAATGTTTGGTTGAGTGTGTTTGTGTGTGATCATGTGTCTGATGTGTAAGGACACTTTGTTCTGTATATGTCTGAGCATCTGGATGGTATACGTGCGGGCATCTGAAATGTGTAGCTATTGGGCTGGGTACCTGGTGGGGCTCTGTGTGTCTGGTTGGCTGGGGGAGTGGAAAGGGTTTGGGGCGGGTCACCCATGGTGTCTCCAGCCTCCTCTCAAGGCTATAGGCCTTTTGGTTCTCAGCACCTATTCTCTCCCCAACAAAGCTATACAGGTCTATCCTGGGTACCTTCTCAGTGGGGTCACTCTTCTGCCAGGGATACCCTCAAGGCCTCAGATGTCCAGCTTTATGCCCTAGGGAGGTGGAAGGCTGAAACATAGGTCAAACACTCAAAGGGTTCAAACAAATTCAGTTCAGTTCAGTTTTGCAAAATTTCACAGAGAGCTCCTGTGGTCTTGCTTTCTGCTGAACCCTGGGGACAGATTCATTTAAAGATGAATCTGACATCGGACTCAGACTTGCCTTAGAGATGTTCTCACTCTGGGTGGGGTGTAGTGGAAACAGACCTGTGCCAACCATGATGGGAGGCAACTCAGCTGAATGTGGCAAAAGCCAGATGCCCATGGAGCAGGAGGGGTGATTTGCTCTGTCTAGAGCAGGTCATGTGGGGAAGCCTTCAAAGAACTGAGCCTTGCAAGATGTACAGGAGTTTTCCAAAAGGAGGAAAGAACAGAATAGGAGGGACCAGACAGAGGAAAGCCTGAGGTAAGGCAGTGTTTCTACAGAACACAGAGTAAATATTTGCAGGGTCCACCGGGGTAAACAGACAAGCTGCTCATGGCTGAAGGTTGCTTACCAGGAGGCTCTGGTCACCTCAAGGCGAAACTGACTGCCCTGAGGGTTGAGAGTTTTTACAATATCAAACATATTTAACCACCACTTTGGAAATATTAATAATAAATCAATATGCTAAAAACTTTAAAATATATTTTCTTTGATTTTCAAACCACGATAGAAGGCAACACCAGGTGAGCGTGGAGAAGGCAGATGCTCACAGGGCTGTTGGACTTGACAGGAGGGGATTTGTTCTAAATCATATATTAAAATAGCTTGAAAGTGATATCAGTTGAAACTCAATTCTTTTATCAACGAATTCCAACAATTTCCAAATAAATTATTGATTTTTTAAGAGAACTTGGGATCTTTTGATGTGGCTGTCATCTTTTGAAGATGTCCCTCTCTTTCAAAGTGCTGCCAATAAACAGAGTCAATAGGCGACTGGCAATCTTGTCAAGCAGAAATTTTCTTCTTCTTCTTTTTAGAAATAAATGATAAAGATTTATTCAAGGGTACAAAAACTGGAAACATAACTAGGCAAAAACCCAGAAATGTTTCCAAAGAAGAAAGAAAAGAGATCTTATAGTAAAAAGTGCATTCTTGAGAATTATCAGTCCTGCATTCTTAGCCCTGTTATTGGTCCAGGACGGTTATCAGTCAGACGCAGGCGGTCTGGATGACGGATGCCAGGTGGTCTGGAAGATGCACACCAAGAAGTCTGGTTACATCCAGTGGTCTGGATAATGGATGTCAGGTTAATGTATGTGTGAGTCCTTCAGATAATCAGGGGGTTATCTGGAGGTCTGATGTATGTCCAGGCACTGATGCAGGACTGGAAAATTCAGAAGTTTACGTTCCCAGGCTAGTTAAAATGAGAATAGAATCGCTTCCTCAGGCCTCAACCTACTTGACTTTAGTAATTTAGCAGCTTGACTATACTGAGTCCATTTTACCTCTTCACTCTTTCTTCGGAGCCTGGAGGAGAGATAGGACTGAGAAGATGAAAGGGAGAGATGGCGCTGGGTGTGGATCCCTGGTTGCCCAAGAACAGACAACCTAGGTTACATAATTTGGCTCTTTTTGTCTCCTTCCCCTGCTTCTAATTTTAGCAACTAAAATTCTACTCTCCTACAGGGCTCTTCCTCCATCCATTCTGCTTTTATCCCCTGACTTCTCACAACCTCCTTATGGTTCCCCAGCTCCGGCTGCCCCCTACTCAGACCATTCAGTGATTCAACAAAGGGAAAGCCCTGTCTGTGCTGGGGGAGGGGAGTTTGTGGGGAGGAGGGTGTGGTTCTCCCTGGGGAGCTGGGGAGGGGAGGTAAACTGGTTTTGTTCTCCTCCCCTTTTTTTGTCGCTGTTCATTCATTTCTTCGCAGAGGGGAAGCTCAGCTTAGGGAGCAGAGTGAGACTGGAGGGCAAACTGGGCCTTCTCAGGATCAACCCTGCGGGTGGGCCAGCAGGGGCTTCTCATCTCCAGCTGAGGGCATGGGTTAGTGTGTGCCTGCCTGTCTCAGGTGTGTAGGAGCTGTGGGCTTTGGCAGGTGGGGCAGGAAAGATGTCATGGGTGATGAAAACCGCAGCAATGGGAAAAGGCAGAGGAGACACCGGGAGCGAGAAGTGGAACCAGGTGTTATTAGGAAATGGCAGAGTCAAGGAGCAGTGGTGGTGACCCCCTTCCCCCCCATTATAAGTTTCCACACCCACCTCACATTCTCTGTGAAGCAGCATCTGCCTGGTCCTCATCATCCCCATCTCTGATGGTGCCCTTTCTGCTGCCCAGCCCTTAAGGCTGCGTTCTCAGCAGTTTCTCCTTGTTTCCCTGAGATCGCTTGAGGGCCTCCCCCTGAGAAAGGGCTGCCACAGCTCCCATTCCACGGCCCAGCTCCCAGGTCTCAATCTGCCTCTAGAATCGCTGTAGGAAGCGATCAGGGTGCCTGTGAACCTGCTGGAGCTCAAGTACCTCCTCAGAACCCCCTGCTCCTCCAAGGGGTTGGGGGCTGGCCACCAGGGCAGAGTCAGGGCGCTTCTCCAAAGTGCTGGAGGCCGCTCCTCTGGCTGCTCTGCGGTGCAGGGCCCTGGGCCCTGAGTCCCTGTGAGCCTCCTGCCCCCCACTGGCTCTCACGAAATTCTCCCTCCTCCACAGCTGCTCCTCCTCCTGCCGCAGGGGTCCTCAAACTCCCTTTGCCTCACGCTGCTGCTGGCACTTCTGGACATGTTCCCGGGCCAGGCGATCTGACCAGGCTGAGAAGGACTCGGGTTCCTGGGCCACATGGGAAGCATGGTCTTCGAGCGGTCCTACCACTTGGGCTCTAGCTCTCCCTGCAGCTTCTGTCTCCACTCGTGTTCCCTGGACACCTCATCATCTTCCTCCTCTTCAGCAGAATCCCAGCCCAGAATTTGCCCAGGGGTCTCCCCATCCTTATTCTTTATTCCCACGGCAGGGGGACAGCGACTCAGCAGTGGCAGGAAGAAGTCGGTGTAGGCATCAGGGCGGCAGCGCAGTGCGCAGCGCTGTGTTCCGGTGGCGGTCCTGGTGGGCAGGGGCACCCTGAGCCCGAGAAGCAGGCACAGGGCAGGGTACGGTGGCAGGCACAGGCCCAGTGCAGTGCGGGGTGGGGTGCTGCCCAGCATGAACATCAAGGCCTGGGTGTCGCTGGAGGGCCAGCCAACCTGCAGACAAGTACCTACAGAAGCTTCGCTCTAGGGGCTAGCAGCTGGGGAGTGGAGGTCTAAGCAGACTTGCAACATCAATAATTTCATTCCTTGTGTTGAATCCTTCTCAGCTTCTGCTGAACCAGTAGCAGTTACACTCACAATTCGCTAGGTTTTCTAAGGCCCTCTGAGATTTTCCACAGGCCTAATCTTACAGGCCTCGGTGAGAAATGTAACAGGGTAGTGAAGAGTGCTGGGCTCCCTATTTGAATCCTGACTCTGACACTTAGGGGTGAGCAAAGTTGGTTTACAATTGCGAGTATGCCAGTTTATTCTTGTATTATAATTTACTAATTATTGTATTATTTTCCATATGAACAACTGTAAACCTACTTTTCCCACCCCTGTATATTTTAAATAATTTCTCTGTGCTTTAATTTTCTCATCTCTACAATGGGTGAGGATTATAATTATAGCACTCAAGTTAATAAATATTTACAGTGGTGCCTGGGTACCCAAGCACTATCTATGTGATAGTTCTCACTTTCATAATAAAGTTAATGTCTTTGTTGAGTTGACATTTGGTGAGTTTCAATTAATTTGATCTACTAGATGGAAGTGACACTCAGCAAGGTTGGTGAAAAAGTGTGGTTGGACCTCCCCCCCCCACCCAGGTCAGGGTGCCTGCCCAGGGACAGAGGAGCAGTCCCAGCAGATGCCGGCGGCGGGGGTAGGGGGGGCCTTATTAATATCTGGTGGCCTGCTCTCTCCACCTCTCCCCCTTCCTGGAAGAGCTGCCATTTTCACCAGTGACCATGCAAGGACAACTGCAGGGGAGCTCTAGCCTCAGGGGTTTAGATGGACACTGAGTACTTGTCCACAGGGATGCCACCAGGGGTGTCATCTCTCCAGGTAGATATGTAGGAATTGGGTATCACATTCAGTGTTGGTGATGAGCCTATGAACTAGTGTTGAGTGCTGGTGTGGTCCCTGGTGAGGCCTACCGAGGATGCTTAGGGCTGGGGAGAAGCACAAGGGGGTGAGCACAGGCTGGCTCTCCACAGTCCCTAAGGGAATCAGAGGCTGTGCCTGGAGGGTCCTCATGGGCTGATTATTAACCCTTTACTGTGGACACTGAGGAGTCCCAGGGCAGGGCCTGAAGCAGCTGGGGTGGTGGTATGCTCAGGTGAGTGACTTTTTGCTAAGTTACTCAGAAGCTTTTTAATATTTTAGCCACAGTGCAGCTGTTGAGGTACATTCTAACTGAATGCGTGCCCTGTCCATGTCCAGGCCCTCCTGAAAGTCCTTGTGGCACACCTGCTGGGAAGTTCTTTTTTTTAAAAAAAATATTTATTTATTTATTTATTTATTTATTTATTTTTATCCTCACCCGAGGACATTTTTGCACTTATCTTCAGACAGAGCGGGAGGGAGAGAGGGGGGAAGAGAGAGAGAGAAACGTCAATGTCAGAGAGACACATCGACTGGCTGTCACCCACACGGCCCCGTTGGAGCTGGGGACAAACTGCAACCGAGGTACGTGCCCTTAGGGGGAACCAAACCCGGGACTCTCTGGTCCGCGGGCGATGCTCTAGCCGCTGAGCCAAACTGGCCAGGGCAATAATTTTTTACTTTTTAATTATAGCTGACTACAGTGTTAGTTTCAAGTGTACAACCCAGTGATTATACATTTATATAACTTACAAAGTGATCACCCGATGTATCTAGTACCCATCTGACACTATACAGTTATTACAGTATTATTGACTATGTTCCTTATGCTGTACTTTATATCTCTATGACTATTCTGTAACTACTAATTTGCACTTATTAGTCCCTTCATCTTTTTCACCTAGCCCCCACCCCCTCTCCCATCTGGCAACCATCAAAATGTTCTCTGTATCTATGAGTCTGTTTCTGTTATGCTTGTTTGTTTATTTTAAGTTTTATATTCCACATATAAGTAAAACCTTATGGCATTTGTCTTTGTCTGACTTATTTTACTCAGTACAATACCTTCTAGGTCCATCCATGTTGTTGCAGATGGCAAGATTTTATTGTTTTTCATGGCTGAGTCATAGTCCATTGTATATATGCACCACTTCTTTATTCATTCATCTATTGCTGGACACTGAGGAAGCTTCCATATCTTGGCTATTATAAATAATGCTGCAATGAATCTATGGATGCATATGTCTTTTTAATTTAGTGTTTTGGGTTTCTTCAGACAAATACCCATAATTGGAATTGCTGGGTCCTTCTTTGTCTTGTGTTAAAGTCTATTTTATCTGATATAAATATTGCTACCCCAGCTTTTTTTTCTTTTCCATTTTCATGAAATGTCTTTTTCCATTCCTTTACTTTCAGTCTGTGTGTGTCTTTTGATTTGAAGTGAGTCTCTTGTAGACAACATAGGTAAAGGTCTTGTTTTGTTATCCATTCAGCTACTGTATGTTTTTTTTATTTTTATTTAGAGAGAGTGGAATGGAGGGAAGGAGGGAGAGGAGAGAGAGAATATGAGAGAGAGAGAGGGAGAGAGAGAAAGAAAGAGAGAAACATCGATGTGAGAGAGACACATCAACTGGTTGCCACTCACATGTGCCCTGACTGGGGCCAGGATTTATCCTGAAACCCAGGTATGTGCCCTTGATTGGGAATCAAACCTGCAACCCTTTGGTGCGTGGGCTGATGTTCTAACCACTGAGCAACAGTAGCCAGGGACAGCCACCATATGTCTTGATTGGAGCATTTAATCCATTTGAATTTAAAATAATTGTTGAGCTCGGCCAATGTGGCTCAGTAGTTGAGGGTTGACCCATGCACCAAAAGGTCCCTTTAAAAAAAAAAAAAAAAAAAAAAAAATATATATATATATATATATATATATATATATATATATATATATATAGATATTTCAGTGAGAAAGGAAAGGAGAGGGAGAGAGAGAAAAACATCAATGTGAGAGAGAAGCATAGATCAGTTGCCTCCTGTATGCACCCTGACTGGGCACTGAACTTGCAACTTGGGTATGTGCCCTCATCGGGAATTGAATGGCAACTGGGGCTAGTGTGTGTCCATTTTTGTGAGGACCCTGTTCCCAATTCTGACAGCAGAGTTGTGGGCTCCTGGCTCCTTATTTTAGGAAGTATGATTGGCGTCTGCTATGGGTCTTTTCTGCAGCAGCGGCTTTTCACTTCAGCCAAAAGGGAAGCCAGGAGGTCTCAGCCCCTGGGAGGAGCTCATGAGTTGAAGCAGCCCTGGGCTTAACTCCTGAGTGTGGTTGGCCTCTGTGTGGGGAAGGGGTAATCTTCCTCAGTTAAACCTTCACCTCCCAACCCCTTTTCTTCTGCTTCCCTCAGCTTTGAGTGCAGCAACCCCATCTATGACAGACTGAATTCTTTGAACTTAAAGAAGACCCCTGGAGAGTCCTGGGGGGGGGAGGGGTGGTGAAGGAGCTCTGCTGAGAAAAGGGGGTTCCATCCTGGGCATGGGTACTGACACAGGGGGCAGCATCTGCATACCAGACAGCTTTTGTGGTGTCAATGGCCTCCGGACCATAGGAAACCACCTCAGGTACTCAGTGGTGGTGCTCGGGGGTGGGGGCAGTAGGCTCAGTCCAGCCTAGAGGAACTAGGGGTCTACAGGAGCAGAGGGGCCTGCTCCACACATTAACTCTCACTCACACAGCTTAGTACTAGGGAAAGCGGGTGAAGGTAGGAGAGTTTCAAGTAACTCCTGCCTCAGCCACAGCTAAACATGCCATGTTTGTTACAGGTGGCAGTGGAATAGACCTTCCACTCATTCATTAACTCATTGTTTATTCATTCATCCATCCATACATTTCTACATTTACCCACACTTTCTCTTATTCATTCATCAATCCATCCATTTATCCACCCATGCAGTCATCATTCCATTCTCTATCCATCAGTTTCACCATTCATCTACCATTTAAGTTATTTAACAAATATTGAATGTTTGCTCTGTGCCAGATACTGTATACTAGGTACTTGGGATACATCAATGACCAAAAGGGACACATATCCCAGCCCTTGAAAAACTTACATACATTCTTCCTTCCATTTATTCATTCATTCATTCATTTATCCATTCATCTTGTCAAGCTTTCCATTCATCTACCCATCTGTCAATCCATATTTGCCTTCATTCACTCATTCACCTATGTATCCATTCATATTTCCAATAATCTTTCCATCTATTCTGCACTTATCCATGCATCTATCTATCTATCCATCTACTCATCTTTCAACCCCACTGTGAGTACCTACCTTGTGGTGACCCTGTGCTGGGGACACAGAGCACTCTCAGACCCAGCCCCTGCCTCAGACATCCAAATGGTTTAGTCAGAAAGTGACTGGAGTTCTAAGAGAGGGTCAAAGCTTGTGGGAACTCACAGGATGAAGCCAACATTTTCTTCACCAGAGATTTATTAAAAGCCGAGTCTTTTTTTTTTTTTTTTTTTCTTTTTTTTTATTTTTATTTATTTATTTTTTTTATGCATATATACATATAAGTTCTTTGGTTTATTTCTTCCCACCCCCCCGAACCCCCCTTCCCTTTGAGGTTTGTCAATCTAACAACCAATTTGTACTTATTAATCCCTTTACCTTTTCACCCCTTCCCCCCAGCCCCCTCCCATCTGATACCCATCAAAAGTTCTCTGTATCTATGAGAATGTTTCTGTTCTGCTTGTTCATTTTGTTTGTAGATTCAATTGTTGATAGATATGTATTTATTGCCATTTTGTTTGTTCATATTTTTTTATCTTTTTCTTTTTCTTCAAGAAGACCCTTCAACGTTTCATATAATAATGGTTTGGTGGTGATGAACTCCTTTAGCTTTTCCTTGTCTGGGAAACTCTTTATATGGCCATCTATTCTAAATGACAGCTTTGCAGGATAGAGTAATCTTGGTTGTAGGTTCTTGCTTTTCATCACCCTGAATATTTCTTGCCACTCCCTTCTGGCCTGCAAAGTTTCTTTTGAGAAATCAGCTGACAGTCTTATGGGAACCCCCTTGTAGGTAACTAAGTGCTTTTCTCTTGCTGCTTTTAAGATTCTCTCTTTGTCTTGAACCTTTTGCATTTTGATGATGATGTGTCTTGGTGTGGGCCTCTTGGGGTTCATCTTGTTTGGGACTCTCTGTGCTTCCTGGACTTGTATGTCTGTTTTCTTCACCAAGTTAGGGAAGTTTTCTGCCATTATGGTTTCAAATAGGTTTTCGAGTTCTTGTTCTCTTTCTTCTCCTTCTGGCACCCCCAAGATGCGAATGTTGGCACGCTTGAAGTTGTCCCAGAGGCTCCTTACACTATCCTCATTTCTTTGGATTCTTTTTTCTTTTTGCTGTTCTGATTGGGTGTTTTTTGCTTCCTTATATTCCAAATCGATGGTTTGCTTCTTGGCTTTACCTACTCTACTGTTGAATCTGTGTAAACTATTTTTTATTTCAGTTAGTGCCTCCTTCATTTCTGACTGGTCCTTTTTTATGCTCTTGAGGCCCTCTCTAAGTTCACTGAGGTTCTCACTAAGTCCATTGAGCATCCTTATAAGCAGTGTTTTGAACTCAGCATCTGTTAGGTTGCTTAACTCCATTTCACTTAGTTCTTTTCCTAGAGTTTTGTTCTGTTCTTTCATTTGGGACCTGTTTCTTTGTCTCCTCATTTTGGCTGCCTCCCTGTGTTTGTTTCTATGTATTACTTAGCGAGAGGTATAGGGCTAGCTGAGACCAGATGCTGCTTGTTTGAAAGAATTTAGGAAAAGCTGAAGCAGGATCCAAAACAGGCCAATTCTATGGTAAAGCAACTGGCAACAGCTTGGGTGGGCCTGGAAGTTGGGTGGGGCGGGGCCTCAGGGAATCACCAGGGCGGGGCAAACAGTGTGAGCCATGTGAGCCAGGTTGCTGGAGTCCTAGATATGGCGGTGTCTGCCGGCCCAGGGAAGGGCTCACCAAAGGAACAAAGGCCTCTGATAGCACATCTGTCCAGGAGAAAGCTGCCTCTCCAGCCCTCGCTCCAATGCCAAACAGCTCAGTTCTTCCCCATATGACTCTGGTGCCTTTCAGGCTCCCTCCCGCACGCTGGAGCCTGGAGGGAGCGAGTCCGAGTAAGTCCGTGCGCGGGCCCTTTAAGAGGAGCTGCCGGGGGCTCCAGCCACCTCAGCCTCAGTTCCTGCTGGTTTTTCCAGCCAGAAGTTATGGGGATTCTCTTCCTGGCACTGGAACCCTCAGCTGGGCTCCTGGTGTGGGACAGGGACCCCTCAGTCCTCAGGGAGGACCTTCCCAGCCGAGGTGTCCTCCTAATTTTTATCCGCCACACGCGGGTGTGGGACCAGCCCGTCGCCCCTCCTACCAGTCTCGATGCAGCTTCTTTAATTTCGTAGTTGTAGGACTTCCATTCAGCTTGATTTCAGGCGGTTTTGAATGATGGTTGTTCTGTAGTTTAGTTGTAACTTTGATGTGGTTGTGGGAGGACGTGATACCGCGTTTACCTACACCGCCATCTTGACCGGAAGTCCTTAAAAGCCGAGTCTTTGATCTTTCAGAGGCAGGGCAAGGAAAGGGAAGGCTTCCTGGAGGAGGAAGCATTTGTGCTTGGTTTTGAAGGATGGACATACAGAGATAGTATGGAGTCTAGAAGGCTGTAACTATAAGCAACTAACTGCTTGGAGCAATATGTGTTCATGGAAGAGCTAGAAGAGGAAGCTATGCAAGTTGATACTTTACAGCCATGAAGGGCAGTCAAAGAAATCAGAGTTTATGCTGTGGGTAACAGTGAGTTATGGGTTGAAGCAACTCCTATTCCTGTGTGCTGAGCCCTAGGGGAGTGCATTGGCTGGGTGCTCAAGCCTCCTTGGCAACCAGGCTCTTCCCTTCAGGTGCTGAGCTGGGCTCTGCGTGGGTGGGGTTTTGCAGCTACACTGGAATTGCCTCTGTTGTGAAGGGCAAGAAATTAGGTAAACTTCTATCTGTGCCTATTCAAAGACAAACCTGCCAGCCTTTCTCCCAAGGACATTTCACTCAGCCCCTATCTCAGACAGATCAGCCCTACTGGTGATAAAGGTATCTGGGAGAAGGGACTTCACGGCTTCTACCTGGCCTCCCCTAGTCCAGTGACTCTTGCCTCACTGAGAAATGCTTCCTGTTATCTAACTTTAATCTTTCTTACTGGTCTTTTAATGTTCTGTTCCAGGTGAGATTATCCCTCCAGGCACCCGAGCTGCTTTGGTGAGTTTACCAACTCCACCTGTTCTCAATCCCTGACCCAGAATGGCCCCAGGAACTCTTCCTTTGGCTGATCATGGCCCTGGGCCCCACCCTCTGAGGCCAGGCAGTGGGGATCCCCAGAGGAGAAAGGATGAAAGGTATCTGCCTCCCTTCCCTCCGCTGTGCAGTGAGCACCGTGGCTGGCCCCCATACCTGGGATGTGGACAACCTGGTGTTGTGCCTGTGAGCCCTGCTGAGTGAAGGCATGCACTGACTGGACCCCACTGTGCCTTCCGTGCCCTTCAGGGAGGAGGTGAGCCGGGTGGGGGTGCAGACTGGGAGGGCTCCTTCCTCTCCCTCCCCTCATTCCTCATTGACCTGACTGCCATCTGGCCAACCCATCTTAAGATCTCCTTTCCTAGCCCAAGGTGCAGTGAACAAGATGCCCACATGCTCAGTCATGTTCAACTCCCTACACACATCCTGGTACAATCAACCTATGATCGTTTTGTCATCCATTCTTTGCCTTTATTAATCTCTCCATCCTCATTCTCTCCTGACAGTTCTTTAGCTTAAAAATATTTGTGTCTATTCATCTACTTACTTAACTGCCCACCCATTCAACTCCAACTATCCACTCATCCACCCACTACTCTATCTATTCAGCTCTCTGCCCATCCACCCATTCACCCTCTCGTACATCCACCCACTCACTCATTCACAAATCTATCTACCTACCTGCTCCATCCAACCAATCACTCACATCCTCATCCATTTATTGTTATTCCAGGGGTTTCTCCAGAGGACCTAGAGCCTGAGAAGTATGTAGGGAAGCTCTTAGGGAGCCCCTTGGGTCTCCCTGGGAAAGGCCAGCTGTGACCCAAGGCTCTAGTATACAAGTCTAGTTCCTGGAGAGAGTAAGATCACCTTGTCCCCAGCCCAATCTCCCCTCAGAGTCTCACTCAGCCCCGCTTGCCCCCAAGTATATTCCAGTACCTGGCCCCTTCGAATTGGCTACTATGAATCAGATGGCGACACTCAACCATCTCCTAGCATGGCCAGGGCCATGAGGCTCAATTCCAGGCTGCTCCAGGCTGCTCCAGGCTGCAGGACATGAGGTAGGCTTACTTATCCCTGGGAAAGGGGTAGGGTGGGGTTTGGGGAGGAGGCTGGACTGGTGAGGATAACGGACTGGACAATTCTTGGAGAGAAAGGAAATTATATCTGAGTTGGGGCTGCTGAGATCATTGTGTTTCCCCTAAACTTCATGGAGAAGATGGATTGGGTGGTGTAGGGATGGGGGGGGCACCCTGTGAGAAAGGCATCAAGATTTTGTTCCTTTTCCCTTCAATGTTGGAGACTCAGGGACTCACTCTTAAAATTCCCACAGCCTCAGTCTCTGTTGTCTCTATCAAATGGCTATAAAGAGCTTGCTGTCTTCAAAGTCCTCCTCCCCCTCCTCCCTTGCCTCGTATGCCCCAGTGGCTTGTCCTGGCCCTGCATCCTCTTTGAGAACTGCTGGTTGGTCACACCCGTACTGTGTGATCTTGGGCCCCTCTCTTAACCCCCTGAGCCTCAGTTTTCTACCACATGGGCAGCTGTGAAGATTAAATGAGCCCACATATGTAAAGCACTTGGTATGGGGCTGGATCACAGTGGAGCAGGCAGGAAATAGGGGCTGCTCGAATTCCCATCACATCTCTGTGAGGGATTGGGCATGGCACCCACCCACAGGCCTCCCATGCCCTGCTGAGGAGCTGAGGTGGAAGGAGGTATCCTCTCCTTAGATCCTGAGGGATGCAGAGCGAAAACAGGGCTAGGTGGGAGAAGTTCCAGGCCCTGACTCAGCCTGTCTCCAAGGTCATCCCCTTCTCCATCCCCTGGATAGAGTATGCCACAAAACATCTGTACACAGGGGGTCTGTTTGCTGATGGAGGGGCCATCCTTCTCGAGAAGCTATACATTTGTTGGGACTCAGACGTGGGGCAAGGTAGAAATGGGATCGGGGAGGGGATCTGTGGGCCTGGGCTGGTGGGATGCCAAGGGCTAATTGTGTGACCTTAAGCAGCAAGTCATCTACTCAGGCCTTGTCTTCAGAATGCACATGTTCCAGGAGTGGTGGTGGTGGGAACAGAAGTGTTTCTTTGGGTCTGGCCTCCCTCCATGGCTTATCTATGGAGGGGTGGTTGGGTGTGTGTGAATCAGTCCATGACTGAAAAGCTGTAACTGACCAGATGTGTGTGTGGTTCCTCAGTAAGGGGGTCATTGTGGACCCCTGCATTAAGGTGTTAGTCAGCCAGCTCCACCTGCCAGACCCACTGAAGTGCTTCTTGGCCTGGATCCTGAAGTACACAGTGTGTGGGCCCAGGACGGGGCGGGATTCAGAGAGGGGTGAGGCCTGGAGAGGAAGAAGCTTAGAAAGGGGAGGGGGGCTGACTCAAGGAGTGGGGTAGGGTCAGAGAGGAACATGAGACCCAGGGAACGTTGGCTCAGAGCTGGGTTCAAGAGGAAGAAGAGCTGAGAGAGGGGAATGGAGGCTAGAACAGAAGAGTGTTTTCAGAGAGGGGAGGAGGCTTCAGAGAGGCTCTGAGAGGGGGAGGGCGTCATAGAGAGAAGAAGGGGTTTCACAGAAAGGGAAGGGATTTAGAGAAGGACTCAGGGCTGGGTGAGGTGGAGGACTTGCAGGCTCCGTGTCAGTGTACTGAGCAGAGTCGCTCTTGCTGGACCCCCACCCAGGGCAGGTTGGCATTGCCCTGTGGTTTCTGAAGTTGGTGTCCCCCTCTCTCCTCACCTCTAGGACCCCCGAACTGGCCAGAGTTTGGAAGAGATTCGTGGAGTCGGGTGAGTGGTTGAGTCTCTTTAGGTTCAGTTCCAAGGGTTTTCCATGGGGCGAAGATAACTGAGGGAGGGGCAGTAGTTCGAGTTGGCATTCACTGGGGGGAGGGCTATTTAGACTTTGGGATCTAATTAAGGTTTTAGGGTCATGCCTGACACTGGTTAAATTTAGACGTTTGAGTGGTTTTGGGGTTGTTGTTGGTTTGGGGCTGGGGTCTGATTTGGAGTTAAGCTCTGAGTTCAGGCTAGAATTGGGTTAGGTTGCGGTAAAGGTTGGATCTGAGATGAGGTTAGGGTTGGGCTGGTTGAAGTTGGTTTGAGTTGGGGTTGGGGTTAAGGCTGGAACTGGGTGGAGATATGGTTGGAAGAGGATTCTGATTTGGGCTTGGGTTTGCTGTTGGGCTTGGCCTGGTGGGCCTTGGAGTTGAGGTGCTGGTTCCAATTGGGGTAGAGTAACCTGAGAGCTGACCTAGGGCCTCACAGGTGAAGGAATAAACCTGTAGTTTTGGGGGAAGCTTGTGCGTCCTAGTGGCCGCTGGTGGTAGTGGGGTATTGACCAGAGGATGTGCAGTCTTGGGAACAGTGGACAGGCGGGGACAAGAATGGGGTTATTCCCAGCCCATCAGCTGATGTGCAGCCTGCACTGAGGCCAGGCCCTGCCTCTTGGGTATCATGTCCCATTTGTATAAAAGAGGGTCTTCCCATGCTGATCTTTGGACTTCCTCATTTCCCCAGGACACCCAAGAAACTGTGGGAGCAGCACACAGCTGTGCAGGTGTGCCTGGTGAGACCCAGAGGGACTGCCGGAGCAGGGGCAGCAGAAACCTGGGTGGTGGCCAGACAGGAGGCAGAACTCTGTCCTGGCCTGCAGGGGAGGCCTGGCTAGACCTGGATGAAAAGGCTTAGTGACCTATGAGGTTAATTTAGTCCATCTCTCTGGGGCCAGGCTGATATGTTGCCCCCAAATACTGCAGCCTGAGACTCCCCTTCCCATCTCTTTTACCTTGGCCCCTGGTGAGACCCTGACCATCCCCAGATATCTAAGTCTGCATCTCATAGCTTAGGAATTCTTCCCAGTGCCTAACCCAACTCAGCCTGGCAGCACCTGACCTTGTCCTGCAAACAGTGACCTCTGCTGGTCTTACCCCTCCTGCCCCTATTGTCCCTGCAGGAGTATCAGCGAGAGTTCATAGACAAGTGGAGGTCTGTGGGCCTGGATGTGCTGCTGGCGCCAGCTCTGGACCTGCCTTCTACATAGGCGATCCTGCCAAAGCAATAGGTGAGAGGGCACTGGGTCCTGGCGGGGTTGAGACAGGGAGTCCAGGACTTTGGAGTCCTGCCACAGCCTGTGTGACCTTGACTTTTGTTTTCATTTACTTAACATTTAAAAAAAATGTTAAGATAAAATTCAGATAACAGAAATTCACCATTTTAAAGTGTACAATTTAATGGTTTTAGTATATTCAGAATGTCATGCAACCACCACCACTATCTAATTCCAGAACATTTCCATCACCCTGAAAAGAAATATCGTACCTGTTAGGAGACACTCTCAATTCCCATTCGCTTTTAAAATGAACTTTATTGAAATACAGATGCTCCTCAACTTAAGATTGGGTTATGTACCAATAAACCCATTGTAAGTTGAAAATGCATTTAACCCAGTGAACATCATAGCTTAGTCTAGCTGGTTTCTGCTGAATGTATGTCTCTTCCACACTCATAAAGTCAAAATACGGTAAGTCAAATCATCTTAAGTTGGGGACCTTCTGTATAACCTACATGTAATAAAATTCGCAGAGAGTGTAATTTGATGAATTTTAACAAATGTATATAGTTGTATAACCACCACCATAATAAAAATATAGAATATTTCCATCACTGACCATATTTCTCTCGTGTCCCTTTGCAATTTATCCTAACTTTATGCCCCCTCAACCACTAATCTGCTTTCTCTTATTATAGTTGTGACTTTCTAGGATTTCACATAAACAGAATATAAAATATAAGGCTATTGTATCTGGCTTCTTTCACTGAGCATATTCATTCACTCTTAGCACGCTTTCTGCTGTCCCTATTCTAGAGGTGTCTTTAGCCCAGCCCACCTGAAACGCAGGCCCCAGCATAGGGCAGTGTCTGAGGCATCACTGGGTTTCATGCCCAGAACAGATACAAGTTTCAGAGGTGATGTCAATGCAGAATGAAAACCCACCTCAAGCCTGGAGTCCTCTCCCCTGGGTCTCCCCACAGTGGCTGCCCAAATGCATATCCCACACCCGTCTCTGCTCTCTCATGTTTTCTGTAGATATCACTGTCACTTCTGTTATGCTCACTCCCTGCACACAGTTGGCTTTGCAATGGAGATACATTTCTACTAAGGGTTGCTCTGCACACCCCAGTCATCTTGGAGCCCAGTGTACTGGAGGGCATGGGCTGAATCCTCTGCTACTCACTAGCTGTGTAGCCTGTGAAAAGCCAGCTAACCTGTCTGGCACCTGGGTTTCCTCATTTGTACACAGGGAATAGTAATCCCCATCTCACAGGGGTGGAGAGGATTCAGAGAATTAGCCATGTAGAGAGGCCAGCAGAGTGCCTGGCAATGAGTAAGGCTTGGGCAGTGCGGATTCTCCTCCCCTCCACTGTGCGGGGAGAGCAGGAGGTAGCTGTCAGGCGACTCCTGGCACTGAACTGGCTATTGAGAGCCCACAGGGATGCAGTTCCGAGAAGGACCCCCGAGGGACCACTTACTCACATTTCCCCCACCTGAGTCTTTGGGAGTTGGTGATTTCTTGGGCTAACCTGGATCTTCCTACAGAGAGCAGCTCTTATACCACCCTGGACAACCTGCTGGACTTCCCTGTTGGCATAGTGCCCGTCACCACCGTGACATTGCAGGATGAGGAGGAACTGGCCTTCTACAAGGAATACTACAGAGATAGTATGACAGAAATTTCCAGGAGGTCAGTTTTCCTCTCCTTACATCTCCCGCAGGGGCACAGATCAGGACTGATTCTTGCTTCAATCCTTGTGGACGGGTGGGGGTGGGGTGGGATGGGTCTGGGCATTCCCAGGGTTTACCCTGTATCACTTCTGCTACGGTGTCACCCCATCCCTGAGGACACACCATTTAACCTCCAAGTCAGCCTCTGTCTTTGTCAGGGAAGAATACTTTACAAAAATAGTCGTCTACTTGACACCTCTGTAAGGAAAGTCCATTCCAGAGGCAGGAGGGTGGATCAGGGCAGAGGCCCCTGGTTAGGAGCTTTCTGTGAAACAACTGGACACTGCCCTTCTCTGGGCCTCAGTTTCTTTAAAAAAAAATTTTTTTTTTCTTTATTGGTTTTTTTTAGAGAGAGAGGAAGGGAGAGGGAGAGAGAGATAGAAACATCAATGTGAGAACATCGACTGGCCGCCTCCCACATGCCCCCCACTGGGGATCGGGGCCATAACCTGGGCATGTGCCCTGACTGGGAATCGAACTGGCGACCTCTGGGTGTATGGGTCGACGCTCAACCACTGAGCCACACTAGCAGGGCTGGGCCTCCTTTTCTTTGTCAGAAAAATGGGCATAAAAAAATCTACTTTGTGTCCTGGCCGGTTTTGCTCAGTGGTTAGAGCGTTGGCCAGTAGACCAAAGGGTTGCGGGTTCGATTCTGGTAAAGGACACGTACCTTGGTTTTGGTTCGGTCACTGGTCCTGGTCGGGGTCGTGCAGGAGGCAACCAATCGATGCATCTCTCTCACACTGATGTTTCTCTCTCTCTCTCCCTCCCCCTCTATCTGAAGATAAATGGAAAAATATCCTTGGGTGATGATTTAAAAAGTAAAATAAAGTAAAATAAAAATCTACTTTGCAGGGTTATATTAAAGCTTAAATAAAAAAACACTGGAGCAATTAGCATAAGGTCTTATATGTAGAAAGTGTTCAACAAATACTACTATTACTAATTCATAGGTGGCTTAACAAAAGGAAATAATTCTATGGGTCTATTTAATATAGGGTCTAAAAATAACAACCCTGACTGGGGTGAGAGAGAGAAAGAGAGGGAGGGAGGGAGAGACTGAGTCTGAAACATATGCATGTGTCTGAGTCAGACATTAAGTAACTTATTTTTCTGGACATTTTTTATTTTATTTTTTATTGATTGATTTTAGAAAGAGAGAGGAAGGGGAGAAAGACAGAGAAACATTGATCTGTTGTTCCATTCATTCATTCATTGGTTGATTCTCGTCTGTGCCCTGACTCGGGATCGAACCTGCAACCTTGGCGTATTGGGACAATGGTTTCACCCACTGAGCAACCCGGCCAGGACTGGAAATTGATTTTAGTGGTATAGTTACCCAGTGGAACTGCTGACCTGAATTCTAAAAAAAAATAATAATAATAATACTATCTAATGTGTCTTGAGCTCTTAATCTGTTCCAGGAGCTGTTTAAAAGTGATATATACAGCCCGGCTGTCAGTTGGTTGAGCGTCATTCTGTGCACCTAAAGGTGGCTGGTGTGATTCTCCATCAGGGCACATACCTGGGTTGCGGGTTTGATCCCCAGTCGGGACATGTACGAAAGGCAACTGAGGCAACCGATTGATATTTCTCTCTCACATTGATGTTTCTCTCTGTCTCTCTCTCTAAGCATGTCCTCAGGTGAGGATTTTAAAAAAAGATATATACATATTCCTATAACTATCCTGTGAGGTTTTGCAAATGAGGAAATGGAGAAACAGACAGGTTAAGGAACTTGACCAAAGCCACACAGCTAGTTGAAGTGAAAGAGCTAGGCCTGGAAGCCACAGGACCTGGCTCCAGAGACAAAGGCAGGTAAAGGCTTGTATGATGTTATCGTCACAAAGCATCAATATTCAGCCTTTTTCATCTCATGGCACACATAAACTAATTACTAAAATTCTGTGGCACACCAAAAAATATTTTTTGCTGATCTGACAAAAAAAAAAAAAAAGAAAGGCATAATTTTGATTGATTTAACAACAACAACAAAAAAGTAGTTACCTACCCTTTTTGCTCCAAAATGACCTTAAAAATAATCAGGTGCCTATACAGGTGTATATAAGGATTTCTGGTACCAAGAATTAACCAATCAGATGCAACTTTATTATGCGACGTGACCAATAAGTTGCAACTTTATTATATGACCTGTATATTTATGGTTCAAGACAGGGCATTCAGCTCTGGCTGGGTGGCTCAGATGGTTGGAACATCGTGCCATGCACCAAAGGGTTGCAGGTTCAATTCCTAGTCAGAGTACATACTTGGGTTTCGGGTTCAGTCCCAGGTGGGGGCAAGTACAGGAGGCAACCGATCAATGTTTCTCTCTCACATTGATGTTTCTCTCTCCCTCGCCCTTCCTCTCTCTCTAAAGCCAGTAAGAACATATCCTCAGGTGAGAATTAAAAAAAAAAAAAAAAGACAGGGCATTCACACCAGATGGCTATTGTGTTGGCTCTTGTTATTTTTTTATTTGACAGTCTAAGAGAAAAGAGGTCAGTGCCTCTGACTAAATCAGAGGTTCTCAACCTGTGGGTTGCAACCCCTTTGGGGGTCGAACGACCCTTTCACAGGGGTCGCCTAACACATAACAGTAGCAAAATTACAGTTATGAAGTAGCAACGAAAATAATTTTATGGTTGGGGGTCACCACAACATGAGGAACTGTATTAAAGGGTCGTGGCATTAGGAGGGTTGAAAACCACTGAAATAGTCGGGTATTGCATGTTTTAAAAATTCTTGCTTTACACCAGTGTGCCTGTGTCTTTGTTTCATGAAGGAGGTGGAGACCTTGGCCAAGAACCAGAAGGAACCCAAATGACAGGCCATTTCTTCCCCTGGAGACCTTCCTACATCCTTATTCAAGTCTGCTCCCGATGCCCTTACCTTCTCATGAATACCATATCTACCTCATATCTCCTCCTTCTGGAAGCCCATCATATTCCTGTTCTTTGTAGTCTCTCTGTCCTTGTGGGTGCTTAATCCATGGACTCAGATCCACCCAAGATGGGGATCAGGATAAAGGGCTCAATCAACATTTCTGACTGGCCCATCTTGTGGTTTCTGATCTAGGTGGCACTGCAGCCTTCTGCCTGCAGCTGTTCTCCTCCAGCTCAGCCCCCAGATGCTGTCCCAGATTGCAGCAGAAGGGAACGAGTTCCAAACTGGGAGGCTGGAGACCTGGGTTCAAGTCTTGGCTCTGCCACTGGCTTGCTGTCCAATGCTGGGCAAATTACTTCCCTTCTCTGGATCTGTTTTCTCATCTACACACTGAGGGAGTTACATTTGATGACTTAACTACTCTGTGAGCTATGATTTCTAGATACTTCCCTGATCAAGAACTTAGCTCCGTCCAGCCGGTGTGGCTCAGTGGTTGAGCGTCGACCCATGCACCAAGAGGTTGCCAGCTCGATTCCTGGTCAGGACACATGCCCAGGTTGTGGGCCCGATCCCCGGTGGGGGGCATGCAGGAGGCGGCCAATCGATGTTCTCTCTCATAGATGTTTCTATCTCTCTCTCCCTTTCCCTTCCTCTCTCTCTAAAATCAATAAAGGAAAAAAAAAAAAAAAAAAGAACTTAGCTCCCACTGCTGTCTAGAGAAAGTTCCAGAGAGCAAGACCAAGGGAGTGAAGCCTACTCAGAGCAGACCCTGGGTTGGGACCAAGACCTCAGCTCACAGTCTAGTGCTTTGCCCACAAAGTGCTAATTTCTTGGCCCAATACTCAGCACCTCCCAAGATCCTCCAGTATCCTCTGCCTTGGCTCTGCTATGGCATAGCCCCCTTCATTCCCTCAGACTGCAGCCTTCTTGCCAGCACAATGTGCTTCTGCCTCTGTGCTTCTGTTCATACTATTCCTTTTCCCTGTAAATCATCGTTGTCTTTTCTGTCACTCAAGCCCTTTGTCAAATGCCAATTCCTCCAGGAAGCCTCCTTTGATTTCTTCAACTCTCTCGTGACCTTCCCTTCATCTGAACTCTCTTAAGATCCTCCTGCATCAAAACTTATCTTTCTTCCTGGCCAGGCAGCTCATTTGGTTAGAGTGTTGTCCTGATATGCCAAAACTTACCCTTCCTGCTCCTTTTGTCACCGGGTCTTAATGCTGTGGGGACAATGGTGGCAGCGATGAGGCAGGAGAACTATCTTGAGGCTGTAGCACGGAAACCACAAGATAGCTGCCTGGGCCAGGCCTGCTCTCTCCTCTGGGCCTATATTTATCACACAATGCTAAAAGCACTTTTGAAGGAACATGTCCATTCTGTTTCTAGTTGCTGGTTCTGGATAATTCTCAAGTGTGCCTCAAACCCAAGCCCAGCTGACACCCAAAATACAGAAACTTCTTAATCAAGAAGCAAGAAATTATATACTCATTTTTAAAGAAGCAAAAATTGTGAAAAAGTAGACTCCAAAGAGTATTGTTGATTACTTGTGAAACATGCAACAAAACAATTAAACATCATGGTAAAAGCAGAAGCTTTCTGTCACCACTGAAGAGCAATCCTGCCACTCCTACGAGTAAACGCAGCCTGAAGACACCAGAGAGAAAGACTTAAGTTTTGTAAACCTAGATCGTGATATGTCTGGTTCCAAAGGCAAGAGCCCAGCATTGATTTTCAGAGCACCTGCGTCTGGACAGTCAACACCCACTTACTTCTCAAAAAAATGTGAACACAACTAAGAAACACTTCTGTCAACTAAAAATGTTGTTTAGAGTGAATCTCAAAAGGATTGAAAGGTGGACTTAAGAAATTTTTTGCCCTGGCTAGGTAGCTCAGTTGGTTGGAGCACTGTTCCATGCACCAAAAGGTTGCAGGTTTGATCCCGGTCAGGGCACACACCGCGGTTGTGGGTTTGATCCATGTTTGGGGCATGTATGGGAGGCAATTGATCAATATTTCTCTCTCACATCAATGTTTCTCTCTCTCTCTCTCTCATCCTCTCTCTCTAAAATCAATAAAAACATATCCTTGGGTAAGGATTAAAAAAATTTTCTTATCTTCTTTGTAAAAGATGAACTATGAAAATAAGAAGTGTTTATTTTATTAAAAAAAATTTTTTTATTGATTTTTTTTTTTTTTTTTTTAGAGAGAGGAAGGGAGAGGGAGAGAGAGATAGAAACATCGATGAGAGAGAACACTGATTGGTCGCCTCCTGCATGCCCCCCACTGGGGATCAACCAGGCATGTGCCCTGACCAGGAATCAAACCTACGACCTCTTAGTGCATGAGTCCACGCTCAACCACTGTGCCACACCACCTGGGCTGAAAATAAGAAGTGTTTAATGAAATTTCTGAAACTAAAGTTAGCCAGAAAAATAGCTTTTAGAAAACTTTTATTTATGCTCTAAATACATGAAAACTAGTGTTCAAAAGCAAAATTTTCTTGGCATTCTTCAGTATTTATGGAGAAAATACCTCATTAGAATGAATAACTGAAACCTGCCTACTTCACAGGGTGGTTCTGAGAATAAAAAATATATGGAAGTACAGATAATGTATTATAGAATTGTACGCCTGAAACCTATATACTTTTATTGACCACTGTCACCCCAATAAACTCAATAAAAATTAAAGATATATATGTGAAAGGTCCTTGTAAGTAAAGATATATATGGACAAAACACACACACACACACAACTTCCCCTTCCCCTATCCTATTCTTCTTTGTAGCCCTACTTTCAGTCAACTAGGAAAACCAATGAACTCATCCCTCCTTGTACTTAATAGCACAAACCTTCTGGAGATAATATCTCAATGCAAAGGAACAGAATTCATCCATCTGTCCATCCTACATTTGAGTACCACCTCTGAACACAAATGATGGAATTTCAGGCAGAAAAAGGCCTGAGTTTAACTAAGATGAAGACCCCAGGAATCACACCAGAAGGGCAGCCTGGACTCCACCCAAAATAGAAGAAACCATTTGGGGTGTCCAGGTGCAGGCTGGACAGGGCTGCTGCTGATATCACCATGGCCTACACCCCTCTCCAGGCTCCACCACAGAGTCTGAGACCTATGCTGGAGGAGCCTCATGGTTTACCCTCGCTCAGCTAGTAGGGCTCCTGCTCCGTTCTTCCTCCTCCTTTAGAGGGAGGTCTAAGAGGTTCAGAGAAGGGGGAGGGAGGTATAGAGGTGGTTGTTTTTTAACCTCAAGTGCCTCCTGTCTCCACTTCCTGCGGCTTACTGGCTGTAACAGTCTGGGCACCAGGGGGCAGCATTGAGCTTCATACAGCCCAGACATTACCGCACTTTTGGCTTTAATCAGATCCACTGCTACCAGGACATTTCTCAGCCAGATCCTTGTCCAAACTCCAATGCATAGATTGGGAAACTAGAGGGTGAAGAAATAAACATAGGGGAACACAGGAATAAGCCGGGTGCTATGACTTTGGGTAAAACATTTGCATATTTTAGGAAACTAGCCTGGAGAAAGGGAGCAAAAGAGACCAAGCCTAAGGGACTGAGTCCCATCCTGGGGCCAGAGTTCTCTCCAGGCTAGGCTTTCTCTGGTTACTCTTGAGCTGATATTCGAGGTCAACAGCTTTCTTCCTCCCCAAGCCCAGGTCCAGCGAATGCACTGACCTCTAACCTCTTACTACCTCCCAGCACCATCTTCACCAGGTCTTTGTGACTGTGGGCATGTCATTGGCTTCCCCAAAGTCCCTTGCTTTAGGGACCTCTCTGAGGCCTCCGTGTGGGTGCACATGGGACCTCCAGGGACTTAATAGCTCCTGCTTCTCCCCTTCTCACTCCTAGTACTTGCACCGTGGAGGGCTTGATCTGGGTGTGCATACATCCAGGCTCTGTCTTCTCTGCAGCCTTAGACAAGTCTCCCAGCCTCTCTAAGACTCGGTTTCTTCTTTTGTAAAATGGAAATATAATAATGACATCTGCCACAGCCTCAGGATGAGACAGATCCACAGAAGGTGAAAGCCAGTGGGAGAGGGCCTGGGGCTCCTCCCCAGCCTGGTTGTTGCTGTGAGGTGAGAGGCAGGCACAGGTCTGGGTTTCTGTGTCCAGCATTCACTGGGAAGAGCCAGCTCCTCCTGGGAAAGCCTGTCTGAGAGCATTACAGTAGGAATTTAGCTCAGAAACAGGAAAATTCCCAGGGCCAGGTGGTTCTACCAAGGCTGGGACTGAGGCCCCAGACTAGGATCCTTGGGAAGAGAGCACCTTGAATTCTGGTCTTGTTTCTGTGCTGTGGGATATGGGTGAGACCTATCCCCCTTCTGGGCCTCAGTTTTTTTCTTTGGCTGCAGGGGGAGGGGTGTCAGCGTGTCTTACCCCCGCCCCCCCCTTCATTTCAAGGCTCTGCCAGTCCGCCTCCTGTCGCCCCCCGCCCCCCAACCCCGCGCTGGCCCAGGGACTTACCCGCTTCTCCACCCCACCCACCGCACTCCCACTTCGTCACCTAGCCAGATCACCGAGGGCCGGACAGACCGACCCTAGGGGGGCGCCCCCTCCTCTCCTGTGCACTGACGGACTGACGGCCCCGGCCAACCCGCCCAGAGTCCAGCTCCCTTCCCAGCGCCCGGCCGCTGGCTTGCGCGAGGGCCGCCCCGCCCGCCGCGCCTCCCCGGGCGCCCGCATTAAAGCGCATATGCAAGCCATGAATTATCAACTGAAAGGAGTCAATTACCGGCTCTAAAAACGAGTGTCTGCGCCGGGAGCGCCCGGGGCCATCCGCCTATTTACGGAGCGATTTCCCCCGCCCGGCCTCCGGAGGGAGAGAGACGGGGAGAGACGGAGCCGAGACCGGGAGGGAGAGCGCTGGGGAGAGACTGGGGGAAAGAGAGAGCCAGAGACCCGCAGAGACAGGGAGAGAAGCTGGGACGGGAGAAAGACAGAGATTAGGGTTACGCGCAGAGACTCAGACGAGGCAAACGCAGCTTGGGTGCCTCTTCTCAGAGCAGCAGGGAGAGGTGAGCCCCTAGGACCTCAAAGGCCCTCTGTTCCCCTCCCCCAATGTTGGTGTGGGGACCCTAATTCTCCAGGGCTGAGGGAGGCTGCTCTGGGGCACTGGACTTGGGGGATAGATCTGGGGCTCAGGAAGTGATAAGGGGAGGGGGTGCATAGATTGCAGAGAGGCCAGTCCTAGCAGGAAACTGGGGAACAGGCTTCGGTGTTGTCCAGTGTGAAGTGAGAGGAACAGCGTGATGGTGAGAAGAGGGACGAGGGAATGAGGAACAAGGACAGTGAAGACAGAGCCTAATGTAGAGGTGTCTGTGTGGCTCCTCAGCATTGAGAGAGAAGTGGTGAAACCAACCCCAGTGGACTCAGGAAGTCCTGTCTGCCACCTAGGCTCTCACCCAAGCGGTTCCACCTCTGGAAATGCTTTTCCTGCAGGCTCCTACTCATTCTTTGACTCGGCCTCCCCAGCTGCTGTGCCTGCCTTAGCCTCAGCACACACCCCACTCTAGTCCATGATCCAGGCCTGACTTCACCAGACAGTGAGTATCACAGGGGCAGGCCCTGGTCCACCCACCTTAGTATCCGGAGGCAGCTGCATAAATATTTGCGGAATGAATGTATGAATGAAAGAGTGAGCTGGACTAGAGGGCATCTTTGCATGGACTGAGGCTGTGACCAAGGTCCAGAGTTTGGAGGGAAAGGCAGAGTGTCAAGAACTGTGTAGATCATGTGGAAGGCTTCAAGCAACCTCAGTGTTGGGGTGAGGTCACATTAAGTGAGTCAGGCCCTGGCTGTGCAAGGAGTGGGGGAGATGAGTGGAAAAGCAGGGGCAGGGAGGATAGGAGTGGGCAGAGGGTTGAGAACTAGCTCACTAGCACCAGCAAGTTGCTGCCAGAGCCCCCAGGGCTTTGCCCTTAGTACTTCAGGGCCCCTGGAATTCTAGGCCTCTTCTGGAGGGGGTGGGGACAGGGAACCCCAGGAACTCTGAGGAAGGAGTGAGTCTAAACTGGGGCAGATGGAAGAGTATGTATGGGCTTGGGAATCAAATAGAGTCTTTCTCTTCTAGCTGTGAGATCTCAGGCAAGCCTCTTCCTTAACTTCTGAGCCTCAGGTTTCTTATCTATGAAATGAGGACAATGCTATCCACTTTTATGTGAACATTCTCACATCTGCATAGCACTTTCCCCAAGAGGGAAAGACCATGCCTAAAGTAAGAAAAGTAGCTACTATTCATTGAGGCTTACAAGGTGCTAAGCACTGTGATTAGTGGATTATCTCTCTTCCTCCTAACAGCTTTCTGAGGTTGTGAAGTCACTTTGCAGACAAGGAAACCCAAAGAGGGTCAGGGATTGGGAAGTGGCAGCTTCAAGTTTTGAAGCCATGTCTGACTCCAGAGCCCTGCACCACGGGGGGCCCCCCAGACTTGGCTCCCATACCCCCTGCCCTATTCCCTCAGCCCTGAGCCCAGATCTACCGAAGGGGTGGCTGAACAGGGCAGGACAGCTCAGGTCCAGTGGCGGTGGCCCCTGGGGTCTTGTTCCCACCATAGTGTGGGCTGGGTAGCCTGCCTGACAAGTCTGCAGCCCTGCCATGCCATTAGCGGGCAGCCAGAGGGGGTGTCTGCAAGTACCAATGCTGGGGTTCCCGCAGCCGCTTGCCTATTAGTGGCTGGTGGCTTCGTAGTGATTTATTGGGGCTTCTTCATTTCCCCTTGGTCCGCTATAAACATATTTATACCACCAGAGTGACCGATAAATTTCCCTTATGAATCCTGTTATCTCCCCCATTAACCATCCGTCACCTTTTATGCGGCCATGATGGGCTGGGCCAGGGCACTGGGGCTGGGTGGGAGGCTCGCTGCCCGAAGCCTTGGGCCCAGTGAACTCTTCACCTCCCCCACTGCTCCCCAGACAGAGCAGCCACTGCTGCTTTGGAGCTGCTTCAAGGAATGAGGCCTTGGAACAGACTGGACCAGGTGAGCCCTTTGAAATGTGTCTTCTTCTTAGGTCTCACGAAGAGCAAGTCCCTCTTAGAGCTAACTTGAGTCTCTCCCACTGTAGCTCTGGCTTTATCTCTTCTAAGGGAGCAGGAGTCTTCTGAAGCTGCTGCCAGTGCTCCTCGTCCTCTGCCGTCATCCACATTCCCCTAAGTGCAGCAGAAAGCTGAGACACAGTGAGATGTGGTACCAGGGGGCTGGATGCCAGCTGGCATTCGCCAAGCACCTCCTCTGTGCCAGTCACTTTACATCCATGATTTCATGTGATCCTCCCCAAATCCTGGAGCCAGACATTTATAATTCCATTGGCCATATGAGGAGATAAGGCTCAGAGACATTAAATGAAGAGCCCAAGGTCACTTTGCCAAGGGGCAGAGCTGTGATTTGGGGCTTTCCTGGTGCTAAAGCTTCTGTTTTCAACCACTGTACTCTACCACCTCTTCAAATCCCTGGGCTAGAAGGGGTTAATCCAAGAAAGTTTTCCAGCAGAGAGGGCTACAGAGCAGGAAAGGAAGGAGAAGAGAATGGAGGGGGTGGGGCCTCAGTGGAAGGCTGGCTGGGAGAAGGTGGCAGGGCTGTGGAGTGGGGAGTGACTTCCACAGTTGGGGAAACTTGGACACCTGTTTAGAGTCAGGCCCCAAACTGCTGGGGTGGGGGTGGGGCAAGGTTTCTAAGAGCCCTGAGGCAACTGTTCTGCCCACATCTGGCAGGACAAAGGGCCTGGTACATGGTTAGGACTAGCAGACCAGGGCCTGCCTCAGATCTTGCCAGCTGTGTGACTGGGGAGGCCTCGCCTTTCTCTAGGCCTCAGCCTCTGCCTGTACCTGGGCATGGAGTGTTCTTTGAGTACCTGACATACCAACTTCCTTGGGAGAAGGCTGTGTTTATGTGGGATGCCTGGGAGTCTTATTTTCTCTCCCTTCACCACAGTGTCAGCCGGAATGGTGAGAGCTCCTCTGCAGTCAGGATGACGCACACTCTCTAATGGAGAACAATTCCAAACCTTAGGTAGACCAAAGTTCTCCCTGAGCCCTGGCATTGCTTCTCTGGCCTGAGGAGGATGGGTATAGGTGAATGTTACTCTCCTCACTTCAAAGATGAGGACACTTAGGCCCAGAGAGGGAAGGAATCTGAGCGAAGAACTGAGCCTGGGGTAAGGTACAGTGACTGGGAGAGGACTCAGCCGCATTGGAGTTGAGAGGTGGCAGGAGCAGAGGGTGGAGTGTATGTAGTCCGCTGGGTCTGAGTTGGCCCCAGGCCAGGGGTGGTGTGCTCAGCTCTCTGAAGGATGTTTAATTTCTTCTGTCTCCAACAATGCTGTGCCATCCTGGGTGGTCTAGGGGTGGGTAGGGCAGAGGGGATTATGGGCTAACACGGCAAAGAAACAGATTCTCCTCTGACTTCAAGAAGATGTGGCAGGTCATTCTGGCCATTCCCCTGCCTCCCAGGGCCCAGAGGGAGTTGCTGTTGGGTACAAGCTCTAGTCCCTCTACTTTCCGGCTCTCCACACCACACAGCCACACAGCGTATGGGTAAAGAGCCATGCTGGGAGGAAGGAGACCTGCTGTGCAGCCTGGAGCATGTTCTGGCCCTTTCTGAGCCTCATCCCTTAGAAAATCTCCAGGTTAGACTCCAGACTCCATGCTACCATATGCCATGGAGACACCCCTCCGCTCAGACCAGAGGTCCTGAAGTGGAGACCAGGGCAGAGACAAGCAGGCACAACAGCCACACACTGGTCACCTCTCCCACAGTGGTTCACAGTCTTGCTCCCTCTCCTGGTCTTACCTGCTCGTCTCCTTCTCCTTCCTTTTGCCCTCTGTCCTGCCAACTGTCTGTCTGTCTTTCCCTCTCTGTGCTGGCAGCCCCCTCCTCCATGTCCTCTCCTCTCTGCAAGGTTGGAGGGAGGGGCAGAGCAGGGAGTGTGTGTACGAGAGTGCGCAGGAGCTCCTGCCCTCCCCCTCCCTGCCCCCTCCTGCTCTCTCCTCCCACACTCTCACACACTCTCTCTCTCTTAGTCATTTTCAATGTCATAAATTTCCACGTCTCTCTCCTCTACTCGGCTATTACCTGCGCCTCCGTCACCAGCCCTGCTCTCGCTCCCAGATGGGCTAGGCCATCTCCGCTTTGCAAATGACTCAGGGAGAGAGAGGCAGGGAAGGAGGGAGAGAAAGGAGCAGAAAGAGACAGAGATTGAGAGAGATTGAGAGAAAAAGCCAGAGAGCAGAAGACAAGAGACTGAAGCAGAAAGGGGGAGAGAAGCAGCCCAGAGAGGCCTCAGTCCTCTCTTCCTGCCTCCTCCACATAGGAAAGTCCAAAGTCGCTGCCACTAGGGAGCCTGCTGCACTAGGGCTGAACCGGGTGGTGCTGAGTCAGGGTGGGGTCAGGTCACCCAGCACCCCCCATCCCTGTGGGACTTGCTGCAAGTCCTTCCCCCACCTGTGTTTCCTGAAGGCCTCTCCTTGTGCCAGCACTGTGCTAGTGGTGAAGCAGACACCTGCTGTTCCTCTCCTTCCGCTGAGCCTAGGGGCAGGCAGACAGGGAGGTGAGCCCCTTGCCTACAGTGTGCTAGGACCCCCTGGGGACACTTGTGGGGTGGGGTGGTTTCAGAGTTCCCACAATTGAAAGTGGGCTGTCCTGGGAGCTGTGCCTCTGGCTCCTGCACAGAGCTCTCTCCTAGACAGGGCCCTCTCACCACCAGTGTGAAGCTCCCTCCTCAACTCCTTTTTAAAAAAATATATTTATTTTTTCTGTTGATTTTTAGACAGAGAGGAAGGGAGAGGGAGAGAGAGAGAAACATAGATGTGAGAGCCAGACATTGATGGGCTGGGGCTGCCTGCTACCTCCTACAGGCCCCCTATCAGGGAGCGAGCCCTGCAGCCTGGGCATGTATCCTGACCAGGAATTGAACCAGCAACCTTTCAGCACACAGGATGACACCCAAGCAACTGAGCCACACCAGCCAGGGCCTCCGTGCCTATCTTCATGAGAGCTCTGAGCTTTCTCAGCACTGGTTCCTCAGATGACAACAGGGCCCTGGGAAGACTCAGGTTGTCTTGGAGAGAGAGCATTTCCAGGAGACCCCATGGTTGGAGAATGAGGCAGAAGGAGGATCCGGGGTTGGGGTGGAGCGGCAGGACTGGGGACAGTGTGGACAGGGAGGGAACTAAAGGCCCCCACGATGCTGCCAGGAGGGACTCAGCGAAGTACCAGCTGGTGTTGCTGCTGCTGGGGCTAATGATGGCGTGTGCAGGAACTGCTAGTGTTGCTGGGAGGATGTGGACCCTGGGCCTGGGCCTAAGACCAGAACCTCCTGAAGATTTCCTGCTATACTCTCAATTTCTTTTAAAAACGTAGATATGATCATGTCACTCTCTTGGTTCAAACTTCCAATGGCTCATCATCCCACTGAAAACAAAACCTGAACTGGTTTAGGAGGCCCAGCTGTTCTGGTCCCACCCCTCCGTCCTGACTCCTCCCTCCTGACATGGCCTCCAATATGACCAGGGCCTTTGCACTCACCATTCTCCTCATTCCACAGGGCTGGCTCAAATATGACCTGTATGGAGGAACCAATCCTGAGTACCCCATCTAATGATGAGTCAGTCACCCCATTAACTCTGTCATGGCTTTCTGAAAATTTATTTGTGGCACTTTTTATACTCTGTCATTATTGGATTAGTTGTTTAGTGTCTGTCTTCTCTGATGGATTGTGCCTTCCATGAAGTCAGGAACCATGTTTTTCCTGTTCATCAAAGACAGTATCTGCCATGTCATGAGCCCTCAAAAAGTATTTGTTGAATGAAT
Organism: Tadarida brasiliensis; assembly: GCA_030848825.1. NCBI lineage: Eukaryota > Metazoa > Chordata > Mammalia > Chiroptera > Molossidae > Tadarida > Tadarida brasiliensis. Next base: position 34,411,337 of record CM061264.1, read on the forward strand.
GAATGAATGAATGAATGAATGAATGATATTGATGTAGGCACATCCTTCTGACCTTGGTTTGGATTGGGACTGATGTGGGGATGGATGTTGAAGCTGGTCTGATGGTTTCCAGGTTGCTGTCCATCTGGCAAATTTGTTGAAATACCAGTGTGATAGATTCCATTTCAATGGGGAGAGGCTTCTTGTCCTGATGTTGGGAGTTTAGCCTGTGACCAGGGACAGGCCTCATAAAAGAGTTTTACTCGACCACACAGGAAGTCCTTCTATCCGTGGGAAAACACACACACACACACACACACACACACACACTCACCACAGGCACACTCATACCCATGCACAGAGTGGCCTAAAATAAGCCACACTCACACACACACACAGACTCCCCAAGAGATGTATATACACCAAGGCACACAGGACAAGCCTAGTTACTCACATTTCTACACACGCTGTACACAACCCCAAAAGTTTATGGTTGAATAGATATACGCACACACACCCCTACAAATGTGTACCTTTGTATGCAGTCACAGTCATAAACATCAACATGATTGAACACTAAAAACATCACTGGAGAAGATACCTGTTCACGTGGTTACTGACCCGGGAGTCCACACTATGGAGTGACAGCCTGGGCTCTGAGCTGCCCTCCAGCAGGGGATGCATGATGCTGCTGAGTGATCCACTCTCCTGCCTCATCCCTGCACCTCCCCTCTCCACTTCTCCAAACCTCCTGGCCTTGCGGGAGGCTCAGGCTTCAGCAGACTCAATCTGTGGCCAGAGGCAGGGCTCAGCTGGAACTGGGGTCAGGGCTTGGTCTATGGCCAAGGTCAAGGTTCACTGGGTGACTGAGGTAAGACTCATCTGGAACCAAGGTCAAAGGTCAGTCAGGGGCTGAGATTTTTGTTGATGCCCCTTGTCTCTGCTCACAGGTGTACCTCTTGTACGTGCCATCCTAACCAGCTGCTGGTGGAATGAGACTCCGGGTCCTCATCATGCGTGGGCCTCTGCAGCCGTGTAGGGTGGGGGGGCACATGGGAGGCCAGGCTGGGCAGATAGCTGTGAGGTACGTTTCCATCTCCGCGGGTCGGGCGGGCGAAGCCATTTCCAATCTGCTCTCTATCATTTTCAATATCATTAATCCCAGACACTCTATTTTCCATGCCTGCGCAGCCAGGCCCCCGAGTGTGCGCCGTGTAAAGTGACACATATTCATCACCGGCTCCTGGCGCCCGCGCCGACGCTGATACAATATTAGTGTTGCCCCCCCGCCCCCCGCTCGGGCCCGCTCCGCCCGGCTCCCCGATGGCATGAATCCATCACCTGGAGCCTGTGTCACTTCCCCCAGCAGCCACATTTGTTTGGGCACTTAGGAGGTAATTGTGGCACATTAGCCGGGGTGGGGAAGGGCGCTGGGCCCCCGGGAGGAGGGGAGGCCGAGGCATCTTCTCCCACAGCCCAGTCCCATCCTGGCCTGGTGCTGCTCCTGGACTCAGGCTGGGGCCCCAGAAACCTGGGTTCTTGCTCAGCCTTGGAGGGGGTAGTTCAAGGAAGGGCCTCATGCAGGGGAGGCCAACTTGGACCCCAACAGGAAGCCTTAGAAGGGTTCCCCTGCTTCCCTGTGAGTCCCAACATTAGGGCTTGGTCTAGGGGCGTCCCAAGCTTGGAAGTGACAGCTTTGAAACCTTTTCTTGTCAACCAGTCTATATCCCAGCACTAAAGCTCAGCATGTGGCAATGCCAGCCTTCTGGCTCCATTTCAAGTTCCATATGTGAGAGGGAGGTAGGGAGGATGGAGGGAGGAGACAGTACCCAGCCTTTGGGAGCTCAGCTGAGGGAAAACCTGGTCCTGCCCTGGGAACCTTGGTCCGGAGAAGGGTAACATGGCTGAGTCCTCAGGAGCCCTGTCTGAGTCCAGGTGGAGGGGGATGTCACCCAGCTTGAGCAGTAGATGGTGGCCAGGGTAGAGTGCTTTTGGGAAGACTGCCTGGAGGCAGTGGGCCAGCCACAGGGACAGTCTCTGGACACTGGGAGGCCCAGAGTGGTTACAGTGGAGGGAGGAGCAGCAGCCGGGGTCATTGATCTGGGCAGAGGCCAGGCTATGCTGGGGCATGGGTTTTCCCTCCTCAGTCCGCAGGGCTAACACCCATTAACCTCGTCAGCAGACAAATTGCCCGTCTTGTCAAATTCCCATTTAAAATGCAAACTCGATTTGACAGAGTAAACCGAGCGGAGGTGGGAGCGGATAATCCAGTGGAAGCTCATTAGCAGGGCCCAATGAGAGGGGCCTGCTGGGACGGCCTAACGAACCTGCCGTGATGAACCTCCAGCCTGTCAACATCCCACCACTCGGTCAATACCCTGATGCACCTGCCCTGCCGCCCACCTCCCTCGAGGAGTCTGGGGACCCCAGCTGCCTACCACCGCCTCTGGGAAGGTGCATCCCAGAGATCTGGAGGCACACAGAGCTGGGAACCAAACCCTGCCCCTCCGACTGCCCACTCAGCAACAACAGTAGCTATGTCCCCCCACCCCTGCCCTGGGTTTCCACTGGGACACTGCATGTATTTTCTCCTACATGGCCCTCACTGTAGGGGTCCTGTGAGTTGACATTATTAACTCATTTACAAATGAGAAACTTGGGACTCAAGGAGGTTGCCCAGCTAGAAATAGGCAGGCAGAGGTGAGATTTGAACCCCAATCCATTAGGCTCCCACAGTCCCACCTGTAACCACTGCACTACTTGGCTTTCCTGGATTGTAAATGGTTATCCTGCCCCCTCCGCTTCTCTGTTCCAATGCTGTCACTAGCTGTGTCCTGGGGCAGGTGAAGGTCCTGTCCACCCAGCTACTCCTGTTCTGTGCTGCGGCCAGGCTGCCGCTACTTGTTGCTAATACTTGGAGTAACGGATAAGTAGGAAGCTACCAACGGCCAATGCACTGTCACTACCTGCCTCCCCAGGGCACACCCAGCTCCGTCCCTCACAGGTGCAATGGAGGCCCTGCCACCACATGGGGTGCTGTGCGATCTTGGGCAAGTGTCTTCTTGGGTCTCATCACCTGGCCTGTTGCTGGCATTGTAGCAAGAGCCTTCTCACCCCCAGTCTCTGCCCCTCCCCCACCAGAATTTCACAGGCGCCAATGCAATTGCTCTAAATCCTACTATTTTTCCATCATGACTCCTTACTTCTCCCTAGTCCAAATTCCTCAGCTGCCATTCAAGGCCCTATACAATCTGGCCTCAGTTTACCCTTCCTGTCTCTCATGGCACAGAGTGTCCTGAACTCTCCTGTCTTTCTGACTTTGCCAGGCTGTGGATCACCCTCATATCCTTGTCTGGCACCACCTCTAACTGGGCACTCACTCTAGGAAATCCTCTTCCTCTTCCAGAGCCCCTCTCTGCACTCCGTCCTCACCTGGCTCTAGCAGTGAGCTGGAAGGAACCCCTTTGAGACCCTGGACCCTGTCTGGGAATTGGGGGGCTGCAGAGAAGAGGCGGGCTGTTCTTGTCCTCCCTCCAGTTGTCTGCAGAGCCATCCTCTGAGGCTGGCCTAATTCCCTTCAGAGCCCCGCTCCCATCTTCAGGGTAGTGCTTAGGGAGCTGAGAGCCCAACGTTAATGCCTAAGAAAGTCGTGGGTGGATTAGAAAGCGAGGGGGATTAGGGCCAGAGCTGGTGGCTGATGCAGGAGCAGAGCCCCTCCTCTTGAGGAAGAGGAGGCTAATCCTGCTTAGCAACTCAGGAGCCAGCAGTGCTGGGAGGGGGCCTTTTTCCCATCCACTCAGGCTGCTCAGACCTGCCAGGCCCACCAGGCCCCAGCCCACCAGGCCCCAGCCCACCAGGCCCAGACCAGGCAGGCATAGTTTTAAGAAGACCCATCCACCCACTCTGTCCTCCAAACTTTTGGTCCACTGGTATCCCCCAAACCATCTCTGCCTTGTCCCCCACACTGCCCCAGCCTTCCATGTGACCCCAAACCTTCTTATCCTGCTATCCCCACACAAACTGCCCTGTCTAGGCACACTCCCCCCAAGTTTTATAACTACCCACCTTCATGAATTGAGCCATCTCACCGAGACTCCTAGTGCCCTATCCACCCCTGCTGCCCAGGACATCCAAAGTGGATGCTGCGGTGCTGCCCAGATCCCCCTTGAGGGCCAGAGCATGTGTTCCTGCAGCTGCTGGAGTGTTGGCTATCGGTGACTCACCGTCAAGCTCTTCCCCTGGGGAACTGCCCTCAGCTGCCTCTCCCAAGGTTTATGCCCTCTCCCTAGGGGCGGTCCACAGGATGACTGGTCAGTGTAGGAGGACAAAGGTCTGGCCCTCTTACTTCAGTCTGGGATGAGTCTGGAAGGCCATCCCAGCACCGGAGCTTCCTGTGGGCTTGGCTGAGGCTGCTGTTGCAACAGCACCGAAGTCAAGCTCTCGCTCTGCCCAGTCCTGCTCCCCCCCTGCTTCATAGGCATTGCTCCTCTGACTGCTCCTCAATGAGCCCCGGCACACCCCCTCCTGGTCTCTGCAAGAAGTCTCACCCTTCACTTTCTCTTTTAAGTCCCAAGGTCAAGGATGGAAGATTAGGTTGATCAGTGAAGGGTGTGGATTTGGGAGTTCTTGACCTAGATGCCCAACTCAGCCCGGTGAGGACCTGCAGTCCTTCCCTGGGGATTAAGCCTCAGGGCCCCTCTATTGTCAATGGTGTAGGCAGTCCTGTGGACTGGGTGGGGAGAGAGAGCCTGCCCTGGAGACCCAGTTTGGGATCCTGGCCGGAAAGAGGAGGCAGATTCTTTTGTCTGCGGAGTTGATTGAAGAGAGGGATGCCCGGCCGATGTGGCTCAGTGGTTGAGTGTTGATCCGTGCATCAAGAGGTCACCGGTTTGATTCCTGGTCAGGACACATGCCCGGGTTGTGGGCCCAATTCCTAGTGGGGGGCATGCAGGAGGCAGTCAGTCGAAGTTCTCTCTCATCGATGTTTCTGTCTCTCTCTCCCTTCCTCTCTCTCTAAAATCAATAAAGTAAAAAATATTTTTAAAAAAAAGAAAGAGAGGGGCCCTGGTCGGAGAGTTTAATCTGAGGGGGGCAGGCATGTCACTTCCTGTGGGCCTGGTCTTCGAGGAGAAGCAGAACTCTGCTTTAGGAGCCCAGTCCGAGGGAGAAGGAAGAACCCCACATCAGGAGCTGAGTCTGAGGAAGCAGACTGGGCTCTGGACCAAGAAAAGAGGCAGAAACCCATCTGGACTGCCTGCTCTGGGGCCTCCACTCTACCATCCATCCAGGTCTTTCCTTGCCAGGCTTGGCTCACTCTCCAAGAGGTCAGCCAGCCAGTGTGATGCCTAAATGTGGAAGGACTGGGCTTCTAAGTTAATGACAGGGGTGTGTGAGAATAATAGGAAGGACCCCACTACTTGGCTCCTTAGATCCATTAGGCTTAAAGCTGTGGCACCTGGGGATAGACAACATCTGGATGCAGGACCTCTGCAAAATTCTGGTCCTAGAATAACTTGAGAGCAGGGGCAGGGGACTGGACAGCTTGACCTCTGAGAGTGAGTTTGGGATGTGGGGGTCAGTTGAAGAGGACCACTCCCACTCTGTTCCCTTTGATAGACAAATGCTAATGACATTACCAGCAATTGACCAGAAACGAATAAATAATTCAGTCTGGCCTGAAAATGGGAGAAAAGTACTTAAATGCTATTGACAAGCCAGTCCCTGGCCTCATTACCCATGCAGACTCAGGCCTCCACATCGACCATGCCCCCCGATTCCTTCAAACCCCACTGTGGGCAGCCTCCGGCCTCCCTCCCACCAACCTGGCCCAAGCTGAGTGTATGGAGGGTGACCTCAGGAGGGATGAGGTTTGTGGCTAGAGGTACCCCCAGAAAGGACAGTGGTCCCCCAAGTCCTTCCCCATTTCCCAACCACTTGCAGTGGCTTCTGTTCACAGGAAGGGTATTCCTGGCCAGTCCCACTCTAGCCCAGCCCCAGGTGTGCATACATGGGGAGGAGGGGCGCACAGGCGTGCACACACTCGCACACACAGAGCCCAGCAGCTGCTGCATCCTCTTCTAGGACAAGAAGAGTGGTGACCCCCGGGGCGGCTGTCAGTCACTGTGCTCTCAGGGAATACAAACTCATTAAATGTTTCCCTGCCTTGTCACAGGGGCCCGAGTCCCCGAGTCAGGCCTGAGGAGGAGGAGGAGAAAAAAACAAATGTGCAGCTGATCCTTTAAAAGCACATCCTGTATTTCTGACCCCTGGAGAAGAGAAGGGGATTATGAAGGGTGGGGATTACCCGTGGAAGGGCCTCACTGTGGGTTCCTCCTGTAGTATACTGAGCTCCCCCAAGCAGCAACTCTGCAAAACAAAACCTTTTTATGTTCTCCAAGGGCCTCCCTCTCTCTTCTTTAGCTGCCTGGGCCTGACTCCCCTTCATGGTGCTTCCTTAGGCATCATCTGGTCTCTTCAGGGAGAACTATGGAAACCATTCTTCCTCTGACTCCTTCCCTGCTGCCAACACATTTATGAAGAGTCATGGAGCCTCCATGAGGTTCAAAGCCAACAAGGCCCACTGGTTGGAGAATGGGGAAACTCAGAGACCTCAGCCCAGTGGGCCAGCTGCCTCCTTGCTGGATGGCTCCTAGCTGGACTCAGTGGTGGGGAATTTGGGAGGCAGGGCTGAAACCTGGCCCTGGAGGTGCAGGACGCTCCAGTGGGTTTGAAGGGCCTGGGCTAGAGTCCACTTCAGCCCAGCTCAGAAAATAGTTATAAAAGGGACCCCATCCCTGTGTGAACCAAACAATCTGGTCCTGAGTGTGGGCAGAGGCCCTGGTGCCCACCCCCCCTTGCCTTCCCTGGTAGCCAGACTTATCGCCCCACTCCTTTTGGAGACCAGACCCTCATCCTGCAGTCTGTAGGGTTTGGACTGGGGTCACCAGTCCTGACCCCCATCCTGGTCTCCTTGCTGCCTGCCAGAACCCTGCCCACACTAGGGCTTGACCCTAGAACTTCCCTGAACCAGCCAGCCTCTCCCTTCCACTCCCCCCAACGCCAAGTGCAAGGACTCCTCAGCTTTTCCATGCACACTACCCCTACTCGGAGTGGCCTAAAACACTCCATTCCTGTTCATCATCCATATGGCTCTTCCTCCTGGTGTCTCTTCCCTCCCCCTGGAGACCCAGGGGGAGTCACTTATCCAGATCTACTGGCTCTCCTCAGTGCAAACATTCACAGGAGCATTAACAAGCCTAAAACCCAATTAGCCTTCAATTACTCAGGCCTCAGCCAGATTTTCTGTCATGGGGATAGGGGTAAGGAATGTGTTTGGGCACTTTGGGGCACTACCTGGGTGGTAGCCCCCTCCTTCCTATGGGTCAACCCCTCCCACCATGCACGGCCCCTCCTGTCCCAGCCAGTCTGCTCCCCACAGCTCTCCCTCCTGCCCTACACCACCTTCTTTCCTTCCTTCTTATTCTTCTCCTGCCCTCCATTCCTTCCTCGTCCCTCTTAAAAAATTCTTCTTCTTAAATGCACATAACTAATACATGGTTTGAAAAAACTCATTGTAAAATCATAATGCAGAAAAATACAAAGAGAAAAGCTAAATCCCCACCCCCTGCCGCCCTTTGGTTCCATTGCCAGTAATTAGGGGTTCTCCTTCCTTCCAGACATTTTCTTTGTTAAAAATATTTTTTATTTTTTAGAGAGAGAGAGAGGAAAGGAGAGGGAGAGAAATACGATGTGAGAGCAAAACATCAATCTGCTGCGTCCTGCACACCCCCTACCAGGGATCAAGCCCGCAACCCGGGCATGTGCCCTGGCCAGGAATCAAACCGGTGACCTCTTAGTGCATGGGAGGATGCTCAAGCAACTGAGTCACACCAGCCAGGGTCAGACATCTCATTATATACATTTACACACAACCCACATAGTTTTAAAAAACATTTCAAATAGGGACCCTACTATTTATATTGTTCAATGACCTACTCTATTCACCGAACAATGTATCAGCTGTATCTTTCCATGTCATCACACAGACCTATCTTTCCTTCTTCCTGGGTACATAGTATTCCATGGTATGGCTGTAGCATACTGTATTTAGTCAGTCTTTTCTTGATGGACATTGAATTGTTTCCAATGTTTGGCAACGACAAGCGTTATTGCAGTGACCATCTCTCCTTATACTGTTGTGCACAGAGGCAAACAAGTGTTGTGGACAGATGCCTAGAAATGGAATTGTTTTGAAATGCATATTTAAAATTTTGATAATTATTGCCAACATGCCCTTCCCCTCCAGAACCTCCAAGGTTGTGCCAATTTGTACTCCCACGTCTCCATTTCCCCTCCTCTCATCAACACTGGCTTTTATCTTCTAAAAAACATTTTTCAATCAAATAGGGAAAATGACATCTCGTTATTTAATTTGTAGTTCTCTTTTTCCTCATGTGCTTTCTCCCTTCCCTTCTCATTTACTTCATGTCTTACTTCCTCCTCTTCCTCAATTCCATTCTCTCTCTCTCTCCTTCAGCTCTCCTTTCATTCCTGCTTCCTTCCCCCCTTCCACACCATCTTTCTGCTCTCTTCCCCACATCTTATCATCCGTCTCCTTCTCCCTCCTCCCCTGGGTACTACAGTCCTGGGGGGAGGGACACCCAGAGAAGCTATTAACCCTGCCCCCCCCCCCCCATACTCTGAGTCCCACTCGCCTCTTAACACCTCCCTGAGCCTGGGCCTCTAAGCCCCATCTCACTCTCCTCTCCCTCTAATCACTAAGGCTTATTTCTGATTTTCTGAAGTGACAAGGAGCTGGGTCTGGGGGGAGGGAGGCTGTCAGCCAGCATCTCCTAGGATTGAGGGAGGGAGGCTCGGCTCATGGAATGTGGAGACTCCATCGAGAGCCTCCTCACTCTGTATAGACCCAAATTCTCCAGCCCCTTCTACTTTGGCTTAATGTATAGGGCCACCTCAGACTGTCTTTTAGGCTATTTTCTCTAGTTTCTTTTATAAAGGGAAAGTGACTCCCTAACTTCCCCTTAGGGAACTCCTGTGCACAAAGCCTCAGTACTCTATTGCCCCCCTTCTTCCTCCCCTGCCACCACCCTGTTGCCCCATCTCCCTCTGCCCTCTCCCTTTGATCCTGAAGGTGGGAAATGCCTCCACTGCTGCAGACCCCTTGTCTCTTGTATCTTAACCCATGGAAATCCCGGTCTCCCTTCCCATGTCCCAAATCCATCCCTCCAAGAGCTCAGTGAATCGGCATAACTTTAATTAAGGACAGCAGCAAATCTCTTGTCACTTTAAAGACATTTAACATTTAAAATATGTGCTGAGAAGAGTGGAGGTCTCAAGAGAGGTAGAAGGAGGGGGGCCAGAACAAATGTCAGGGAGTTACCCTTGAGCCCCAGTTCTAGATCTGCTGTGTGACCCTGGATGCTCCCTTTGGTGTCTCTGAGCCTTTCCTCATCAGCCCCCAGAACTTCTAAGAAACCCAGCAGGAGTAGCGGAGTAGCATGCTCCTGTCTGGAAGTGTTTTCCCTGGGCTAATTTAATTATGTGGCCTAACTGGGCCCAGGCTGGGGAGGTGGTTAATGGCAGCTGCAGAGATAGTGAGTAATCAAGAATTAATTAAGCGTTTCTGGGGATTCCAGAATCCTGGCCAGGGATTCCTGGGAGCTTGGCTGTGGCTGGGTGAGGTGTGGGGTCCCTCCAGCTCCCCTCCCTGCACTGCCCCTGCTCCTGCCCCCTCAGGAGAGGGGGAGGCAGCAGGCCCTAACTCCAGGAAGGCTCTGGATGCAGGGCTGCCCAGGAAAGCAGTCTCTGATCAGTGGGATATGGAACCACACGAAGACTAGCACTGATAGGCCAATCCAGGAGCCAGCAGTGGAGCTGGACAGATGCCTGGGCCAGTGGGTCTGTCTGGACATTTCTGTTAAGGGCCCAGCCTGTGTCAAGGTTGGGGCTCGGTCTAGGCTGGGCAGGTGGTAAACGAAATATGCCTCTGGGCTTTGAAGTCAGGCAACCCTGTGTTTCTGCCTCAGCTTTCCTACTTGTTAACGGTGTGCCCTTGCCCAGGAACCTTCCACTGCTCCACTGCCTTTGCCCCGCCCCTGTGTCTGTCCCCCAGCTCTTCCAGGAGCAGGTTCCTTCATAGCGCTCAAGGTTCAGCTGCCCGCCCCCCACGCCCTTAAGAACCACTCAGTTGAATTTCTCTCTCCAGCCCCTAGTCACTGCTACATTATTACCTTATTTTCTGTTCTTGTATTTCTTTACTTGTTTCTTGTGTGCCCACCTTCGCCCTTAGCTAGAATAAAGTTCCAAGTGGAGGCACAGACAGGGTCAATCTGGCTCACAGCTGGATTCCCAGAACCCAAAACAACACTGGGCTCGTGGAAGGTGTCTCCGAGAAGGAAGAAGTCCCTCTGACCGGTTTCCTTACCTGTAAAATGGGGACATTAACACTGCAGGCTCTAAGGGGGTTTGAAGCATGGACTCAGGAAGCGCGGGGCGCCGTGCCTGGCCCAGACCTCGCCAGTGGTGGCGGTCATGACATGATCAACACCGTCAGCGTCGTCCACGTCGTCGTCGTCATCGTCACCATCATCATCACGGGCGAATTTCGTGCCCCAGCCTCCGGGCCCGAGCACGGGGCTGCGGGGTGGAAGGCGCCCGCCAACCCGCCGCGGGCCCAGCTCCTTCCCAGGCGCCCCCGCGCCGCCGGCGCTTTGAAGTCCCAATCCGGCAAATAGAGTCAATCAATTATGAAGGGAACAATCTGGCGGCCCCTCGGGGAGCGGCGGCCGAGCGATCCCGGGGGATTAGGCCGCAAATCGCGCTGAGCCTCCCTAAGTGACAGCGAGAGAATCGCGCGCGGCGGCGGCGGCGGGAGCGGGAGGGAGCGCGGCCGCTAACCCGATTATGCAGATCCGCCGGGGGCGCGGATTAGGCCGCGGGGGCGGCTTCGCCCTAAGCGGCTCGGGGATTTGGGAAAAGTTTACTCGGGCGGAGGGGGCGGGGACTCCCCGGGCGGGCGGCCCGCACGGCGCCCAGCTGGGTGAATGCAGGACAGTCGGTCGGCCGGGAGAGAAGCCAAAGGTGGGGCACGATCCCACTGAGACATCACAGCCACACTTTTCTAGGCACACAATCACACAGGAAAAGAGTTACACGCCAGGGCCCACAATAACCCAGGTACACAAGCACACACACACACACACACACACACACGTTCACAATCACCCTCCCAAGTCACAAAACACTAGGCAATACATAGGGAGGCATGCGCACAGACACACAGGCTCAGTCAGCATCACGCATAAACCAGAGCATAATTGCTCACACACTCGGGAAACCCTGGCTCACGGTCACAGGAGCACGCACAGACACTCTCACAGACACACAATATGTTTAGATGTGGTGCCTCCCTGCATTCCAGCAGAAACCCCCATGGACAGGACTAGATGTTAGTCACACAATGGCCCATGCAGGCATATGGCCAGGTGCACAGCCCCTACCTGTGCTCTCTTACAGACCTCCCTGTCCCTCCCCACAGGAAGGACCCTGAAGACAAGTGTGTGCTCTGTCTCTGAGCATGTATGTGTTTTTGAGCCTACCAGGATGGCCCAGATCTCTGGAGTTTGGGCCTCCTCTTGGGCTTCTGCTGCAGGGACCTTCTCAGGGCAGATGGGAGGAACTGAGGTATGGCACTGGGATGGGAAATAGGCTGAGTCCCCCTGGTGACTCTGGCTGGGGCTGCTGCTTTCCTGAATAGCAGTCAGGGAGGAGGATGGGGAGAGAATGGTAGCTTCCCCTTACCTAACCAGGGAAAGGGCACAGAACCCAGCTATAAGCCAACCCAAGGCAGGAAGTCAGGAAAGCCTAGCAGCCTCTTTTCCTCTATAAACTGTTCAGTGTGTGTGATCAGTGTGTGTCCAGGGAACATACATGCTTTTATGCTTAGTGCATGTTCACAGTCTTTGTGTATATCCATAGTAATATGTATGCTTTTGGACAGTGTTTGCTTGTGGTCATTGGTATATGTATCCCTAGCCTCACATTCCTCACACAAACATCACGGCCACACAGTAACTGTGGACATACACTGACCACAGACAGGTACTCATCCTGGACACACAAAGTGCCCATGGACATACACACTCTTCACACACACACACATACACACACACACACACACACACACACACACACACTCACAGGCCAAGCCTTTGAGAGAGGCCAATCCTTTGCACGGACAGACAGTGGACACTAAATGGAATCACCTCCTCAGTCCCCACAGCTGCTGCCAGGGTGGCAGAGGGCAATTGTTGGGGTATGGAGAGCACCCCACCCCATGCCCTAGGCAGTGATAGAGTGACCCCATGGCTGACTCAATCAATGGGGAAGAAGACTCAGAGTTAATGAGTCTTCAGCAAGCAGAGCACGAGCTACCGCCCCCAGCCCCTGTGCTGTGTGTACATGTGTGACTGTGTGTCCATCACACTCACCGTTGTTATCACTGGGAAGAAGGTGTGTGTGAGAGAGTTATCCTCTGAATCTGGGATCCGCATTGAGGTGGTCTGGACCGACCCCTGGACCCTGGTCAATGTGAGGAGTGGGGTTTTATGGTAGGCTGAAGATGTGCTCTGGTACTTCAGGCTGCTGAGGATGGTAGGGGGATATTCTCCTCCCTGTGTAACCATGGCCAAGCCCTGACCCTGACTGAGCCTGGTTACCTCATTAGCCTTCCCGCTCCAGCCTTTCTGGTCCTGAATCCCTTGGGGAAGAAACTGGGGGAGTCAGACCCTCAAGAAAATACTCTCCTGGGTATCTCTGACCCACTAAACAGAAAAGGCCAGTTGGCCTGGCCCCTTGCCTGCCTTCTTCAAGGTGCCTGGCTGCCATAGGTCAGTCATGTCTGATTTCACACTCAGGGAGGATTCTCTGGCCACCAGTGGGGCAGATGTGATTAGCTGGCTGCAGGTCACAATCTGCAGCCAGGCTGTGAGGAAGGGCCCCCTAGGCTGGAGCCCCCCTCAGGGTAGTACAGGGGGAGGCCTGCATGACTAGAGAGAATGAGAACTGAAAAAAGCAGCTCCCTACACACACCCAGGGGGCCTTCGGGTTGGGGCTCAGAGGCATCCCAGTGGTCTTTGCTGGGCTCGGCCTTTCTTTTCTGAAGCCTGCCCTCATCCAAATCCTGCTGCCCTACTTAATAGATGTGAATCCTTGGACAAGGTACTTAGCCTCAGTATACTTCAGGCCTCATCTTTAAAATGGGGATAAAATAATACCTTCCTCATTGGATTTATACAAAGGAATGAAGTATATAGCAGATAGTAGGTGCTCAAGCTGTGGGAACTTCTACTATTGTTACTATTATTATTAGTCCAGAAAACTAGTCTTTCTAGGCAGACCGCAGAAAGAATCCAACAGCTAATGATATCCTGACACCCCATTCCCCAAAGGAGGGGGGCTGGGGAGAAGGGAGACCTTTGGGAGCCCCTATAATGTCCCCTGCCCCATTCAGGCTTATTACCTAGGAGAGCACAGAGGGGCTGGGGAGTTATTCTGGGCAGCCTGCCCTCAGGAGAGGGGAACCTGAACTCCCCTCCCACCCCTCTTCCCCAGTCCTCCAGCCCCCAAGTACATGTGTATGAGGAGTGGGTGGGGAGAGGAGAGGCCAATCTGAAAAGGCTCAGTGGCTCAGTTGTTTTAGGCTGGAAGCCATTACCTTCCTGGAGAGAGAAGCCCATGGCCCACCTGAGGCTGGGGGCAGAGGCAAGAGGGGTCCAGATTGAAGTGAGTCTCCAGGTCTGCCTGGCCCTCCTTGCTTCCCTCTTTCCCCTCTCTGACCAGGTGAAGAGACAAAGTCCAACCTGCTGTTCTCTAGTTTAGATATATTCTGCACTGGCCCTTGGGGTAGGGGTGGGGACCAATAAAGAATAAGGGGTCCCTGCCCACAGTTACCCCATAATTGATGGCACCTACTGTGTGCTGGGCTCCCAAGGGTCTCCTGTTTACTTTGTACTATTGACACAGCTGGAACCAGCAGGGATCTTTTCAAGAAAGTCATCCAATTATCTAGCCTGGGGGGCTAGACATGGTGGTGGGAATCAGAGGATTTCCATATGGGGGAGGGGGGGACAGGGGTGGCTGACTGGAGGGAAGGAGGGCTGGAGACCCTGCCAGGTTTGCACAGCAAGCATGCTGTTTCATGAAAATTGCCTGCCTATTTAGGGTGGCTTGGGGAAGCTGGTGATTGAGGAGAGGCCTAAAGCGTCAAGCCCAGGAAAGGCATTCAGCCTCTACCAAATCCCAGGCCCAGAGCCCACTTGAGCTCAAGGTGATGATCTCCTGAGTCATCCCCAAAGTAGGTAAAGGAGGATGGAGATGAGCTTAAACCCTGGGCTTGGGCTGTGTGCATATTCTTACCCAGAAAAGGAAGTGTGCCCAGCAGGCTCTTTTACAGCTGGCACCTAGAGCATCCTGGGAAGGGCTGCTTTTGCTTCTTCAGTAAGAACCTCCCCCACCTTTGCCAGGTACTGTGGACCTTTTGAGTTGGGCCTGAACAGGTGCTCCCCTGACATGCCAGTGAGCCTTCTTCCACCTCATGCCCTTTCAGCTTCTATTCGCTGCCTGTGCTGCTCTTGGACTCTCTGTACCTCTATTTCTATCTCTGTCTCCCCATGTCTGACTCTGTCTCTCCATGGGCCTCTGAATCCATGTTTCTATATCTCTGTCTCTGGCTCTTGCTTGTCTCTCTTTGTCTCTGTATCCTAGTATTGCGCAGTCTGTCTCTGCCTCCAGGCTTGTCTTTCACCCTGGATAAGTCTCTATGTGGCTCTATGAGGTCTTTATGCTCAGGTTCGAAGGCCACGGTAGTGCACAGCTGAATGGAGAGAGGAAGCTGGCCTGTCCCAGGCTGGGAGACAGGGCGTCCTGGATGCTCAGCATCCCCTCTGGTGGGCTTTATCCTCCAGAGCCTGCACTTGGACTCCGTCTGGGTCAGGCCAGAGGCACTCTGAAAGCTTTCAAAGACTAGTTTCAAGGGCAGGGCTTCACCTCTATTTAGACAGGTAGTCAATCTCTCTGTACCTTCCCACCTCCCCTTTCCTCCATTTTTACCCCATGAGAAGCAATAGACGTAGGTTTTGGAGTCAAAGAAACCCAGGTTCAAGTTCTGGACCTGCTCTTAACAAGCTCTATGATAATGAGTAAGTTTATTATTATTTTTATCTCTCCCAGCCAGGGATATCCTCCTCATCTATAAAATGGGGATAGGATCAGTCCCTATCTCTCTGGATTGTGGTGAAGATAAAATGAGACCATAACTGTAAAACAACTAATACAGAGCCTGACCCAGGGACTGGAAGTCACTTTTATTGCATTTCCCCATTTATTTGTTTGCAGAACCCAACACAGGCCTAGGCCCATAGGAGTTTCGTTGAACGGATATAGATTTCTCTGTTGTTCTTTTCCTTTCTGGCTCCATCCCCTCCTGTCTTTCTTCATCTCTATGCTTGGAAAGGGTGGATAATAAGAGCTGCTTGAATACCCTAAATGTACTCAGCCTTGATCCTGGCTCTGCAAATGGTGACAGGCTCTGTAAACCATGATGAAATCTAAATGTAGGGTTTGGCTCTGCAAATAGAGATGGTCTTTGTGAAGTCTTGGGCTCTGAAAATACTGTAGTAACATACTCTGCAAATTATGATGGGATCTGTAACAGTGACAGGCTCAGAAACTAGTGATAAGATGTGCTCTGCAGATGGTAATGGACTCTGCAAACTCTGATGAGCTTGGCACATAATTTAAGGCTCTGCAAACAATGATAGACTCAGCAAACAATAATGAGCCTTGTAAATAGGGACAGGCTCTGCTAATGGTAGTGGGCTTTGCAAACAGTGATGGGAGTGACAAGTTGTGAGGGGCACTGGAAAAACTGAAGACTAGTTCTTACCTGTAAAGGACAAGAGGGGACTTGTGGGTCCCTAAAGAGCAAGGCTGTCTCAGTACCATGGACAGCAAGATCCTTCCTCCCCTTCCAGCCCCAGCTGGAGCTCATCTGTTCATTTATTCATTGGTGTAGTGGAAAAGAAGTGGAACAAGAAGAGGAATGAGGCTGTGTCCCAACCCTCAAGGCTTTGGGTAGGTTGAGAAGACAGATTTCTTAGTAGCCAAATGGGGGGATTGTGTCTGTGTTGACAAATCTGTCCTCACCTCAGCTATTTGTGAGGTAGAAGGTATCTTTCCACATCAGAAGCTCTGGGAATGCTAAAAGGGTATTTAAACCATACTGGGCTTCCTGGGGGGAACTGAGAAGTCAGCTTTGAAAAACACATCTTGCAGGCTCCAGCCAATCTGAAATTCTAGCTGGCACCTGAATAGCTCTATAGCAATTAAAATTTCTCTGTCTATCCTTTCCAGATCTAGCCACATGAACAGACCTGTATCACAGGGAATATTCACACCTCTCAGAGCACAGGGCCTAGGGAAAGCAGAAGCAATAATCTGTTCTGGGTGGACTGTGAGTAGTAGTGCTGAGAATCTGATGGTGGTTGAGAATGGCACGATGAGGATGGTGATCATGGAGATGGAGAGAGCCAGGGAGGTGGTGCTGGTGCTAATATGCTAATGGAGGTGGGGAGAGAGCTGGGGTGTTGATAATGGTGGAGGTGATGGGGAAATGATAGCAATTGTCAAAAGGTGGCAATACTGTAGGCAGAGAAGAATTTGGCTTGAGTTTGACTTCTGGTGGTCTGACATTGGTTAGCTGTATGACCTTAGGCAAGTTATTTAACTTTTCTGTGCCTCAGTTTCATTATCTGTAAAATAGGGTTAATAATAGTGCCTACCTCATAGAGTTGTCATAAGGATTAGATGAGTAAGTGTACGTAAAGTACTTAGAACAGTTCCTGTCACATGGTGAATCCTATGTAAGTGATAGTGGCTATGACTATTAAGGAAGGCCGTGGAGGAGGTGATGATGAGGGTGGAGCTGGTGGTGGTGAGGGTGATGGTCAGAATAGGGATTATAACAGCAAGGGTACAATTTATGGAGCACTAACTGTATGCCCTGCATTATTCTAAGCACTTTATATGTAGTAACTTGTTTAATCACTTTTTTCCTTTATTGCTTTTAGAGAGAGAGGAAGGGAGAGGGAGAGAGAGACAGAAACATTGATGAGAGAGAACATCAATTGGCCGCCTCCTGCATGCCCCCACTGGGGATCGGGCCTACAACCTGGGCATGTGCCCTGACTGGGAATCAAACCAGTGACCTCTTGGTGCATGGGTTGATGCTCAACCACTGAGCCACACCGGCCAAGCTTGTTTAATCATTTTAACCGTATGAGGTAGCTAATATTATCCCCATTTTAAGATGATGAAACTCAGGCACAGAGAGGTTGCAATATGTGGTAGAAAGTAACACTCTAGTAGTTGGAGGTGCTCCAGAGCCTGTGTTCTTGACCACGTGCTGAGTGGTGATACTGATGGAGCTGGGGACAGTGAGTGCTGTGTACTGTGGAGGCTGGTAATGGAGGGGGCCTGAGCAGTGATGGTGGTGACAACAGCTGAGGGATGGCAGCAGTGGTGGTGGTCCTGAAGGAGCACAGGGGCAGTGAAGTCCTGCCCTAAGAATGTCCACTGGCCAAGCTCCCAGCAGGGCTTGTGCGTACTGAGGAGAGGCTCTGCCAGGTTTCTCTGGGCAGGGGGTGAGAGTTCCTGGCCTTCTGTAGGGTTCTGCTCTGAAGGCAGGTAGGAGAGCAAGGACCTCCCTTTTTGGTCAGCAGTCGGGGCTTTCGGTCCCAGGCAGTGAAGTGGGATGGAAACAGGCAGGCTCTTGGCTCGGCACAGTGTGGCAAGGGGGTGAGCTGGGACTTCCCATTTGTCCTCCAGCCCTGCACCCCTGGAATTTGGCATCCTCTGACTCCATCACTACCCGTCCTCCAGCTCTCTGCCAGAGCCTGGCCTGCACGAATGCAGCAGACAGCGGCAGGGGCAAGCCACACATTATGGAACTCTCTGGGCCTCGCTCTCCTGCCTGGTGCCAGCTCTGGCCTGCCTCTCCTTTGCTGCTGCGCTAAGGGGGGAAGCCTTAATAGAGAATCCGCCTCTGCGCCGCAGCTTCCCGCCTGCCAGCCTGTCCCTATTATCAGCACCATCAACAGCAGCAAATGACACTCTTGGAATCTTGACTCCAATCTGATGCCTGGTCCCCGGGGCCGCGGAGAGGCGCAGGCCGGCCAGGCTGGGGGGCTAAGGAGGGGCTGCACGGTAATAGGATGTGGCCGCTGAGGGTCTATTAGCAGTGTTGCAATTGCTGATGAGCCCCCTCCCCAGCCCCTTGGCGTCCCCATCCTCGCTCAGCCAGGCGAGGCTTAGAGGCCTAGGGAGGAGGGGTGGCTGGGGGGGGGGGCAGTGGCTGGGCCATCTTTAAACCCAAACACCAGGCTCCCTTGGGAAACCTGGGGGTGGGGGGAGGAAAGTTGGAGAAATGAGGCCACTCAGACACTTCCTTTTGACCATGTGTCTGGGGAGAAAGAGGAGTAGGGAGCAAGGGGTTAGTCTGAGGGTGGGTGTGTTTTCTCATTCTTATCTGGGAGCAGCCTCCAGGTCTGAAAGGATCCTCAAGGAGCATCCCATCCAGCCTCCTTCTCCAGCCTCTTCTTGAACTCTGGCAGGCACGGGAAGCTCAGCACCATCCAGGCCACCTGTCTCATTGCTCAGTGCTTCCTCATTTGGAGTTCTGATTGGCCTTTCCTGGTGCCCTTAGGAGAACTTGCCCACCACCAAGACCACCTCACAGGATTTAGAGACAGAGGGCCATTTCAAGGTCCGCTTATCCAGGTCCTCACCCTTCCTCACGGCCACAGGTCTTCTGGCTTTTGTATAATGTTTGTGTGGAAAGGTTCTAGGAGGCTGGGGGTGGGGGAGGGCAGATGGATGGGCCCCCACAGGACCCTGGAGAGGCAGGGGAGTTAGTGGGCAGAGCCCTGGATGAGTACAGGTCCTAGCCCAGCTTGTCTGCTGGGTGCCATGGGAGGGTTCCTCACTGCTCACTCTAGCCTGCCTCCCCGCTTTCCCCCAAAAGGCCCTTGTTAAGAAAAAAAGGTAATGAAGCTATCTTTTCTCCCTCAGGAGTCTGGACAGGAAAGTGCTTTGGGAGACAGAAATCATGAATTTGGGGCTGGATAATCTGTAAGTATGGTCTGATTAACCACCCATGCATACATAGCACCAGGAGAGTGAAGGAAGGTGAGGCTGAGTTAGAAAGTGAGCTTGTCCTTTCCTTGGGCCTGGCTGTCTGTGCTGGGGCACACCATGGAGGGGTTGGAACACAGGGCTCTGTCCTCCTTTAAGGGCACCTGGCAGGCTAAGAGCCTGAGAACTCTGGACTCCAGCCCAGCAGGACGGGATTCCCTTTTGGGCTTCACAACAGGAGAGAGGGGCTGGCCTGCCTGAGAGAGAACCCCTGGGCCAGACAGGTATGCAAAGGAGAGGAGCCCAAGGCTTGACTGACAACCACAGCACCCCCACCCCAGGTCTGGGCCTCTGACCACAGCAAGGAACTCAATCTGTTCTGCCCACTGCCCACCATGCCCCATAGTCCAGAGGACACGGAAGTCCAAGCTGTTTGTCTCTGCTGAGTGCTTGCCCTCAATGCCCTAGCAGGGTCCTGGCCATCAGTCACAGGGCTAGCTGGACACTTAGGTCTAGGTGTGCATCAGTGGATGGCAGGCGACAGGGGGCACCGAATCCTGCTCATGAGCCCCTTGGTGTCCTCTGTTCACTCTGTACCTTCCCTGCCCCTTGTGCTCTTCCCAGGTTCACCTGTGTCCTCACCTGTGCACATCTCTTTCCCCCATCATCTGTGCCCATCTCACCTGTACTGTTCACTATGTCCTCCCACCTGTGCCCCTTTGACTGTCCCCTCTCTCCTTCCCATCAGATTCCTCTCTCCTGGCCCCTCCTCTCCAGTCTCTGGGTTACAGTCTTCCCTTCTTTTAGCCAGTTTTCTGTGTTAGTCTCTCCTCCTGCTCAGCCCCTTGCAGACTAAAAGGCCAAGATTCAGCCTGTGATACTCCATCAAGCCTACAACTGCCCCAACCAGGACACCCCCTCCAGTCAGCTGCCAGTGGGCAATTGGGACCCCAAGGCAGAATAGGTTCTTTGATCCAACCAAGGACATCTGGAGGTGGGAGTTGAGAAGAGGAGGCCTTGTGTGATTGAGGGGTACATAAAGATCCCGGCCAGGGCACCCTGAGTAGAGACGCAGTTCTGGAGGTCAGGCAGCAGGGGGAGCTCAATCCTTTCTCTATTCTCGGGAACCGCAGCTGGAATTACCTATAGTTGAAATAACCCACAGAATATTGAGTACACTCTGGGTGGGAACCTAGAGGGCCCTCAGGAGAGGGTGAGTTTTGTCCCAGTCTGAATTTGACCTTGTATTGTTAACTTTAAAAAACAAAAACAAACCTCTTACCTGTTCCCCAGAACAACTCTATTTGAAAGCTTGCAAGAGATGTACGGGCTTGGGACCTTAGAGCTCTGAAGGAAAGGGAAGTGAAAGAGGTGCTTTGGATCCTCTGAGGAGGGCCACCTCCACTGTCCTCAACCCTCAAGGAGACTGGTGTTCTGCCTCTAAAATGGTCCCACTGGGGGAGATAAGGAGTAAGAGTGTTCTGTCCAGCCCCGCTAAGAGTCCTCCCCTCTTATCCATAGGCATTGTCTTCCCTCCACTGGACTCTCACACCTACACCAGGGGGCAAGCTCACGGCATCCCCAGACCTGTCTGGTGCTCAGTGGTACAGAGGAGAGGGAGGGGGCCGAGTGGTGTGGCCCTTTCCTGTGTGACAGTGTGATTGTGTCTGCAACACATTAATAAGTAGTGTGTGCATGGGAGAGAGAGAGAGAGGTTTGTTTTGTTCTTTGTTCTTTTTTTTTTTTTTTATCCTCACCCAAGGACATTCTTTGCATTTATCTTCAGATAGAGCTAGAAGGAGAAAGGGAGGAAGAGAGAGAGAGAGAAACATCGATGTGAGAGAGACACATTGACTGGTCGCCACCCACATGACCCCAACCAGGGTCAGGGACAAACTGAAACCGAAGTACGTGCCCTTAACGGGAACCGAACCTGGGACTCTCTGGTCCGCGGGTCGACACTCCAACTGCTGAGCCACACTGGCCAGGGCTGTTTTGTTCTTTTCTTAATGAAATCTGAGATAGATGCTGCAGCCCCCCCCCCCAAACACACACACACACACACACACACACACACACACACACACACACGGAAGGGTCTGAGCCTGAGCCTGGGTGTGAGATCAAAGCAAGTGTGTGTGACATTGACCTCAACTAGATGGAGTAGTAGTTCCTTGGGGCCTGCACCACCACCCTCTTTGTCCTCAGGGCCCAAAACCTCATCATTAAATATTTTATCCTTAGGAATGAAGGCACTACTCTAGACTTGAATAATATCATAGTTATAGCTCTGGGATGG
Source organism: Tadarida brasiliensis (assembly GCA_030848825.1). NCBI lineage: Eukaryota > Metazoa > Chordata > Mammalia > Chiroptera > Molossidae > Tadarida > Tadarida brasiliensis. Next base: position 34,432,824 of record CM061264.1, read on the forward strand.
GACAGCACGAGGGGCCTAGAAGTGGCTTGGAGAGAACCCAGGCATCTGGAGACAGAAGGTGGCAGGACAGATTTCCTGAAGAAGGCTGGGGAGGGGTCTTCAGATAGCCCTGAGACCTGGGGCAGGCAGGAGGGATGGCTTGGTGCCATCATTTCAGGGCCCATAAACACCTTTCTGGGCCTCCCATTATACTGGGAACTGGAACTGAGATCCTCAGTGTCACACCCCCCTCTCCCCCAAGCAGGCCATGGGAGGTTGGTAAATATCGTAATCAGATTAGTGGAGTGGAGACAGCAGTGGCTATGGTGGGAAAATGCTCTGAGCTAGCCTGGCCCCCACCCCTCTCCTGGGAATCTAACCCTCTTGCCCTGCCATACTCCTCCCCTGTGGGCCCCAAAGCCATCCTGGCTCCTCAGTGGCCTCTGCTGGCCTGGGTGACCCCACCTGGCATCTGGTTCTCTCTGGGTCTGGTGGAGATTTCTGCATCTGGGGTCTCAGCCTTGCTGCCCTCCCCCTCCCCGAGGAGGCTAGCCCTCTGGGCTGCTTTTCTCAGACCAATGAGCCCAGCAGGGTCCGCTGCCCTTGCTCTGGCTATGAGGATGTGCTTACCTGTGAGACTGGGATGAAGCATCAGGATTCCAGGGTGGTCACAGCTGGAGGGAGTCTCCGATGGGAGGTGCGGTTTTACTCAGGGTTAAGTCAGAATCATTTTCCACCCCAGTCTTCTCCATAGCCAAGCTGAGTATAGGTCTGGGCACAGAGTTGCTGGGCAGCCTGGTCAGATGGAGTAGAATGGGGCAGAGACAGCCAGATGTATCCTGTGGGAGAGAAGGAGTTTCAGGTCAGACTGGGAGAGGAAGGGCTGGGAGGACAGGAGTTGTTGGTGTTCTGTGGAGGCTGGAGGTGGGGGCTGGGGGTTGCGAGCTGGAGGGCTGGGAGACTGGAGAGTTAAGGATTGGGGGCTGAGAATCTGGAGAGTGGAAATTGGGAAGCTGAGGGCTTGGGAGTCTGGGAGTTGGGACTGGGGGTGAGAAATTAGCAGACAGAAGATTGGGAGCTAAAGGATTTGGGTCTGGGATACTGAGGATTAGGATATTGGGGGGCTGAGAATTTGAGATATTGGGGAATTTAGGGGATGCAAGTTAAGAAGCAAGGTGTTGGGGAACTAGGGTATCAAGACGGAAATATTTGGGGCTGAGGAACTAGGCTCCAGTGGAGCTGAACATGGAGAGAAAGGAAGTAGTGAAACACATCCTCCTGGACAGGACGAGGTGTCCCTGGGTGGCCGGGAGGAAATGCCCAAGGTCCCAGGCCAGGCCTCCTTCAGCCCCTATGGCTGAACTGGGGCCACTGGATGGGCAGTGAGCCTCTCCTTTTCAGGCTGTCAGAGTGGGTTAGGCTCCAGGAATTGGTTCTCTGGATCATCTCCCGGGAGCCAGCCCCTCCTGGCAGCTTTGTTTGGCGAAAGCACAGGGATTAGTGGGGCTGCCCCCACACCACCTCCCAGCCGCCAGCTCCTGGAGCTTTCATCCCTGAAGGTCGCTAAAGCCTCAGTGCTTTGAGATTAGGCCCCACAAAAGGGCCCCTTGTGCTCCAGCCAAGCCTTGGGGGCAGGGCAGGGAGGGGGTCCCAAGAACTCAGAGTAGACAAATACTTCTCTCCTTCCTTAGTACATCATGAAGGTCCCCCTGGCCAAAGGCCCAAGACCCCTCCCATCTCCCTGCCCCCACTTTAGACTGTGTCTCTAATGGAGCCTGGTGAGGGGGCATTTAAGGCCAGTTAGAGGTGACTCCCAGGCCTAGCTTGCCACCCCCAGCATATCAACACCTACTTGAGGTCATCTCACGGTCCGGGATGGGTGGGGGAGTAAGGCAGTGAGAGCTGCTGGGAGGGAGAGGTCCTAGGGTGGAAGCCAGAGCTGGTCTAGATCATAGACAGAAAAAGAGCATCTGTTCAGTCTGCTCATTGAGCAGATGGGACCAGCCAGGGCTGGGGAGAGAAGAGGGCTTGTCCTGAGTCCCACAAGTTGCTGGCAGAGCTGGGGCAGGAATGTGGTGGGCTCTCCCTTTCACCCTGCGTCTGAGCCCAGGACAGAGATCAGCAGGTATAATTGATGAGGTGGGGATGGTTTTGTGCTTCCTGCATAGAAGACAATGAGATTTTAAAAATGTGGGTTCCAGCATAAATTTGCCAGCTACTAATTTTGCCATATAAAAGCACTGGGGGAAAACTACCAACTGCGTTCAACATTATTTCATAAAAGCGAGGATATGTTAGTGTCAAAAAGGTTAAAAAGACATAATCCTAGAATAGAGAGAACAGAGCTTCAGCTTTAATAGATGTAGCTTTATGAACAACACCCTACAAAAATCTTAGTTTTGCCCGGCCGGTATGGCTCAGTGGAATGAGCGTCATCCCATGGACTGAGAGGTCCCGGTTCAATTCCCAGTCAGGGCACATGCCAGGGTTTCGGGCTCGAGCCCCAGTTGGGGTGTGCAGGAGGCATACGATTGATGTTTCCCTCTCACATCAATGTTTCTATCTCTCTCTCTAAAAAAAAAAATCAATAAAAACATTAAAAAAACATACACACCTTAGTTTTCTCTTTACTTGGTGTTTGTGTGAAATGTCTTGGGACTCCTGGACCAGGTGGCTTTGGAGAGGATGCCTGCCCCAAGGGACTGAGGGTCTTAGGTCCTATGCATCCAGGTCTCCTAGATCCAGGTCTGCCTACTCCTCTGCAGGGGTAGTTGTTTCAGGTCTGGCACTGGGGAGGTTGAAGGAAGAGGCCCTGAGACTGGGCTGCTCCTCAGGGGCTCTGCTGAGAGGGCAGTCTACACCTGGTCCCCCACCTTGTCCCTCTCATCACCAAAGAGACTTCCGAAGAGGAGGGGGAGGGAGCAGACCTGACTGCGGTCGATAGAGAAAAATTTCTTTTTGTCCTCTTGCTCATAAAATGTTTGTGGCCAACATATTGCACGACATTCCCAGAGAGGCCACAAAGGCAGTGCTGGGCTGGCAGGGTCAAATGGAGCTCATGGAGCCCAGCCTGTCTGCTTGGTCCCAGCCTGTGGGGGTGGTGGTGGTGGGTATATGGGGTTAGCTTGAGGAACATCACAGGTGCTCAATAAATCCCTTGTGAGAAAGTGTCGGCAGGAAGGGGCTGCCAATAAGAGGTAGGAATTGATAGTGTTTATTAGCTGATACTTCTGTGGCATTTACTACATACCAGGCACTATGCTAAATGTCAACTCATTTAATCCTTATAACAACCCTAGGCGGTCGGTACTGTTATTTCCCTTTATTAATAAATAAAAAAAAAACTGAGGCAAAGAGGTTAAGTGACTTACTCAAGGTCACACAGCAATTCAGTGGCAGAGTCTGGATTTGAACCCAGGCAGTCTAGCTCCAGGGCCCATGCATTTAATTACTGAGCGTGTTATATTGCTATACTATGGTCCTCAGCAAGGGTTGCCTCTGTCTCCAGCATCGCCTGGTTATACCCTCCCCACTTCTAGATGCTCCATGGTTTTCTTGGGGTTTGGAGTCATCAAGAGCTACCTATTATTTTACAGACCCTGAGTAGAATAAAAGTGTCCCCTTGACTAGTTGTGATAGTTTTAAAATATGTGCACAGCCCTGGCCGGTTTGGCTCAGTGATTAGAGCGTTGGCCCGCAGACCAAAGAGTCTAGAGTTTGATTCCGGTCAAGGGCACTCAAGGGCACTCAAGGGCACGTACCTCGGTCGATGTGCACGTACCTCGGTCGATGTGCCCCTCTCACGTTGATGTTTCTCTCTCTCTCTCCCTCCCTCCCACTCTATCTGAAGATAAAATAGAAAAATATCCTTGGGTGAGAATGAAAAAATAATAAAAAATTAAAATATGTCCACAAATTCTTTGATATTTCTTTTGAGTGGTGGAGCTTAATTTCCCTCTTCTTGAGTGTGGGTTGGATTTAGTGACTTGATCATAATGACAAGAGCATAGCAGAAGTGATGGGATGTCACTTTTGAGGTTAGGCTGTAAAAGACTATAGCTTTTATTTTGACCTTTCTCTCTCTCTCTCCCTCTCTCTCTCTTTGGCTTTCCTCTCTCTCTCTCAGATCCCAGCCACTATATGAAGAAGTCCAGGCCATCCTGCTGACAAGGCCACATGGAGGAGAACAGAGGCTCCCCAGCTGACAGCCAGCACCAACTGTCAGCCATGTGAATGAGCCTTCTTGGGAGAGGACCCTCCAGACCCAATCACAGATAATGTAGTCCTAACCAATGTAACTGCAACCCATGACAGACCCCAGGCCAGAACCAGCTAAGCTGCTCCTGGTTCCTCACCCTCAGAAACTCTGGTATAATAAATGTTTGGTTTAAGCCACTTAAGTTTAGGAGTAATTTGTTAAGCAGCAAATGATAACTGATACACTTGTCTAGTCTCATGTTTGGAGTCTCACCATCAGAGCTTCGCCTATGGTGGGTTAAGTCACAGTTTCCTCCATGTTTCTCCCCAACCCTGAGATAAATAACTGGCTAATGCTGATTTGCTGAGTCAGATAATGGCTAGAGGACACCTCCAAGCTCCTTAGGTAATGCCATTCTAGGACTTGTGTGTGGCCACTTAATCATTCTGAACCCACCCAGGCCAGGGGTGGTCACCAAAGAGCAGTCTTGGGACAGAGTTATATGACTCACAGCTTTCCTACATGGTTGGCTTCCAGAAAGACCATCTCCTGCTTTAGTTGATAGAAAAGGGACAGAGCTGTCATAGGGATGAGGGCTTGAGGAGAGCTGGGTACCAGAGTAGGGCCCAGTTTCCACAGATCCCATATATGGGCCCTGACATCTCTTGGTTCTCTCCATTCTTTGCCCAGTAGTGGCCATAGCTACATTCATGAGACCCTCTCGGCATCTTTCAACCCCGTTCAGGATCCCCACAGTTGGCTGGCCACTGACCCAGAGTCAGAATTTAGCACAATATGACTGTGCACATCTCAGTGTCAAGGTGTACATGTGTGAGTGTGTGAAGGCATGGGGTGAAAGATATTTGGGTGTAGAAGTGTATGCTGGTGGTGTTCATGTACCTTGCACTCATGCCCATGTGCATTTGATTTGTGGGTTTCTGGGTGGGGAGGAGTGTGTATGCTGCTTTATTTCTGTGTGTACCTGGGACAGTGTATGAATACATGTACGAGAATCTGTGTACCTGCGCGATGGCTTTATCAGAGTGGGGGCCTGCACACTTCGGTTAGTGTTTGTTGCAACTGGGATGTGTGTCTGGCTTTCCACAAGTAGGTAACAGTGCTAGGAGGGCCTGAGCTGCGGTACTTAAAGGGTTAAGGGAAACAGGCGCCGCCATAACTCTTAATCATAGCTTTGCAAGCTTAGCCAGTGCCCCTGTTGAAAAATGTTTCAAAAAGCAAAATAAATGATCTTTTAGTTACAGAAGTATTGATTTTGCCCACATCTAGTAATAAAGAGCAAGTCACCTGTAGCTAAAACTCTTGTAAAATATATTTTATACTCTAATAGTCTGCAGATAGAGTCACCCGCTGAGCACAGATGACAAATCTCCCCAGCGCGGCCTGCGCCCCCCATATTTCACGTCAGGGACGCAGTGGTGGCACAGGCAGCGAAAGAGCTGGGCCTCCCCGCGGGTGAAGACAGGGCCGGGTTGACCAGAGGAAAAGAAAAAAGCCAGGCTCCTGGCACATGGTCCATTCCCCTGCTCCTACCTGGGCTCTAATCACCAACCTGGGTCCTGGCAGAGGTGGAGGCTCAAGACCGCCTGCCCTGCAGACAGAGTGCCCCCTCCTATATCCAGGTCCCTCAGAAGGCACTCACTCAGGCTCTCAGAGCAGGACTATGTCTCTCCCCACCACCCAGTTTTGGAGGATAGCATTTGGGAATGTTCAGGCTGGATCGAAGAGAAGAGTGAACAAGGGGGTGGGAGCTCCTTCCTGTTTTGAATCCCAGTTACCCTAGGTGTGCACAGACACATTCACACCTGTGCCACATGCTGGCCCCTCCCAGGCCTCCTGTACACACAGAGGGACACACTTAGCCCCCAATGCACATGTACACGTAGTAACCCACACATATATTCAGAGACACTTGACACATCCCGCCCCCCCCCCCCCCGTCTGTGCAAGTATACACAGTGCAACACTTGGCTTTATTCATGCACCCAGACACACACTTGGGAGCTCACCTAGTGCACAGTCAGGCCCTTCACACACAGACCTGCCATGTATCTAAAGAACCAGACCACATCCACACTACCCAGAGAATTCTCTCAAAAAATAGAACTCTGTCTGAAATGACCAAATAGTTACTTTGCTTTTGGGGATCTGAATGTGTGCCACTCTCTTCTCCCTCACTATATATATGGAGGGAGGGAGAGAGAGAGAGAGAGAGAGAGAGAGAGAGAGAGAGAGAGAGAGAGAGGGATCCAGACACACCCACTTGCACATATAGCTCTCCCACCCCTCACTGCTTGGTGGGAGGCTGGGGTGCAGCCAGAGATAAGACCAGGCCTGAGAAGTCACACCTGGTTCCAGTCCCTCCTCTGTCCTGACCTGCTGTGTGGCCCTGAGCAAATCCCTGCATATCTCTGAGCCTCCCTTTGGATGGGGTCCAACCTTTCCCCCTGGCATTCATAGCCTTTCCTCAGAGAAAGTCCACCCAATTCACCATGTCACATCACCCTTGGAGAAGCCAGAGTGTCCTCCCACCTCCATAACCACCCAGCTGACCTTGGGCCACCCTCCCTTTTATAGTAAGGTCACCTAGAGGCCAAAGTGGTCAGCGGAAACTTGGGCTGCTCAAAGGCACAGTAGGAGAACCCCCTACCCCCAAAGCTGGACATAAACAAGGTTTTCCAGTCCCTGATGGCAAGGGGGTGGGTATGGGAGGTGAGAAGGGTGGGGAGTAGAAGTGGGGGGACTTGCTGGAAGTAAGAGGGTAAGGGATAAGTCAGGTAGTACTGAGGAAAGGCTGAGAGATGGTGGAAAGGGGCCAGGAGCAGGTGGGGCATTTAGGGACTGGTGGGTACAGGAGCGCATAGGAGGGAGGGGGCTGAACAGGTAGCCACCCCAGCTAGGGGAGGAAGGAATGCTCTGGGCAACGAATGGGGTGTATGTGTGGGGATACTTTGGGGTGGTCAGAAAGCGCCAGCGATACGCGGGGTATCTCTGAGCCGTGAGGGGCAGTAGTAGTCCGAGGGAGGGGACAGAGCAGGTAGCTGCCCCGCACTGGGGTTGGGGCGAGGGGAGGGCTCTTTAAGCGGCGGCCGCGCTAATAACCTGTCCAGGAGATGGCTCGTGGCAAATTGCTTTGTTAGTCTTGTCAGCGCGGCCGGGGCCGCCGTCAGCGCGCGCCATGGATCAAGATGATGAATCGCCGCGGACCGCGCAGATGCGGGCGGCCCGCGGCCCTGCCCGGGGGTGGGGGTGGAGGGGGCCGCGGGGGGCCCGGCCGCGGCCATTAACTCTCGAATTAGCTCTAAGCCGCCCACCACCTAGTCACTGCCGGAGGGAGGGCCAGCCGCCCGGGCGGGAGCGGACCCGGGATGGGGAGTTGGACCCGCGCCCCTACCCCGAACCAGGACTCGGAGGACAGTGGGCCCCGGGGAAGGCGCGTGGAGGAGCACGGGCTCAAGTCTCCTGGGCAAGCCTCTACGATCGCAGCCGGGCGTCCTGCAGGTCAAGGGTAGCTCCTGCCCCGCGGGGGGCACCTGCCCCCTCCCCTCTCGAGCAGGGAGTGGCCAAGGGGGCTGCGAGTTCCCTTTCAGAATGTGTGTAGGGGGTGGGGGTGCGGGTGTAATGGGAGGGCTGGGTTTGGCATTACTACTCGAAACCTAGTCCAGAGCCCAGAAATGGCAGGGCTGGGGCCTACCCTGGGACCCTAGGGGAACCGCGGACCCTCACTTCCCAGATCTTTCCGCACAGACGGCTGGGATCCGGTGGTCTAGGAGTTTCCAGGCCTGCCTGAAGCCCCGAGAACATCCGGTTTTCCCAAGTACCCAAGTTAACTCATCCCTTGCCTACCACCACCTCGGTTCAATTTAGAAATGTCTCCCCAATCCTCCCCCTCCCCAGACAATCTACATAGTTACCGGTCTACATTCACATATTGCATATTTAAACGTGTAGACACGTGTTACACACAAATATAGGAGTATATAATGTAACTACTCATATATACGTAACTCACAGGATAATGAATTCGCATAAACATACAAACACATCCCGAAATGCACCGCTGCCTCCTCCAGGCCCCAGCCGCCCAGGGAAGTCTATGAGGGGCGGATCCCCAGCCAGTCTGGGGACGCCTTCCTCTTAAGCCCTTTGAAGGTGTCAGCCTCAGCCCTGGGGCAACGGGTGGGGAAGCTCTAGGAGCAGGCTAAGGAGGGAGGCCCTGAATCATTTCCACATAGCGCCTGTCTAGACGGTGGCACCATCAGAATCATTTTGTTAAATCAGTAAAACCCACCCAGCTTGTGGCATGCCAAACTCCCTAAAGGACACCTTCCCCGTACCCCTCCTACCCTGTTTTCCTCTTTCCATCCCAACAAGTGCCAAGGATTTTGCATCCCCCTCTCCATAAGTATTCACAATCAACCTGGAGCCCAGCACTGTGTTGCAATGACCGTGGAAGTGCACCAGGATGGGAATGTGGCTCTCTGCCCAGGGTGTCCCCATGTGTGGAGGCCTGTGCATCCTTGCTAGAGTGGGTGTGGCTGGTAGTGGGGGCTGCTCCAGGTGTCTGGGAATTCTAGTCTGTGGAGGCCCTGTGTGTACCATGGGGCTCGGGGCATACTGGTCACCCAGCCACCACCTCCAGATTTCTGGTACTGGGACAGCTGGTGCTGACAGGAACCTGAGATAGGAAGCAAGCAAGGATTTCTTCAGCTGGGCTCAGAGTCTGTGTGGCGGACAAGTTCCTTCAAAGATCAGGTGCCTAGTTGGGCCCTCTGCCCCACAGCCTGGAGCCCTCAGTAGCCCTTTAGCTCACCAGCAGAACCTGCAGTATTCTCAACAGTCCTGCCCCCACCCCCAAGTCTCGGCCTGGCAAGTCTGGCCCCAAGTCAGGCCCAGACTGTTTGGGATCCTCATCCCTCCAGTCTGCCCAGCAGCCTCTGTCCTGGAACTGGGAGGACCTGGGGAATTGATGTGCTGGAGTTGGGCCCCTGGACCAAGAAAGATGATGCTCCTTCCTGCTGGAAGGGGAGCTCCAAGTGAAACCGAATTCCTCTTGGGGACTGGGGGGCATGCCCTCAGCAAAGCCTCCTGGCACCACCAAGTAGAGATGGCTAGGGGTAGGGAGGGGCTTCACATCTTTGCTACCATGGAAGGAACTTCAGTGACTCCTCTTCGTTTGTGCATCTGTAAATGTGAGCCAACATTTGTGCACCTCTATCCAGGTCTGTGTGTGTGTGACTGAATGACTCTGTGTGTATGTGTATGTGTGTGTGTAGGGGGGTTACAATTTTCTCCAGGATGATCTGTGTACATGTTTGTGTGTGGAGGGAAACCAGGTAGGGGTGCAGTGTCCTTTCCACCATTTCTCCAGCATTTGGAGTGCCCTGTCACTGTCCTGATTCTCTAAGCCAAAGAGACAGCCTTCCCTTCCCTTCCCTTCCCTTCCCTTCCCTTCCCTTCCCTTCCCTTCCCTTCCCTTCCCTTCCCTTCCCTTCCCTTCCCTTCCCTTCCCTTCCCTTCCCTTCCCTTCCCTTCCCTCCTCTTTGCTCCCCTCCCTCACAGGGCCAGATCTCTGAAGGGAAATTAAAAGGTTATTTAAAGCCCCCACTCCACCTTTCTTGTCCCTTTAAATGGAGCCTAAACGGTTTTGCTTTGGCAGAAGAAATCTTTTCTGGAGCTATGCTGTGGGGGTGGGGGATCCTGGTGGGAGAGAAGGGTCTAAGCTGCCTAATCCTCTTACCACCCCCTCCTCTCCCCTCCCTTCTGAGGCCCACCACTCCCCACTCGCCCTGAGGCGCTCAGCCCCTAACACTGTCGGGATCGACCCTCAAATCTGTTTATGGCCCTTTCTGCCTGCCCAGGCCAAAATTTCTGACTTCTTTAACCCAGGCCAGGACTCTAAAACCTACTGGCAGCACCGGCCAGCCAACACCTCGCACCTCTCCATGTCTTCATTCCTAAGCAAATGACCAGCTCCCAGGAACTAGACCCAGGAGCTTTACTTACAGACCAGAGGGAATGTCGGAACCAGGGTCCAGCTGCCCTGGCCCCCAGTGTAGCACCATGTGCCTGTCCTGTCTCCATCCTGTACCCAGCCACCTGAATTCACAACCATACTTGAACTTACAATTGCACAAAGATTGGTTATACACACAAAAAGAACTTAGTCATATGAGGCTGCACAGGTACACATGAACTTGTGGGCATGGGAGCACTGGTCACAAGGACACACTCCACATGTAACTCACACTCGCTGCCACTGTGGTCAAAGGCAGGCTGCACAGAATCCCAGCCATACAGGGACACACACCGTATGCACCTCACACATGTAACACATCTGGCTAAGTCCCTCTCCAGTCACCTCCACACAGGCACACACACAGAGCCTCAATAGAGTCACTTGCCACTTTACATCCTTGCAATGTGGGCATTAACCTGTCCCTCTGGCACACACCTCAGATGCCTCTCAGGAGGTGGCTTCCAGCACAGCATGGCCCCAGAGCCAGCTCCAGAACGTTGTCTTCCTGTGAACCTGTGAACGGGTCCTGACTGAAGAGAGTGGGGCACTGGCAGGAACTCGAGGTACCCAGGCCAAGGATTTTCCCTTTGTGGGCCAGGCACCGTGTGTCTGTCCCTCTTGAGACAGGTGCCTGTGCTGCCTGTGAAGCTGAGTGTCACACCTGCAACCTCTCCAGAGACTTCTAGCTGTCAGACAGGTGACCGGCTGCTAGGAGCGCCATTCTGTGTATAGACTGAATGTGTGGGCAGTGAGCTCTGATTTTGGGTTGTGGGTGGTTTGGTGGTGTGGGGGTGGCAGGGCTGTGGGTGGTGTGGGACTGATAGGGAGTGTGTGTGTGCGCGCGCGCGCGCGCGCCAATCTTGGAGGGATGGCGGGGTGGGAGTCAGTCAGGGCGCCCCACACCATCACTACGGACCCTAATGCTAAACCCCACTCCCCCAGCGCGGGTGAGGCCTTGGAAGGGAAAGGTTTCTCAAGACTCTCCCTCGCCCCAGGGATCCGCCTGCGGTTTCTGCAGACCCGAGAGAGGCAGAGATCCCAGCTGGGAGACGAGAGACGGAGATTCGGAGGAGGTGACAGACGTTGGCCGGGCCCAATGACCCACCGACAGTCGGACCCTGGCTGCCTAGGCCGAGAGCCGCTCGACAGCACCGGTGGGGCGGGCCGGGGGCGGGAGCTGCGCGTGATTGGCAGCCACCAGGGCCATTAGGGAGCGCATGGGCCCGAGCCGGGCGCCCGGGAAACGCTGTTTAAAACTCCAGCCCCGGCTTTGACGCGCGTAGATGGCAGCGGCGGCAGCGGAGCGGGCCGGGGAGACCAGGTGCGAGCGGGCGGGGCCCTCGGGGCCGAACTGGGAGGCGCGCCGGGAGGGAAGGCCGCGGGCCGAGAGCTCGGGAACTGCCTCCCCTCTGTGGTCCTGCAATCCCGTGCTAGCTAGCAGGATCGGAAAGTTTGCTTGGGGCCAGGGACTTGAAGACAGACAGGCTGCGCAGAGACAGAGGAAGCGGAGGGGAAGGCCAGAGAGACAGTCAGGGAGACACAGAGGGATACAAACAGGGAGAAGCAGAGGGAACGACACCCAGAGTAGAAAACGGAGTCAGAGAGAACGAGCAACCCAAAGACAGAAAGAGCGAAGAATTCTAAATTCCGAGGAGAGAGATAGGAGAGCGAGCCGTGGGCAGAAACTGCGCCGAGGCCGAGACAGGAGTCTCGGCCCGCGAAGACGCAGGCACCCGCAGAGGACGCTTCGGATCCGTCACGGTTTTGCCTCATTTGGAAGATATTACTTCGCCCCTGAAAAAAAAATAAATACAAAAAAGGTTTGGATATTGAGCGGAGACAAATCCTTCTCGGTTTGGAGGGGGTGGGGAGGAGGTGGCCAGGGTAATGCGGAGCAGATGCGGCCCGTGGCGTCTTGGAGCCCGGGGCCTGGGCTGGGGAGAGGGTGCCGCCCGCCGCCCAGGTCCCCGCCCGGGAGCGCAGGGGCCGCCCATGGCTCCCCAGCTTCCGAGTTCACACCGCCCAGAGAACCCCGCGATGCCCGGGCATTGCCAGGGATCTGGCTCGGGTCCCGCCCGCACCGCTCCCGCTCAAACTCTGCCGCCGACGAATGCGCCTTTTCTCTCGGTTGGTGATTCCGCACGAATTCTCCAGTTGCGGGTGGTTCAGCGCTCAGCCAGACTCTGTCCTCGTAAATGCGGCCTTGGACTAGGGTCCCCCAGGTGGGTGTTTGGAGCCCAGTGGACCTAGTCCCCTGGAATTCGTTTTACGTTCTGTGACCTCGGCTGGCGTGGGTAGGGGGAGCTCCGGTGGGAACCCGCAGGCCCGGGCCAGCCCTGGAGCTGCTCTCGCAGTGCACCGGGTATTGCGGTCAAGGGCTGGGGGAACTGCGGGGTCTCACTTCTCTGGCCCTCCCACCCCTTGTGGCTGTGACCCCGCTCCTGGACGGGAACAGGCAGTGTCCCGGACACCACCGGCTGAACTTTCTTTTCTGTCACAAGTTCCCGGACTCTGCTCAGGGCCCGCGGCCGCCCTGATGGTGCGCGCTGGGGGACTGTACGGAACTTCTCCAAATTCCCTCTGAATCAGGGGCCCAAACTTCCCTGGATTCCGGTGGAGGAGGCGGGCTCCTCAGTGTTGCGATTTGTCCGACGTGGGAATCCGGATTGTGGGTGGGAGAAAGCTGGGATCCTCGGCCTTTTAGCCCTCTTTCCTTGTTTGGACTCCCCCCCCCCCCGCCCCCGAAATCCGCGGAACTTCGAGCGCGGCCTCGGGGCCAGTTCTGCACGGGACGGTCTTTTTCGTTTTAGAAAAATCTGCAGAGGCCGTGGGTCAGCTGGGCCGGTGCTGGTTTTCTGGGTGGCTCTGGTTTCAAGGCGTTGGGGAGAGAAGAGAGCTTTACTGACTCATGGGCCTTGGGGGACAGAGGCTGTTCGCACTGCGGAGGTCGTTGGCGCCGCAGCCTTGGAAACTGTGCAGGTTCCCAGTTCGTCGCCGCGAAGGCCGGTGGCTGGTGTCTCTTCCCTTCACCCGAGTTCAGGATCCTGTGCGCTGCAGGCAGGTTGGCCAGACCGGCGTCTTCCTGGGAAGTCCTGTCGCCTTTTAGTGTTAGGTGGGGTGAATTAAGAGTTGTTTTCAGTTTTTTTTGGGGGGGGGTGTCGCGTTTCATTTCTCAGCTTTGTCAGTCGTCCCCCAAAGGGGAAGGCACTCTGAATTTAGTCCCTACTTCCCCTCTCTGAGAACCAGCTGGGCTAATGTGCGTGTAGGCGATCAGGAAGAAAAAAACAAAACAGAATTTGCTGCCTAGTGAGAGCAAATTATCCGGATAATTGGCTCAAATTCCTCTCCTCTGTGGCCGGGATAGAAAGTCTTTGGATGAGAAGCAGTGAGTCACTACTCAGGAGGGGGTAAACACCTTTCCCCCAGCCCGCAGACTTTTAGGGGCACGAACTCCTTCGAGGACTCTCGGGAACCTGGCTGCGGCTGCAGAGATACCCCTCAACACCGTCCCTTCCGATCGGAACAGAAGGGCAAAGGTGCAGAGGAGTGGAAACCCGCCCTGGGCGAAGGCAACCTCGAAGGTGAGCACACTGGCCTGAGGATGGGCTCCTCCTAATGGCAGGCTTTCGAGTCAGCTTCAAGGGTGATGGGGAGTATCTGGGGGATGCCAGAACCTGCGTCCCTGCCACATGTGGTATCCCGAGTCGTGGAGAAATTGAGCCGTTTCTCTGTTCCCATATAAACATAACTTGCACTAGGGACTCCATCCTCACCCTCCCACTCACCCCTGCCTAGTGGATCTTGAGCAGAAAACAAAGTTTCTAGAAGACCCGGGGCTGACAGTACTCTGGCCAGGTCAGGCCAGGAACAAGGTATCATCCACAGCCCTCTGCCAGCAGATGGGGTTTGTCAATTGGAGAACCTGAAACTGGCGGAAGGTTTTGGGGCAACGGAGAAAACCTGGAGGCGCACAGCCTCACCTTTGATCTAATCCTGAACACACACCCATTTTTAGGCAGTCTAGATGGATGAACACACTGGGACACACAGACGCACAAGCTGACCACCACACAGTCAGATGCATGGGTTAATCACCTGGACTGTGGGTAGCTCACTCAGGCACAACCAGGTGAAAAGTCACATACACATAGGAGCACACAGGCAGATCTGCTGGACACACACTCACAAATCCTTCTGATAGACACGGACACTGACAGAAATCACACACAGACACCTCCTCCCCACCAGGGCAATGCTGGGAAGTTAACAGCCCCACCTCTCACACTGGCCCGGCACAGCCCCAAACCCGGCGCCTACAACTCCCGCCGCGTCTCTGCGCTCCTCATCCCCGCAGCTCTCCCGGCTTCCTCGCTCTCTTCCCCTGCCGGGTCTCTGGTCTTCCAGGAACCAGCCCCCCCCCCCAACATTCCCCATTCCTCTCCCCCCTCCCCCGCCCCTCCTTACGGTCCCGCTCGGCCGCCCAGCGTTGCCCATGTAAATGACAGCAATAAATATCTAATCAAGGCCCGGGGCGACGCCGCCGCCGCCCGCCAAAGCCCATTACCAAGCGGGCGGAAGAGTAGGGAGGGGTGCTGGGAGGACGCGTGAGCTTCCAGTGGAGCTTGTGGTCCGGTCTGGACGTTCGTCTTGCACTAAGTACCCCTCATCTCTGACCTTGGGTAAGTCAGTGCTCTTCCCTCGCCTCAGTTTCCCCTTCGGTAAGAAGGGCACCGGGCTGGGTTCTTCGTTATCCTGTTCGGTCCTCCCGTCATCCAGCGATCTTTTTCGTTTGGTCACCCGTCCGTTCTTCGGACAACCTATATAACTCGACCTCAGTGCTGCTAGATGCCCCAGATCACACAGACCGGGGATCCCAGCTCTGGCCCCAAATGTTCTTCTGGCTTTAGCCGCCTTACCGGCCGCGGCAAAGGACGGAGTCCCCTGGATCCGCAGTCACCAGCCCAGAGTGCATTTCCCAGACGGGGTCACTCCTTGTGGCCAGTCTGCGGCCGCTGAGGGTGCTGCTTCAGTGTTCCCCAAGGTCAGTGGAGCTCACCGGGTCCCGCGGCCCCTTCCAGCCTCCACAGATTTATCCGCCAGGGTTTGTTTGCGTCCCCGCTGCCGCCGGGCCCTGTATCTACTTTAAGTTTGTCGGCGCGCACGGCACGAACCGGGCTCTGTGACCCGCACCACACGCCCCTCCCCGAGTTCCTCCAGCCGTCCGAGGCCCGCACCTGGACCAGGAGCAGCGACTCTGCAGGGACTCCGCAGTCCCTGTTTCCGGGCTCTGCCCTGCCTGGGTCTGGATGAGCCTGAAGTGACTCAGCTCGTTCCTGCGGGTGTCCCCGGCCCGGGCGAACCAAGCGAACGAGGCTGCCTCCTCCACGCCGGGGAGAAGCCAGGAGCATGCTGCTGGATCGCCCTGCGCCCTGCGCCACCCTGGCTCCGTCCGACTCCTCCTTCTTCGTCTCTGGCACTCCAGCTGCATCTATGCTGGGAAGGGAGAGGAGAATCAAGCAATTATCTCGACAGTTTTACTCCTTGGGCCTGTGGTCAGGCCTCCTTCAAGAGCCGATGCTGGATAGGATTCGAGAAAAAACAAAAACTGGCCTCTCTCATCTTCTCTCCCTCCTCCTGCCGCATTTCACTGTCTGGAGAAAAAAACAAAACAAAACACAAAAAAAACTCCAGCCGCCTGATTTCTTTGCACCCCCAAGCCCCAAATTAAGGACCTCGAAAACCCGAGGACGTAGGCGGAGGGGCCTCCCTCAGTCTCGGCCCATTAGCCTGCGGGGGGCTAATTACCCCAATTAGCGGCTGATTTATAATTAATGGCTCGGACCGAGGGATAATTGGATGTTAATGGATAACAGTTTGTGTAGAGAACTAAGCGCCTGGGCTCCTCAAGAGGGTCCTTGGGGGCGGGGTCTGTCTTGACACCCACCCCAACCCTGGCGCTCTCTCTGCAGGCGCCCCCCCTTCATCCCTGAGCCAGGACGGAAGGTAAGAATCTACTTTGAGGAACTGAGCTCTAGGTGCTCCGAGTCTAGCACCCCATCTGATCTGACTCTTGCAAAGCCACTCAACTTGAAGCCCACCTGTCTGAAGTCCTTGGCTCCAACTCCAGGACCACTTTGCCCCCCCCCCCCACACACACACCCCAGCTGAGCTGGAAGGGGAATGCTAGAGATTCTGGACCTCAATCACAGCTCATTCCCTCCCTGCATGAATCAGGCAGTGTGGGGTTAATGGTAGCAATGTGGGGGTCATGGTGCCTGTATCAAATGCCACTGAGGCATCAATGGGGCATGGCCTAGGTGAGAGCAGTGGCCAGGGCTCAGTCGGGGCTCAGTCTGTGTTAAGGTCAGGGCTGCAGCTATGGACAGGAGCTGGCTTGGCTTTTGGTGGGGACATAGGGTCTTCTCTGCCTGCTGGGGTAGGCAGGGCAGGAAGGGCAAGGAGGCCACTGGCACACTCAGCTATGGGCTCTGCTGCTCTTCACACATCTCCCAGGGCTAGTCTCTCCTCATCCAGGGCATCTGGCTATCTGCATTTCCCCTAAAATCTGAGCCCTGGAGCTGGAACTTATTACACTATCTCAGAGTCCATTGCCTGACAGAAACAGTGGCTCTATCTTTACTTCTGGAATGAATGTGTAATGTTCCTTGTGCTGGGTATAAAGTACTGGCTGTGGAGCCAGGCTCTGCCCTACAGAAGGTGAGGTTAGGTGAGCACTGAGTTCACACTTCGGAGTTAGACTCCCTGGATTCCCTTGGCTAAGCCGCTTGGCTGTATAGCAAGTGACTTTACCTTTTTGGGTCTCAGCTGTCTTATCAATCAAATAGGAATTATGAGGTTGTTGTGAGGATTAAATGAGATGCTACCTATCAGGTCTCTATCAGGGTGGCTGGCAAAACTACTTATTATGTTTTAGGTGAAGGGCAGGCAAACGGACAACTACAATTTGGTGAGGTAATGCTGTGATAGGAGTTCAAAGAAGTCACCTGACAGCCTGGGGTATCTGGGGAGGCTTCCTGGAAAAGAGGGTGCCTAAACATAATGTGAAGGATTAGGAGTTCTCCAGGAAATGCTGGTGGAGGGACAGTGTTCCCAGAACAGGAGGCAATAATGTGATAAAGTTGGAAAGCTGTGTCTCAGTGGAAGGGGGGTGGGGAGGAAGGTGGTGGTGTCATGGGTTAGGAGCGAGCAGGAGGGGAGGAAGTGGAGATGACTAATTTGGAAATGCCTTTCAAGAAATTTGGATTTGAAGGGACCAGAGATAACTTGTCTGAGAGATAGGTTCATTGGTTTTAAATGGGGGAGATGGAAACAGGTTTAAACGTTCACTGATGGAGCAGTGGGACAGGTTTGCAACCCAGGGGGCTGAGGATCTGAGGAAAGTGGATGTGCCTCAGGCTTCCCAGCTCTTAGACACCCAGAAATAAATGATGCCATATTTCCAGCCGTTAGCCCTTGTATGTGTTTAGACTATGTCCTTGGTTATTCTCTGTGGCCTTGCTGGCCACACTGAATCACTGAGTGGTTGGTAGCCTCACCCCCTGGGGGGGGGGGGCATGGCTGAGAGCAGTCTGGTCTCTGGCAAGGGGAGGAAAAGGCCTTTTTGGCTTTCTGCACTTTTGAGAGCCTGATACTGACAGTGACCTGAGAATGGAACTGGGGCTCTTGGAGCTCCTGTAAAATAAACAGGATCTGAGCGGGTGCAGCTGGAATATCCTCATCTCCAGTCTTCCCCCAGACCTTGTGCCTGCAGCATCCTTGGTCTGGGTAAGGCAGGGGTCTGGGTACCCCCTTACATCATATGCTCCCACTGCTGATTCTTGGAAACTTAGGACTAAGGACAGATGTGGGAATAGGGATACTTATTGGGATTGGGGCTCAGCCTTCCCTATTCCCAGACAGCCAAGGGTGACTCATTTTCCTTAAGCCTCAATTCCTCATCTGTAAAACAGAGATAATAATACTGCCTCCCTAATAGAGTTAGGATAAGAAATTAATGAAGTTACTATAGTTGAGTATCTGGCACGTGCCAGGAACAGGCTTCTCTCAAAATCTTGGACCCACTAGCTCAGAGCTGGAAGAATTCTAGGTCATCTTGTTCAGTTACCCCCAACACACACACACATGCACACACACGTGCACACACATACATACCCATGAAGGAATCTCTCCTCAGCCTCCCTCAGGTGTCTGGCCAGCTCTGGGTAATACCCTTCTCACAACAGAGCTTTCTCTCCCTCCCGGGGCAGCCACTGGGTTAGTGTCATAGCAGAAGAAGCCTGAGATGGTAGGACTCTTGCCAATGTCACATAGCAGCCTGGGGTTGGGCAGAAGCTCTGGCCTGTTTCTCCTGGCTTCATGTATTCTTATTCTACCCACTGAGCAAAAGTCCTTTTGGTATCTAAACTGCTGGGTAGGAGGGACAGCTGCAGGGTCCTCTTCTCCCAGATGATTGCTGGGGGAACATCTAAGGCTGAAGGATCTGTAGCATTTCTCAGGGAAGGAAGCCCATGGCAATGGTCTACCTTCAATCTCTACTGCTACCATCGACACCCATGACTAGTCCTTACCAGGGCCTATCTCTTGACCACATTCTGGAAATAAATACCAGGTAGATTCTCAGTGACCTGGGATTCCCGTCCTGCCTCTACCACTGACTCACTGTGGGACCTTGGGCAGGTGACTTTAGTCTCAGTTTTTGCATTCATATAATGGAGATAATAAGTCCTATCTAGTAGGGTTGTTTTGAGTGAATAGAAAAAGGCTTGGCTTATGGTAGATGTTCAATAAAAGGCAGCTGTCATTGTTAGTGAGATAGTGTGTCTGACCGCGTTTGGAACAGAGGAGGCAGGCTGCTCAGAGAATGCTGGTTCCTTCCCCTCCTGCTTCCTTTCCTTTCCTTTGAACAAAGTTGTTCTGCCTTGTTCCCACTGTGTGTGGGAATGAGAGGAAACTGAGGGGAATTAAAAGTTCAGGAAAGGAGAGGAAAAGGTGAAGAGAGATGGGGTAGGCTTGTGAGGTGACTGAGCCCTGTGTGACCAAAGGAAGGGTCCACTTTCCTTTTAATCAAAGACGCCTTGTTTGTGGTTTCCTAGCAGTGCTGCTGTTAATTTATAAAAAATGCCCCCTAATAAAATTCTGCTTGATTCTTCGATTGGCTGGGCATTAGGCCGCAGCCAGCAGCGACGCGGGGACATAACGGATGCATTTGCAGATTTGGAAAATTAAAGCCATCTATATGGCGCCTGTGGCGGGAGATCCGCCGATCTGCTTGCTTAATGAAATATAAAGATTCTTTTAACCAATGTAAGCACAATTCGACAGCTTGTGAAACGCGGCCGCACCATGATGGATGGCTCTCCTGGCTTGCCAGGAATTGCGGGGCGGCACCTTTTAAATATATAATTGATTCTGTTTGGAGTGTGCAGTGGGCTGAGCCCACGCAGGGCCCGGCCTGGGGCCAGGAGTGCAGGGCCCTGTTTAGAGGCTCCCGCAGGCCCTGCAGGACTCCAGCCTGGGCAACTCTTGGCCTCCCTGTAGGACCTACAGCACTCAGAACTGGATGTGGTTGGAGCTTCAGCTGCTGGGCCTGGCTGAGGACCCCAGGGGCAGGTCTGCACTGCCCCTATTGCTGGAAAAGGGCCCCCTGGGCAGGGTTCCACCTGAACCCAGGCTTATAGTCCTGGGGACAGAGAAGGTGGTGGGACCAAGGCTCTGAGTGTCTGTTCTGCCCCGAGGACCATACTGGGCTATGGTGGCTCTGCCTCCCTCACCACCTCTTAGCCTGTTGTTCTTTCTCATCCATTCAACATCTGTTATTTACTAAGCACTGGCTGTGTACCAGGCTCTGTGCGAGTGCTGCAGAAACAAAAAAATGGATCAGGTAAATCTATTTTCTCCGTGTTGACTGGTCTTTCTATCTCACTGCATCAACTCCATCTCCTTGCTTTTTTTCTTTCTCTTTGTATTTCTTGCTTGTTCTCTCTCAGACCCTTTTCAGGGCCACATGATTTCTGAGGGTACCATTTAGTGTACATTCCTCTGGTAACACACACACACACACACACACACACACACACACAGGCCCACAGACAAACACACCCACAGAGATACAAATAACCACAGATACCTACATAAACTCAGATGCATACATGGTTATGTGTACAGACATGGCCACACATGAACAGTGAGATGAGCTGCGGACAGGTGACTGTGTAGTACCACATGTATCCAGCTCAAGTGATAAGTAGCATCCACATACAAGGGCCCCTCTTGGACCTCAGAGGAGGCCTGGGACTCTGATGTCCACCTGGAGTGAGGAAGAGGAGTGTGAGGCTGGAGAGAGAGGATCTCAGCTGGGAAGATTTGGGCTCACACACACATAACCTCATCTCATAACACCCCCCCCACACACACAGGCACCCACAAACATGTACACCAGGGACATGTGCTTTTTCTTTGCTGTTGTCCTATTGCCTTGGATCAAATCAGAGATGTTAGACATCAGAGAACGGAACGTGTTGGAGTAAGAGCCTGGGTGACTGGGGCTAGAAAACACTAGCTGGTGGGAAGAACCTCGCTATGGAAACATGTTGTGGAAACATGTTGTGGAAACATGTTCCACAACTTCCTAGCGACGTGGCCCTGAGGTAGCAGATCTTTCAGTCTTTCTCATCTTCCACTTCTGCACCTGTGAGATGGGGATAATAATAGTCCCTACCTCCTAGGGCATCGGGAGAATTGATGGCGATGTCTGATCTATCTTAATAAATAGTTGTTATTCTTAATTAATTCATCTGATCCACATCTCCCAAGCCTGCCTGTGTGCCAGACCTTGTGATTTGGGCCGGGGTGAGGAGTCCAGAAATGCATCAGATACACTTTCTGCCCTCAAGGAGCTCCATCTTGTGAGGGAGAAAGCAGTGTCATTACGCCACTCTAACTCAGGTGCTAGAATTAAGAAAATGCATGGAAGTTGCTTTGTGTTCAGTAAATGGTAGCTGTTATTGTTGTCACCATCATTTCTGTGATCTGGAGCCTGGAGAGGGGAGAGGTGCTTTCTTACAAATGACTTAGGGAAGGCCCCACATCCTAGGAGGTATCAGTTGAACTAGGCCCTGATGGA
This sequence comes from Tadarida brasiliensis, assembly GCA_030848825.1. NCBI lineage: Eukaryota > Metazoa > Chordata > Mammalia > Chiroptera > Molossidae > Tadarida > Tadarida brasiliensis. The sequence continues at coordinate 34,454,181 of CM061264.1, forward strand.
GAGGGAGGAATGGTCAGGTGAAGGGGGAGGGAGGGAAATGGTGTTTCAGGTGGGAGGCCCAGGAGGATCAAAGGCATGGAGGTGGTAAGAGGGAGAGGCAGGTTATCTGGTATTGCTGGGGACTGGGGAGGGGGAGGGCATCAAGCTGGAGGGGTGGGCAGAGGACAGACTGGGAAGGTCTTGGAGACTTTCCCAGGGCCAGTGGGCTGGGGGAGTTGTGGGGCCCAGAGAGGTACCTCTCTTGGCTTCAGTTAATAAAGACTTGTCATGCATCAAAAACTGTGGGATCAGCAATAATGAAGCCAATTAAAATGTCACCACATTAACAGCAGTGAGTTTTAAAGCAACAACAAAGCAACAACGCACCCCAGCGTTTGGTGGGAGAGGGGCATTCCAGCCCAGTAGGGGTCGGGGAAGGGATGGATAAAATTACTTCTAAACTCTGCTCCCTCTTCCCCACCTGTTTTGGAGCCTGGCTCCATCCCCACATCCATTGGAACACAAGGATAACCCTCCGCATCCCCACCCTCAAAAAGGGAAAGAAAGGATATAAATGTGAAAATCACCTGTAATCCTATCTGCTATCTCCCTGAGATAACCTCTGTTAACATTTCAGGGTATAACCTTCCAAGCTTTTTTCCCCCCTCTATGGGTTTTTATACATATATTACAAAAATGGGATCACATCTTGCATACGGTTACCTCTTTCTCCCACTCAACAATGTATTGTGAGCATCAGCACATACAGACACACATCATTGTTTTACACTGTGGCACCACATTCCACCGCTGGCATGGCTGTCCCCGTCTGCTGAACTAATCCTCTCTCCGTGGACAGCGAGGTTTCCAGTTGTTTGCCATCATAAGCAGAGCCGTAATAAATATTCCTGTACACACATCTCTGCATACTTGAAGGAGAAATTTCTGGAAATGGAATCGTTGAATCAAATGATGCTCTCTCTAAAGGCTTTTGATGCAGGAACTAAAGAGCTCTTTTGTCAGCAAGGTAGGGGAAGGACCATTTCCCACTCCCCTAGATAACGATGGATAATCATTTTTCTTCATATTTGCTAATCTGATTGGTGAAAAATGCTTTATTATTTCCATTTTTATTTCTTTGGTTACAAGTCAAGCTGTGCTTTTTGTCATATATCAGATGGCTGTTTGTGTTTCTTGCTTAATAAGTTGTCTCTTTATTACGTAGCCAACTTTTATTTAAGGTGATCATGTGTTTTGTTTCCATATAAGAGCTTTTTATATATTATAGTCTCTTTTATTTTTATTTGCACTATTGTTTTAAAATCAATTTTGGTATGTCATTTATATGGTAAATATTTTTCCAGGATTATTGTTTATGGTATATTCTATTATACAATTTTTAAAAATTGATTTTAGAGAGAGAGGAAGGAAGGAGAGAGAGAGAGAGAGAAAGAGAAACATCAATGTGAGAGGGAAACATCAATTAGTTGCCTCCCATATGCACCCTGACTGGGGATGGAACCCGCAACCTGGGTATGTGCCCTGACTGAGAATCGAACCCACAACCTTTTGGTAAATGGGACAATGCTCCAACCAATTGAGCCATCTGGCCAGGGCTATTATACAATGTTTAAACACATTATGTTGCCATATTTGTCATTCTTTTCTCTTAGATCTCTACCTTTGGGAGTCATATTTATGGTGCATAGAGTAGACTTCTGTAAGTAAAAATGTTTTCGTAGCTGTTATGTGTGAGTGTTGACTCAGAAATCTGTAAATCTATCCCTCAGCTCCCGACTCGTATGTCCAACTGCCAATTCAATATTCTGTCTTGGAAGTTGGATCCATATTTCACACTTACCATGTCCCCTCAAAACTTGATTTCCATTTCCCCCTCCCAGACCCAGACCTGTTTCTCCCTTAACGGTCCTGATTCAGGAAATGACCCATCTTCACTCAGTTGCTCAGGCCAAAAGCTTGAATCATCCTTTCTTGTCCTCTTTCCAACACACTTTATAACTAACCTACCAGCAATCATGTCGATTCTGCCTTCAAAATATGTCATGAATCTGACCACTTCTCACCACCTCCACCCCACTGCCCTTCAGGTACCTCCATGGGTTGCTGGCCTTGACTTCTGCAGGGGCTTGGTCTCTCTGCTCTTCTTCTTGACCCTCTGCAGTCTGTTCTCCATGCAGCAGCCGCAGTGAGCTTTTAACAAATCGGATCATGTTACTCCCTATTCAAGACCCTCCAGGAGCTTCCATCACACTCAGGATAAAATTCAAACTCCTTATAATGGAGCATGAGCCCTTTGGGGTCTGGCCCCCTCCTCCCTCCAGCCTCTCTCTTCCACTAGCTCCCTCCCTCTGCTCCTGCTCCCCTGGTTTTTTTGCTGTTCCACATATCTACCAAGCTGTTCATGCCTCAGGGCCTTTGTCCTTGCTGTTCCTTCTGCCTGGAAAGCCTTTCCCCCAGAGCTGCTCATGGCTTATTTCAAATATGAGAAAGCCCTTTTCTGACCACATGTTCTAAAATAATCTTTTCTTTTTTTAATCCTCACCTGAGGATATGTTTATTGATTTTAGAGAGAGAGGAAGGGAGAGAGAGAGAGAGAGAGAAACATGGATGTGAGAGAGAAACATTGATCGATCACCTCCCATATGCACCCTGACTGGCAATCGAACCTGCAACTAGATATGTGCCCTGACTGGGAATTGAACCTGCAGCCTTTTTGGTGTACTAGATGATGCTCCAACCAACCAAGCCACCTGGCCAGAGCTTGCCTTTTCTTTTTGATATTCTCATCCTCTGCCTTGTTTTTCTCCAGAGCAATATTCCTGTCTGACATTATTACATATATTTATTTGTTGTTATATAGCCCTCTTCCCTTGGAACATAAATTCCACAAAGGCAGGGGCTTTGTTTGGTACTTAGTAGATGGGTGCTTAATAAATATTTGTGGAGTGAACATGTGTAATATGTGAGTGTGTGTGATGCTGTGCTTAGATATATCTGCTGTACGGGTAGATGTCTGTGAGACTGTCTGTGTGGCACTGTGGGAATGATGACATTGAATTTGTGACTGTTGCTGAGCTTGTGCATGAATGACTGCTTCTGTGAATGCCTTGCCAAGAGTGTCTGTGTCTGTGTGTTTGTGCATGAAATGTGTGTGTGCTTTTCTGTGCGTTTGCACACGAGCACTGCAGATGTTTATCAAATGGACCTTCCATTGCCTCAACCTCCCTTCCCCCACCACACCCAGGAAACAGGAGACATTTTGTGTCTTTGGGAGCTTGCAGACATTGAACCATATTCCAAAAATGACAGTTCAGGCCAACACAGGGTGGGTGCTCAGACCAGGACTGTGAAGGTCTGGAGGTGACTTGACGCTGGTGACACATTGGCAGCCTCATGCAGATCTGAACCATCTCAGTAGGAGGGACGTGTTTTCTGATGAACTGGCCACTAAACAATGAGGCTGAAGCAATGTGGGGCAGGGCAGGCCCCGGATTGGCTGTGTGGTTTGGACATGTCACTGCTCTTTCTTTAAGCCTCAGTAGACTCATCTGTAAATGGGGTTCATTGTTTCTGGTTTGCTTGCTTCTTGGGAATATGGTGAGAATGGAGGGACGGAATGGTAGTGAATGTATAAAAGTCATAACAATAGTGTTCTTTTTTTTTTTTTTTTTTAATCCTCACTTGAGGACATTTTCCCATTTTTGTTCAGATAGAGTGGGAGGGAGAGAGAGGAAGAGAGAGAGAAACATCAACATGAAAGGGACACATCGAGTGGCTGCCTCCCGCACAGTCAACCAGGGCCGGGGACAAACTGCAACCGAGGTATGTGCCCTTAGCGGGAACCGAACGCCGGCCTCTCTGGACCGCAGGCCGATGCTCTAACCGCTGAGCCAGACCAGCCAGGGCAACAATAGTGTTCTTATGTTGTGCAACACATTAGGGTTTTAACCCATTATCTCATCAGAGCAAACGCCTCAATGTCCCCCATCCAGCTCTGGACTTGGCCCCATGTAGGCCTCAGTGGATGTTTGTTGACTGAATCAATGAATGTTCAAATGAGTAAGTGCCTGGGTGGGTAAATGGGGAGGTGACTGCATAAAACAGCAGGCGGACCGACAAATCATGAGTCACATTTCTGAGCACATGCTGTGTGTCAGGCCTTGTTGTAAAGGCTTCTCTTAATCTTTGCCATAAACCCAGGAGGTAAGTACTATTATTAGCCCCATTTTGCAGATGGAGGAACTGAGGGTCAGAGAGGTGAGATTCCAGCCCAGGCAGTCTGAGTCCAGAGCCTAGAGCATTAAACAGTGCACAAGCCCTGCTGAGTGAACCAATGAATGAGTGGGCGAATGAAGAAATAAGTGCAGGAACCCTCACACTCTTAGCTGTGGGCAAGACAGGCCACTTCCCAATGGGGAGGCAGAAGCTCTTGGGGGTCAGGTGGGCATCCAAGGTCTGGGCTGGGGGTGGCGTCTCCCCCAGAGTAGTGTGTGACACCCTGCCTTATGTCACCTCGCCCTCTTCCCTGTCTGCAGGCGCATGCCGCGATGCAGCACTACGGGGTGAACAGCTACTCGCTGCACGCCATGAACTCACTCAGTGCCATGTACAACCTGCACCAGCAGGCGGCCCAGCAGGCCCAGCACGCCCCCGACTACCGGCCATCAGTGCATGCACTTACGCTGGCTGAGCGCCTGGCTGGTAAGGGCTGTGGGGATGGGACTTTGGGGACCAGACTAGGAGGGTTGGGGGTGGAGGAAAGGTCTGGGGAGGAGGCTCTGGAAAGCAGAGATAGGAGGGAGGGAGCACTAGGAAAGTTTCCTCTGGGAGGTTCGAGACGATCCAGGTCACTTAGCAACAGAGAGGGATGTCAATTCAAAATCTCAGTATGGCTATCCAGAGCACCCCTTGTCGCCAGCACTGTGCCGGAGCAGCCCTACGCCTTCAAATTCCCTTAGCAACCCTGAGGGATTCATTAGCCTACCTCCCAGATGAAGAGATTTAGGGAGGAGGGTAAGGGACTAGCCCAGAATTTTACAGCTAGGAAGTAGCTGGAGTGCCCAGGGGAGGATATTTCAGGCACGGGAAGTCATATAAATAATGAGGGCTCTCATGTTTCATATACCCATGTTCCAGGCACTGTGTGAGGCTCTCTCCCTCTCTTTCTGCATCAAACTGTTCAACCCCGATAAGGAGAGGTTATTATCTCCATTTTATGGACAAGGAAACTGAGGCTCATAGAGGTTAAATTTAGACGGGGGTGGAGTGGAGGGTTGGAACATAACATATGGCTGAAAATATGAACTTTGAAGTCACAGACTGGCAGTCATTGTAGGGTCTGCCCACTCACCTCTCTTTTCTAAGCCTCAGTTTCGCCCTTTGTAAACAGGAGCAATGGCAGTGATCACTCATAGGATGTTTGGGAAGTTATCTGAGATAACTTATGCAAAATATTCAGCAGAGACTGGTAGGTGCTCAGAGGTCATTGTTACCCAAGTCCCAAGGGAAGTGCCCATGAAGGAGCTGCGGGCTGCCCCCCAACCCGACTCCTGGTTAAACTGATTGTTGCCCTGTCCTGACAGGACATGAGAAAGATTTGATGGTGTAGGTGAGGACTGTGATTTACTGGGAGGTGATGTCACCCCCTTCCTGTCCTAGGCCAAACCTTAAGGAGCTGTTGACTACATGTGGGCCTAGCGCTGTGCTGGGCGATCCTCCAAGGATTTCTGGGCACCCCTAAGGAGACCAGGTGCCTGTTGACCCATGAGAGGGCATGGCAGGAGGATCGTGGCCAGGAAATGGTGGGGCTGCTCAGAGCAGAATGATCAGCTGCTGTAGTCAGGGAGGGCTTCCTGGAAGTCATGGAGCAGGAGCCAGGCCTTAAAAGGTCAAGGTGTGGGGACTGTCTCGAGCATAGGCACAGAAATGGATGGGATATGAGGACGCTGCTTGGGGAGAGGTGCGACCTTGGAAGGGAGGGTGAGACAGCCACTCCCACTCTTTTAGGCCCTGCCAGGACCCAGAAAGGAGGAGTCAAAGACAGAGGCTCACCTCTGCTGGGGGAGGGGGCGCTGAGGAACTAGGAGATTCAGGACTCCCCCTGATTCTCTAATTCTTAAGCAAGAGGAACATGAGCTCCATATGGGCCTTTGTATACAGGCCTTGCCTTCCAGCAGGAGGTTTTGCCTGGCCTCCCAGGCTGCGACCACTATCCCTTGTAGTCCCTGGAGCCAGAAACAGGATGCTGAGATGTCGTTTCCCCTACCAGGGCTTAGCTTACTGAGAGGTCCCCACTCCCTCCCCTGCCTCAGGGTGACCAGCATGAGCTCGGGGCTCAGTCCAGGCTGGTATTAGTGTCAGTTTGTGATGAGTTCAGGGCTTCCTCTTGAAACTGAAGAAGGAGCAGCCCAAAGTCTGAAGCTTCCTGAACACCCAGCTGCCTCCTTCTTCCTCATTGAGAGTGGTGTGGAGGACTCTCCAGTTCCTGGAGCGCAGGGCCGATGCAGCTCGGGTGCCCTTCAGCATAGACAGGTGATGGGAGGCAGGGGAGAGAGAGGTTCCTGTCCATCCTCCAGCAACTAGTCAAGCCGAAGGGCTGGAGACTAGACACCAGCCCTAGGCAGACATCTATCCTGGGTGGTTTCCTTAAATCAATAGTGCACCAACCCTGTCTCCCCTCCAAGCCTGCAGTGGTTAGAACGTGGTCTCTGTCCTTTTCTCCTTGAGGAAACAGCCAGAAGGGTCAACACTGGATGCAACAAGCCGTTCCTGTGCTCTAAGGGCCCTGCCAGAGGCCAGGCTCCCTGTTGATGAGACATAAGAGAAGGAGCTTCAGGTCTTATCATCAGAGACTCATAGGCCAACTAGGAAGACGAGATTCGTACCCAGCAGAGATAGAGTCAAGTGCCAGGGAATGCTGTCTACCCAGCAGACCTTTCCCAATCAGACCTTGCAGAAAAGCCCCAGGTTAGAGCCTGGCTCTTAAGGTCAGGGGCCAGGGTTCTGCTGGTATCCGGACTCCAAGGGTCATAGGATATTAGAACCTTTGTGACATGGACTTACAAATTATCGGCATCATGTAGACTCAGAATGTTATACCCAAAGTATCCTGGGATTTAAAGAATCTTAGAGCAATGACCCCCTAAACCAAATAGGAAAGACCCCCCTCAATCACATTCCTGACGGCTGTTCATGGAGATGAGTTAGACCTCGGTGGACCTGATAGTGAATGATGGGGTGGCACAATCTTGAAAACCCAGCCCTATGGAGAGGGGATGGGTGATTTCCAAGGAGAAAGGGCCAGGGCCCGGCTCTGGCGGGAGCCTGGGTGTCCACAGTGGGTCAGAGCAGGGTAAGATTTAAAACCTATTTCCCATAATTAAATGGGCCCCCTCTCCTTGCCCTCCAACGGCTGTACATTTCAAGACATCATCTTGGAGGCTCGTTATGGCTCCCAACACCGCAAACAGCGTCGCAGTCGCACGGCGTTCACTGCTCAGCAGCTCGAGGCCCTGGAAAAGACCTTCCAGAAGACTCACTACCCAGATGTGGTGATGCGCGAGAGGCTGGCCATGTGCACCAACCTGCCCGAGGCTCGGGTGCAGGTAGGGCCCCGCTCCTCTAACCAGACCTTGCAGACAGGCGCCAGCCCACCAGCCTGGCTTCCCCTCGTCTGGGAGCCAGCAGTTCAGCCCTCAGTGCCGTCCGTGCTGTCTCCATGAACACCTTCCTGACAGCAGGGGAGTCTTAGCAAAGCCTGAAGCTGTTTCCTAGAGGGACGGGGCAGTGTTGTCGTGCACACCTCCTCCCAGAGCACCCAGACTCCACTTCTTTCCTTCCCCCTCCTACCACTCCTCTCCCTGTCCCCAAGGTGTGGTTCAAGAACCGCAGGGCCAAGTTCCGGAAGAAGCAGCGCAGCCTGCAGAAGGAGCAGCTCCAGAAGCAGAAGGAGGCTGAAGGCTCCCATGGGGAAGGCAAGGCTGAGGCCCCAGCCCCAGACAGTCAGCTGGAGACCGACCAGCCCTCGAGCCTGCCCAGCGGTGACCCTCCCGCTGAGATGCACCTGAGCCTGTCTGAGCAGTCAGCCAGTGAGTCAGCCCCTGAGGACCAGCCAGACCGGGAGGAGGACCCCCGGGCAGGAGCCGAGGATCTCAAAACTGAGAAGAGCCCTGGGGCTGACAGCAAGGGGCTGGGCTGCAAGAGGGGCAGCCCCAAGGCAGGTGAGGCTGGGCAGGTGCTGTGAGTGGGCTGGGGCCCACCCCAGGGAGAACAGCTGGGTCCATGAGGAGGGTCAGGGCAGGGGGTGGAGACAGCCTTTAACACAATGCACTTGGGCATGACCCATTTGAAAGAACTTAACCGTAGCAGGCCCATGCCAGGTGGTCACCCTTTAGTTGCTGAATCCTGGGAAGGTCTTGGAGGTTCTGGAGAAAGGGATGGGTGGCAGGGGAGGGGTCCTTGGGGAACTCAGGACAAAAGCCATTTATCAACCATTCTGGAAATATTCCTGTATTTTTACAACCCGTGCGTACTTGGTGAGTACCATATTGGTACCAGAGATTCCCACAGGCAGCAGAGAACTGGAGCCATGTTTTTGAAGGAACAGAGCTCTGGCAGGAGGCGTATCTCAGAAGCAAACCCTGAGCCCAGGCAGGGAGGGTGGTCTGTGAGCTGAGAGCTGGAGGGGGATGGGAGTCACCGACAGAAGAGGGGAAGGGGAGGTGATGGCCCTTGAAAAGAAAAGGACTCTCCCCAAGAAGTCACACATGGGAGCCTTGGCAGGGTTCCTGGGGTTCCTCTGTCCCCGGATTCTGAGGGATGCTTCAGGAGGTGCCCTGGCTGACATGGTGAATATGGTTTCAGCCAAAGCCTGTTTTGTCATCAGTGCCAAGGGGGTGGGAGAGCTAGGGAGCCTTTCCTGGCCGACCAATGCCGCTGTCCTGAGTCCTTGGTTCTCTCCTTACAGATTCCCCGGGCAGCCTGGCCCTGGCTCCTGCAGCTCCCGGGGGCAGCCTCCTGGGCCCCTCCCACTCCTACTCCTCGTCCCCCCTGAGCCTCTTCCGTCTGCAGGAGCAGTTCCGCCAGCACATGGCGGCCACCAACAACCTGGTTCACTACTCATCCTTCGAAGTAGGGGGCCCGGCCCCTGCTGCTGCTGCGGCCGCTGCGGCCGCTGTGCCCTACCTGGGCGTCAACATGGCCCCCCTGGGCTCACTGCACTGCCAGTCATACTACCAGTCCCTGTCAGCAGCTGCGGCTGCCCATCAGGGCGTGTGGGGGTCCCCACTGCTGCCTGCGCCCCCAGCAGGCCTGGCACCTGCATCAGCTGCCCTGAACAGTAAAACCACAAGCATCGAGAACCTTCGGCTTCGGGCCAAACAGCACGCAGCCTCCCTGGGACTCGATACCCTGCCCAATTGACTGCTGGCCTTCAACCCAGCCAGGGGTCTTGGGTGCCCCCCTCCCAGCCCCATGGTTATCCCCAGGTGGCTCTCAAGGAGTTAACTCAATGAGCCCAGGGATCCCGGGCCTGGGATCTTGTTCCTTGTCCCCCTCCCCCAGAGTCCTAGCCCTAGGTGAAGCCTGCACCTACACACCCCCTGCATGGCCCTGCTTGGATCCCATGGCGGCTCAGTGGGAGGAGGCCAGAGGCTGGGGTGCCCCTGCTTTGCTGGGGTAGTGAGAGGCTCTCACTGGCTAGATCCCCACTCAGTGTTGCCTCCTCCCTTCCCTCCTTCCCATCCCTTCTGCCCCTTAGTAAGTTGATGTGTGGAATGTGATATATAAATATAAATATATAGAACTATATTTTCAGGCACTTGCCTGCCCCAGGCCCCCTGCCCTCTCTGTCTCTTCTCCTCGGCTGCCCTTGCCGCCACCTGCAGCTCCCGTTTCTCACTCTGCCCCCCCGCCCCCATCTCTCTTCTTCCCTGACCTCCTCTCCCTGCCTCTGGACCTTTCCCTCATGGCTCTTGTCCCCACTCCCTCGTTCTTTCTTTGGTGCTAGCTGTGTTGGTGTCATCAATTCCCAAGCTATGTTTTGTTTGGGGTTGTGGCTTTTTAGTTTTAGTAATGTTGTTTCTTCTGCTTCTTCCCTGCCTGCCTGTCTCCTCCCCCACCAGCACCCTGTCTGGGCAGCTGTTCCTTTCCATCCCCAGTGGAGGTGATCAGGCCTTTGCTGGGGACCCTGCAGCCCCTCCCCCCACCCCAGGGCCAGGCATCTAGAGGGGGTGGGAGTCATGTTCTCTTTTCTGTCTTTCTCAGCTTTGAGGGCCCACTCCTAAGATTGAGATAGAGGGGTGTGGAGGCCGGAAGCAGGCTAGGGTAGGCATTAAGACCTCCAGGACAGAGGCCTGCTGCCCTGCTCATCCAGGACTGCCCGCAAGGCTCTAGACCTCTCTTTGGTGAGACTTTCCTGGTTGGAATGAGGCGAGAGGGGAACGAGCTCTCAGAAAGAGGTGTTACTCCTCTGCCACACCCTCGCCTCCAGGCTCAGCCAGGAGGGAAGGTTGGACTCTAGCTCTTGATCAGTGAGTGCAAACCACACAGCACCCTAGTCTCGGGCTTCTGTCTCGGGCTTCCGTCGGCATCCTGTCCCAGAGCTGGTTGTTAACGTAGGGGCTTCCCTTCGGCTAGTCCTTGATGTGTTCTTGTTTATGACCCAGAACGCAGCTCAGCAAACTCCTTTTTGAAGCAGTATGACCTTGAGCCAGCCCATAGCCTCTCTGGGCCCGTGTCCTCATCTGGCTTAGCTGGCCTGTGCTGTCCTGTCCAGCTGCTGTGATCTGCATGTCTGCTCAGAAGGTTTTAGTTAAACTCACAACAAACACAAAATGGCTCTCCAAAGCACAATGTATGAGTTAGAAAACGACTGTGGCCTTGCTGTGGAGTAATGAGTGTTACATGCACAAGCCTCTCCATGGTACAGCCACCGTCTCTGGGCCTGTTTCCCAATAAGTATTATGGGTCCCTTCAAGTTGAGACAATCTGGATTTGATCCTGCTTTTCTTAAGTTCCAGTGCTGCCTCTGTGGTCACTGCATCTCCACGTGGTTTGAGGGGCGCAGGGCGTGGGGGCGGCTGGCTTGCACAGATTCTCAGTCATGATTCCCAACCCTCTGTGGTTCAACATTGAGCCCCCCACCCCCTGCTTAGAGAAGTTGCACCTGAAATTCCTAGGGCTTGTCTCCTCTCCCAGCGGGAGTAGAAGGGGGTCAGTTGGTGTTTTGGTAGGATTGGTCTGCAGAACAGTTGATGCCCACCATCCTTGGGGGTCTGGCTGAGGCAGATGGAAAGGCTCTGAATGCAAAAAAAAAAAAGTGAGGAGGATGGTAGCCTGGGCCAGGAAAGCTGTTTGAACAAAACAGTGGATGTGACTCAGTAGACGGCAGGGAAGACGTGGCTGGCTTCCTGAGAGGTGGGGCTCAGGGCCTAGACTCCATACGAAAGATCCCATCTCCACAGCAGGCGAGGGTTTCTGAACAGGGGTCAGATGAAGCAGGATCTGGGATCCAGAATTTGGAAGGTGAATCCAACAAGCCACAGGAGCACCAGAGGAGGAGACAGGGATGGACAGGGGGCTGGCAGAGACTCTAGGAGACAAAAGGAATTTTTGGTTCGTCCTTTGGTATCAACTCCAGGAAGGTCTGTTTCTGAACCGAACAAAATCTCATCTGGATCAGGCATGGGGACTGAAGCTTTTTGCCTGTCCCTGGATGCAAATGACTGTCACTGGGCCTTGGAATCCAACAGCTCTAAACATCACCTTCTCTAGGTAGCCTCCCTGATCTCTCAAGGGGCAAGTCCATCTCAAAGTCCTGTTGTGTCATGGCTGGAGCCAGGCCCACCCAAGGCTCAGCCCAGCTGCCCTCGGATCCTTGACAACATTTCCTCATTCAACTGACCCAATTCTACCAGCCCAGAGAAGGCAGGGCAGATCCCTGAGCCTGGGAGATCTCCACTTAGTTTAGGGAACCAGCCTCAGTTACTGAAAGCAGCTAGAGAGCCAGAGGAGAGAGCACCAAGGGTCTCCTATGGGATCAGAGGGTATGGGCTTGGGGTGGCCCCTGGCCCCTGGGACTGAAGCTGAACTGGCTGGGTCACCCTGATGATAGAGCTCGGACTGTCCCTTTCAGGAAGGCCTCATTCCTCACCTCTCCCTTCTATTTGAGGCCTCCATTTCTCTGCTTCCTCACTTCCCCAGAGCATGGTTCAGAGGGGCCTGGGCCCCCACCCCAACCCCACGGCCTGCAGGCTGTACAGACTGCTTTCCAAACCAGCTGTTTTGTGACCATTTGTGCTTAGAGGTTGTGCCAGCCTATGGCAAAAACACTGTGTACCGTATTTATTTATTTTGTTAGTTGAAAAAACAAGACTCAGACCCCCCTGCCCTGCCCTGCCCCCTGCGTAGTGCAGCATGACACTCTATCCCGTGTATTGGTCCGTCTGTCTGACTTCCTGTGACGTTGTGACCTATTCTTTGTCTTACTTGGCTAATAAAAGAGAATCTGGCAGCACAGCCTTCGTCCAGGTTCATTTCCAAAGATGCCTGCAGTGGGCGGAGCCGCTGGTGTCTCGGGGTCTGCTCACTGCCTGTTGGTAGCTGTGGCGGGAGGGGGCGGGGGAAGCAGGACTGCCTTGTGATTGGCCACTCGGAGCTCTCTCCATGGCCCTTACCCACCTGCCTGCAGCCGATGTGTCACTCTGGAGTGGTCAAGGGAGCAGAGGGAAAGGGTGGGGAAGAGTTCCATCTACTCTGGGCTGTGTGGACCTCACCCAAGCACACGGCAGGGTGGCCAGGGACAGGAGCACCTGGGGGTTTCAGGGAAGCCTGGAGGGTGGTTCTGTAGGATGGAGAGGGCAGGGGCTTCTGTGGGAAATAGCAAGTAAGCCAGGGCTAAAGGGGCATGACAGGAAGGCACAATTGGATCTAAAGGTAGAACTGTTCTCCAATGGGATGGGTGGCCTTTGGAGGGAGCACGTTGTCCTCAAGGATGAGCAAGCAGAGCATGCAGAAGGGGTTTCTATTATGGGTGGCAGCATGGATATGAGATTTATGAAGGACCCTGCAGGTGAGGGTGAGGGTGTGTGTGTGTGTGTGTGTGTGTGTGTGTGTGTGTGATTACAGCCTATATGTACACGTGAGAACCTGTGCCATGAATTCCTAAGTGTCTGCTTGCATTCGTGTATGTGTGTGCTTATGCATGAGCAAGAGAGAGGGAGACTGTGAGACTGTATATAGGCAATAACTGCAGAAAAAGGGTACAACTAAGAAGTTCTTCTTATGAAATCTCAGTCCCTTCTGCATTTCAAGAAAAAGATGACATACCTAGCCAGTGTGGCTCAGTGGATTGAGTGTCCTCCCATGGACTGAGAGGTCCTGGTTCGATTTCCGATCAGGGCACATGCCTGGGTTTCAGGCTCGATCCCCAGTAGGGGGCGTGTAGGAGGCAGACAATTGATGTTTCTCTCTCTCGCCCTTCCTCTATCTAAAAAAAAAAATCAATAAAAACATTTAAAAAAAAAAGAAAAAATGACAGGCAATCTCTTCCGCTCAGCCTTCGCCACCCTTCCCCGAGAGTTCCAGGGTGTCTGCACAGGGCCTCTGTGCCAGCTTGAGGCTGGGGTTTGGGAGGGGTGACTGTCCCCTTTGGGGATTTCCTGGTAGGAGAACCCCAGGAGTCTGAATAGAGTGCAGGGAGCTGCCTGCTGGAGTTCCCAAGGGTGGTGGCAGACCCCAGGGGAGGCATTCCTCTCTCTCCAGTGGGGTTGAGGATTAGGGCGGAGAGCACACCCCTTCACCTTGCCATCCCACCTCCCTGTCAGGGGCTGACAGATCAAATGTCTGCCCAGATCTCCCACTGATCTTTCAGGGACCTGAGCCACTGTGCCTCCCACATTCCTCAGCACCACGGTGCACACCTTTCCTGGTGTAGAGCGAGCCAGGTAGCCCTGCAGTTCCAATTACTTATACACACTGAGCACCTGCTGTTTGCCTGGCCCTGTGCTCAGCACATAGAAACAAGTAAGGAGAATACGGTCCCCGCTCTCCAGACCGTTACAACATAGGGCAATTGGGGGTTCAAAAATAGAGAACTATGGGAGTACAGAAGAGGGCTACCTACATCAGCCTGAGGAGGGGGGGGGTGGCGAGGAAGGTCCTTACGGAGGGAGACTTTTGAGCTGAGCCCCATAGGTCCAGTGTTTACCAGGAGGGCAAGAGAGAAGGGTGTCCTGGGAGAGGCATGGTACACACAGTGCTACAGCACCCAGTAGGCTGAGTGAGCCCCTGAACCCTAGGAGAAGGGAGCCTGTCTGAGTGGGGCTTGAGGATGGTGGGGGGTAGTGTCAGGGACTGAGGGTGGAAAGGGAAGTTGGGAGCTTGGACTCAAGCCGGAGGGCCTGGGGGAGCACATTGGAAGCTATTTTTAGTGGGGAATGGGGTGGTCAGACTTGCATTTTAGTAAATCCCACCCCTGTCCTATACGTTTGCGGCATGGTGGTTCATCAGGCAGAGAGACCAGCGAGGAGGCCGTTGTCATGTCCTGGTGAGAGGAAGGTGGCATCCATGTGGAAGAGGAAGAGGGGTGGGGAGAAGGGGTCATGTTGATGAGAGATTTAGGAAGTAGCAACACTGTGGTGACTGCAGCATGGGAGGGGTCAGGGTGCTCCCGAGTCTCTGGCATGGCATCAGGTAGATGGGGACCCTTGGGCTGGGGTAAGAGTGGGGGGATGAGCTTGAGTTCAAGCTGGTCATGTTCACTGCATTGGAGGAGGCTTCGATTTATTCAAGAGAGATGTTGGGATGTACTGGATCAACACTGCTCACTTAGACTTTATTTAGCAAATACTTATATAGCACTTTCTCTGTGCCTTGCACTTTACAAATATTAAGTCATTTAATCCTCACACAACTCTATGTGGTAGGTACTATTATTATTCCCATTTTATAGATGAGGAAACTGAGGTACAGAGAAGTTTAATAATACACTCAACACCACACAGTTAGTAATGAGTGACCCAAGGTGTGGACTCGGCTAACCTCAGAATCCGTGCTCTTTACCTTGCTGGTTGTCAGCAGAGACATGGTGAGTGAAGGCATATCTAAATGCGATCACACTGGGAAATGCTGAGGATGGAACCTCAGGGAAACACTATGAAGCAAAGAAGATCCTATTATGAGGTTGGGACAAGAACTATGGGCAAATAACTGCCCCTCTCTGGTCCTCAGTTTCCTCTTCTGTTGAATGGGAATCCTGAACCACATCCAGCCTGCTTCCTGGGAGGCTCAGGTGAGATAAGGAGAGGGTCTGGAGGAGGCAGGGTAGGGTGGGGTGGGGGGAGGGGCTGAGTGGCTGTGTCCGGCCTGCTGAATGTGCTCAGACAGCCCTGGTCAGTGAGATGAGAAAGGCAGGGGCTCCCTGAGACTGCTCCCCAAATCCTCCTGTTCTCAGGCCTTGGCCAGGGGTCTGGTTCCTTAGGTGCCCTGGGGAAGGGGCACCTGTTGAGAGAGTCCTGGAAGATGTACCCCCTTAGGGCAGGGAGAGCTGGGCCCTTCCCTCCCCCCCCTCTTTCCCATAGAGCTGCCCAGGGCTGGAAGTCCCTCCCCCCCTACCCACTCCCCCCAATCTCTCATTCTCCTCTCCCTTCTGGGAAAGCCGATTAGGAGGCAGCCTCCAGCCCGCCTCCCTGACAAGTTTGTCTGAACTTCCAACAAAGGCCCTCAGAGGGCTGCCGAGGGCGGGCCTGCGAGGGAACCCGACACCACTGGCCCAGGATCGCCCCCTCAGCCCAGGAGGCAGCTCTCTGGCTCTGCACCCTATAGCAGGCAGGAATGCCTCTGAGAGGGGGCCTGACTCCACGAAGGCCTGGGGCTGGGCCAGGGCCGGCCAGGGGACACCTTTACCTGGGAGCGCCTCACAGCAGGGAAGGCAGCACAGGCCAGCACCCAGGAGGGCAGGTGGAGATGTGCTTACATTTTCCCACACACTCCCAATTACACACATACCCTTCCCCCTCACAACCACACACACTCACACATATATCCTCTCTCTCAGACACATGGAACATGCTGACTCCTACTCATACCCGCGACCCTCCAAGCCCTCAGACACACAGCCTGTGATCTGTCACCTGGATGCTCCACACACACTCGCCCCATCCCCAAGATGCACATTTTTCCCGGCTAACTCACACTCCAGATGGCACCCCACCCCACCCCAACACTCATAGATAGCGGCACCAATTCCCCTCTACATAGGGGCCTCTCCAGCCACACTGCCAGCTTGGTGCCCAGAGACACTCCATGATTGCTGCCCTTTGCCCTATACTGCCCACATTACCCACATGCGAGTCAGACCTGGTCCTAGCTGCCACCATCCACACATCTGTCCTCACACACTGTTCTCCCTCTTGGGACCACCTTCATGGCCGTGTGAACTGTGCAGTTACATAGGACACTGGGCTGAAACCCCGTAATGTTCTGATGTCTCTATCTTGAAATCCTTAATTGCTTAATCAGGAGTCCTGCATTTTCATTTTGCACTGGACTCCACAAATTGTGTGGCTGGTCTCGCTCCTTCATCACAATCTCCTCCGACTCACCTAGCTCTTCTGTTGCTTCAGAGACTCTGGGTCTCCAGAAAGCCCTCGGCTTCTCCCACCTGTTCAAATGCCTTTCCTTCCTCTTATAGCTGACACTTCCCAGTTCCCATCCGTCCCTCACTAGGCAGCTGAGTGTGATGGGTGGAGAGAACTACTAAGAGCATGCTATACTTTTACATACCTCTTCCTAGTGTGACATCGGAACTCAGTGTCCCCATCTGTAAAATGGGCTCACGACAACATGTACTTCAGGTTGTTTTGTGAGGATTAAATGAGATAACATCTGGACAACACTGAGCACAAAGCCTAGCATTTAGTAAATGCACAATAAATGTTTGTTATTATTGCTATAATTACACGATTACTTGTGCTTGTAAACAACAACAGACTCAGCCCCTAGCCCTATAGTTAGAGATTATTAGAATAATCACACATACATATATGTAAAGTAGCAGGGGTGAATGAGAAGCACAGGTTTCCGACCTCATGGGGTTTAAAGCTAACAGGAGAGGCAATCTGACGCTAGGACCAGGGATCAGTCCAGTGCAGGTCACAGCTGTTAGGGGCTCAGAATGGCAGCAGGATCAAAGCTTTGTGTGTGGCTGGGACCAGGGATCAGCTGGGGCGAGAGGTAGGGCTCAGTCTAGGGCAAGTCACAGCTCAATTGGAGGTCAGAGTTGGGGCTCAGATTGGGGCCAGGGCTGAGCTAAGTCTGTGGCTAGTGCCAAGTCAGTTTCATTTCTAGCGTTAACTCACTGTGGGGCTGTTTAATAGGTGCTAGGCTTCTGTGAACCTCCGTTTATCATCTGTAAAATGGGGAGATCTTTGCCTGCCCGCAGGCTTGTGGGAATTGAGTGAGTGAATAATGGAAGTGAAGAATTAAGCTGCTGCCACTACTGCTAATGCTCCAAGCCTGCCCCCTGGGGCTCTCCTCCCGTCTGCCAGGCCAGGGAGGCTGTGCCTTCATCACCCACATCTCCAGCTGTGGGAAACCACCACCGCAGCCTGGGATCCTTTCCAAGACCAGTCTGGAGATTTCGAAAAGCCCTTTGAACAACAAAAGGCACAGGAGCGATATTTCCTCTGGGGGCTGACCGCCCAATGGCTCCTTTATCTTGGCAACCAGGCTCGAAGAGTCATTCTTGGAAAGAACTTGCGTGGGGCGTGTGCGGTGTGTGTGTGTGAGCGTGTGAGCACAAAGCTGCTCTTTGTTGCCAGCGCCGCCCGACAGGCTGGCAGACCTGGAAGCCTGGGTCCCTCACAGGTCACCCCACCCTTCCCCTCGCCTCCAGCAGGGAGGGGACGTTTTCTTTCCACACTCTTCTGAGGTGTCCAACTGGACCCTCACTGTGCCCTTCCCCTCTGTCTTTGCTCTTGCTGATCCCTCCTTCTGGGAAAAGCCTATTCATTCTTCAGAACCCATCCACATGACACCCTCCCCAGGAAGCCTTGTTTGATTACTCTAGGGGAGGGCAAGCCCCCTCCCTCTCTTGATCCCTTATCCACACCCATTTGGAGCTCCCTGAGCAGGACCTGGCATGGCCCAGAGCCTGGCTCAGAGTTGGTATTGAACCAATAACATTGTTGAATTGAGTAGGAAGAGAAGTGTGAGGGCCACGCTCTGTCTAGGTCTAGAACTTCGTGAACCTGGTTCCTGTCTGTCTTGCTCTCTGGCCTTGCTGTGTGGCCCTGGCTTTTTCTGGGCCTCTGATTCCCGTGCAGAGGTTGGAGGGTAGTTGATACAGGCCATCTGCCTGCTTCGGACAGACTTGATTTCTTTCTTTCTTTTTTTTTAAATCCTCACCTGAGGACACTTTTTGCATTCATAGAGCGAGAGGGAGAGAGGGAGGAAGAGAGAGAGCTAAGAAACTTCTATGTGAGAGAGACACATTGACTGGCTGCCATCCACACAACCCCAACCGGGGCTGGGACAAACTGCAACCGAGGTACACATGCCCTTAGCGGGAACCGAACCCGGGTCTCTCCAGACCGCGGGCCGACACTCTAACCTCTGAGCCAAACCGGCCAGGGCCAGACTTGATTTCTGAACGTCCTTTAGGGTTTTTATTCTGTGTGATATTTGCCCCCAGTTTCCTCAATTGTCCCATCCAGGACCTCTTCCTATGCTGGGTACACCCAGCTGTGCGTGCAGATGTGGCTGAGTCACTCGTGTGGCAAAGGCCCAGCAGGAGCCCAAAGAAATGGGATGAAAGGGCCTCCAGGGAAGGCACCCAAGGATAAGTGAGCACCTTCTGGCCATGAAGGGCTTCTCCCTTTTCTGGTCTGTGTCATCACTGGCATCCTTTAGAGATAAGGCTGGGTCTGAGGCAGAGGCCTCCGGACATGGCTGTGTTCTGGCACAGGCTTTAGCTCCCTCCTCAGTCTTGAGTACCAACGTCCAGAGTTTAGGGACCACACCCCGTCTTTGTGAGGTGGGTGGGAGGGGGCCTCAGTCAACTAACGTTTATTGAGCACCATCCATCTGCCAGACACAGCCCGGACACTGGGGATGCAGTGCTGAAGGAGACAGTCCCTGTGCCCAAGGCACTTAGCGCTACTGCAGAGACAGACAACAGATAGATAAGCAATAAAACAAATACATTTGGGATGCTGATTAAAGGTTATATAAAAAAAAAACACTAAAATAGGGACTGGGGTCAGGGGTGGTCAGGGTTCAGCCAAGGAGACAGATGGAATGATCAGACCAAGAATTAGGACAGCGATGACCAGCCAGATCGACAGACAAGTGGACAGGAGGTGAGGGAAGAGGTTGGTTCAGGCCTGGAGGCAGGACCGAAGGCTCCCAAGGGAGAGGGGGTAGGGAGAGGAGGCATCTATTAAACTGATGACTTCAGGCCCTAATCCTGTGCCAGGCCTAGGCGGGTAGTGTGTGTGAGGGGGGGAGGGGAGCACCCCTGCTGGGGTGTAATTTCACGCTGAAGGGCCTGATGGGGCGTCCCAGGGACTGATCCTTTCTGGATCAGAAAACTCACTTCCCTTTGTCGCATGCAGGGCGATTAACGCCTTAACCCTTTGGGGGCTGGCCTAGGGCCAGCCCCGCCCCATCTCACCTCCAGCTCCTTGGGACCTGCCCAGAGCCCTTTGCCTCCAGCCCAGCCACCTCCTGGACCCTGTCGTGTCTGCAGGGAGGGAGAAGCTGTAACTGAGGAAAGCCAGGGTATAGATTCTAAGACAACTTGTTCACGTCCCTGTTTCCAGCTCCCCCAAGCCCTTGTGCCCCCAGAGAAGTGAGCTCCCCACTCCATCTGCAGGTTCTCTTATCACTCAGTTCAAATCCAGTCTCCTTCAGGAAGCCTGGGGTGGAGAGTAACCCACCACCACAGCCTCTCATGTCCTGTGATGGGGTGCTCACTGCCTCCCAGGGGAGCCCCTCTGACTGCCAATAAACAATAAAGCCATAACCTCCTAGTCCCACTGACCTCTCAATGAGGAATGAACATTGGCTGCCCCAGGAGACCAGGTCCCCTAAACACTCACAAGCCATGCCTCCAGTGACACCCCAGAGACATCCCTGGCCATTTCGTCCAATGGTGGCATTGCAGGCCTGGGCAGGTCATCACAGTCAGCCCCTGCCTCCATGCCCTGTCTTGCTCATGTCCTCTCTGTCTCTGTTCAGACACCTCAGGAAGTTGTCTTACCTTCTCTGGTCCCCCCGCCCTTGCTCCTCCTGCCTAACTTCATTGCACCCCTCTGCCTCTCCCCTCCCAAGCTCCCCTGAGATGGGGGAGAGGGGCAGGGACTGGGCTGGACTTCCTCTAAGCTCCCAGGTCCCTAAAACCCCAGTCCCATTAAAAGAAAGCCCCTAACTGTTATTTACACTTCGGAGTCTTAAAAACCATTAACAAAAGCCACTTAATTCAATTATCTTTCGGCTGGCTCGGTTCTCAGCGCTGAGCCCCAGCCTCCCCTTGTTGCCCCCTCCCCCTGCCCACCCCACCCCCGTCATTGTGTCGGGCTAATGAGGTAAACTGAAGCGAGCCCTGTCCCCCCTGACAGGTTTATGAGAATTTAATAAAGCGTGGCCGGGACCAAATGAGTTGCCTCAGCCTCGGAGAGCTCATTGTCTTCAGCGTCAGCGTTTTTTGACTCGAGCTGCCCCCTCCCCCTCCCCCGCCTGGCTCCTGCCTGGCTCAACCCTCACCCCACCCTGGGTGCCTCCCAAGGTGAGCCTGGGACCGGTGGGCCTGGCGGAGGCCAGCTCAGTCCCGCAGGCGCGAGGCACCCAGGCTGCCCCCTGGGTAGGGCAGAAACTGAATTGTCAGTGAGCCAGGGAAGGGCTGTGTGGTACCCTGTGGACCTTCTCTCCTCACACACACCCGACCCCAGGAATGCACAGAGACCGCTAGGACTTCTGCTTCCTGACCCATGCCGCCTCCCGGCTCCTGTCTCTCCAGCTGCTGCCAACCTGGGGCTGAGGCCTGGCTGGTGCCACCTTGAGCAAGATTCACTTTTTCTTCCCCGTTTGGAGTGACCAGCCAGAGTAAGCTCCCAGGGCAAGGGGGTTTCTCCTCCTGCCAGGGCACAGGGTGGGGACACAGGGACACAGTGATGGCCTGGCTCCATTCTCTTCTCGGAAGTTTACCTTCTCCTCACGTTATCCCTAAAAGGTAACAAGGGGTGGAGCACAGCCTGGTGAGCAGAAGGGACTTGGCCCAAGTTCTGCAGGAGTCAGAAGTGCAGATGAAAGAGGTTCCCAGCCCGGAGGCCCCGGACACACAGGCAGGCTGGAGGCCCCACTCTAGAGCCCCAGGGGTGCCTGGAGAAAGCCCAGCTGTCCTTCCCTTATGGCCTGCACAGCCTAGAACCGGCCCTACTCTGCTTGGCCAACATATAGGAGTTTCTGGATCATTCAAAGACCTAGAATTCCTTCTCTCCCTCAAAAGTGGCTGTAGGAGTTACTTCCTTTTGGGGCTGAAGCCTGGACTGACGTGGAGCCTTGTCAGAAAGGTCCTTAAGTCAGTGGGGTGTTGGGGGAGCAAGCGTTAGATATCAAGGCTCGGTCTGTGACCTCGATGAAAGTTCAGTCTTTGTTCAGGCTCAGGGATCAATGTGTGGGTCAGGGTTAGAGTCCAGGTTAGGACCAGATTCAGGGCTCTTTGACCAGGGTCAGGCTCAGTCTGTTACCAGAATCAGGACTCAGTGTATGGATCAGAGTCAGAGTTCAGCTTGTGACCAGAATACGTGCTTGATATGTGTCCAGGATAAAGGCTCAGTCTGTTTCCAGGGCAGTGTTCAATCTTGGATAAATGTTAGGGTTCAGTCTATGGATTGAGTTAGAACTCAGGGTTCAGTGTATGGATCAGGCAGGGTCAGGGCTCAGAGTGTGACCAGGATCAAGCTCAGGCCCAGACTCAGTATGGACTTGGGAGAGGGTTCAGTCTATGATCCCACTCAGGACTTACCTGTGACCTTGATAAAGGCTGTCTATGTTTTGGGTCAGGGCTTCCTCTGCGATAAGATCAGGTTCCAGGTTTGGAGGTGTCATTTAGTAAATCTGGGTGACTTAAGCCCTTCCCTCCCTTCCACGAGTACACCAACTCCCCACTCCTCCCATTCCACAGGGCCTTGACTCTCCGAAGAGGAAAAGGCCAAGTTGTGCAGGCTGCCTGAGCCGAGTGTCCCTATCCCGTCATGTGCCCAGGCTGCCCTCTAGTGGCACTCTATAGCAGTGCCGATTTCCTCAGGCTCGGCCCATCTCTCTGGCCTTTGCCTACTTTTGGGAGCCTGGCCCTCAGGCATGCCCATCAGTGCCCATCTGGCCAGTTCTACATTCCTGCATTCTCCAACCTCCTCATACAAAAGTAGAAAGCAAGAACTGGCCAGGGGAACTCCCACACACAAAGGGAGCTTTTTTCTTTTCCTGCCCAGAATTGAGCACCGTGATACTTTTCTATTCTGGGGGACCTAGAGTCTCAGCTGTGGGATAAGACTCATATCTTTTACTTGTTCAGCAAATATTTGTTGAGCACCTACCTTGTGCCAGGTAGTCACTGAGTGCACAGCAGTGAACAAGACAAGTCCCAACCTCTTGGAGTTCACATTCCACTCACTTCTTCCTAATCCCGAACTCCTGGTCCACAGACCTCGTCAGCAAGGCATGGGCACCAGCAGCAGGGTGGGTGAGATTCAGAACTGGGCAACTTAGGGTACCTTCTCTTCCCTAGACTCAGAGGTTAGACTAGTCTAGATTCTGAGTTCTGTCTTCGTCTCTCCCCATGTGCCTGATCCGGACTCACGGCTTAGCCACGCCCCCAATGCCAGTGACTTCTACATCTGCATCCTTTCTGCTCTCTTTCCGGAATTCAGGGTGTAAGGGAAGCTCCACTGGGCCAACAGACCTTTACCTTACCACAACCTTTGCCCTTCCTCCACCGTATGCCCTGCTGCTGAAAGTTCAAAATTCTAGAATGTTCTCCCAGATTCTTCTCTTTCACGCCCCTTCAACTCAGGGGGTTTTGAGGTCTCCAACAGGGACTTCTTCACAGCCACCACTCCAGTCCCAGCCCCAGCATATCTTACTGCAATAACCTCCTAACCCACTCCGTTTTCCTCTTGCCCCTCAACACTCTATTTGCCACACAGCAGGCAGAACAGTCTTTACAATAATAAGTCAGATCATATCACTTCTCTGCTTAAAACCCTCCAGTGGCTCCCATCTTGCCAAGAATCAAACCCCAACTCCTCACCCTGGTTTATTCAGCTTTGTATGAGCTGAGCAATACGTTCCTTCCCTACCCTTGCCAACTTCATCTCCCACCGCTGTCCCCACAGCCCTTTCTTCTTGTCCTGGAACACGGAGGCCAAGTTCATTTTCACCTTAGGGCTTTTGCACTGGCTGTATTGCCCAAGAGGGGCCTGAAGGAGTGTGAAGGGAGGAGTCCCCTGGGGGGGCAGGCCTGCAGCGATTGGAGGATGGGGGTGGCGGGTATGCTAGGGTGGCTGATTGGAAACTGGGCCCTGGGGTGTACAGAATATCTCCTGGTGTGCCTATGGAGAGGGAGGGACCACAGATGGGACAAATGACCATCAGCTGGGTGTGGCAGTGGAAGGGAGACTCCAGGGAGCCAATGTTTCCCCCTTCCCCCACCCCACTTCCATTCTGTTCACTCACACCATGTCTCTGTGGTCCACTGCCTTGAGCTCTTATCACCTGTTGACTCTTCCTCCTCAGCAGCCAGGCTCTTAGATAGGATCTGGAAGTCTTCTTGTGGGGGGAGCAGAGGAAGATGGTGTGCAATTCCAGGCCTCTGCCAGCAGGTGGGAGAGGGGTTTAGGCTGAGCCTAGCATTCCAGGGCTAGAATCTGGGGTGTCTCCTCCTAAGAAGGTGGTAGCCACACCGCAAGGCAGCATCAGCAGTGGCCCCTCTCACCTCCTACTCTACCAGGGCAGCAGGTGGCGTCTGAGGCTGCAGACCAGTGAACCAGAAGAGACAGGACTGGAGCCTGGGGTGGGGGTCTTCCTTACACACACACACACACACACACACACACACACACACACACAGTGGGGGTGGGGAAGTGCTCTGAGAAGAGGTCATCAGCTCCAGGGGCTGGATACTTCAAAGGTTAGGGCCCATTGACCCATGTGAATTAATAGAGATGACCTGCTCAGCACCTACTGAGATAGATTCACTCTTCTCCAGGTCAATGCGAGGGGAGATAGCAGGAGAGGCAGAGGCAGAGAGAGGGTCAGAGGAAGGAAGACAGAGTACAAGGCTGGTGGGAAGAGCCTGGGCCCAAGCAGAAGAGCAGCAAAACCCACTCTGGAAAGAGAAGGGAAGGCAGATGAAGCCAAGGGTGGATGGGCAGGGAGTCATGGTCAGCACGGGGTGGTGGTCCAGCGTAAGCCTGGGTCCTTGCGATGGGGAGGAGCTGATCCAGGGCTGCAGTGTCTTCCCCCCAGACTCCAGTTCACTTGCTTCTTCTTGCAAGGCAGCCTCCATCCTTCTACCAGCTGCTCTCACCCACCTAGACAGAACACATGCTAAGCCCAAACTCTGCAAGTCCAGAGAAAGGAGAAAGGTCTAGGATTTGCATAACCCTGGGGAGCCCTCCTTTTCTCACCACCCCTGCTGGGTGACCCAGCCCTCAACCACCACCACATGCATGTGTGGTGTTGGTGTCACCCACACTCCCTATCTCACACACATAGCCAGGCAGTCCCATCCACGGGCTCGCTCACATGTTCATCCAGTCCCCCATCCCGGCACACCTGCTCCCATGAGTTCACAGGCACCCCTAGTCTTAGTCCTTCATTCCCAGTTACACATTCCCCTCCCCTAGGGCCCCCTTCTAGGTCTCCAAGAGGATGATGGGAGAACCCCAGAATCCAGGGCCCTGCAGTCAGGACCTCCTTTTAGGGCTGCACAACCACAGAGGACTTGACTCCAGAGGTGCTTTATTGAGGAGCGAGGCAGAGAGAGAATGCACAATGAGGGAGCCCTGCACTAGTTCACCTCTGCTGGGGCCCCAGCCTCAGCCCCCCTGCTCTACTCTGGCAGAAAGGGTAGCTGGAATCAGAACCACTCCCTTCCCCCCAACTAATCCCAAAAGGTCATGGGGTGGAGACAAGGAGGGGTGAGGAGAAGGGGGAACTGGTGACGTTTCACAGTGTGCAGGGACAGGAGACAGCTGGGGCTGATACTCCCCCCACCCCACCCCTTCCTCCTACCCCTTAGGGGTGTAGTACTTGCTGGTACTTAGTCCCTCTCAGAGTAGCTTTGTTCATAGTGCCCAAATGCCATGGGTAATGGTGGTGTTAGGGACTCAAGGTCTAGGGTCCCAGTTTCATCAAGACTGGGGAGTGAAGTAATGTAGGGCCCAGCAGATGCCACCCAAAGGGCCAAGGAGCTACTCCCTCCTGGGGGTGAGGCTGCGTGCCTCGCTCGACACACTCTACCCTCCAGCACTTCCAGAGATGGGACAGATGAGGCCACCTGTGCCCAGGACCCGACCCTTATGAACATTTCCTACTCCTCCTCCGCCGCCGCCTTTTTCTTACATGGCACTGAATGGAAGGCCCTCCCCCAGGGGAGTTCGGGAGGGCCCCGGCCGCTAGGGGGCGGCGCGCTCCCGGGGCAGATTGAGCCGGACCCCGTTGGTGCGCGTCGCGTAGGCGGCTGCGGGAGCCGGGGCGTCCAGGGCGAAGGGGCCTGGGCCCGGGCTGGAGCGGCCAGAGGACGCGGCCGAGGCGGCGGGGCTGAGCTGCACGGCCGTGGTGTCCTGCGCCGTGCGCTCGCTGCTCTCCATCTCCAGCGCCACCGGTCCAGTGTCGCCACCGCCCTGGCCCAGGCCCTTGGTGGCCGCCGAGCGCGGGCGGGACGCGGGGCCCCGGCGGCTACACGCGCAGCAGGCAGCGAAAAAGCCAAACGCCACCACCAGCAGCGTCGGCCCCACGATCAACGGGGCGTTGTACCTGGGCAGGAAGGAGGCGAAGGCGCCCACGAGCGTCACGTTCACGCCCGCCAGCAGCGCGCACAGACCGCAGGCGCAGCACAGCGCCGGCGACGGCAGGCCGGGCAGCCAGCCCCGGGCACGGCCTGCGGCCGCCCGTGCAACCGGTCCCTGGCTCTTCCTTTTGGGCGGCATCGGTCTGGGGATGCAGAACACTCATCAGGATCCTTAGTGCCGCCGGCCCGGACCGGCCCGCATGTCAGCGGCCGAGCTCCCAGTCGTCCTGTGTGCACAGAGCGAGAGGGAAGGGTCAGCAGGGCATCTCAGCTTCCAACCCTACTGTCAGTTCTGGCGCTGCATTTAGAGCCCGGGAGTGCAGAGGTCGTCTTGACCAGCCCCCTGCCTCTGCCTCTCGGAAGCAACATGGGAAGTGTCCACCCATTGTTTCCCCATCCAGTACCTGGAGTCCCTCTGGCTAATCTTGACATCCTCCTACCCTCCCTCCTCTGGACAAACACAGCCCCTCCACCCCTCTCCTCCAGGAAGCCTTCTTGGGTTAATTAAATTGAGTGAATAGCTTTAAAGTGATGAAATGATAGTCATTATCAGTAGTCCTAATTAGAGGGCAAGTGGCCACTCTTGGGATTTAGACAACTCTCCTCAACCCCCAGTGATAGAAGGCCTTATAAATCATCTGGTATGGCCCCTTCTCGTCCAGATGACGAGGTCTAGCAATTTACCCAAGATCCAGGACCAGGACCTAATGACCTGCCTCCTGACCTGCATGTCTCACCTTAGACTCTGGTAGGCATAGCAGTAACATTAACTTTCCTGAACATCCGATGATGATGAGGCCCTGGAGTGAGTGACCGTGTGAGAGTGAGGAGCTTCTAATGTTTTAGATGGCCAGCGAGAAGGGACAGTTCCTACATAGGTTGGGTGTGGCTGGAGCAGACCCAAGGGGTTCTTTCTAGACTGGGAATTCTATTACATTCCAATCTTACCTCCATCCTGCCCACCCCCCGCCCCCAGGATTCTACTGTTGAACATGGAATCACAAGCCTCATCACTGGATGCTAGAATTCCTTTCTAGGATTCTCTGGTTGTATCTGGGATCTATCACTGGATTCTAGAATTCTGGGCATGCATGCAGAAGCAAGGGTAAGGTATGCAGAGTCTAGGGATTTAAGACTTCTAGTGAGAATTCTGTCCTATAACATGAAATCACAGGTATGAAGGCCCTCAAAGGATGACATCATAACTATGGAGCTGTGTTAGAACTGTGAGAAAAATGTCAAAAAAGGGCCCTGAGTGGGGACGAGAGGCACATAATTAGCTGGTACCACACAGCTGGGAGCAGAGCACGCAGGATAAGTAATGGAGCATGACCTGGACAAGTGGCCTGTCCATGCTTCATTGCTAACACCTGTCA
Source organism: Tadarida brasiliensis (assembly GCA_030848825.1). Taxonomy (NCBI): domain Eukaryota; kingdom Metazoa; phylum Chordata; class Mammalia; order Chiroptera; family Molossidae; genus Tadarida; species Tadarida brasiliensis. The sequence continues at coordinate 34,481,628 of CM061264.1, forward strand.
TGTGGGGCTAATAAGAGAACCTACCTCATAGGGTGTAGTAATAATTAAATGCTTTAAGCTACATCAAATGCTTAGAACAGATCCTGGAACATAGAGAGAATTCAATAAACATTAGCCGTGTTATTGCGATAGCTGATAGACAAGGGGGCTATAAAGTCTCAGATCTGGAAGGTTGGTCTTGTTGAGTTTGCAAACAGAACAGCTGGTCTGTCCCTCAGGTGGAAGTGCCCTAGGAACAAGCCCTGAGTTGTCCGTGTGGGTGTCCAAAGCCTGCACACAGTGGGGTTGGAGAGAATTTAATGACTTGTGAGTGAAAATGAGGTGCCAGAGAGGGGCAGCTCAGGCCCTTGCTCTGGACACAGGTTTAAACCAGCCTGGCCCAAACAGGTCAGAGAGCCTGGGGGCCACCTCCATGTCTACCCAGATCTGATGACTCCACACCTCCCTTTCCTGGCTCCATAGTGAGAGGTGGCAATTCTACTGGGACTCCAGCCAGAAGCACCTGGCTGGCACACTAAGCTGGCAGGAATTTAGAAATCCCAAAATCCTGGCAAAGAAAACATGTGTTAGCCCTTGAGGACATTTCCAGATCACAGATTCCTCTGGAAGCCCCACATTTGCATGAACCACCTGCTCTCTTTAACCTGCAGCTGTTGGTTCTGCCAGGCAGAAATAGTAACCACTAAAGGGGTACAGCAATTTCCAGTTTGCAAAGCACTTCACATTCATGACATCACTGAATGGTACAACTGCTTGATACTTATTAACAGCTATATTTCACAACCAAGGAAACTGAGGCTCAGAGAGGGAAGTGGAGCTGGGCTCCTGTGACTAAACTAGAAGACAAGCTATTGGGAGACCAGAGTCAGAGAACACATCATCTGGTGCACACTGTATGCAATATTGCTTCATCTTAATTTTTTTTTTCTTTATTGATTTTAGAGAGAGAGGAAGGGAGAGGGAGAGAGAGAAACATCGATGAGAGAGAACATCGATTGGCCACTCCTGCATGCCCCCCACTGGGGATCAGGCCTATAACCTGGGCATGTGCCCTGACTGGGAATCAAACTGGTGACCTCTTGGTGCATGGGTAGATGCTCAACCACTGAGCCACACCGGCAGGGCAGCTTCATCTGAAAGAAAAGGGTTTGATCCTCTGGGGGTTGATGTGGAGGTAAATCCCAACATCTTCCTGTTGCCATTAGGAGGGGCTGTGAGATTCCCAAATCCCCCTCCCCCCTTTTCAAGCTTCTCCCTCATGAATACCCAACATTATCTAATAAAGACAGGTCTTCCCTCCTGTGGGGAAGGCTCAGTCTGAAGCTGATGGAGGGAGCCCCTGATGGAGGGGATGAAGTCCAGCTCTTCACCTCACCACACAACACTCCTGAAAGCTGACACTGTATAAGGGATGGGGAGGCCCTAGGTGGCTGGAGGGTCCAAGTTTCTTTTCCTTTATAGGGAAAACTCTTTGTCTCTGAGTTCAGCAGTTTTATTATGATGTACAGAGGTGAGATTTTTCTTTGTATTTATCCTTCTTGGGCTTCCTGATGCTTCTACAGTCTGTGGCTTGATTCTCCCACCACCCTAGTTTTGGAATGTTTTCAGCCATTATCTTTTCCCCATTCTCTCCCTCATCTCCTCCTGGGACCCCAGTTGTACGCGTTTCCAACGATTTGATATTATCCTACATGTCTCTTACACTCTATTCTGTATTTTCTAGCCTTTTCATCCTGTTTCTGTCTGGTTGTTTTTCTTCTGATTTATCATATTGTTCACTAATCCTCTCTTCACTTGTGTCTTCTCTGCTGTAAAATCCATCTATTCAGTTCTTAATTTCAGCTGTTAATTTTTCAGTTCTAGAATTGCCACTTGATTATTTTTCAAAGATTCCAGTTTTTTTGTTGACTCTTCTTATTTTCTTGAATGTATTAAACCCTTTAAAGTCCATGTCTGAAAGCTGCAACATCTGGATCTCTTATTTCTATTATTTATTTTATTGTTCTTGGTTTTTGGTCAGTTAGTCTTATCTCTTGGAATGCTAGATAATTTTTTAAAAATATGTTTTTATTGATTTTTTAGAGAGAGAGGAAGGGAGAGAGAGATAGAAACACTGATGTAAGAAAGAAACCTGCCCCGTACTGGGGATCGAGTCCACAACCCAGTCATGTGCCCTGACCGGGACCTCTCAGTCCATAGGATGATGCTCAGTCCACTGAGCCACACTGGCCAGGCTGCCAGATAATTTTTTATTAAATGTCCAACATCGTAGAGATAGCCCAACACTCTGGGTGATGTCAAGAGATTTACTTTTGCTTCTGACAGGCAGCTAAAGAAGGGACAGGCCACCTTAACCCATTCTGGGGTTGCACAGACTGGGAGCTGTGCTTCAGTTTGAGTCTGGTTTATATATGGTTAACGAGTACTCTCAGAGGATAGCCCTTTGGGCTCCCCAACTAAAAACTGTTTTTTTGTTTCTTTGTTTTAACAGGGTCTCTCTTCTTTTTAAGCCCTAAATTCAGATTTTGACTTCCCAACTCCATGGCCACTGCCCCCTACAAACTGCAAAATGCCTTAAGGGAAAAGTGAAACCAAATACGACCTCTCTTCTCTCCAAGAGCTTGGCCCCTCAAGTTCTTACTGCCTTGGCAGCTCTTCCATGTCCTTAAACAGAGCTTTTAAATGTTTAAGCCAGCATTTTTAGTTATCCTCAGTGAGTGAGTTGATCTGATACAAGCCAGTCTATCTAGCCAGAAGCAAGTCTAGGTGAGAACCTGAAATTAGCACTTTCGGATTGCTAAATTAATTGTGCTATGTTGAGCACTTTCAATAACATGAGATTAAGTATTACTGTTACAGCCCCATTTTACAGATGAGGGTATTGAGGCACAGAACTCACTCACCACCACGGGTGGTGGCGCCAGGATTGGAAACCTGGTCCAGAGCCTGAGCTCTGCACTTAGCACAGTGCTAGGTCTGCTGAACGCTTGCTGAGGCCGAAGCACAGATCATAGGCTCTCCTCAGGGCCCTGTAGATAAGCTTCTGTAATTAACACTTGCACTGCTCAACTGTCAACAGCACAGGCCGGGCTAGGGTGTTTTGTGTGTCTCTCCTGAAGGTAAACTCACTTTGCTCCTCCTTGGCTTCCTACCCTAAATTCAACAAAAAAATGCCTGCCCAGGGGCTAAGCTTCCAAGTGCTAATTGCCAATGAATCATTCTCATCTGCTCCTGGCCGGCTGACTCTGGAAGACAAAACTACTTCCAGAGTTTCTGCCCAAGGCAGAGAAGGGGCTAAGGGCCCTTTCTGCCTCCGCCCTGGTTAAATGGGATCTGGGGCACATAGGGGTGAGGTGTTGAGGTCGCTCAGCTGGCGGCCTGTGGCCCTCCAGTTGGGGCGGTTGCAGTGTTGGGTACTCTTTCATCGTGGGAGCTGAGCTCTCGTTCATCTGTTGTGTCACTGGGGCTGTTCACTAAATCTTTCTGGTTCTCCCCCCTTCTGAACACATGTAAGATTGCACTTCCTGGCCAATGTGTGATTAGGTGGGGCCATGTGACTAGTTCTGGTTAATGAATTGTGACTTGTGTTACTTCCAGGCTGGAGTATTTCATTTCGGAAGCAGGACCCTCCCAGTTGATGCTATTGCTCTGCCGAATCCTCCTAGCTCTTTGTACTTCATCGCAAGCCCAGCCCTCAACTGCCTGAGCAGGAGGGAAGGCCATTTTTCTGAATGTGGAGTTAGGATGGGAACAGGCCCTCTCTTTAGTGAGCACTCCAAGCCGCTGAGGCTGTAGAGATCACCTAGTTCAATCCCTCCACCTACAGGTGGGGAAACCGAGACTTGGAGTGGGGAAAGTCATGGAGGGAGTCTGTGGCCAAGCTAAACCAGACCTAGCCAGGGCTCTGACCACTGAGGTTAGGCTGCCCATGACCCTGATCAAGCAGTCACCCCCCGCTGCCTGCCTCTGGCAAGGGAGGCCACATGGTCTCTATTTGGAGTCCATGCCAGAAGCAGTTTGGGACAGAGGCAGACACTCAAGGCTGGGCCTCAGGTGACCAGGGTTCTTGTGGTCTGGTTGGGCAACTTAGAAGTGTTGAGACCCCTTTCTGGGCTTCAGCTGTCTGATTGTGAAGGGAAAGGTTTAACGAAGTCATCATCTCTGAACTTGTCATTCTGCTGCCCCGCCCTCAGCTACCTGTGGTTTGTGAAGGTGGAAATGGAAACCTGTTCAGAAATTACTGCCAATATATCAAAAGGGCTCATGAAAACGGTACATTTATCTGTAACGCGGCTGGTCTTTGCTTTGGGCTGGGATTAAGTCATTCCCCGGAGATGGAACCTGCTGCACAGGGGTTAAGCACTTTCCCTACGTTCACTGCAGCCCTGTGAGCGCTCGCAGTCCTGGACCCGGCTCACAGCGAGGAAGGCTCAGAGGTGAGGAACCTCTCCCCAGTTTCCTTGGCTGTAACTGGTAAAGCTGGGATTCAAACCCGGTGCCGTCAGATTGAAGAGCCCATGCTGTTTCTACTACACCAGATTTTCTGCTAATTGCAAGGTATAGAGATGTTTGATGATTAAAAATATATAGTAATTGATTATTATTATCCAGCCAATCATCAATAAATTTGGGACCCAAGAAGGGTGGTCTTCAGCAGGTGGAGGCAAGAGCTCCTGGGACGGGGTCTCTGTCCGAAGCCCCTTGCGGTCAACTTGCCGCCCGCTCGGCCCAGGCCATGGATCGGGGACGTCTGTGTTGTACAAGAGCAGTTGCTTGACCAGAAGCAGCTGCCAGGCCTCCTGGACCCAGGTTCCTTCTCCAGGGACCCAAGAACCTCTGGGCGACATTAGACATCAGCCACTGGTCCCAGCCGCCTATCTCCAAGTGTGATGGAGGGACTGATTTGCTCAGCCTGAGCTTTGTCCCTCACGGTGAGTCCCTCTACTCCCCTTGATCTTAGTCCATTGTCCCCCCTCAGTCCCTGAAAGTCTGGGCCAGCCCTCTCCTCTGGCCACCCCTCCAGCGCCAGTGCTCTCTCTATCCCCAACCTCCTCTCCTCTCCACTGCACCCCATCCTCAGGGAACCTCCCACATCACCATTACTCATTGCTTGCTTATTCACCACCCTGGAAAGCTCTCAGTTTCTGCCAATTGAACTCTGCCTCTCCAGAGCCCAAGGAGCTGCCACAACCCCCGCCTCCAGCCTATTCCACAGGTCCCTCCCCACCCCAAGTGACAGGCCAGGGCATGTGCAACCCCCCCCCACACACACACACACATATACTGGAAACAAAGGCTTCAGATAAAGTCTGAAGGTGTGGCTTCCCAGCTCCTGCATCAGACTCCTGGGCCCTGCATCCTATCCCTGAGTGCACGTGCACTGCATGAACACACGTGTCACACGTGGGTGCTTAGTGACCACACATGCCAAGAAATACAGACACAGATGAATTATACACTGAGAATTGCAGACACAGGCCAACAGGTAGACAGACACCCTCTCCGTTACCTGCCTATCTAGTGGCAATGAGCTGCTGCCCAGCAGAGGTCCTCTGCAGACTTCTGACTTCTCCTTTCTGGAAGTGTCGGGGTGCAGGGGAACTACTTGGGTAGTGAGGAGAGGGGGAGCCCTGGGAGAGGTGATGAGGGGGCAGAGACCATTCCAGCTGTTCTGATGGTGCCCTCCCATCTCCCATCTCCTGCAACAGGCATGTGCAACCTTGCTGAGTTTGGTCTAGATGGTTTCTGCTGGCCCTGGCTTCTGGTTCAGCTGAGAGGCCCCAGTGACACAGGACTCTCTCTGCAGCAATCAAGCTCTGTGTTCATTAAACCAACTCTGTCCCAGCAAGGGGAGGTGACCCCGGCTGCCCCAGGCCTCCTGCTCTCTTCCAGTCCTCTCTGGTGCTCTCGGACTTGCCCACCAGACTCCTTGGTACCCAGCCCCAGCAGGGGCCATGTCTGTGGCCTTGGGATCCCAGCCTCAACATGGGCCTAAGCTTCCACTCCATGAAACTCAGCTGCCTGGACCCAGCGGAAGGGATAGGGGAGGGGACTGCAGACTGGCGGGATTGAAACTGCCTTCCTGCCTACCTCCTTCCAAGCTTTGGGGCCAGCTCTTCCCCCTCCAGCCCAAGTCCTACCTGCCCCTCTGAGGGACTTCAGCATCCTTGGCACAACTGGCCCACCCTGTGCCCCCCTGGTTCCTTGGCTCCTCATTTCCAATGCCCAGTCCTCCATTCCACTCAGCTACTCCCCGCCCCCAATCACCTGGGGACCTCACCACCCTTGTCATCACTCTGAACCATTCACTTCTCAGAAACCCAGACATCCTACTCTCAACTATAACCCTGTTGCTACCACTATGGAAATATGTGTGTAGCACCTACTACTGTCAAATACTGTTCTAAGCCCTTGATATACTATTAACTCATTTGAGCCATAGGTAGATGCTATTGCCATCTCTATTTTCAGATGGGGACACAGAGGCTCAGAGAGGTGATTGACATGGTGTTAATATGTGGCAGAGCTGGGATTCAAACCTAGGCTGTGTGTCTTCTAAGCCTGTGCTCTTCACTAGGGCTCCACAGTGCCTCTTGCGGAAACTGTTCTCTGAGCTGGTGCAGTCCTGGAACTCTGTGTGTTTTCTCCGTGAGCCCCTCTCCCCTGCTTCCTTCCGCAGCAACCCAGAACCCTCACTGCAGTTACTCTCTTGCAATTCACCTTTTCTTGAGCTTATTTCTTGTCCAGCAAAACTTCAACCCTGCATCAGTCCAGCTTCCTGCCTCCTCTAAATTTATGCCCAAACTGCTTAGCCTTGTTGGTGAAAAGAAAATCGTGAGCTGAGCAGCACAGGCCCTCTGTGCGCCCGCCTCTGGCACGTCTCCGGCCTTCAAGGCTCCCAGGAAACCTCCCCCTTCCTGGTCAGTGCTCATCAACCCCTCTCAGCACCTACACCTCCTCCTGGAGGCGCTCGGCCTCTCCCCCTTTAAACAAAACCCTCCTGCAACCCCATATCTGCCTCTCTCCCTTTCTTGAAAGTGCTGTCTACACTCCCTACTTTACCTCCTTCTCAAGAATCAATCCATCTCATCTGGTCTCTGTCCCATCACTCTGCCCTCTCCTAGGCCACCAGCCACCTCCTTGTTGCTGAATTCAATGAATGCTGGTCAGTCCTTAGCTAACTTGACCTCTCCACAGCTCCGGTCCCGCTGAATGCTCCCTCCTGGAGACATTCTCTTCCTCTTGCAAACAGGCTCCTTTTACTTCATCTTCTCCCACAAAGCCCAGACTCAGCCAGAAACTCAGGTTTCATCCTCGCTCCTCCTTCTCCCTCAGGCTTTCCTCGGAACATTTCCAGTCTAATCCCCAATCCAATCTGCCACCCAGCCTGCAGACCCTTCCCTCCAGGTGTCTCTAGAATCCAGCCCTTCCTGTCTGGTCTCACTGCTACCCCATTTCTCCATTTCTCCCGACTGGTTTAAATGCCAGCCCTGGCTCCCTCCAGGTAGCCCTTGTGGTTGTGCTGGGGTAAAGCTGAACTCACCAGGTGTGGTCTGGTGAGCATGCTGCTCCCTGGGCCTGGACCCCATGCTGACTTGACCTTCCCCTGCTAACTCCAGCTTAACCATCAGAGTGCAGCTGGGACATCACTCCCTTCAGGAAGCCTTCCTTCACTCCTCAAATCAGCAGGCAACTGCTGACTTCTGTGTCCAGATCTGCATCCCCCAATGGTCTTCCTTGAGGGCCAGGATTATGTCCACCTTGAAGCTGCGCCCGCAGTGCAGTGCCTGGGTCTCCCAGGGGCCCAGGAATACTGGTTAAACAAATGGTAAAGGGAGGAATTGGTCTGAGGGGCCTCTGCTGTGTCTCCTGTCTTCCTGGCTTCATCTATCGCTTGGTTTTGAAGTCGTTCTGTGCCCACTTCCCTCTGATTTCCTCCTCACTTTGGGAGGGTGTGGTGAGCAGCTGGGTAGGGACTGGAGTTGGATTCCAGGGCAGAATTTTACTGAGCTGAAGATGGGGAGAGATCAAGGTAGAGCAGAGGTGGCCCAAGGCGTCACTCAGTGCTGTCTCCCTTCTGCTTCCCTCTGTCTTTCTCATCTCTCTTCAAAGAACTCTGTCTTAAGGTGACAAGTCCCTGACCTCTTGTCTAGGCACCACTCAGTTCCCCTGGGGCTCAGGGCTGGATGGAATATCTCCTCCATTCATTTTTTTTTCTTTATTGATTTTTGAGAGAGAGGAAGGGAGAGGGAGAGAGAGAGAAAGAAACATGGATGAGAACTACAAGCCCCCCACGGGGCTCAGCCCACAACTGGGAATGAACCGGTGACCTCTTGGTGCATGGGTCCTGGTTCAACCACCAAGCCACCTGGCCGGCTCTCCTCCCTTACAGCAGCCCTTCCTCACCGCCCTCTCCCTTCTCCCCTCCCCTCTCCTCTCCCTGCCCTCTCTCCAGCCTCCTCCAACTCCTGGCTTTCATTTGCCTGAGCCAGTTGGTGGCCCCTGAGCACCCAGGGCCAGCAGGAGGGAGGGGTCCAGAGAGATTCCCGAGGCCCACGTGAGGTGCGGTGGGATGGCGGGTGGTCGCCCTCACTCACCCGCCTGGCTGCTCGCTGATCCGGGACTCTGAGGCTGGTGGGCAGGGGCGCTGCCCCCACCCCCAGCAGTCAGTCCCTGGCGTCCGCTGTCGGGAAGGGCCGAGGCGAGTGGTGGGCAGCGGCCAGTCGCGCGGATTCCAGCGTGGTCGTGGCCCCTCGGCCCCCCTCTGACCCCAGGAGGAACGGCGATCTCACGAAGTGTCCTGCCTCCCGCTTCGCGCCGCCCTTCTCCCCTCCCTCCTCGGTTTCCTGGGTTTCAAGCCCCCTGCGGAGAACCCCCGGCCGCCCACAGGCTCGGGTCTGGACTTTCCTTGAGTCCGAGGTGGAGACACTGCCACTCACTCGACAGCGAGGGGTGCAGGTCGCACTGGCGGTCTTCAGCCTCAAACGGATTCCCACCGTCCCTGGAGGGGGTGGGGATGGAGCTGTGGGAGCAGGGAGGTTTCCCGGGGATGGTGCTCGTTCTCAATCACCCTTCCCCAATCACCCTCCACCAATCCTGCCCCTAGAAAGGGGTGTGGCCAGCAGCCCCTCAAGGAGCTCGGTCTCCCCCGGGACTTGGGAGGGAGCGCTGGGCTCAAGGCCCACCAGCCCGGACTGTGCTCGGGAGGGCTGGGTGGGCTTCCGAGGTGCTGACTTTCCAGACCCTGGAGTTCAGCTGGAAGAGCATCTCCAACCTCCCCCTTCATCCATTCACCCATTCGTTCCGAACCCTCCCTGATGTGGACAGGTGCCACACATCCTCTCTTCTGACAGGGGCCCGGTGACGGTGCTGTCCTTAGTCTCCATCTGCAGATGAGGAAACCTAGGCACAGGGTCCCACAGCCTCTTGCCTGGCCCCAGGGGGCCGACCAGGATGCGAGTCATCTCCAGACTCCGTCCCCAGCCTGGTCCCCCATGGGCCCGGCAGGAGGCAGGGATGGGACATCTAGAGGGCTGCCTGGACCAAGCACTGCCCAGCTTTGTTCGCTTTGTCGTCACCCAGCCAGGGGCATGCAGGGCACAGCCACATCTGAGGCCAGACAGGGCTATTAGACAGAACTGATTTTGTTTATTGAACAGACCGCTGGCAGAGCAGGGTCCAGTGACTTGGCCCTGGCTGTACCCCCTCCCTGCTTAAATATTGGAAGGTTCAGGAGCTGCTCAGAGGTGAGAGGGCACTTCCCCTTAACGTGACCCACCACCACTGCCCCCTTTGCCCAACCTCACCTTCTTCCAAAACATGGATGGGGAGAAGGCACGCGTCTCCACGTGGACCGCTCCTGTGACCAGGTTGAGGGAGGGAGGGACCCGGAGTGGAGATACACCTGGGGAGCGGGTACCTGGACATTCACCGGCACTGGGGGGAGGGAGTCTCAAGGAGCCTACGGCAGGGGGAGGGGAGAGGAACCAGAGGCAGGCCTCAAGAACTCCCACCCAGTTTCAAGGGTCCTTTGAACTCCACCCAGTTCTCCAATGGACATAGCTCTTGCCTTCTTATGGGTTCATTTCTTAATCTATTCCACTCTGCTCCCCAACACCGCTCTGTGCCTTGCCCGGTCAGCCTGCAGGGGTACCATAGCCCTGCCTTGGGGAGATCATGGATGGGAAGGGTTGATGGTGGACCCGAGTGGGAGACCACCCTCCCCACAGCTTGGGCTCCACTTGCCCCACTCCCACCCCCTCAACCCTTGGGCAGTTTTGGGGTGCTGCAGGTGAGGATTGAAGATAGACAGGAGGATGGGTTCTTTATTGATCAAGGAGGGGCCACCAGACCTGAGTTACGATGGACGACAATGAGGTTGAGGGAAAGGAGGAAGGAAAGGAGAAGGGGCAGTGCCAGCAGGAAGGAGGAGGAGAGGAGGAAAGGACAAGCAGGGAGCTGACTCCCCTTAGGCTGGAAGACCAAACACTCCACAACCAGCCAGAGTATGTAAAATTGAGCCCCTTTAGGGAGGTCTGTCCCTCCATGGTCAGGGAGCTGGTCCCTGTGGCCTGTGCAGAGAATAGCAGAGGGTGGAGCCTTGGGTGGGGAGAGAGGAGACCTGGGTGCAAGGCATGCCTAGCTCCACAATCCCCCACCGTGGAACTTGATGAGTCCTTTTCCTGCAGGGTCTCAGCTTTCCCATCTGTACGGTGAGATGGACTCTCCCACTTTCGGTTGGGTTTTTCAACATCCACTGAGTATCTTCTGTATGCCCAGCCCTCTGCCTCCCACTCTCAAGAGGGGGAAATAGACAAGGGCCATTCAGAGTGATGTGGGCTGTGATGGAGGGGTGGTGGGAGCACAGAGAAATCGGAGGAGGCTTCCAAGAGGAGGTGCCACCTGCACTGATCCTTTAAGAATGAGAATCTTCCTAGCTTTGTCTTTTGCTCACCAAACCAGGACAGAGGCCACAAGGAGCAGATGTCTCTGTAAAGCCCATGAAGGTGCAGGTGTAGGAAACACGATGTAGAGGAAGGACTAATGTTTTCTGCACAGCCGCACACACCTGAGCCAGGTCTTCCTGACCCCAAACCTTGTGGGTACATGGGGCCTTGCGGTGGATCTCTAGAGAAAGCCTGGGGAATGTTGTTGTTTTTCCATTAAATTTAAGCAATTAACATTTACTGAGCACCTACTGCGTGCCCTGGTGGTGACCGGGAAAGGGCAACATACAGTAGGTTTAAATAGGATTCATAATTGTTTTATGACAATGAAGACTTCAACCTGCCTGGAGACCGTCAAGAGAGGGAGACACAGGCTGGTGGAAGGGGAACAGAAGGGCACTATGGTTAAGGGGATTCTTGGAACTAGGCCTTCAAAAGTGAGGGTTTTGACAGAGAGCAGCAGGGGGCCTCCGGGAGAACAGAAGCCAAGCCAATGTGTTTGGGTTGTTCAGAAGCAGCGAGAGGGTGGGAGAGAAGGAAGGCTGGAAGTCTTGTCTGGAGTCAAGTACCCAGAGTCTCAGGGGAGGGCTCAGCTCAGGAGCCGCCTCCTCCTGGAAGCCTTCGCCATGGCAGTAACCACTATTTTGGACACCCCCCCAACCAATCTGGTTCACTGCTGCTAAGGTCCCTGAGGAGTTGCCCAGAGTTTTGATGGAACTGAGGCAGCCCCTCTATGCAGCCAGTGAGCCCTAGAGGCTCATGCATGGCCAGACCCTGGGGGCTGCGGGGCTCAGCCAGGACCCTGCCTGTGGTTCCTGCGGGCCTGGGGTTCACTTCTGTGGCCAGGCTGCAGCAAGGGACTAGGGTATCCCTGGGCCCTAAATTCCACAGAAACCAGTCAATAGATCAAGAAGAGAAGGAAGCTGAGCTGCAGTCTGGAGAGAAAAATCCAAGAGCCCAAAACAAGGACCCCTGTGGGGCTTCCAGTGACATCTTGCTTCAGACACCCCCTCCCCGCACTCCGTGGATTCTGTCGCCAAGAGCCTCAGCCAGGTGAATGCAGGTCTGGCATCTCCAGGGCTTGGTTCATCTCTGGTTTGGACCCTGGAGGGGGTGGTGGGCAGGAAGGGAGGGCAGGGCAGGGGGCAGCTCCTCAGCCCCGGCCTCAGCCCTCCCCAGTCCCCCGGCCCCCTGGCTTCAGCTTCTCCAAGGTTCTGCTCACGGTGGACAGGCTGCTGCGGACTCCTGGGGGAGAGACCAGGACAGGGCTGCCTGAGTAGACGGATCTCTGGGTCAGAGCAACCCAGAGGGACCCTGGAGCAGAGTGGGACAGAATAGGGAGAGTGGGGACTCCCAGGAGGCAGTTTCAGCCCAGTTTACAGAGGCACGGGTGGCCAGAATGGCCCTTCAAGAGGACAGCAGCCTGATGGTGGTGGGGGTTAGAGGCAGGAATCTGGGGCTGACTGCCTGCTCTCAGTTCTGGCCCCACCACTTCCAAGCTGTGTCACCTAATTTCCCTGTGCCCCATATATAAAGTGGGGCTAATTATAGTACCTTCCTCATATGGTTGTTCTGAGAATGGAACAAACTAATATATGTAAAGTGCTTGGAACAGTGTCCGGCATGGGACCTCTAGCTGAGATGAGGCATCCTACTCTGGCAGACGCTGTGGGCTGGCTCCACCTTTGAGAAACTCCTGCCCGGGATATTCAGGGGATGGGGCAGAGGAAGATGCCCAGTTTCCGGTGCCAGCTCTGAGAGCTGGATTCCACAGTGGGAGAGGAGAGTGAGAAAATAAACTGGGGCATGGGCTGGCGGGGAGGGGAAGGGCAGCGAGGTGCCTTCTGTCCCGGTGTCCCTGCTGGGCAGGGCAGAGACGCCCTGAGGACAAACAAGAGGAGCGCAGCAGCTCCGCTAGGAGCAAGAAGGGTTTTGGTGAAACACAGGGAAGAATCACCTACCTCTGTGGGCTCTCTGGGACTGGGGAGGCCCCTTCTGCCTGACCCTCAAGGTTTCTCGTGGGTCCCATAGAGCTGCTCAGCCAGAGAGGAAAGGTGGAAGATGGATTCTGGAATTTCTGGAACTTACCCTCTTTATTGCCATTGGCGCTGGATCTTCCCTCCCCCTGGTCTGGCCCTTGATGGGGGTGGATTCTCAGGCTCCCTGCAGGATGAGACCACCCCAGGCCCCCTGGTCACTCAGACGTTCTCAAATCGAGTCCAGTTTTGGAAAGGGAAGTCCTTCCTGTTGTCTAATCTCCATTACTGCTGCTGTCTTTGCTCTACTGCATTCCTTTAGGTCTTCCACATGATCTGGGCTGGTATGTTGGGGTTGGGGTGTAGGGGGGTGGACCCTTAAAGGGAAGATGGCAGATTTTTTAAGGAGATGGGGGTTTGGGGGAGAACTGAGGATATGTAAAGCCCCATAGGATTGATGGAGATGGGAGCATGTATGTGGGGAGGTGAGATGAAGTGGGGAGCTATACAAGGGTCCTAAGGTCTTGAGGGAGATAGGGCTTTATGGTAGCTCAGGGATGAAGTGGGGTGATCTGGAGATCTTGGAGGTTTGGGGGAGATGGAAAATCTATCAGGGGACACAGGAGTTTTAGGTGCTCTGAGCTGGTTCAAGCACTTTTGTGGCAGGCTAGAGTCTGCTGTACTGTCGTCATAGCAACGCCCACACCACATACCCAAACACACACACACACACACACACACACACACACACACACACACACACACAGCCAGGAGCAGTCACACATGTGGGCTCTGCTCCCCCACACCGTGGGCCACAGACTTACACACAAAGGGTCTCGCAGTCTTTGGCAGGGACTGCTGGGAGCAGGGGGGACTCACCTATGTTAGGCAGGATGTGGTCCAGGTTGAAGCGAGCCTTCAGGAAGGGGTAGGCCAAGAGGAGGAGCCCTGGGATGAGACACAGAGGGCTTCTGTGATGGGGAAGGGCCTGGTGGGTGTGAGCTACATGAAACTGGGTGGACTGGGAGCCTGGGGGTGGTTTATGAGGGTGATCTTGGGCATGCATGAAGGAGCACGAGTGTGCAGGTTGGGACTGTGGGTGTGTAAATGTGAGCCTGTGAGTGTGCATGGGGCGGCTCTCCCACACCTGGCCCCGGGGGGGGGGGGGGCAGAGAGCAGTGCCTGGGGAAGGGGATACAGGCTGTGGAGGCCCAGGCTCCTGGCTCCACCCAGCCGGCTGGGAGTGGGCCCAGCTGCCACCACCACCACCAACTCTCCCCTGCCCCACACTCCTCTGGGCCCCCAGGGGAGGATGTGAGGGCTCCTCAGCCTGCTCCTTGCACCCAGATCTGGGGAGTGGGGATGGGCGAGGCAGGACCCACTCTATCCCCAGACCAAGTGTCTGTGGCCAGAGTTTGCAGGTACAGGTGCCAAGAGCCCACAGGTCTAGTGCTTCTGGTTTTGTTTTTGGCCCGGGTGGTGGTGGGGGGCAAGGGATGGTACTCAGCATCACTGTGGGGACTTCAGTAGGACAAGCCCAGACAGACAGATGGACAGATGCCTGGACAGACCGATCTGCTGCTGAGACATACTGGGAAAAAAGGAAACCTTTGTCTGATATGCATCCTGTCTTGGCTCAAGGAGGGTCCACTGGGAACTCTGTCCCCTTGTACCTGCTCTCATCAACCCACCCCAACAGGCTTATGAATCCCACCACGGACCTGAGAGCCCAGGCCTGGGACAGGAGAGCCAGGGGAGCAGCCAGAGGGGACTGTGGCTCAGCTCTCAGTCCCATCTCCCTGCTCTGGCAGTCCATGGAGGGAGCCTCACCCCAACCTTCCTCTCCTTCCCTGTATCCCCAAAGCTGCCTTGCTTACACCTCTAGCTTCCACCTCTCCTACCAATTCCTGTTGTCCCAGCCTTCCCTCCATTTCCTGTTCACCTGGTCATGCCCCTGCCCCCTCTCCGAGCCCAGCACCTGCTCACCCAGTCCAGCGGCGCCAATGAAGATACCACCCAGGGCAGCCGCAGCTTTGGACACGGAGATGCCGATGATGATGCTGCCGGCCACCAGGCCAAGGGCCACACACGCCAGCTGCAGGCAGCGGAAGTCTCTGCTGCTGATGGGGATGTCCATGCAGGTCTACCTAGGGCACTGTGTCCAGCCAGTGGGGCCTGTCCCCCCAAAACCCCTGGAGGTCTTGGTCCTCTTGGCTGTCCCTTGTCGGGGCTCCGCTTGCAGGGTGGGAGTTTCTGGGCAGTAAGATTCTGGGCTTGTAACCCTTAGATTTGTCTGCAACCCTCTCCCACAGCTCTCCTCGGTGCCCCCCCAACCTTGACCTAAGATCTCTTCCAGGTCACCCCAGCTTACTGATCCTCCCCTAAAGGCCCCTGAAGCTGGGGACCACTTTTGGGACTCCTGCCTGGTCACTTCCAGCAGCAGCTGCCAGAGTTCTGGGGAGCTGGGCCTGCCCCATGGGGTCCTCCACGGCCAGCCTCCTCTTGGGAGAGCTCAGCCCAAGCTCCCTGCCCAGGACATCCTGCCCCAGCTCCCTGGAGCCTGCTCAGCTGCCACTGGCCTATTAAAGTTTAAAGCAGTGGGGAGGTTGGTCCAGCGGCCAGGTTCCTCTGAGATGTAGGCAGCAGGGAGGTGCTGAGTTATTCATGAGGTTGCAATGTGAGCTGCTGCCTGGGTCCCAGAGGCCCATGAGGGCAGTCAGCCCAGGTTCCACTGCTGGTCCCCAACAGGGCAGGATGAGCTGCTGGCTTCACGTGGGGTTCAGTAGCCAAGGTTGTGAGGAGACTCCCTGGCTCTTTGCTCAGGGTCCTCTCTGCTGTCCCTTTGGCTTGGAAGCGCACCTGGGGGCTCTGCTTGGGGAGTCAGAGACACAGCCATGGAAGGAGACCTGGAGGAGACTCAGTGGACAGGAACCGAGACTAGGACAGAAGAAGTGTCCCTTCAAATCCACTCTGCACGCCTGCCCCTCCCGCTGCCCCCACCCCTTCCCACAACCTCCAGCTCCCAGGCAGGGCTGAGGGGTCCTAGTTTGAGACCCCTCCCCCTTCTTCTTAATTAGGCTTGGCACCAACTCCCCTTTAATTTTCAGTGGGCTGAGAGGGTGAGCCCTTCTAGCCTCCTGGGAACTCTGGCCAGGAGCTGACAGGGAAGAGCGGTGGTGGGGGTCACGGGGGAGGACGAAACACGAATGGGCTAGGGCTGGGAGAGGAACTGAAATTGGAATCACATTAGGTGGGGGCTGGGTGTCTGTGGCCTGGGTCAGGAGACTGGAACATGGCTGGCGCCTCCTGACCTCTGGCCTGAGCTCCTCTGACCGGTCGGTCTGACCTACTTGCAGGATCCACCAATTTGAGGCCAGGCAGTGCTCACCCAGCCCTGCCACACCTCCAGTTCTAGCCCTCATCACTCATTGCATTCTCTGGCCCGATATGGATCAGGACTCCCTGGTCCCAGAATATGGCCCTGGCCTTAGCCCTGCATCTAGACACCTGGGCATAGTCCCCAGGGTCCCATCACCAACCCTACTGGCTTCTCTTTGGATCTCCCATCTCTGATCCCCTGTCTTTACCTCCGAGGCTGCCCCCTGCCCTCGCCCCTCCCCTTCTCCTCTGCTGCCCTCCAGACTGGTTAATACTGCCTCATCCTGCAGGCCCCTGCTTAGCCAGCCCCAACTCTGTGAAGCCATTTCTGATGGTGCCTGAGTGGGTGGGCTGCCTGTCACTGCTGCCATATCCCAAAGTGCCCACCATCAGTCTTCATTCTCTCTGTGAGGCCCTTGAGGGCAGCTACCCGGAGTGAGCGCCACAGATGCCATGGCTAGAGGGGACCTGGGTCAGGCTTCTGGACACAAGGCAGAGCTCAGGGAAGGCTTGGACCCTTACAACCACCTCAGTTGGCAAAGAGGAGGGCCGAGGGCACCATGGGAACTCTGTCTCTAACAAGGGGCTTTCCTTGGTGTGGGTGGGAGCCTAGGAAGGCCAGGGGCACCTGACTGAGCTTCAGCCCAGGGAAGACCCTGCCCAGATACTGGAGAGGCCTGGGCGGGGATAGGTGTGAACTCAGTGTGGAGAGGAGGGTACCTGCAGAGCTGGGATGGGCTCCCTGGGCCCGATCCTGGCTCATGAGAGAAAGCCCCTGAAGCCGGCCATTCCCCAGCCACAGCCGCTGCTGCCAGCGTCCCCTGTGCCTCTCACCAGGATAAGGTTTGATTATTCCTCTAATTAGGCATCAAATGACAAACTATGTCTCTGTTACATGTAATTGATCCCCCACTGACGAGTTTTAGAAGGAGCAGTCAAAATTGTCCATGGAAACATGTTCCTGAGATGTCGAGCTTTGGGAATCTGAGCATCCCCCCCAGAGCCCCGCTTCCATAACGTGTTTGCGTGACCCCGGACGGATGGGCAGGCCTGTGCTGGCTCCTCTCCTGTAAAGCTGAGCGTGTTGCTCCCACACCGTCAGCGAGACGGAGGCTCTCGGGCCATGTCTCCCACCTCCAACGGCGGGTCTTGGAGCAGCCACGCCATCTGCCTAAGCCTTGCTTTGCTCATCTTGTGAATGGACACGGGGAATGGCAGAGGCTGGAGTCCGGGATGCCCGTGCACTGTGAGATTTAGGTTCCAGAAGAACATTCTGACCTCTAAAAATTAGAGACCAAATTCCAAATTAGAGTTTTTCTTTGACGTTGTAAATCCTTCAGGGCACAGATCAGAGGAGGAAATATGGAGAGACACATTAAGCCATTATCAGTTACAAAATCACAGAGAGCCCTGGCCGGGCAGTCGGTTAGTTAGAGCCTCATCTCACTACACCGAGGTCTCAGGTTCGATCCCCGATCAGGGCACCTATAAGAAGCAACCAATGAACGCATCAGTAAATGAAACAACAAACTGATGTTTCCCTTTAGTGATTCTCTGAGACCCAGACCAACCAAAAGATGCTGGCTGTTTTGAAGAGTGGCCACTCCCCACAGTTTCTAGGTGTCTTTCATTGAGTTTTGTTACACGCCTGTTCCCAACTCCAATCTCATTCCTCAAGTGTAAAAACTACAGACCTTTTCTCAGCATCTCTATTAGGCTGCAGAAAGAGGTATGTTTAGGATTCGTAAGCAAAAATTTCTTTCTTCATTAAGATAAAATGTCTTGAGGTTAAAAAAAAACCGCCAAGGTCATGGAACCACAGAACCACGCCAGCTCACTTCTAGAACAGATGCCGAAACCGAGACGTGGGAGTGGAAGGATTGTCCCAGCCTCTGATAGGACATCCGTGTCCAGAGTCCCTGCTCGGCTGGGAAGTACTCTAGCATATCTCTGCTCCTGAATTTCTAAATTATCTTATTTGAAGTGGGAGGAATTGGCAACCCCGCCATTGGAGGAATCAGTCCAGGCCTGCGTCTGTTCCCTCATCACAGAACAGACTACATCATAGTCATTCACGGCTGCTCGGAACTTTTATGATGCCTGCATATGTAGAGAGGAAGTCTTGCCAGTTCTTATCTCCACACAGGCTGTGTCATCTCTGAAACACACGTCTGTCCTTGGGTGATGTTTTTACCATAACAGGTAAGCGAGATAGAAGCTCAAGGCACTCGCGCTGGACCACTCACCGTTCCCACCCCACACGCATCAGACTCTCCTCCTTGAAGCCTGGGTCCTCCAGGCCCCAGACTCAGGGTGTGGCTAGGCCATGGGTCACCCACCGCTGAGTTCATTACACAGTCTCTGTCTTTTGGAGGATGCCTGACTCTGAACTTTCCTTCCCAGATCCAGAGGTGGCACGGGGGCGAGGAGGAGGAGTGGGAGAAAGGCCTCAGCTTGGTTTAGTTCTGTTTATTTTCTTTGAGGGGTGAGGACCCTGGAAAAGAGCATGATTAATTCACTGATCCCCTGGGGGACAGGCAGCTTTCCTGGGCTGTTTGGAAGCTGAAGTCTGGAAGCAGCTTCCAAGGCAACTGCTACCATGGCAACAAGCGTGCCAGCCATGGGGGAACCTTGTTCCTCCATCCCCTCCAGACCTAAGTAGCTGGAGCAGTTGGCACAGGACAAGGCATTGCTGTCCTTGGAGCTAAGTTTGGTGAGGGGCAGTCAGCCAGGAGGGAGGAGGGGCCCCAGAGTTCAGGCAGGTGGATACCTGGAGGGAGAAAGACTTGATCCCTCTGCCTGGGCCCCAGATGGGGCTCACATAGGAGTCCTCAGGTTCTGTGAACCAGAATGGGCTGGGGCTGAGGCCTGAGGTCTTGGACACTCTGCTGTCTGGCAGCTCTCTCCTATGGTCCAACCCAAGTGTGAGCCCTAGCGCCTGGGAACTGGCTGCCACAGTGCCAGGTCCCAAAGCCTCCCTCTGTGTCTGCCATATCTGCCTCTGCCCAGCAGAGCCAGGCATGTGGCCTGGTCCTCAGAAAGGGTAAGACACTTCCCAAGGTTGCTTAGTGAACAGTGGCAGAGCAAGGACTAGAACCTAGGGCCCCTGGCCCCTACTGCTGCCCTTTGGGGACAGGGACCCCACCCCAGGGGGCAGAGCAGCCTGTCAGCCAGAGGAGTCCATATAGGGCCAGAGGCCAGGCCCATCTGGAAAGTCCAGACCCATCTTCACCCACACAAGCCAAGGAAAGGGGGATCACTCATCTCCATCACTGAGTAATTCTGCCCCCAGGAGGTAATAATAAAAATAACCAAAACTATCATAGCTTACAATTATTGAGTACTTACTGTGTTTGCCTGAAATTGCCCTAAACACTTTACATCTATTAATTTGTAACTTTCACAACAGCCCGCCCAGTTTTAGGTTAAAGAAACCCAGACCCTCAGAGATTAAGTAACTTGCCCAAGGCCCAAAGCTAGTAAGTGGCAGAGGTGTCTGGGTCCCAAGTCTGTCTGAGAAGAATTCCAGTCCCACCTTCTCAGCTGTACAGCCCTGGACAAGCTATTTTTTCCTTCCTCTGCTTGGTTTTCATGTTAAGTAGGGTGAAATGATAGTACCTTACCACACAGGACTGCTGTGAGAATTAAATGAGATAATGCCTGTAAGTTTCTCAGAAAGAACCTGTTACTAAGTGCACACTAGTGCTAGCAAACCCAGACTGGCACAGTAGCATTTAAGCAGAGGCGTGGAGGATGGGAGGGGTCTCGCCAGGCCGGCTAGGGTGGGGGCGGTGCGGTAGAGAGCACAGATGACCAGAGCACAGAGGTAGGAGAGACCAGCTGGAGTGATGTGCAGGGCAGGGTGGGCTGGGCGTGGGGAGTGCCTGATCCAGGAAGCCCCTGGAAGTCACAAGCCTGCTGGGCCAACCCAAAGGACTGCCCAGGCTGGAGCTGGAGTCCAGAGACAAAACTCATACCCTGGTTCCGAGTCCCCGGGGACTGGGAGACTTTGGGCCCGAAGGCTCAGACTGTGCAGGCCTGATTTTCTAGCCCATCCCACTCTGGGCAGATGAAGATGGGATGTGAGGGTGGTAAGGGTCCTGCAAAGGGAAGACTGCCAACAGGAAGTATGCTATCAACATGGGGGCACTCACAGGACAGGACAGCTGGTAGCGGCCCCACCCCCTGCCCCGAGGGAAGTGCTCCTAATCCCAGCTCCCCATGCTGCTCTCCCTGGGTGAAGGGCTGCCAGGGCACCCAGTCCACCACCCTGACGCTCAGACCTCCCTCTTGCTGCCACCTTGGGAACTCATGAAGACCCTTCCTGCCTTAGTCCTCTCCAGCCTGTTCTGAGATTACACGGGACACACACATGAAAGGCCCCCGCAGGCACACACAGGCCACGGGTGAGGCACCGTCCTTTGCGGCCAACTCTGGCAGGACAAGCACAGTCCCCGGTACACACGGATCCTCAAGAAAGGCTTAGTACTGCTTTAGACACAGGGGGACTTTGTTCCCGCGGGGCTGGGTGTGTGGGGGGGTGTACGGGGCACATCTGGTGAAGCAGGCTTTGAAGCTAGCTTGTGTGATGGCTGCTGGCACCACCTCTTTCCCTCGATGGGGAGATCCTAAAAGGCAGAGGCTGTTTCTTACTCACCTCTGGGTCTTGGCACAGACTAGGAGATTGACAAATGTTTGATGAATTTCACTTTTTCATCCAAAAAAGAAAAGCAATCATGTTTCCTTTACTTTTTTGGTTTTTAATTCTCACCTGAGGATATTTTTCCATTTATCTTCAGATACAGTAGGAGGGAGAGAGAGAGAGAAACATCGATGTGAGAAGGGCACATTGACTGGTTGCCTCCAGCACGACCCTGATCAGAGCCAAGGACCAAACCGCAACCGAGGTCTGTGCCCTTGACTGGAATCAAACCTGGGACTCGCTGGTCTGTGGGCCGATGCTCTAACTGCTGAGCCAAACCGGCCAGGGCTCCTTCACTTTGTTTTATGAGTCCAATGCAGTGCTATATTTAGAAGTCCTGTCTCCTCTTCAGGTTTGCAGGTGAAGAAAGGACTACCAGGAAGGCCACAGCTACAATTTAAAAGTTTTATTAAAACAAGCACAATGTATAATAGCATCGTCGGGTTGTATGAATGTCTGAGACATGCATATAGATTTTCTTTAGGTAACTCAGCAGCTCAGCTTATTTGATGCCAGGTTTGCCTTCACTCTCTCAGGCGGCAGCAAGCACCGCGGTGCTCAGACCAGGCGGCCGGGCTGCCTTGGATCTGGCTCTGCACCAGGCAGACCCGTGCTGCCTTCCGCCGCAGGCCTGAGATGCAGCAGCAGACTCGGTCTCCAAGTCGCTCATTGTGTGATAGCTTAAAACCAGTTAGAATAATAGGAAGCAGCTGATTAAAACCTTTCACAAGCACGGACATTCAGGCAAACAGGGAGCCTCTGCCCGCTCCAGCAAGTCCATAGGCTTGCAGGGGGAGTTTAAACTCCCATCTTTGCTGGAAGAGCATGGTTAAAAAAGAAATTTTTTTTAAAAAACGAAATAATACTGACTTTAGCAGCAATCCCAAACAAGGAAGAGGATGATAAATGAGGGACACATTTCGGTCACGGCAAAGAAAGATTATGTGCTTCTCTGAGCTACAGACTGGAAGACTGATCTGGCTTCCGGAATGCGACGTCTCTCTGCCCTTCCCTGAATTGAGGCGATGGCTTTGCTCAGCCCAGGGGGAGGACATCTGGAGGACAGAGGAAGGTGGAAGGACAGAGGGGGGGTGACAGTGCAGGGAGGGAAGGGCCTCTGTCAACTGCCGCTTCTCAAGGCTGGCTCCCTGAAGGCTGCAGCCCCAGCGCCAGCCGCCATCCAGGAGAGCAGGCTGGATCCAGGATCGCAGGCGGGTGAGCAGGTGGGCAGGAGCCCAGCAGAGATGTCCCTGCCTCAGGCGATTATGCAAAGTGACAAGTGATTGCTTTCCTTTTCAAAGACAACCCCTTTGGAAAAAGCTTTTTCCTTGAGGTCTCTGGAGAAATGGGGGGTTGGGTGGGAACCTCAGAGCCTCTGTGGATGAGAAAGCCTGGCTGGAGCCACACAGCAGGTCCCTCTGCCTGCTATGCAGACTTTGGTCTCACAGGTTTCCAGGGGGCAATGCCTAGACAGGCCTAGGGCCTGAAAGGTGTGACTGGAGTGGGTCAGAGAGCTGTGGGTGTTGGGCCCGGCCCCTCGTCTGCGTCTCCACTTCGGCCTGCCTGGGTCAGAGCCCTCCGCCGGGCCAGGCGTGACTTGGAGGGAGGGGAAAGCTTCATGGAGCAGAGGCCCTGTGCCAGTGCCTTTGACTCCTCTGCCAGTTCATTCTCCTCGTGCTGCGACAGCTGGCGGTTAAGGGCGATGGCCTCGGCCGCAAAGAGTGTCAGGTCCATCGTGCTGCTATTTCTGCAGGGACAGAAGGAAAAGCAGAGAAATGGGGGAGGCAGGACTCAGTGGCCTCAGCCAGGCCAGCTCCTTGACACACCCACCAACTGCTGTAGTTCCGTATTTCCACCAGGTTTTTATGAGCTGCACAGGGCTGCTCTCTCCAAACTTGTTCTTGTATGGGTTTGGAATCGGACTTCACTGAGGCTGGAAGGGCTTTGAGCCCCAATCACTATCCTAGGACTTGAGGGACAAATGCCCCTTTCATTCAGCCCACCCTTCTCCGAGCCTCCAAGGCTCACACAGAGCTCTATCAGAGGAAGGGCCTCGGCACATGAGCCCCACACATGTATAACCCTCTCCCCCAGGCCGGGCTGGGTTTGCAAACTGAGTCTGCTTAGGTGGATCTGAGGTTCGGAGCCTCAAAGCTTCTGGATGCAGCTCCTGAGAACCAGGTAGGAACCCAAGCTGGGCAGTAGCATTCTGGCTCAAAGGAATTTGAGGTTACAAAGGCATAAGACTTCCCTGTGTAATTCCTAAAAACTGGCCATAAGGTTGGTTCTTGGAGGGGTTCCCACAATGCTTTAGCCTTGGCCCTTTGGGAATAAGGCAGTGCGCACTAAGAATGTGATTAAGTGTTAAAAGGCACTAAAGTCAAACAGATCCAGGTTCAAAGTTGAACTCCCAAGGCTACTGTGTGGCCTTGAGTAAATTAACTTCATCTTTCTACGCCTTAGTTTTCTAAATTATGAAATGGGGTGATAGGAACACCTCTTTTTTGAAATCGATCACGAAGATTATGGATATGATCTGTGTACCGCCCTTCGTACCACACCTGGCACATGACATTTACTACACAGTGGCCATTATTACTGTTGTTTGTCTCATAGTATATATATAACAATGGATCCCACTGCCTTACAGTGGCCCCGACTCCTCCTCCTCTCACCAAACCATGGCAGAAGGAAACCTTGGTGTAATAACCCACATAAGGTCTGTTTGGGGGCTACAAATGGTGATTTCCAGTTAGGATTCAAGTGTTTATGCAAAATGGGTTTTTCTCCTGCACACAGCACAGGGAGAGGCCTTGAAGGTGCTGGAGGGCTGGGGAAGCATCCAGGTGAGGAAGAGAGGGAGATACTTACTGCAGGGGATAAAGAGAGGAAGAGAAGTGGGGAGAAGACAGGCCAGTGAGCCATTTCAGGGGGAGGATACCTGAACCAAGAGATGAGCTCCCCATCCCCTACCTCCATCCCAATGTGGCTGAGAACTTGAGAGAAAGTCAAAGCCAAAGAAGGAAGGGTATGGGGTGTGGTGGGAGCATTTACCTCTGGAGGACTTGCGGCGTGGGGAGTCCCCTTTCTGGAGCTTGCTAGAATGGGAAGGACAGATGTGTGGGTAAGCGCTGCTCCCTCCTTCAAGAGCTTCCCCCACCCACGCCAGCGCAGAGTGGGTAGGTTACTATAGGCGCTGGCCCAGCACAAGAACTTGAGCAGGCTTGCCTGCAGGGTCAGCTCTTCCAAGGAGACAGCAAGCAAGGAACAGCCCTCAACCCAGCTGCCTCTGCATGGAGAGCCCTCTCTTTGCCTGGCAAAGTCCTGATCACCCTCTGAGATCCAGCTTCAGGGTCCCTTCCCCTGTGAGACATTCCTCCTTCCCTGCCACCTCCCAATCCCTGCCTGTCCTAAGCAGAGGTGGGTCATTGCCCATTGGGGCCCCAAGCATCTGCCACACTATCCTGTCATTTATTCCCCATTAGAACATGAAGACAGGGACTGGGTCTAACTCACCCCACTATTACCAGTGTCTGACATGGTGGGTACTCAGTAAAGACAGCAGCCACTCTTGAGTGGCTGGGAATTAGCCACTGAGAGACACTTGGGTTGGGTCCTCACCTATAACATGGGGCTGCCAGGGCCACTGAGGCCGAGACACAGTGACTCCCAGGAGGTCTGGCAGACCCCTTGGAGGGCCAGAAGTCAGGTCTCATGACTGACTAAGGAGGATGGTTAAAAATGTTTTCTAGTGAAGACTTGGATGCATGTGCCGAATCCCCCAGAGGCCTCTGTTTGTTCTGGAGAAGCATGGGTCAGCCAGGGCCTTAGTCTGTGACCAGTGTGAGAGCCAAGTCTATGACTAGTATGGGACTCACAGTCTGGAGCTGGTTAGATGTCAATTCACTTTATGTACACAGGAATCAAAACTGCTACACAATCTCCCTCCAGCTGAGGTCAGCCACCTGGGTATAAAAGCTTCCTCATGGCCATACTGCAGGCCTGAGGAGGTGGGACGCCACCCCTCCCTGGGCCACTCACCCCCTGCACCCACGGGTGCTGCAGAACTTGGGCGGCGCTCAGTCTCTGCTTTGCATCTCTAACCAGGAGCTTGGAGATGAGGTCTTTGGCCTCACTGGAGATGTGTGCCCAGTCCTTGTCAGGAAACTCATACTTGCCTTCCTGGATGCTCTCAAACAGCTTGTTCTAGGTAAAGAAGATTTCTCTTGAGGCAACACTGGCCAGGGATGGACAAGATGTGCCCGTCATTGATCTGGTCAGCTTGAGTCCAACTGACCTCGGTTGAAGCCGCAGCTCATGGCTGGGATATGCCACAGACTCCCCACACTCTTCCTTAAATCATCAAGTGACACAGAATGCCCTTGGTGGGCAGGATGGCTATACTATTTGGCAGGCTGGGTGGGTGATGCATGGAAAAGATCCATTAGAGAACAAAGCCTGGGTTCCTTGGCCCTTCATACAGGACCCTCCAGGAACGGGCTCCTGGCAACCTCTCAGGTCTCATTTCCCACCACAGTCAGCCTTATACGTCTACTCTTCTCCCATCTACGCATGCAAACCTCCTCGTCTGTCTCTGCTTGTGCTGTTCTTCTACTTGTATTTCTTGCCCCTCTTCCCCTGAGGCTCAAGACTCATCCTTTCAGACTCAGCTCTGGTATGATCTTCTCTAACTGGCTGGGCTAAGAGCCCGATTATCTCTATTTCACCTTGCGGCTGCCCTTGGACACAAGAGAAAAGGAGCACTATGTATCCCTTTCCAGATCAGGAATAATTCCCAAACCCAGTCCTGCTTGGCATCCCACAGCTCTGCTGACACCAGCTGGCCCTCTGCAGTGGGTCCCGGGACTGCGCTCACCTGGCACACCATGCAGACCTCTCCCCGGTCCCAGCCACAGTCAGCCCCACAGTGCCCTACAAAGGGTGGGTAGCCACTCAGCATGATGTAGAGGACCACACCCAGGCTCCACAGGTCACAGCGCTTGTCGTAAAACGTGGCTTCGTCTGTGAAGACCTCCACCACCTCCGGGGCCATGTATTCTGCAGAGCCGCACTGGGAGGGCCAGGGTTGGGGAGGGGGAGTGACAGAGAGGAGAGCGGATTAGTGACAGGGAGTGGGGATGGCAGAGCAGAAGGTAATAGGATTTGAGCAAGAGATAGAGTTGCAGAGTAAGAAGCTGTCAGGAAAGCCAGCCAGAGAGCTCGCCTGATGCACTAAGGCACTCAGGAAAGCTGGGCCGACTGAACATTTGGAAACTGAGTCCTATCATTCCCCAGGATCCACGTGACCAGTTCCAGATCACCTTCTCATCTTTCAGGCCCTTCTCCAGTAGGCAGAGACCCCTCGTCAAGAAGCTCAGGACTCTCTCCCTGCCTCAGCTCTCTGTATCCAGTCACCTAATGTGTAGGTACTTCGAGGTATCAGAAGCACGGCTCTGAGGGAGATCTGTAGAGATCGATTACATAACGCAAAGATTTCTTAAAGTGAAGTCCTGCCAAGCTTCCCTGCTATCTCAGAGCAAGGACGTATATTAAGAGAACTCTTAATTCTAAATCAAAGCTAGGAGAACTCTTAGAACGAATCCAATCTCCCCGCTTCTCCCATTTATAGATGGCAAAACCAAGTGTTAGACCGGGACAGGGATTTGTCATGCACATCCGTGGCAAACCCAGGATCTAGGATTCCTTCCTCCCATCCTTGCATAGAAAACTGTTGATAAAAATGAATTATTCTTTTTGCTCCCCTCTTCATTATTTCAGGTTCACTAAAAGATACCCTCCCACAAACCTCCAACACACACAACTAATTTGATGGAAAGATAGTAAGTAGAGAAAGGACATTTTCTCTGTTATTGGCAATTAGAGTTAATGACTTTGAGAACAAGGTAGCTCAGTATTGTAAAAGCTAATAAACAAACATTTCTAATAATGTTGCTTAGAATAAGACATGAGCATAGTCAAATGCATATCTTTAAAAAGGTTATTAGGGAAATTCACTTACAAAGCAAGCAAATCTCAATAGAATCATAATTACAGTATATCAAGTATGTACAGAGATGTCTTAGGAAGAAATAGCTCCCAGCAGCACCATCTGGGCATGGAGTGTGAAGTGAGAGAAGCAACAGGGCAACTTAGCCGAGTAAGCCCCTGTGCAGAGACTGGGACCTCAGTTCTCGCCACAGAGGCCACACGCCCCATCTTCCGCCACAAGGTGATGCGCCACGACTTTGGCAGTGGGAACAGGACTCTCAGAGCTGTCACATGCTCACATGCCAAAGGGTGGGCCTGGGAATGGTATGTGTCTTTACCTGGGTCAGGATCCAGGGCATAGCCTGCTCTTATAATTTGTCTCATCATTGACAGAGGAGCCACCCCACGCTCTAACGTCAGTTTCATTAGCAACTAGCCACTGGTGCAGGGAGTACGGAATCAGTACAAAGCAGTGAGCCAAAGGACAACTCAGGCAGCAGGAAGAGGCACAGATACACTAGCTTTTCCTTCCTTAGTCCTCTGTTCTGGACTCCAGAGCTTTGGGTCAGGGGCACCCCACAAGGGACAGAAGCTCAGAAGGAGGTGGCACAGGGTGCCCAGCCATACATACTGGAGTGGTCAGCTCTGGTGTAGTTATGGGGGTGCAGGAGTTATTCAATTTCACCCCACTGCCCAAGTCAAAGTCACAGATTTTCACTGGAGACACCTGAAAAGGAAAGCAGAGAGTGAAGGTTACAAATATAAGAAATCAACCGGAAAAAAAAAAAAATAGGGTGTCAATGGGGGAAAAAGGAGAAACATCTGTAACAAAAACAAATTAATAAAAATAAATAAATAAATAAAAAGAAATCAATGGGCATGAGGAGACCAAGGTGACTCTGTGGGTGCATAGTTAGTGGCTGCCACACTGCAGCCCAGCTTTACCTGTCGGGTCATGCTTACTCTCCTCGGGTTAATTAGCAATCACCTGAGGATTTATCCGAAGGTGTCCTCTTCCCCATGCTCTTTCCGCATTTCCCGACTAAGAGAAAACGTGTGCACTACGTGGTTCAGATTACTGTGAATTAGTATAAGACAAGTAGCAAACCTATGGAACTGTTGCCGACAAACAAAGGTACAGGGTGCAACACGAGTCAGAGAAGTTAGTATGTATTCCTGGGACGCTCCTTGCAGACCATTCGGTGGAGGGCAAAGGAGTTATGAGTAAAAAAACCCTTGACCACCTCAGGTGGCTTAGGGTGACCAACTTTTCCTTGCTTGCTTGGGACTTTGTCAATTTAAGCACTGTAAGTCCTGCATTTCAGGAAACCCTTCAAGCCAGAGTAAACTGGGATGGCTGGCCACTCTAAGCAGCATCAACATAGCAGCCAAGCCCACCGGAACTGGATGCTGCGCCCGAGACCACAGACAGCATGAGTCATCCCTGGAGCCGAGCAGAAGGGCTGTCTGTGTGCATGCATGAGGATGGCCTGTGTGGTGGGAGCAGCACAGTGAGTCAAAAATGCTGGTTCTGTGAGTATCAGCTCAGACATTTACCTGCTGGGGCAGCCTGGACAAGTCCCAACAGCTTCTTCTTTCCTTTTTTCCTTCCTCTCTCCCTTTTCCCCTCCCTTCCTTTCTTTCTCTAACATTCTTTCTTCTTTTCTTTTTTTCCACTTAGCCTCTCTTTTTTATTATGATAAAAAATATATTTATCATAATACAAATATATATAACATAAAATATGCCATTTAAGCCATTTTTAAGTGTACAATTCAGTGGCATTAATGAAATTCACACTGTTGTGCAGACTTTTCCATCATCCCAAACAGAAACTCTGTATTCACTAAGCAATAACTCTCTAATTGCCCCTCCCCAGCCCTAGTAACATCTAATCTACTTTTCATCTCTATGAATTTATCTATTCCAGATATTTTGTGTAAGTGGAATCACATAATATTTGTCCTTCTATGTCTGGTTTATTTCACTCATCATAATGTTTTCAAGGTTCACCGATGTTGTAGCATGTGTCAGAACTTCATTCTGTTTTATGGCTGAGCAATATTCCATTGTATGTATATGCCCACATTTTGTTTATCCATTCATCTGTTGATGGACACTTGGGTTGTTTCTAGCTTTTGGCTATTGTGAATAATGCTGCAATGAACAATGGTTTCAAGTTCAAGTCTCTATTTTCAATTCTTTTGGGTATATACATAGGTGTAGAATTGCTGAATGGTATGGTAATCCTATGTTTAGCTTTTTGAGGAATTGCCAAACTGTTTTCCACAGTGGCTGCATCATTTTACATTCTCACCAGCAATATACAAGGGTTCCAATTTCTCCACATCCTCATCAAGACTTGGTATTTTTAATTTCTTTTATTATAACCATTCTAGTAGGTGTGGGGTGGTATCTCATTGCATTTCCCTAATGGCTAAGGATGTTGAGCATCTTTTCATATGCTTATTGGTCATTTGTACATATCTTCTTTGGAGAAATGTCTATTCAAGTCCTTTGCCCGTTTTTTTAAAATATGTTTTTGTTGATTTTTTTAGAGAGAGAAACATCGATTGGCTGCCTCCTGCATGCTCCCCAGTGAGGATTGAGCCTGAAGCCCAGGCATGTGCCTAGACCAGGAATCTAACCAGGACCTCTCAGTTCATGGGACAACGCTCAATCCACTGAGCCACACCAGCCAGGCAACCTTTGCCCATTTTTTAATTGGATTGTTTTTTGATGTTAGAAGTTCTTTATAGATTTTGATGTTAAACCCTTATCAGGTATATGATTTGCAATTTTTTCTCTCTCATTCTGTGGGTTATCTTTTTATCTATTTATTTATTTTATTTTGTTGGCCTGGCCGGTGTGGCTCAGTGGTCGAGCGTTGACCCATGCACCAAGAAGTCACTGGTTCGATTCCCAGTCAGGACACATGCCTAGGTTGTGGGCCTGATCCCCAGTGTGGGGCATGAAGGAGGAGGCCAATTGATGTTCTCTCTCATCGACGTTTCTATTTCTCTCTCCCTCTCCCTTCTTCTCTAAAATCAATAACGAAAAAAAATTAAAAATACATTTTATTGAATTTATTGGGATGACATTGGTTAATAAAATTATATAGGTTACAAGTGTACAATTCTATAATACATCATCTGTATGGTGTAGTGTGTGTTCACCACCCAAAGTCAAGTCTCCTTCTGACACCATTTATACCCCCTTTATCCTTTTTTTTTTTTTTTTCTTTATCCTCACCCGAGGACATTTTTTTTTTCCACTTTTTGTTCAGATAGAGTGGGAGGGAGAGAGAGGAAGAGAGAGAGAGAGAGAGAGAGAAACATCAACGTGAAAGGGACACATCGAGTGGCTGCCTCCCGTACGACCCACCAGGGGCTGGGGACAAACTGCAACCGAGGTACGCGCCCTTAGCAGGAACTGAACCTGGGTCTCTCTGGACCGCAGGCTGACGCTCTAACCGCTGCGCCAAACCGGCCAGGGCTCCCCCTTTATCCTTTTAAAATTTCCTTGATAATGTCTTTTGACACGCAGTTTCTCTTAATTTTAGTTTTTCAACCATAACAAAAGGGCAACAAATCCATGCCACGAGGATCAGATGAAACAAAGAGCGTGGAAGTACAATGTAAACCAGAGGTGACGTAACAGAGAAGTGCAGAGTACCCATGGAGTTCTGGGTCAGGCTACCTGAGTTTTAATCTGTCCTACTACTTATCAGCTCAGCGACTTTGGGCAAGTTTCTTAATTCAAGTTTCAGTTTCCTCATTCATAAAATGAAGATGATGATAGTATCTATCTCATGAGATTTTATAAATACTAAATAAAATAAGTGCTGGCACACTGTAAGCACTAAAAATTTTTAACTATAATTATTACTAATAATCATAATAATAAATTATATAGTTTAATGTCAGAGCCACTGACAGGAAGGCACAAGATCTTACTGGAGCTAATACATGACTATTCCCCACAGGAGTTGTAAGTACCAAGTTAACTCACATATTCACTCATGGCCATTCCTTATGTATGAGCTATCCCTTAATTCAGACCAAGACACATGTGTTCATGCATACACACACATATACACACACAGAAGTATGACTGAGGGCCATCAAAACCACCATCCTAACAAACAGAATTCGTCAAATTCATACATGCTTATGGAAATGCAAACACTTCCATTTACTAGTAGATTGAGTTGAAAGAGAAAGTCTGAAATAGATGGCATTTGTTCGACACCAAGTATAAGTGTTTTCTTTTTAATAGGCAACAAAAATAGAAACAGAAACCCTTTTTGAGAACCTGCTTCCTAATTATCACTGGTAGTGACTTGTATACCGTGATATAAACATCATTTATAGGCAGAGATTTGCTTCATATAAGATTAAGTTGTGGTTTATGACTCCCATCAACTGCTCTAAAGGTAGGTGCATTGGTCTAGAAAACATTCATTTTGTGTGGGTCTCATATTTTACAAACTCTCAGGCTTAAGCCAATCCCACTGCTGAAAACAGCAAAGAAGGGACGAGGAGTAAGCCTACCTGGAATATAGAAACACTACACATTAGGTACATTCTCATATGTCCATAATAATCAGTTCAAGTTGGTACCAGAGGCTGAGAGGACTGCTAACAACCTATACTGACAGCAAGGGTGGCTTCCCCCATCAGTGTAAACACTATAATATCCGAAGTGAGGCCCTAAGTACCTTTTCTGAAGATTCACACAATATATTTTCTGGCTTCAGATCCCGGTGAGCAATGCCTGAAATGACAAAGAACAAGGAAATGGTTAACATAAGCACATAATTATCAAACATTCCACACACAATTAATTTTTCCCAAATGCTGTTGTTCGCAGATTAATTCCCAATTATGGTACATTAAAAAGTCAACGAGCTGCAGGAGGCAGAAGTAACCAGAGACAAACCAAAAGCACCGTTGAATGTGCAAGTTCTTTTTATGCAAGAAGCTTTAGAAGTCTGGCAGGGATAAGAAGGGCTAAATGAATCCCAGCCAGCCTACCTCTCAGCAGTGCAGGGACAACCAAGAATAAGAAGCATAATACGAAGCAGAGCAAAGAGCTCTGCAAACAGCCATGCTTGGAACAGCAATGCAGAAATAATGAGTGCCTTGTTTAAGAGCATCTCAGGGGGCTGAGACTGCTCTACCTCATTTCTTCTTATGTGGCCGATTAAAAAAAAAAAGATTCCTTCAGTGGGACTTCCTTAATGTTCAGAGGATCGGGTGTTAGTGAACAAATCTCCCAAAGCTCGTCCAATTCCCTTCTCTCCTGCTCCGCATATCCACGGCAGTCCTGCCAGAACCACAACAAAGACAGCTTTGGCCCATGGGTGCTGTTCTTAAGCCCTCTTACCCCCTGCATTTTGGCCAGCCCTCCTGAAGGAGACTGCAGATAGCGGCTGACCGCATGAGGGCTTAAAAGCTACCCACTGGGCCAAGAAGGCATCTTTGGGAAAACCACCTTCTAACCAAAGACAGGGACAAAGAACCAACTCATAGGACCGTGGAGTTCTAGTGGTGGACCTAGAAACCTCCCATTCCTCTTTCCACCTGCAGAATGTATGATCCAGAGACAGAAGGGCTGCAAGGCTGAGCAAAAGACGAACAGCTACTGCTTGGAAGTACTGGAAAGCAGCAGAGGATTCTTGGGTAACAGGGAAAAGCAGAGTCAGCTTTATTAAAACTCCCTGGATAATCAATTTCTCAGGCAGCCCTCCGACTCCCTAGTTGGTGACAGAGGCCCAGCCCACTGGAGGCTCTTCACTAGAGGAAAAACCTGAGCTCCAGCAGGCTCAGTGACTTCATCAGTCACCTAATTGAATGAGAACCCAGAGCAACTCAGTCCATGCTGCACAAATTGAGTCGGGCTACAGCTCGGCGCACTAAAAGTGAAAGATATTTTCCATTACAGCAAGTGCTCCCACAGAAGGATCATGAGCTACACATGGAGCCTTGCTCTCCAAATAGGTGCTGATGGCCCAGTCGTCCCCCAGCCTGAGAACTGAGGGCCATGTGTAATAATAGGCCTGCCTCTGTGAGCACACCAGCCATCGAGCTGCTCCAGTTCATTTCCCAGAGGTTAAGCTGCAGTGTGTCCAGTATTTAAAAGTATGGAACTTGTTTCCGAGCTGACCCATTCTTGCCCAATTCATCTTTCCAGTGTGAAGTTATTTAGAAAACAGCCAAGTTCAGCTGGAAATCGTTTTTCATCCCCTCCAACTTCTAGGCACATGGGCAGCTGGCCAGCTAGATGTTAACAAGCACTTCAGAACTCCCAGACACCACCAGCCTCTGTTCCCTTTAGTGCATTCTTATAAAAAATAAATAAATAAAAAATAAAACCCCCTTTGCCCCCCTCTAAGGTATGGATCTTGTAAAAAGCATGACCCAGTTTTGCAATCTACAGAGGCAGCTTGGGGAGCAGTTGTAAATCTTTGTCAGGCAGGTGTTACCTACATGCATCCCAGCTTTCAGAAACAGAACCGCTGCTATTCATCATGCTGTGGAAAGTACAGACACCCCCTTCTAGGAATTTTCATCCCATGTACAAGCCAGGCCCCCAACATGGGCACTGTCAGCTTGCCAATCTCTCTCCAGCCACTAGAGGAAGCGAGGCAGAACCCATGAACCTGAACCTCCACACCCAGGCCACAGCAGCCTGCACTGTGTTGCCCACACAAGGTGGGGTGCATGAACAGGATGCCTACAAGTGGTCCTGAGCACTCACAACCAAGGTGGCCTAGATACACAAAAGTGAAGGGAGCAGGGCTAAGTCACAAATATTTCGCTCTACCCCCACCAGGCAGAATGCTTTAAAGGAATTAGTATGAGGAATAAAAATGCTTTCTGCCTGGTGGGGGATAAGGATGGAGGAAATAACATTATTGAAGAACTATGTACTATGTGCCAGGCACTATGCTCCAATTACATTGTACATATACAATACACACATAGGACACACACAATTATGTAAGCCAAGAAGTATAGATGAAAGGCTTAGAATAGTGCCTAGCACATAACAAGTGCTATCTAAGTGTTAACTACTGTTGGTGATATAATTCTTTCTTAATTCTTGCCATAACTCTGTGGGGTAGGCATTATTATAGCCGGTAAAAAGGTAAAGCCAGAATTCATTTTTTCCATGGCACTGTTCTAAAAAAATGTATGTAATGATTAAACATTTATGAAAATGCAAAAACATTTAATCAATTTGCAAAAACATTTAATTTACTACAAAGTTCTTAAATAATCAGTCCTAAATAAGGACTGTAAACCAAGGTGTAATTCAAACAATAGCAACCCTGCCCTTTACCATTGTGAGGTTCAACAGATACCTTGAACTTACTATGTTAATAGAAAAATGCATTTTCCATTTATTGTGAACAAGATATAAAACTACATATATACTATCATTCCAATATAGGTGATGTATTTTACTTATTTATTTTATTATTATTATTATCTTTTTTTATCCTCATCCAAGGACATTTTTGCATTTATCTTCAGATAGAGCGGGAGGGAGAGAGGAAAGAAGAGAGGGAGAGAAACATCCACGTAAGAGAGACACATTGAGTGGTCGCCACCCACATGACCCCAACCGGGGCCAGGGACAAACTGCAACCGAGATATGTTCCCTTAGAGGGAACTGAACCCGGACTCTCTGGTGCGCAGGCTGACGCTCTAACTGCTGAGCCAAACCGACCAGGGCTATTTTTTTTTTTAATTAATTAATTTTGGCTACAGATGTCCCTCCTTTCCCCCCCATTGACACCCTCCTCCCCACTCTCATCCCCACCCCGTAGGTGATGTATTTTAACTTTTTTTTTTTTTTAATCCTCACCCGAGGACATTTTTCCATTTTTTGTTCAGATAGAATGGGAGAGAAAGAGAGGAAGAGAGAGAGATAGAGAAACATCGATGTGAAAGGAACACATCAAGTGGCTGCCTCCCGCAGGACCCCAACCGGGACTGGAGACAAACTGCAACCGAGGTACGTGCCCTTAGCGGCAACCGAACCCGGGTCTCTCTGGACCGCAGGCCGACGCTCTAACCGCTGAGCCAAACCGGCCAGGGCGGTGATGTATTTTAAAAGACCAGAAGGAATAACACCCAAATATTTATGCTAGAAAGGTTGTATGATGCATGGTTTGCATTCTTCATTAGGAAAGGAAAAGAAAATCATCCAAATCCACATACCCATGTATACCTTGTTCAACATAAAATGCATTGTTCTCTTCCCTGCTCTTTCTTCTGTAATCCTTATCACTCTTAATAGCTCCACATCTACCTACCATCCACACAGAAGTCTGGAGCCACCCTGGTTTTCCCCTCATCCTCACAGGTGGACCTGCCAGCTGTCCCTGGCCCGGCTCCTGGCCCAGCCCTCCCCCTGGCCTGCCTTTCTCCCTTGGTCCCCAGAGGCTGGCCAGCCCAACCCACCCACCATGGCAAAGGCTTGGCTCACCTTTGGTGTGCAGGAAGTCAAGGGCAGCAGCAACATCCTGTACCACTCGGCTGGCCTCTCGCTCATTGAAGTGCTTCCGCTTCTGGATGTGGGCCAGGATGGAGCCTGGGGAGCAGAGGGGACACAGGGGAATGCCTTTTCAGGCTCTACTAAGTAGAACTTCTCAGAGGCCAAGTGTCCACAAGTTTGGGATGGGGACCGAGGCTTATTCATTGCTGAATGTCCAGCACCAAGTGTGGTTCCTGGCACAGAGGAGATACCAGCACAAAACAGTACTGAACAGAACTGAAATGCTATCTTCTGTACCTGTCTCTGATGAGTGCAGAAGGGAGCGAGAACAACTATTTAAATGACTAAAAGATATAAATGCCATTTGGCTTCTGGAATCAAAAAGAACTACAAGTGAATCCACCTGAGGTTGGGCCTTTCTGTAGGAACGTTTCCTCCTTTGCATCTGATCTCAGATCCAAACGAGAGCACAAATTACAGAGATGCCACACCCTCACCAGATATGCAAAGGTCTGAAAAAAGATAAAAAACTGCTTTCCCCTGAACTTTCCCTATTATTATTACTATTACTATCATTGTTGTTATTTTGTTGGTGACTTGTTTGAGAAGTCTCTGGAATTCATGATGGAGACTCATCACCCTGGGCCTTAATCAGAAGTCCAAACATATACTCAACAGTAAGTACCTCCTTGCAATTTCTAAAAGACCAAGTACATTTTGTTGGCTAACATTTATTGACTAGTTACTATGTGCCAAGCATTGTGTAATACTCTTTAAATAGCTTGCCTTAGCCTCACCGCAATTGTACAAAATGTACAAAATACAGTTATCCCCCATTTTATAGATAGTAAATCTAAAGCCAAGAATGGTTAAGCAACTTGCTCAAGATCATACACCAGTAAGTGGTGGCATCAGGACTTAAGTTCAGCCAGTCTGGCCTCAGAACCTGCGCAGACTTCCCCTCAGGAGGACCTGGGACTGAATGTTGGGGGGATGGGTTGCCCTGAGCCAACCATGCCCTCTTTACCCTTTGGGTCTGGCCTCAGTAGAGTTGCACTCTGAGTGATGTGGTTTCAGATGAGCCCAGCTGCGTGTAGCATTAAAACATGTAATTCAAAGTCCTAGTGTTGTGGGCGGGGCAGGGCAGGCACAGGCATGAACATATGGCTTGGCTCCAAAGTGGTCTATGCTCACTACTGGAAGCCAGTATTTCTGGACTGAAGGTGTCGTCCCTGTGTCCTAAAAATGATACATGTTTACTTATTATCTCTGGTTTTGGCACAGACAGGGGATGAAAGATCTTTCACTTGTCAGATTAAACAGTCAAGGGATCCCAACATGCTCGGAAACATTCTGAGAAAACCAGTTCCTGGCTAGATCTCAGGTTTGCTTTACTGTAGTGAGTCTCCTGTTTCCAAATTTGTTAAAAAGAAAGGTGGAGTGTAACGTTCTACATACTTCTCAGCTAGCCCTCACCATAGCCAATTGTTTTAATAATATTAACAGCTGACAATTATTAAGCTCTCAGTGCCTACCCAGGACTGTGCTAAGCATTTCACATGAATTATCTCATTTAACCTTCAAGCATTCCAAGGAGGTAGGTGCTATCATTATCCCTATTTTATAGATGAGAGAATACTGTGTGGAAAGGTTAAGGGATTTGCCCAAGGTCACACAGCTAGTAAGTGATGGAACCAGACTTAAACTTAGCTTGGCTGGTTTCTAAAGCATGGTCTCTTAACCACCAAGCCCCTCCATGTAGCCCTCCACTCAGCTCCAGACATCCTCCCTAACCTTCACCTTGCAAATGTGTGTCCTAGGGTTGGGTGAGTGATGGGGAGGACAAGGGCTTCTCTATCTCCTTCTCTTTGTCAGAAAAGCAGCTTCAGTATGCATCCTGGTGACTATGTGTATGGGAGATGGCAGTAGTGTGATGGTCAAGAATGGCACCTTTCTATCTGAAGGGTGGCACATTCTCAGGCCTTTCTATCCTGGGTCTGTGTCCTAAACAATGGGACCCTCCTTTCCCCTGGTGAGCCTTTCTGGACTTCACAATGTATATAAGAGCTTCAACCCCACAATTAATTCAGTTAAATAGTGAATGTGTCAAAACATGGATTGATAAATTGATGACTACATGTATCTATATATGAGCCCTATTAAAATGAGAAGGCATTTATAGAATGCCCACACAGGTGACATTCTAAGCTCTGCAAAATGCTAATTATCATCCTTCCCTCCGGCCTCCCTTCTCCCAAATCAAGGGCAGTTTTAAGTCCTTCATCCTTTTTATTAGCTTGACTCGTTTTAGAAGTCTCTGGGATTCATGATGGATGATCACCACCCTGGGTCTTAATCAGAAGTCCAAACACATACTCAACAGTAAGTACCTCCTCGTAATTTCTCAAAGACCAAGTAAAACCTTGTGTCATCTTCAAAGAACTCAATCAGCTCCAAAATGTTCCTTAAATAGGGAAAAATAGGAGGAAAAGGAAAAAAGGAGAAATGGTATTATATATTAGAGCCCATTTACAAATATACAATGAAAAAAAATATACAATGCCCTGTAATAGGGCAGAAATCAGCTTGAAATCAGAATGCTTATTAAAGAACCATGTTTGAGAAGCAGCCAATGGTGTTAGCAAGATTCAGGTCACCTTATCTTTCCATAATGTTTAGTCTCTGGTGTTTTCACCAAGTCTGTGCTGTCAAACCCCAACCCTAAAACCCACTAGGTAGAGTTATAAAAAAGTCCTGGTCACATTAAACTGAATAAAATCTGCAGCCGACTGGAAGCAATTGCGGCTAATAACACTGAATAGTAGGTGTGTGTCCTGGAGGCAAGCAGCAAATAATTACTTGCCCTCCCTCTTGCCCATAAATCACGAGGCAGTATTTACATTGCCTGGAGAAAATGGAAACATCTGTCAAATAGACTTGGGGCCTAACGTGGGCACCGCTAGACCCTAACTGCTAAGCGCTGCTTAATGAAACGGCCGTGTTCCCGGCCACCGTAGCACTTGTGGCCTTCCCCGGTGAGCACTCTCTGTCTGCCTGAGCATTACCGTGCTCTGCCAACAAGGTCGTCTTGTAACTCAGTAGGGAAGCCACCAGCCTGGATATTGGAGATGTTGGGGGCTTTTTTTCTTTTAAAGAACGAAATAAACCAAGTAGAGTCTCTAATGCTGAACTCAGAAGCTGCAGGCTGAAAATAAAAATCTGTCCCTCATAAAAAAATGCTGACCACTTTGGGAGATACCAGGCTTTTACTAGTGTGAAGGCGTCCAAATAAGATGGCCAAAATGGCCTAATTTGAAAGAAGATTGTAGAGGCAGTGCCTGGAGTTAAATCAACAGCAGCCCCCATCCTCCAAGCTTAATGACAAAGCCATCAATACCGGGCCACTGGCTCCCTGCTGACCCTGCCATGGAGGGAAAGAAAGGGGGAAAGCGAAGTCTTAGAGGTGACCCTGATTTAAAGCCACAGCGGGAGAGCCACTCATTTGGAGCTGGTGGTGAGCAGACTAAGATGGGGCTAGAGAGCACCTTGGCCCAGTTGTCAAGCACAGAGGGTTAGACCAGGTCTCAGGACCCTCAGTAGTAGCTGTACATATGTGACTATCCTAGGAACAGAAAACAGCAGCAAATATTCTTAATAGTTCTCATCATTCTCATCTATGAATCAAAGTAGGTTCCTAAAGGTTCCCACTAGGCAACACTCAGTCAGCCTAGTTTCCACAGGCACTTGAAAGAAATAAAACCCTCTTTTTTCCCCAGGCACTAATTCGGATTGCTCACTCTTCTAATGTGCCTGAATTGCTGATATTTACAGTATTTCAGCCTAAACAGGAGATAGCTTCTTTGCTGCTTTTATTTCTCCTCTCTCTTTTTTTAAACATTGAAAGATAGATGGAGTTATACGCAGTTGTAGGGGAAAGAGTGAGAGCTAGGGTCAGGAGATGGTAAGAAATAACTTCTTTTTCTGCAGCCAAGCGTCCCCTCAGAGAAGCAGCAACTAACTCAACACTATACTCACTTATTTCCTTGACACTGATAGAGCGTCTCTACCTCTCGAAATACCCTACTCCGACTGTGTCCTGCTTGTTTTTCGATGATCTGTGGGAAGAATAACATCTGTCAAATACATCCACCTGACC
Source organism: Tadarida brasiliensis (assembly GCA_030848825.1). NCBI lineage: Eukaryota > Metazoa > Chordata > Mammalia > Chiroptera > Molossidae > Tadarida > Tadarida brasiliensis. The sequence goes on from CM061264.1 coordinate 34,521,282, forward strand.
TCAAAACACCCCTCAGCAGGAACCCCCTGGCGGAACAAAAGGCCAAATTTAGCCCAAATCAGTTTCAAGCACAAGTCTGGAGTAGGACTTTGTGACATAGGCCCTGTGGCTCTGTCAACAAAGCGGCAGATTGGCCTGAGGGCTCTCTAGCCTGGCTGGCTGTTTGACTCTGGCCAAGCACAAGCCTCTGAGGGCTGTCTCCAGCTGCCCAGGGGAGACTGAGGCAGTCAGCTAGACAAAGAGCTATCTTTACCCAGCTCTTACTCCAAGGGTACCTCTTTCTGCCTTTCGGGTAAGAATTTACAAACTCCATGGAAGGATCTCCGAGTGCTGGAGGAAGAGCAAGGGGGACGAAGGGCACTGTGGGCAGGAACTAAAGCTCCGAGGCCCACTCAGATGCCCCCTCTGCAGTTCTTCCGAGAACTGACCCTTTGGCAAGCACTGTATTAAGTCATTTAAGTACATAATCTCTTAACCCTTATAACAAACACAATCCCAAAAGTTAGGAAGAGGTAAAACATTTTGCCCACAGCTCTGATCAAGGTGTCAGGACTGGAATTCATGCCCAGAGCTGCCTCCGAAGACTTTGTTATCTATCCTGTACCTGCCTATACCCTGTCCAGCTTCTCTCAGAGAACCTAGAGGCCCTGTTTCTCCTATGATACTATGGGCTGCTCCCCTCCCCACCTATATTTGGAGATGCTTGGCAAGTACTGACTGAAGGAATGGGCGAGCCAACAGACGAGCAGGTGGTTTACTCAGGGACTGGCTGACTCTGAACATTTCTGCGGACCCATCCAGAGCCCCAAACCATTGTAAGCAGAGCCTATGGACACGTGTTCTGCAGAGCTGGCTCTGCTTCACAGTCCCATGTGACAAGTGGGCACCAGATGACATCCTGTTCCTTCACTCAATAATGCTGTGTAGAACACTACAAACTTCTCCAATATGTCTCAGCACAAACATCCAGGACCAATGTAATTTTCTAAATAAGTCTGTGTCTGTTAGTAAACCTCTGGACCCGTTTTCTGCACAGAGAGGTGTAGTGGTGGGGCACAGAAGCTATTCAACTCGTTCATTCACAAACCAGCTCAGATCAAAGTCAGGAAGAACTTTCTAGCAGGAAAGCTATCCAGCAATGGCATAATTTTCTCTGAGGAGGTAATGCGCTCCTACTACTAGAGATGGGGGAGCAGAACATGGGACAACTATTTGAGAAGTTATAGAGGAAATTCAGGACTAGATTATCTTGAAATTCCATTCCCACCCTGAGACTCTGGTTTTTATCAGTTGGATGCTGGCAGGGAAAGCCCTAATAAAACCAAGTATTGTGGAGCCATGTGGGGAGAAGCAGCCCATCTCTAGGGAGTTTTCAAGGAACGTGAGAGACAGACATGGGCAGAACGGCTGAAATCCAAGAATTGCCAAACCAGGTCCATCTTTGCCCAAAGATGCCAGGGGAATGTAGGAAGGGCCTGGTTTTCCTCTTGTGATCCAACTTTGAAGAAATAGGTCTGTCATCCATAAATGTACATATTCAGACCTTTGAAAATCAATGGACATTTATAGATTTTAGCACACTTATGGCATATTTTTAAAAAATTACTTTGTAATTTATACTGATCTGTTTCCAAAAAGAAACTGAGGCAGTGCCTTTGTTACCATATGAAGCAATACTCCAGCAAAGAGGAACATGGCCTAGCGGAAGTGTTCTCCTTTATAAATCCACAGCTGGGACTATGGCTGATTGGCTAAACAAACAAACAAACAAAAACAAACAAACAAACACTTCTTTCAGGAGTCAGTTTGGCTGGGTTTGCCCATATGAAGAAGTGCTTAGACCTTGTGGCTCAGGTGGATGATTTGAAATAAGTTTAATTGCCCCCCCTAGATTTAAGACCTTGCTTCGAGATCAGTAGTTCTCAAATTTTGGTGGGTATTAGAATCACTTGGAAACTTGGTAAAAATACAAACACCATGGTGCAGGGACCACACTTTGAGAACCACTGCCCTAGACCCATCTCTTCTTCATAGGAGGTCAGCAAATGAAAGCACAGAAGGGTAGAGTGAGCCACTCCAAGGTCACACAGCTAGAAGCCACCTCTCCTGCCCCACAGCTGAGTGCTCCGTCTTCATTATCATGATAACATTTGTAAACTGTTTCCTTCGTTTTTATTTTCATTTTCATAACCAATGTATGAGACAAGAAGGGCAGGTATTGTCATCTTCATTTTAGAGATGTGGGAACTGAGGCTCAAGGAGGTTCAGTGACTTCCCAAAGTCAAATAGTAGTAGTTTGTCAAAACAGAGATTCAGGTAGGTCATCTAATTATGTTTGTCTACTCCCTGAAACTAACTTCATTTGTCAGATTAATAAGAAGCAGCTTACTATGAGCTAGGTATTGTTCTAAGCCCTTTACACATATTAACTTATTTAATCCTCACAACAATATTACATAGGTTCTATTATTACATCTATTTTATAGATGAGAAAACTGAAGGACAGAGAGGTTAAGTAACTTGCCTAATGTTACACAGCAAGTGGAGAAACCAACATTTGAATCCAGTGAATACAGCTTTGGAGACCCAATTCTTATTGAGCCACCGTATTGGGGAATATAAAATTTATTTGGTTTAGGACTGACTATTTGCAAAGTAAAGCCTGGCATCCAGATGAGACACTCACTTTGACAGCATACTCTTTGCCATTCTGCAGGCTCACGGCACCTTGAACTTTGGCATAGGCTCCCTCTCCAAGCAGTTCAGAGGTCAGCTTGTATATATCTAGAGATGAAATGGATGAGAGAAATAACAAGATGAGTCATCTTTGCAAGTTAAGATGGAAAGAAGAACTTCTGTCACTCAGCTTCCTCAGTCTGACAACACAGGCACACAATGACTCCACAGCACAGTGACCAAGGAAGAACATTAGCTTTCCTGGCCATCTCAGGACTCAGTTACTCAACAAGCAGACCACATGGAAGGCATCCTGTTCCCCATTTTAGAGATGAGATCAGTGAAAGGATTTCAATTCAGCACACCTACTTCCTGAGTACCTACTGTGTGTCAGGCAGCATATCTGACTCATAATAGGGACAGAGTGAGGAACAAAATATAGTCCCTGCCCTTTGAGAATCACAGTCCAATGGGGAAGACAGATACGTACACAAGTAACCCCAGAAAGAATCAGACAGTGGGAAATACTATCATAGAGAGACAAGACACAATAAAGAGGAGCCAGGGAAGGGAAAGGTTATAGCTATCTGTTCAGAGAATCTGGGGGATCCTCATAGAAGGGGTATAATTTGAATGGACACTGTACATTCATTTACTCATTTGCTAGGCACCCACTATGTGCCCAGCTCTGTGCTAGGCACTGGTGATAAAAAGGGGAAAAAACACTGTTTTATTCTATACTGCACACAAAGGAACTCACTGGAGGTTTTAGAGAAGTCTCCAGAAGTCACCCACAGGAAACAAGAGACAGGCATAAATGCAAACGGATGCCTCGAGGTTTTTAGGGTGCTGAGTCAGAGTGGTTCTCACAGAGTAATAGGCTTGGGTTGAAAGAAGATTTAGGTGACCTGCCCAAGCTCACAAATAGCACAAGCTCTTTGAGGCCTTCCAAAAGAAGCCACAGCTCCATCATGGCCTCTGCTGAGCTGGCCTCCTTCTCCCTTGGCCTCCATCCCTCAGCTTCTTCCTCTTGAGGCAACCTAGCATTTAAACCCACAGACTGAACAGAACACTCTTCAACTATGAAATCAGATTTTATCACTCTGAGTCATGAGAAGCCCTATAACTATACAAGCCATCCATGAGTAACAGGAAATACTCTTATGTTCATTGAAAGAGCAAGACCTGTTGATATGGAAACCTTGTGACTCTTGTCCATCCCTTCTCCCTTACCCCCTCCACCCCATACACACACATCTACTGATTGAGTTAAAGACAAGCAGAGAGACAAAACCCTGCTTACTCATGGGTTGGTCTTGCAGCTGTTTATAAGAATACACATTGTTGCACCTCTATGTTCCTTGCAGTTTTGTTTACAATAGCCAAGGTTTGAAAGCAGCCCAAGTGCCCATCAGTAGATAAATGGATTAAAAAGCTGTGATACAGCCCTGGCTAGTGTGGCTCAATGGTTAGAACGTCGGCCCGCACATGGGAGTGTCACAGGTTCAATTCCCGGTCAAGGGCACATACCTGGGTTGCAGGTTCAATTGCTGGCGCTGGTTGGGGAATGTGCAGGAGGCAACCAATAGATGTGTCACTCTCATATCAATGTTTCTCTCTCTCTCCTTCTCTCCCCCTATTCCACTCTCTCTAACTCTCAGTGGAAAAATATTCTCTTGTGAGTATTAACAAAAAAAGCTATGGAACATTTATACCATGGAATAGTACTCAGCTGTAAAAAAGAAAGAAACCTTATCTTTTGGGACAGCATGGATGGACCTGGAGAGTATTATGCTAAGTGAAATAAGTCAGTCAGAGAAAGACAAATACCATATGATTTCACTTATATGTGGAATCTAATCAACAAAACAAACAAAAAAGAAACACTCATTGATACTGAAAATAGAATGATAGCTATCAGAGGGGAGAGGGGTTGGAGGGCTCGGTGAAAAAGGTGAAGGGGTTAAGCAGAAAACAAGCAAACTCATAGACAGACAACAGTATGGTGATTATAAGAGGGAAAGGAGGGTAGGGGAGATAGAAGAGGGTAAAGGGGGGATAAATGGGACAGAAGGAGACTTGACTTTGGATGGTGAACACACAATACAATATACAGATGATGAGTTATAGAATTGTACACTTGAACCTATATAATTTTATTAACCAGTGTCACCCCAATAAGTTCAATAAAAAATTGTAAAAAAGAATATACACTTAGACCCAGAGATGTGAAAGTAGGGTACAGACTGACAATCCTCAGAAGAGGGGGTGGGGGAGGGAAGAGATAAACCACAGAACTTATACGCATGTATGCATAACTGATGGACATGGACAACAAAGCTGGGGAAGGGGTAGAGGGATGGGGAGGAGGGTGTCAATGGGGAAAAAAGGAGAAACATCTGTAACAAAAATAAATTAATAAATGTCTTAAAAAAATAAATAAATAAATAAATAAATCTATACAAATGAAAAAAAAAAGAATATACACTGTATAACATGCTTTACTCACAATGGACACTTTAATATTAGCCTTTACACATATCAGAATAGGTTGGTGGTTGGAGGTCCAATATTCCTGACTCATAAAGGGCTTATCACTAGAACTGCGCTATAAAACAATCAATTCATTAATGCATCTGCAATATTGGAAAGAGGGACCATGAGGGGAAGTTATTTAAGTTTCACAAAAGAAACAAAATAGATAAAGGGCCATGTCATTCCTAGGAGTAGCTACTGATCCTTCCAGTCCTTTGCAGAAGTGGTCAGTGATTCACTTTACTCCATCACATGCCAGTGATAACAGGGCCAGCACTGAGCCTGGTGCCTCTCACAGTGTTCAAAATGTTTGATGACCGACATTGTGTCCCCTGAACGCAACATTCACTCTTAAAATGGTGTCAAACTCATACAGCACAAGTAGCTGCAAACTCTTGGGAGTCAAGTTCTCTGCTTACAGAAGACGGAAGTTTCATTTGCAGCCATGGCCCTCTCTTCCTCTTTCGTGGCTGTTCTACCTCTCAGCAGCTCCTCCAGGAACAGCTGAGGGAAGATCACATCCGAAAGGAGATGAAACGCACCAGGCAATCTCACTGCATATACAACTCTGACAGATTGGTCTTTCTATCCCTTGACCATTCAGAGGAGGCCTGTGCATCATCCAGGGACTTTTCCCATCTCTGCTCGCTCTCTCTGCTACTCCTTTGTGTAAACTCACTCTTGCACCCCTATCTTTCATCCCTATCGCACACATAACCACGAGTTGGCTCTAAGATAACACAGATCCTGTGATCTAGGCCCACAGGCTTTCAGGAAGCTCCCCCCCATGCTTGGGGAGCCACAGGCCCTGATCTAAGAGAGTTGTGTGACCAACCTTCAAACTTTCCGGGCAAGGAGTCAGTGGCCCGGGCCTTCCGCTTCTTCTTCTTTCTCTTGTCACTTTCTGCAATGGGAAGGGGTTCACTGCTGCCCATTTCTGGGAGAAAAGTAGAGATGTAAGGAAAATATCACTGTACTGATCAAGCTGAAAGTTCAACCAGAAGGAAATAAAACAGGGGGTTGGTGGGGGGAGACCCAGGAGCTTTACACTGATGGTTTTTAAATAATCTGTGAGGACTATTGATTTGTTTTGACCCAGGAGGCAAAACTAAAGGCAAAACCATTATAGAAGATCATTAACTGGGGAAAGAAACTCAGACAGACAGGCTAGATTAAAAGAGGATAGCAAAGCCTGCTTTAACCAAGCTCATTAGCACATGGATTTAGATCTGCTACCAGTCAAACTAAGCCCCCAAACAGAACAATGAATCCATAAGCAGAGTCCCACCTGTGACATCCTCCAGCTTCAGCACCAGAAAGACAGGAAGGAGGGTGAGGTTGGGAGAGGGTGCATGCAAATGAAATCATACGATTAGTAACATCCCTGTGTGGATGTGCACAGGGATTCAAAAGGCCTTGGAGACTGCCTCTGGGAAGGTACAATAGGGCAGGGGATGGGTTTGAGGATTAGATTACTTCATGTCTAAGAGCACAGACGAGTGCCTGTGGAGCCAGAGCATCCTCTTCCCTCCTCTGCTCCTTATTTGAGAGGTAGGCTCCATTCAGAAGTCTGCAGTTGACAGGCTGTTGGATGAGGTCATTTATTGCAAAAGCATTATTATCTCTCACTGGTAAGCACCTGGCGTCCCTTGTTCAAGGGAAAATTTGGGAGGTAGATATTTGGACATTGGATAGATTGGACAGAAAAAAGTAGGGACAGAAAGAATAAGCAGGAGACTGAGAAGGGGAAAGAGAAAAGGAGAAATAATGAGCCAGTACCAAATCGTAGTACTGTTTCTAAGACACTCTAGTAAGGGCCTTCCCCTGGTAAAGATAAATTACTTATAGAACATGTCATGCCCCTGATCCAGAGTGGAGCCTTAATACTCTTTGCCTGCAGTTAGAAATAATAAGATTTCTCTGAAGTCTCTGGGTCTAAATCCCCACCAGGGTGATTAAACCTTTACATCCTTCTAAAATAGAGGCACTCGAGTGCTGATGGGGCATACAATGTGAGAGACTTTTAGACCAACCTTCAATAAACACAGGCTCTGGGTTGTTGGATTTTTTTTTTCTTCTGAGAGATTTTGAAATGGAAGCTGGCTCTTTGCCCATTGAGGGAAAAGGCCCACTCTCTTCTCAGAGGACCCTAGCTGAACACGATCAGAGAAATGGCAAGTCTGCTCAGGAAGATTGATTAGAGCCGATGCACGTCTTCTATGCACTGTTCTCAGAAGCAAGTACACGACAGCCATTAGGAGAAAGCACACAGGACGATGGCCCTTGTCTACACCACAATCCAGAAAGCATGGCTAGGCAGCCAAGTGTCTGACAGCTCAATTTAGGTGCATTCTTCCTTCCACTGTGAGGATCTGATGACAATGGATTTTCAATTATACTTCAATTAACACAGGGATAAAAGGAATCCACAGAGAATCTCAAAATATTACTCTGGCCAGCAGCTTCAAGCACAAGATACAGTTTGTGTAACACACTATGAATTCAAAAAATTAAACTTAAATATCAGCACCCAAATATCCACCCTCACCAAGGTGTATTAAAAGGAAAAAGAGCTGTTCAACATAGTGATAAATCCTATAGTAATAAAACGGGGTCACTCATCTTCAGGAGCTCAGGGAGGGGGCACTGACCACTAGGACAGCAGGCTGAGAAGGAGGGACCACTGTCCCTCTTGCTCTGCCTCTGTGTGCAGTCCAGTGTCAACACTTGTCCCCAGCGATTTTCTCACCAGCTCTGCAAGCCCAGTGCAGACTGGACAGATTTTGGATTCACTTCTCTTTCTCTTCCCCTCCCCTGCACACACTCTGATGGAAAGCCTAAGGACAAGCAAAACAGCCAACAGGCAGGCAATGCAGAGGAGGAGCCAGAGGGCTGGCAGCATTATAATTCACGGGGGATGCGCAAACATTCTTACGACTCTAGCTAGAAAACCCTGTTAGCCGCAATTTATACTTGGTTTTTACCACAGCAGGGCTGAGGGAGCCTCTTGTGGAAGAAGCATACCTCTGAGCACCGCTGCACACTCAGTATTAGATTTTATGGCTTCACACACAAAAAGATAGAGTACCTGGTCTATTCTGCATGGATTTCATTGGAAGAGGGTACGCCAGAAGGGACAAATGGTTAAGACTTTCCTTGGAAACAGAACTTGTTGAAGGAGAGTTGTTTCTGAAACTAGGAAGAAAAAAATGTAGGAAGACAGTGAAGTGAAAAAACATGCCTAACTTCCCTGTTTACACTGGGGGAGGGGGAAGGGAGAGGCATCATAATCTTTCCAAGGGGTTGATACTTCCTCTCTGGAGCCAGTCCATACTCTATTTTATCACGGTCAGTCCACAGCAGGGTCTTTGGGGATCTTAATTTATTATGCATGCAATCACTTGATAAAAGCTTCTTCAGAGGGCAAGGTTCCACAACCAAGCAGGTCCTTGGCTCACCTCCTTCCCTTGGCCTAAGAATTCTTCTCAGCCATTAAAACCCATTTCAAGTCTCCATCCCTTTGAATGAGTTAAGGTTTGTGCGAACACTGTTAAGACACTATGCAAATAAGATGGGATTACTGCACTGAACTAGAAGTTAGAACTCCATCCTCTGCTTCCTAGCTCCCTGCTGGAAACTCTATTACAGCACTGACTGATTCTATGTGGCCTAGAGATCTCCTCGATATTCCTAAAGGCCAGACTGTCACCTGTTCATCTCTGCATCTCCTATAAGTCAGACATATACCATCAGAAAACTTGTACTGAAATAAAAATGATATAAAATGATGCACACACTAGGTGTTAGGTATAGTGCATGTCACCCAGGCCCTTTAAGTGCCAAGTGTACACACTGAAAGAAATTTGGGTACACCTCTACCCTGTAGACAACATAGAGTAAGGCTGTTCAGTTTCATGAATTCCCTGATAAACTCCCTCTCAAAAAGAGCACTGTGACCCAAAAAGTTTTTAACTTTCTATCAAGAAGCCTGGTCCTTGCTATAGGATTGGGCAATGTGTCTGTTATTTCAGAGAAGGAAGTGAGCACTCCTTTTACGTTTTCAAACTGAACGCAGCTGCTGTGGAGGCTCCCAGCACTTCCATTACCTCCTGCCCTTGCCTTTGTCTTGGGCAGGGTTCGGTGGTCCACCATTTGTGTATTGATGGAGGTGGAGCTAGAAAGGAAGCATACTGCTGACAGGGAAGGCATATGGGCTTGGCATCAGGAGACCAAACTGAGAGTCCTGGTTTAGACATAGAACCAAGTCCAAGTTCCTTCGCCTCTTCCAGTCTCAGTTTCCTTATCTACAGAATATGTTTAAAAATATACTTAGTATAAATGTGCTTCAAAAAACATACGTGTATGCACACACAACAGAGTAGAAAGACTATATAGCAATACACAAGCTCGGCCGGTGTGGCTCAGTGGATTGAGCGTCGTCCCATGGACTGAGAGGTCCTGGCTTTATTCCTGGTCAGAGCACATGCCCAGGTTGCGGGCTCAATCCCCAGTAGGGGGCATGCAGGAGGCAGTCGATAGATGCATCTCTCTCACATCGATGTTTCTATCTCTCTCTCCTTTCTTCTCTCTCTAAAAAAAATCAATAAAAACATATTTTAGAAATACACAAAAATGTGCCCAGCTGGTGTGGCTCAGTGGTTGAGTGTCGACCCATGCACCAAGAGGTCACCAGTTCGATTCCTGGTCAGGGCACATGACCAGGTTGTGGGCCAAATCCCAAGTGGGGGGCATGCAGGAGGCAGCCAATCAATGTTCTCTCTCATCGATGTTTCTATCTCTCTCTCTCTCTCTCTTTAAAATCAATAAAGAAAAAAAAAGTAAAAAGAAAAAGAAATACACAAAAATGTGCCCTGGCTGATTTGGCTCAGCAGTTAGAGCGTCAGTCAGTGGACCAAAGGGTCTTGGGTTTGATTCCCAGTCAAGGGCACATACATGAATTGCATGTTTGATCCCTGGCCCCGGTCAGGGTCATGCGGGAGGCAACCAATCGATGTGTCTCTCTCACATCAATGTCTGTCTCTCTCTCCCTCCTTTCTTTCCACTCTATCTTAAAAAAAAAAGAAAAAAAAAAAAGAGTATCACCTCACACCTGTCAGAATGGCCGCCATCAACAAATTATCAAACAACAAGTGTTGGCGAGGATGTGGAGAAAAGGGGACTCTAGTACACTGCTGGTGGGAATGCAGACTGGTGCAGCCACTATGGAAAACACTATGGTGTTACCTCAAAAAATTAAAAATTGAATTGCCATTTGACCCAGTGATCCCACTTCTAGGAATATATCCTAAGAAGCCTGAAACACCAATCAGAAAGAATATATGTACCCCCATGTTCATAGCAGCACTATTTACAACAGCTAAGATCTGGAAATAGCCCAAGTGTCCAACAGTAGACAAGTGGATAAAAAAGCAGTGGTACATATACACAATGGAGTACTATGCAGCTGTAAGAAAGAAAGATCTCTTATCCTTTGAGACGACATGGAGGGACCTCGCGAGTATTATCCTAAGTGAAACAAGCCAAGCAGAGAAAGACAAATATCACATGATCTCACTTATTTGTGGAATATAATGAACATAACAGTCTGAGGAACAGGGTAGACCTAGAGATGTGGAAGTAGGGTACAGACTGACAATCCTCAGAAGAGGGGTTGGGGGGAGAGATAAACCACAGAACTTATATGCATGTACGCATAACCGATGGACATGGACAACAAAGCTGGGGATAGGGTGGGGGGGATGGGGAGGAGGGTGTCATTGGGGAAAAAAGGAGAAACATCTGTAACAAAAATAAATAAATTAAAAAAAAAAAGAAATCAATGGAAAAATATCCTTGCGTGAGGATTAACAACAACAAAAAAATACACAAAAATGTTACTACTACTACAATTTGAAAGAGTGCCTACTATGTGCCAGGCATTTCTATACATTATCTTTATTCTTACAATAATCCTAAATGGTAAATATTTCACCATATTTCAAGTGAGAAAACTGAGGCTCAGAGGTTAACTTATCTACCAAATGCCAAATATCTAATTAATGGTTTACCTGGGATTCAAACTCAATGCTGCCCTTTCAAGTCCAGGCCATTTCTAATCTATAGTAGTTTTCTCTGCATGCTGGGGTGATTTTTATTTTATTCTTTATATTTTTCAGTATTCTCCAAATTGTATACAATAAAATTTATTACTTTTTATGTTATTATTATTTCAGTCACATTTTATTTTTCAATAAAATACACAAATTTTCTCCAATGCACAGAATTTAGAATCTGATTATACATTTTAAAAAATCCTATCTAGATTTCTCTGTATTGAAATTCAACATTTGGTGAAGAAAAATCATTTCAGGAATATTGGTGCCTTAAAGATATTTTTATAATCTTGGAAAAAAATACTATTTTAATTTTTATCTTTTTTTTTTTTTTATCCTCACCCGAGGACATTTTTTGCATTCATCTTTCAGATAGAGCGGGAGGGAGAGAGGGAGGAAAAGAGAGAGAGACATCGATGTGAGAGACACACATCAACTAGTTGCCACCCACATAACCCCAACCGGGCCGGGGACAAACTGCAACTGAGGTACGTGCCCTTGGTGGGAACCGAACCCGGGACTCTCTGGTCCACGGGCCGATGCTCTAACCACTGGGCTAAATTTTATCTTTTTAAATGCTATTTTTTAAAAAAGAAAAACGTTGTAAAAACAAAACAATGCACTGAACATTCAAGCCTGAGGGACATTGGTTTATTTATTTAAAAAATGTTTTTATTACCTGGAGTTAAATCTTTTTTTTTTTTTAATTATTTTTATTAATTTATTTTTGTTACAGATGTTTCTCCTTTTCCCCCTGGAGTTAAATCGTTGACAATAGCATACACTTAAGTTATTCTTTACATTCTGTTGTTCTCTCATATATATTTTAGACTTTTTTGTTGTTGTTGTTAATCCTCATCTGAGGATAGTTTCTCCATTGATTTTTAGAGAGTGGAAGGGATAGGGAAGGGGAAGAGAGGGAGAGAGAGAAAGAAACATCGATGTGAAAGAGACACATCGATTAGTTGCCTCTCGTGTGTGCCCCGACCAGGGCTGGGGATCAAACCTGCAACCCAGGTATGTGCCCTTGACCAGGAATCAAACCCATGACCCTTTGGTGAGTGGCCCAATGCTCTAACCACTGAGCAACGCTGGCCAGGGCAGGGACACTAGTTTAAATCTTGGCTCTCTGCATGAGCTTTGGCAAGTGGCTTAGCTTCTCTGAGTATCAGCGTCTTCACATACAAAATGAGGTCACAGTAAGGCCTGGGGAGCTTATATCACAAGGCCGTTATGAGGATCAACTAAGAACCTAGAAATGAAAGCACTGTTGACTTATTCATTACACACATACTATATTTATTGAGCACTTACTAATTGTCTAGTACTAGACAGTGAGAATGTAAGAGAAGACATAGCCTCTGCCCAGACGTGTAAAACAATTTCAATACAGTGGAACAAGTGCGGTGACAGGGAGTACCAGGTGCTGTGGGGCAGAAGAGAGACCTCTAACTCAGTCTGGTAACTATAGGAAGGGACAGAGAAGCTGGCACCTGACGGGTGAGTGGGAACTGGCCAGGGTTGGGGCTGGGGAGAGAGACAGAGGAAGTGCATGTGCTAAGGCCTGAAGGAGAGGCAGCATGGCTGGTTAGTGCCACTGGAAATTGTTCGGGCTAGCTGGAGCAGAGAGTGTGTGGGAGAGGGATGGCAAATCAGCTGAAGGGGTAAGCAGAGGCAGAGCATACACAGTCTCACCATCACAGAATCATCATCATCATCAATCAATAAATGTTTCTAGTCCTAGGCATAAGTTTATCTTGTTTTCTCCATTAAAATAGGAGTAGGAATGCCTGTTCTCTTTTCTTTGTAAAACCTGTTAGTCAACATGTATTTATTGTACTGCTAGTATAATAGCTGTTAAAGATACAGATCCAACAACCAACCTGGGCCTTGCATGGAGAGAGGGCCCCAGAGAACTGACAGAGCAGATGAAGAGTCTCACCCAGCAGGACTACAAAGACAATGGATATTCCTGACCTGCAAGTACTGACCCACTGTTCTCCCCCCAAGCTAACTCCAAGGCCCACCTTCTGAAAGAACTGTGTCATCTCTCCATGACGTCTTCTGAGCCACAATGCCCCCAAAGTCACCAGCTCTGTCCCATATTTTGGTATAGCCTATTAACCAGCTCCTACTTCTGGTATGTGATATCAGATGATCACTTTTGCACTAAGAACGAGACTTTGCTGGTTAACAGTTCAGCTAACTCAGCTCATGCTCCTCTCCCAACCACTCTAGAGTTCATTTCAAGGTCTACGATTCTCTCCTCTTCCCATTCTGTAAGACTTATTTCCCTTAGTCACAAGAGCTTTCTAGAAAAGGAATAGCGATGAGAGCAAGCTGATGAGTATAATTATCAGTTCAGCTGTTTTCTCAGGCATCAGCTCGCTGAGGGGCCCCAAACAAATGGAAACTGAGTAAATGAAAGGAAATTGAGACAATGAAAGGAAGGAGGATGGACACTATTAAGGAACTGGCCAAGACTACGAAATGTGAGGCAGAAGACGAGGCAGTCAGAGGGGCCTGGGGAGACTACGCCCAGAACATTTAAGTCTCTGAAGCAGTATAACAGCCTTTAAAGTAAACACCACTACTACAAGTAGTTATAGACACACACATTTATATGGTGCTTACCATATGCCAGGTGATGTTCCAAGGACTTTACAAATACCACATTTTACATATACTAACTTATGTAATCTTCACAACTCTATTAGGTAAGTATAATTATTAGCAGATTTCACAGATGAAGAAACTGAGGTACAAAGAGATTAAGTAATTTGCCCATGGTCACAGAGCTAGTAAGTGGCAAAGCTAGGATTTAAATCTAGATATTCTGGCTTAGAATTCAAACTTTAAACTATTATACTATATTTAAACCTTAATGCTGAAAGGCAGAAGGGGGTAGCCAGTGAGAATTAGCCAGACACCAATAAGAATGGTTTTATTCATAAACCTTAACACAGAGGTTCCCTACTGGTACACTATGAATGAGATACTGATCCTTTCATCAGGCTGAACATATCATTTTCCATGTGTACTATGATGTCAAAAAGGTTGGTCAGCACTACTCTAGCTTACATAAATGCAAGAACATTATCACCACTTTATCATTATTAAATTAATCTGAAACCTAACTTACCAGAAGTTTCTTCTTGCTCTGAGATAACTTTGTATTTTGTATTTTGGCATATTATGTAGAAAGAGTTATAAACCAGCCCAACTACATTATTTCATGGCAGTTCTTGTATCAGGTACAAGGTTACATTCTTTTTCTGCCAGATCTTAGTTGGCTGATTTGGTTTCTGATGATATCATTACTATGTAGGGCACAAGGTCAAGGAAGGGGTACTCTCAGAAAGAAGCTAGTCAAATTTAACACATGATGGAGCAGAGGAGACACCTGTGAAATCAGCTCAATCAAAGGACAGTCTGTGTGATTCCAGGGACTAAGGTATTTCACAGGTTTTCCCCAAGAGTCTTGTGTGTAGTAAGGCTGGGCAGCATCATGCAGATTGCAGTGTCTCACTCAACTATAGTAAAAGAAATTTGAGGCCTACTAAGGTGCCAGCAGGGTGGTGAGTCATAACGGCCTCAAACAGGGCTGGGATAGTAAGATTCTCAGAGGCAAAAGGTCTAGATTTGGGCACATCTTCTTCCCCGGCTCTGATATGGAGGTCACAAGCAGCCTTCAGAGCTGTCTCTGCATCTCCTGGTGGAAGGAATAAGAGAAAGGGCAGGAGGGGAAGAGAAAGTACATGCTTAAGAAATGGCAAGCAGGCCCTGGCCGGTTTGGCTCAGCGGTTAGAGCGTCAGCCTGCGGACCAGAGAGACCCGGACTCGGTTCCTGCTAAGGGCGCGTACCTTGGTTGCGATTTGTCCCTGGCCCTGGTTGGTCGTGCGGGAGGCAGCCACTCGATGTGTCCCTTTCACGTCGATGTTTCTCTCTCTCTCTCTCTCTCTCTCTCTCTCTCTCTATCTGAACAAAATAATGGAAAAGGTGTCCTTGGGTGAGGATAAAAAAAAAAAAAGTGCTCATCACAAGAAAAAATAATTCTGTGACTGTGTATGATGACCTTTGTTAGCTAGATTTATTGTGGTTATCATTTCACAATATATATACAAATATTGAATCAGTATGATGTACACGTGGAACTAATATAATATATGTCAATGATACCTCAATTTGAAAAAAAGAAATAACAAGCAGGAGTAAATAATGGATTTATGTGAGCAGGATAGTATAAAAAGCTGAAAAAGGCAGGCTGAGTCAGATCACTGAAGCTTATGGTCTACTAGGCCCTCCAACATCTGGTCCCTATCTACTTTCCAGCCTCACTATCTGACAGTCAGTAATTCTTTCAAGTACAAATGAACACTGGATAGCTTACCCTGCAGTTCAAACATCCAACATGGGCTTTTCCTCGTGACCACTGCACTGTAGTAGGCAGCAGAAGTGCTTTATGAACATTCCCATTTTGTCACACAAAATACTAAAAAGATGTATACTCAAGGGTTGAGATGCAATAAAATTAATAATTTTTACTGCTTAATCAAGGACATTCTTAAGTGAAAATAGCATTTAAAAAAACACAACTCTGCCCAGCTGGTGTGGCTCAGTGGATTGAGCATCGTCCCAGGGACTGAGAGGTCCTGGTTCAATTCCCAGTCAGGGCACATGCCTGAGTTGCAGGCTCGATCCCTGGTAGGGGGCGTGCAAGAGACAGCCTTTTGATGTTTCTCTCTCACATCGATGTTTCTATCTTTCCCTTCCTCTCTCTCTAAAAGATCAATAAAAACATATTAAAAAAACAAAAACACAATTCTGAGTGTGTAGCAGTGAAAAACACAATGATTGCTAGTACAGTTTAGTGCCACTGACTTGATTTGTGCTAAAGCACCAGCAGTTTTGCCCACTGTTGCTTTGTAACATCTTGGTACTATTAGGAAAATAGTTCTGACCTTGTATATACTCTGAAAGTGTTTCTAGGGCCCCTCAAGGCTTGCGGAGCACACTTGTGAACCACTGTACCTCGAATTGGGAAGGGACTGTGTACAACTGGATTGTGCTTTAGGGCCATCAAACTGGCTGTGATGTGCAAAACAAACTGGAGGCTAGAGAGGGACTGAAGGGTGGAGTGAGGCTGCTGCAACAACCTGGAGGAAAGCAAGGAGGCCTACAACTAAGGCAGGGATAGAAAAGAAGGGAAAGAAGCAGAACTGGTCCTGCCGAACGACTGGAGATGGAGTCAAAGACTACTATCCTCCATGTCTCCCTATCCCCACTGTCTAGTATGCAGCCAGGCACAGAGGAGGGCCTCAATATATGTTTATTAACCAACATCACATAACCCTAAGAGCAGCAGGACCATCAAAGAAGGGGAAAGTTCAAGAAGGGAAGCTTGTTGGGGATGGGGAACCATGGAAGACAGAGTACCACTAGGAAGCTTCAGACAAAGGGTGACACAGCAGCAAAGCATGAAAACTCACAGGTCAGGCTAAGACCATTCTCACCCAGACCTCATCTGACTCAATCTACAAATGAGGCGTTATTTATAACCTGCCAGGCATGAATGATAAAACCTCAGGTCAGAGTGTTATACAGAACACTTCAAAATGTCATCATATATGTCACATATATTATAAATAAAAACAAAAACAACCCTGAAAAGATACATCTCAAGTCATTTTAACAAGTTACTTTGGGAGAATGAAATTGGGCGGGTACAGAATTTTACTTTGTATACTTCTGTTGTATTTTATTTTGTTTTGTTATTATATGGTTATTTTATAATGAAAAGTAAAGAAATATATTTTACTTACTGCATAGTTTTCCTTATGAGCCTCTCTGCCATTATATTCTGGTAGAAATGTGCTCCTCCCATTAAGTAACTGTCTTAGGCATGCCAGGCAGCCTGCTAATCCTGGCTGCCTAACTGAATACTAAAATCTCTGACCGGCTCCTTCCTCTGGAAATAGTCATTTTAATCTAAAGCAATCTAAAAGTCTAAGTAAAATGTATATCTAATCTTACCTATAGGTTTGCCCAACTTTTGGGAAGAAAATCCTCTATAAACTTGAGATTCCAAATAAAATAAAGCTTCTGACAGGGGGCTGCTGTCTTCCAGTCATAGGAAGTGTTTCAATGGTCTCTGTATGTAGCAGACATTCTTCAGTTCTCCTCTGCTTCAGTTCAGCCTCTGCTTCATCATATCTGGCATGAAAATCTTTAAAAAGCAGAAATAGAAAGGATATCAAAATGCTGACTTCTTTAAAAGAATCAGAAAAGATAAAGATCAACCTAACTGTTCCCCAAGCCTACGTGTTATACCAGTAAGCAGATATACACAAAGCAATCACAGATTTCCCCAGTCTTTAAAATCAGACATTTGAGCATTTGAAAATGTTGAGATTAAGCATTTGACAATTTAACAAGTGTCTGAGTAAAAGTTTTCAGAATCTGTTTCCACTGTGGAATTCTAGAACCAAAAAGACATAACTGGACCTGGATGATAGATATGGACACCTCTGTTTGCTAAGAAGTCTCTGTTAAAAGGTAAAAGCTGACACTTCTCTGTTGTCTAAGTCTCAGGAAGCAATAGAGCCAGAAAGATAAAGTAGATGCTGAGAGCAGCAGGTGGCATGAATGGAACAAGGTTTTATGGCAAATGCATAATGCTAGTTTTCTTTCTGATGACTTCATTTTCTATCCACTGCTATTTTTAATCTCATGGCTCTAATTATCATGTGTCAAAGTAGATTTGTGAATTTCTCTACAACATGAATGTGTACTTCCCCTTTTCCCAATGGAAAAGCTCTGAAAATGCAGTTTATATCTGAATTCTGGGAACCTTGTGACAAAATTTCTAAGAAGGTTTTCTAACCAGATGCCGGATGTGTTTCATCATTTCTTCAAATCACATGTCCCAAACTGAACTCATCCCCAACCCCACCCACTGCCTCCTTCCTCCTTTCCCTTCTTCTCTATCAGATTGTATCATCCTGCCAGTTACCCAGCAACAGAACCTTTAAATCATTTCATGTCTCCTTCTCTTCCAGTCTCATAAGCTCCAAATACTAACACTGTCAGGCTTTCCCTCAGCCTGTTATGTAGCTGTTTGAAGAATAGCACCTATTCTTTCTTCAGGGCCCATCACAAATTACTGAAAGTAGTCCCACAAATTACAGAAGCAGTCCCTGACTTTTTTCTGCTTCATTCATTGTTTACTCAAACCCACAGTATACTATTAAAATACTTAGAGCTAGCTCTACACATGTATATGTGGCTCTCCCACTAGAACATAAGCTCCTCAAAGGAAGGGACATACCGTTTTGTTTGTTTGTTTGTTTGTTTTTCTTTATTGATTTTAGAGAGAGAGGAAGGGAGAGGGAGAGATAGAAACATAGATGACAGAGAACATCAACCGGCCGCCTCCTACACGGCCCCCACTGGGCATTTAGCCCACAACCTGGGCATGTGCCCTGACCGGGAATCAAACCGGCGACCTCTTGGTGCGCGGGTTGATGCTCAACCACTGAGCCACACCGGCTGGGCTAGGGGACACATTTTTTTCATCTATGTATTTCCAGCATCTAACACGGTATCTAGCACAAAAAAGCGAGGAGGGCCCTAGTAAATACCTGAAAGAATTGCTTCATCCACAAAATATATTTTTTAAATTTTTATTTATTGATTGATTTTCAAAGAGAGAGAGGAAGGGTGAGAGAGAGACATCGATTTGTTGTTCTACTTACTTATGCATCATTGGTTGCTTCTTGTATGTGCCCTGACTGGGGATCAAACTGGCAACCTTGGTATTATCAGGATGACATTCTAACCAGGGACACAAAATATTTCTCTATTGTCCAATAGAGAATGTTAGCACATAGAATAATCCTTCTTATCTGTGCTTTTATTCCTGAACAAATTTCTGTGGCCCAATGAAACTATTTCCAGGGCCCAAAGAAGCTCAGGTTATACTCTCTCTTTTTATGGCCATAGCACTTCCAGAAACAACCTTGAACTTCAACTCTTTGCCTTTAGTCTTGCCACAGGATGAAATCTCTTGGTCCCTTCCTTCTTGTTGCCTATAGTAGGGGTTGGCAAATTTGTTCTGTAAAGGGCCAGATAGTAACTATTTCAGGCCTTATGTGTCAGATGGTCTCTGTCACAACTATTCAATTTTGCCTTTGTAGAAAAAAGCAGCCATAAATAACATGTAAATAAATGATTATGGCTATATTTCAATAAATATTTATGGATACTGAAACGTGAATTTTCATGCCACAAAATATTAATCTTCTTCTGATTCCCCCCCAACCATTTAAAAATGTAAAACCCATTCTCTACCTTGTAGTCTATATGAAAACTGGTAGTAAGCCAGAAATGGTCTATAAGGCAAGTTTGCCAACCCAGCTTATTTCTCTTCTTAGAGCTCCCTTCCTCTACACACACACACACACACACACACACACACACACACACACACACACACCATTTTCACCTCTAGTAGGTCTACAGTAAAAACAGGCCTCAGAATTCCTTTATGAACTTCATGTTATTCTGCTGTTTGAAGCCATTTTAGGACTAGAGAGGTAAGAAGCACATGGGCTTTTGAGCCATTAGGACCCAGATTCTGATTCTGGCCTTACCATATACTAATCAGGTAGCCTTGGACATAATACTTAACTCCTCTGTGATTCACTCTCATAATCTATAAAATGGGGACAATAACATCTACATCAGAGAGTTGCTGTGAGAATTAAATGAGCTAATATATAGCCAGTTCACAGCACAATGCCTAGTATATAGTAGGTTCTCAATAAATAGTAACTATTATTTAAACTTAGTATATGGCTTGCCAGATCAGTTGTGGCCTTGGAAAGTACTCTGTAAACCATAACTGGGCAGCATGAGGGAATAAACTGTTAGCAAAGTACAAAGGCAAAGAGATAGAATTTGGAGGTTTTCAGATACATGATGCAGGTTCCAAGTGCTTGGTTGGTCATGATTCCTTCCGGTGACATTCCAAATTCCTTTGAGCCTCTTTTCCTTCTCAGCAAGAACTTCTGACTCTCACACTGCCTGTATCTTCTTAGCTTTCCTTACCAAATACCTAGATAAGCCCTGGAATCCTCTCCTCATTCTTGTACTCTTCTTAGCTTAGGGCTGGGGAAGGGTGAATGTGGCCAGACCAAACCTACACAGATTGGCCTGCCACTGGGTCTTATACAGGTTGGGCACCCAATTCTCTCTCAATTCTTCATAAATTTCTTGCTGTATAGGGAATAAAATTTCACCAGAGCTTAAGAACTAGTTTTTTTTAAATAGAAGTTTCAGAGCAGCCTGGTCAGTGTGGCTCAGTGGATTGAGCGTCGTCCCATGGACTGAGAGGTCCCGGTTCGATTCCCGGTTAAGGCACATGGGGGGCATGCAGGAAGCAGCTGATCGATGTTTCTCTCTCACATGGATGTTTTTATCTCTCTCTCCCTTCCCCTCTTTCTCTAAAAAAATTAATGAAAACACATTTTTAAAAAAAAAAAAAAAAAAAAGAAGTTTCAGAGCAAAAAACCCACAAACAAAACCAAGTATATAAATAAGGGATCCATCACATTACTTTCAAGACAGAAAACAGCAGTGGTGGGCAGATAAGACTAAGGCTTGTGGTATCTCTGTCCTTGATCCAAAAAGCCAGATTCGAGCCTGTCACTTCCTTACTCCAACACCTGCAATGGGCGTCCACTGCTTCTAGAATCCCAGAATCCCAGCTCCTGTGATGTCACTCAGGGCCTCCACAAACTTGCCCCAGACCATCCATCCTGCATTATGCCTTACTACTCCTCTACAGAAGTCTCGACCTACAGTCCAGGCAAAATAGACTATTTTAACCAATTGCCCTCAACAATTTCCAGCTTCCCACACTTGTGCATAATTCAATCACCTATAACATTTTATTGCACATCTCCCCCTAGACTGTGAGCTAGGGACAGGGTGGAGACTATGTCTGATTAATATCTGGGTCCCCTACACCTGGCATAGGGCCTGGCACAAGGCAAATACTCAATAAATGTGAATAAATAAATGGAAACACCTAAAGTTATTCTCCCCTTAAACTGTTTTAAGTTGGACTCTTATTAGCAGACTAAGCACAGTCTGGGTTATTGCCAAGAAGTAGAAAAACTGAAGATAAAGAAAAGAAGCATGACCAATGAGATCCAAAGCAACGGAAAATAGGTTTTAAGAGTGAGGTAAAAGAAACCAGGGCTACTTAGCATGGAGAAGAGAAGATGAGGCCTTACTTGATTCTGGCTTTAAGGACACAAAAGGTTCTCATGAGAAAATCTTGACCTTATCCTCCCTTTATAATCAGAAGAAACTTTTCCATATTCATGGAAAATGGAACAAGAAGAAATGGCTTAAGTTAATGCCAGAGGGGTTTCAGGAGGAGTAAAAGAAAAACCAAATTAGGCACCATTTTTCCAGAGGTATTGTTATTGTACTTTTTGGCAAGTGAATTGGAGGGTTCTGCTTAGTACTTTTGTTGAAGGCTGTGCAAAAGGGAATAAATACACTGCCCTGTTCCTGTTTACTACGAAGGGAGGTGGGTAAAACACAAGTCAGGTAAGATTTGCTAATAAACCAAAGACTTTTTGTTGACCCTTTCCCTATAGGCACTTTTTTTCATGTCATGCTTTGCAATCCTGTGATGGAACAATCTAGAATGTCAAAGTTTCCTGTTGGGGCAATGGAAAGAAAGAACAGGCAACAGTGTCAGAGTAAGACAGTAGAGAAAATGCCCTAATAAATATACTTTCTATAAAAATAATATCTAACTGGACATTAATAATAATTGTTAATATTATTACTATTAAAGCTAACATTCATTGAACACCTACTATGTGCTAGGCACTGTGCTAAGTGCTTAATATAAGTCATCTGAACCATCATAACAACCCCATGAGATAGGTAATACTTGTATCCCCATTCTACAGATGAAGAAACTGAGACCCAGGAAGGTTAGCTTAACAATAACCCACCACCTTCGGACCAATTTAGACCCAGGAAGGTTAAATAACTTGCCTCAGTCACATAGCTAGCAAGTGACAGAGCCAGGACTAAAACCCAGGCAGTCTGATTCTAGAGTCTATACATCTAACTACTCTCTCTCTATAAGAAGGATGAGAGGCTAGAATTTAAATCCTAGTCTCTTTGAATCCACGTTCATATTCTCAGCTACTTCCTTATACTGCCCCAAGCCAGGAAGAGCAATGCAACACATGACATTAGCAAGAGAAGAGATCTCAGAAGTGAACCAAAATACCCCCATATTATAGAGAAAGAAGCTAAAATTTAGGACTCATAGATAATAATGACCAGAATCAGAACTTGAATGCCAGCCCTTGACTCCAAGTGCAGTCCTCTTTCCTCCATTATAGATTCTCGTTGAATTTGAGGGTGAGAAAATGAAGGAACAGTATGTGCCAAATGGGTCCCTCCCTAGACCCTTTTGTAATGAACTGTTAATCTAATCTCACATTAGAACCTGTGCCTGAACTATAAGGGTGCCAGAAGCCTCTAGAAACTGATTCTAAGATCCTACTAGCTAAGGACAGCAATACGCCGATTTATGGTACTAGAGGAGCTTCCATAACGCTCACATATTAAACAAGTCAAGCAGCCCCAGACCAGGCATTTTCCATAGTAGGTCAGTGGCTCACTATTTAACCCTGAACTGAACTATTCCAACAGCCTCCTCATTGATGTCCCCATTCTGGGACTTTCTTTGCTCTAGTCTAGCCTCCATTCTGCAGCCACAGTGAACAGAGCCTTAGTCATGGCCTGTGGAGCCTTGCTGCACAATGGAAGAAAGAACATGGGTCTTTGAATCTAATACTTGTAGGTGTGGACTGAGTTTGGCTACTCACTAGCTACCTGACCTTGGGAAAGTCACTTTAATCTTTCTGAGGTCTGATTTCTTCATCTTCAAATTGGGGATAAATATCCCCATATTACAGGATTGTGAGGATTAACTAAATTATAGTATATAAAGCATTTAGCATATTGCAAGCCACAAAGCAGAGCAAACACCCAGTAAATGTTAGTGTTCTTCTCCCCACTCCCTTCTCTACATTTTTTGGCACAAACCACCATTTCAGTTTATTTTTACTCCTCACCAACTCCATTCCTCTCCCCCAACACACACACACACACACGCACGCACGCACGCACACACACACACACACACACACGTTCATTTCCACCTCTAGGCCACTGCTCAAACTGCTCCTTCTCACAGGAATTAACTTCCTCTAAGGCCCAGCATAAATTTTCCACCTTTAGGAATCCTTCTCTAGATCCCCTTTGGTCGTGTTGGGATTGATTTCTCCTTCTTCCAAACTCCCACTTTGTTTACATTCTTTACTACATTTACCATAGTCAGTCTGATTTCAGTTATTTATGTACTTATCTATCTTCCAACTACACTGGAGGGAGAAGGCTCTAAGAAGACAATTACTTACAGGAGCACAGGAAATGTGAAGTTTTCCTGTGTATATTTCTCAATACCAGGGTCTTATACATAGCAAGACCTCAGTATTTATTGAATTGAATCTTGCCACCCTTGACTGGCAATCTTTACAGAAAGATCTGGGAGTGAGTTTATTCTAAAACTCTACATTTACTGCCTGACTTGATAGACATGCAATTTTTAAAGTATACTAATGTTCCTAAACTAAGATCCACCAATACCCATGTCAGCTTGCTTCATTCTTTTACCATTCTTTCAACACACTTTGGACTCCTCTCAAGAATGCTAAGTGATATAAGCCAGTCAGAGAAAGACAAGTACTACATGAACAAAATAAGCTGACGATCAAAATAGATCCAGTAACATGGAAGTGGGGAACAGACTGACAAACCTCAGAGGGAAGGAGATGGGGTGGGATGAGAAGAGATAAACCAATGGACACAGACAATAGTGTGGGGAAGGTAAGAGGGGGGTGAAAGTGGGGAAGAAGGTATCAAAGGGGAAAAAAAGGGGGAACATCTGTAATACTTTCAACAATAAAGTTTTTTTTAAAAAAAGAACCTCTCCAGGATATAGGCAGATATTGCCGGGAGGACGTTGCTTATTCACAGAGGTAGGGTGATGTGGGAACAAGCTCTTTGGAGAACTGTTCCCCCCCAGCTGGTTAGGAGATGACTGCCATTAAAACCATATTAAAAACCAGAGGTATGGAATCCTAAAGTAGATCTGAATGGTTTCTACCTGCTTCAGTTTCCAAATCTATAAAATAAAGTTTTGAGATGTTACATATAGAGCAGTTAAAACAGTATCTGCCACATAGTAAGCGCTCAATAACTGTTAGATATATTAACAATGTAGTAGATTGGAAAAAATAAAGAGCCAGGACTTTTCACTTCCAGTACTATTTCCACCACTGACTGATTCTTGTGCAATCTCCATCAAGTCCTTTCCCCTCTGGGCCTTTCCCTCTCCGTGAAAGTAAAGAGGTAGAACCAGATGGTTCCCATGCTCCTTCTACCTTCTATGAACAACAAAGAGCCTTCTGTTACATATGCTGAAGTTGTCAACAAGGAAAAATATGAATGCTGGTTCCCAGATGGGAGGGGCCAAGGACAGGACAATTGATTAGTAAACCACCTGTGCGCTTTCCCCTTTGTGAACTATATCATACTCATTGCAGGTCCCTGAACAGAGCACCACTTCCCTCCCAACAAAACTCACAGCAAAGGCAAGAGAAGAGCCTGAAAACAAGAGCAGCAATGAAGAATCCTTTCTTGTGCAGAATACCTGCACTTTCTGCCTTTGATGCCTGTAATTAGGACATAATCAGTCTACATCAGGGCTCCCCTTAGGCACATCTTCTCTTGAAGGAAAAACACAAAGGCCCACTCTAAACCTGAAAGCTCATAAACAAAAACCAAAGTGTGTAAATAAAAAAATTCACTGACTCATTCAACTACAAACACTGCAGAGGCCTACTATGCTCCAGGCAGAGGAGGGATGAAACAAACATAGTCCCTTGCCACCAATGTACTCAGAGTACATATGGGGTGATATACTCCACGTCAAACAGTGAACTGAGCTATATTTGAGCTGTGGTCTCTGCTACAGGAGATGGGAATGGGACAACTAATCCAGCAGGGGGATCAGAGAAGTTTCTCTGGCAGATCACATGAGACATAGGCCTTGAAAGATGAGAAGGAAGAAGGCAAAGGAATATGCAGGGAGTGTTTGCGTAACAAAAAGTAGTTTGTTTTGTCTGGGTCACAGGGTGTAGGTTTGGGAAGGCAAAGAGAAACAGGACAGGAGAGAGGTTTGGGAACAGATTATGGAGGAACTTGCCTATGAGGCTGAGGCATCCAAACTCTATACAGTAGGCAATGAAGCCCACCAAGGTTTCTGAGCAGAGATATGAAATAACACTGCCCCAGCAAGATCATATGGGCATCCATAAAGAGGATGCAAAAGGAATCAAGTTCCTAGATTACTATGAGATCACATAACAGAAAATCACATGCACTTTGGAAGCATGCACATGTGAACAGCTCCTGTTCACAGAGCTTCTCTCTGCCATGGTCATGTAATCTGACTTCAAGAGGTGCTCACTTGCCAGGCCCTCGAAACATCAAAATCTTCTAGAGCACTAGAGTAACAGGCCTCCCAAAGTCAGGAACCCAATTATCCTTCTGGATCACAGTAAGGGAAGAGCTGATGTGGAATAAGTTGGCACCAATCTTCAGCAGGCCCAGCTCCACATAAAAACTCAACCTTGAATCTCCACTTTAAATCACTTCTATACTAGCCCTCTTTAGGGGCTGAAAGCACCCGGCTAATGGCTAAGGAGCCACAGAGACAATATATATCAATTGCCCAGCATGGCACTTGGCACATGGGCAATGGCTAACAAGCATCAGTTCCCATCCTGCAAGGTCAGTACCACCTATAAATCCCACTGAGGCTTCAGGACCTAGGTCATCTCAACTCTCCCTCGAGGGCCTCTCTAAAGCATCCTCATCCAAAATGACCTAGTTAATATAAATCACACCCATTTCATGACAGGTGCCATACTAGGTGACATGTGTAATTCTATTCAACTTTCACAATGACCCTATTTTGCCCTTTTTATACAGGAGAAACTAAAGCTATGAGAGGGGAAATGACTTGCCTGAGGACACAGGTAGGAAGTGGCAGAGGTGAGATCTGAGGCCAGGACTGCCTGACTCAGAGCTGGCCCTGCTACTGACCTTCTGACAGGTAACCTGGAAACTCCCTCCCTAAGGAGAGAGATTGCACCTGACACTATTCGCTCTCCTCAAGGTACAGCGACCCCCACACGTCAGGAGCTTTTAAATGAAAACAGTTAACTTTACAATAACGTAGTACAAACATTTCAGAAATTCCTCACATGAAAAACTATTCATGATGTTGGACTGCCTGAGCCTTGAACCCAGCCATATAGCCTGGCAGGGACTCAGTCTCAAATTGGCCCCAGACTGAGCTCCGATCTAGGACACCTGTCACAACCCAAGCCGCGACCGGGGACACACGCTGCGCCTGGAGCTGGTCACAGACGGAGCCCTGAGGAGATCCCAAAGACGCGTCCCCTTGACTGACACCCGAAGCAGAATTGGGTCGTGCCCTCGGACCGTTCTGAAGGCCCTGATGTCTCCGTCCCGGGGCACCGACTCACTCACAGACACGCCCCCTCCCCAAATCCCATTTCACTTGCAGGGATACCTCGCTGTTCTCGTCTTTCCCTCAGCGGACTCGCCACAGGACCGGTCGCGCGCTCCCCTACTGCGGATCGCTCCAGTGAGAACGCGGAAGGGGCGGTACTAAGCTCGAGGGGGCGGGCCCGACAGAGAGGAGCGCGAGGGGGCGGATCTGCGCCAGCTCCCGGAAGGCTACGCCCAGAGAGAGGGTAGGGACGAGCTTAGTAAACTACGCAGGCGTGATGGAGAGGGGCGGGGAGATTGCTGGGAAGGGGCGGGGCTTAGCTCCCTGGACGCTCTCTTTTCTGAGTGAAGGTCGGGAAGCCAGGGAAGCCAGGGAAGCTCCAGGAGGGAGGAGGTCCGGAAGCTGCAGAAGTAATGAACATTTCCCAAGAGCTTCTGCTTGCCAGGAAGGAATTTTTTTAAAATGTCTTTTACATATGGGGATATGCTGCCAGTCTTTTATAAAATGAGAGCTAATTCTGTAAAATTTCTTAAAATGTTTGGGCGCCTGTAATTTCACAAGAGTTTCTCCTTGGGTAAAGCATTCCCCTAGTAGTTCAAAATAAAAAGACTTAAAAGTTCATTATTAACAAAAATAAATTAATTTTTTAAAAAGTTCATTACTTGGAGAAAACCATCTGCACACAAATTAATATTTCAACCAGCCCTGGGTCTTCTCCCAAGATGCAAGTGTGATGAGGTAATGAGAGTGCTGACTTGGGTTTGATTCAAGTCCTGACTGAGTGTGTTTACTCCGTTGTGAAATGGAAGTAAATATCCCTTCTCTGCCTGCCTCAGGACTGTTGTGAGAATCTTGTGAGCAATGCTAGCTAAAGAGCCTCTTGGACTTCCTCCCCATCATCCATCTGAAAACCATTTGTTCCCTGTCCCCTTCTGGGCTCAGTCTTCTCATCTGTATGATGGAGGGAGGTCTGGAACATTAGAGAACATTCAGGGTTTTGCTAGATTTCCCAGTATAGGTTAAGGCTGGAGAGGAGTTCTCCCAAGCATCTGTTTTCAGTCACTTCCAGAATCCCTCAGTCAACCTGAAGGCCCCTGTGTGTCCTGATCTCTCCCACCTTCACCTTCTGAGCCCATCGAAACTTCATGTCCTCAGAGGTCATGCTGGCCTGTTCCCCTCTTTGTTCCCTGAATGTCTCAATAACAAGCTGCTCCTGAGCCACTCAAGCCTATGTTCCAATCTAGGTTCTCAAAATTGCTATGTCCTCCATATGGCAACCAACTTCAGTTAATACCAGGGAGGAGGACTCTGGGGAACTCATAACAAGAAGGGCTCAAGGAGGGCTCCCCCAAATCAGGTGCAGCTCCAGCCACGCTTGTGGCTCCCTTCACGACACACTACATACATATAGCTCCTAGGAGTGGAAGTAACAGCAGGAAACCTCAAAGAAAAGGCTGCAGTGTTCATGAGGGCCAAGGGTGGTGGGGCAGCCTTTACTCAATAGGTGGATGCTCTGCCCCAAGGTGGGGAGAATGGCTTGCCTTCTTATTCCCTGCTCCAAATAGTGTTATGGATCCAGGAAAACAAAGCCTTCAACAGCCTGGCTGCCCAAACTGTCCCTATACCCCTAATACATTGCCTCTCCCAGGGCTCTCATGCCAAGTTTTGCCCAATGGATGGGGTGGGACTCTTTTCTCTCTTCTGTCTCCTCCTTCCTCTCCTACCTCTGTCTAGTCTTCTCTAAGCATCCCTCTCTGAATTTCTCAAAGCAGCTCTGTGACTTCTTGTAAGGAGTAGACTGTGGCCACCCAGTTCTGAGATTAATCTACCCTCACTGCCATGGTGTATTTCAAAACATGGTGTATTTCAAGATCCCAGAACCTGAACTTTCTAAGAGTCTGAGCTATCCAGTAATTGAGGAGATAGTGAGTGACCTGTCACAGGAGGAGTGCAAGTAGAGCATGTTTTAGAATGCTGAATGGGGTCCTCCTCTGGCAAGCCAGAAGAAGGGGCAGCAGAGTGGAGGGCCTTACAGATCCTAGAACAGTGAAAGGGGGGATACTGGGTGCCAAGAAGGGAGTTGGCAGCTAGTATATGTCAAGCATTTAGAACTGTACCTGACACATAATATTAGCTATTATTTTATTATTGTGAATGATTCACAGACTGTGAATAATGAAGGAGCTTAGAGTCAATTATTCCCTCGCTCCCACTCCTGGTCATGAAATAGATGGGTTAAATTGAGGTCTGGAGGGGCCTGCCATAGTCAGGGGCTGGGCTGGGACTGGAACCTAGGCCTCCGCCTCCCAGGAGAGCCGCTGCACAAAGCCAGGCTGTTGCCTTCTCAGGAAGAAGGGAGAGCTCTAGGTGGGCCTTTGCTGACTCTTAGGAACCAAGCTGTGACCTGGTCAGTGTGGGTCAGTGGTTAGAGCACCAGCCCATGCACCAAAGGGTCACAGGTTCAATTCCCAGTCACGTGGCGCGTACCAGGGTTGCAGATTTGATCCCTGGCTCTGGTCAGGGTCATGCAGGAGGCAACCGATCGATGTATCTCTCTCTCACATCGATGTTTCTCTCTAAAAATCAAAGGAAAAAATATCCTCAGGTGAGGATTAACAAACAAACAAACAAAAGAACCAAGTTGTTTTTCAAGTCATCTGGGCAGTTGAGGTAAGAAGCAGTGTAATGAAAGCAAGACCTGAGCTATGAGACTCAAGTGTCTCCTGGTGAATAAGCTCAGGAGTCAGCCCCATATCCAGCTACACACAACAAACAGCATTTTCTTGAGAAGGGCTTCCTCTGCTGTGATTAGGATTAGGACTGTTTCTTTTCTGTTCCTTAACCCGTTAGCTCCAATAAAACACCCAGATTAAGGGGGTGAGAACAGCCAGTGCCAGGTAACCTGAGCTGAAACAAGGAAAGAATCTTCCGAGAAGAGACTGAGCTCCCCAAAGGCAAGGGCCAGTCCTCCCCTCTCCCAGGGTCCTAGCCTTGCCCAGGAATTCTAGGTTCAGAATTCCAGAGCCCTGGGAAAACTTTGGTGTCTCCACCCTGGAGAGCTGGGCCAGACATGACCATACCAGCCAGCACTCCATATGCCCTGGGACAAAAAGCCCTCCCTGCCCCATTCTGGCCCGGTTTCTCCCACAGCCTGCTCAGGAGCCATGTGGCACCCAGACCACAGCTTCCCACCAGCACTGCTTTAGTTTGCTTCCTTTATTTACCAAAAATAACAATAAAGTCTTCCCTCTGTTTCACAAAAATAGATTTTCCCCCTTCCTTCCCCACCCCACCCACCTACCTCCCCCACTTCTGCAATCAGCACTGGCCACAGCCTAGAATCCATCTTCTGATCCACAGTCCTCCCTGGGGGAATCTTTGACCCCACCCCACCCACTCCAGAGCCTTTGGCAAAGCTGCTGGGGCCAGTGGTATCCCTTGGAACTTCTCAGGAGGCAGCAGTCCCAGGGCCAGCTGGCTGGCTCCAGGAGCCCCATCTGCTTCCCCAGAGATCAGGCAGCTGCTGGGCCATGGAGAGGGGTATGATTTGGGAGGCTTGGCTCAGCAGATAGCCCTAGCAGACCTGAGGGAAAGTGGGGCACTCTGGCATCAGGCTAGAAATCCTTGCACAAAGCAGGAACAGTGTGTCCTGGAGAGGGACTGTCAAACCCTCTTCCCATATGCTTCTCATCTCCCTGTGTAGCACTCCACAGGCCCTGGGGTGGGAGTCAGGGCCTTGGCTTTTACTCCACCTCCACAGAGCCTTGCTGTGAGGCCTAGACAGTTTCTCCCTCCCCTCCTCCTGGCTTCAGTTTCCTCTCATGTACATGGAGGATTCTGTGAGACTAGATGATCCTCGGGTCTTTTCTGGCTCTCCATCCTGGCCTTCCAGCATGGAGGCTCTGGGAAGGTAGGGCCTTGTCTCTGCCTCAATTTCCCCACCTGTGGGTCTAGGCACAAGGCTGGGCATGGGGTGCTGAGTAATGGAGGAGTGAATGAACATCCCAGTTTCTCTGTGAATAGCTATGCTCTGAGAGTCAACCAGTTGGAATGTCTCAGGATGGTTGGGAAGGAGGCAAGTACTTATGGGGGCTCTCCAAGCCTGGAAGAATCCATTCACTAGCCACGTGGTCCTCAATGTTCGGGGATGGGAGACAGAGTTTCCCAGTTCTCAAGTTCCACTAGATTCTTGGGTTGGACGATTATCCTGTGCTGGGCTTCAGATCCTAGGAGCCAAGTCTATAGATTCTAGGAGCTAGATTGGAGTGTGTAATTCCCAATTTAAGCTCCAGAGGACCATTTGGACATGAGGGATTACCCTCAACCCCCAGGAGGCTGTCAATAATCAGGCCTTTCTGGAGACAGAGGACTGAGGGAAATGATAGCTGATATGCATCTCTGGCTGAGCAATCAGAACCTGTGTCTGTGGTGGGCCAGGGATTTAGGTACCCAGGGCAAGTCTCCCCTTCCTACCTCCCCCAGCTCCCCAGAATTCATGCTGATGGAAGAAGGTAACCTAGAAGGTTCAAACATAGAGCTACATCCATCTACAACCACATTTTGTACACTTACACACATTGTCGGACACATCAAGTAGGGACAGTGAACTGTCATCACTCCTACAGTGGTCATGGTCTGATGGTCCCAATCCCTCTGCCCCTCCCTCCCTCACTCCTTTGTTCCTTCCATCCATCCATTTGCATAACATTTATGAGGTCCTACTATGTGCCAGGGAGGGTCTAAGGTGGCTAGCTCTCACAGACACACCCACAGTCAAAGTCTCTCTTACACACACAGTGCTCACTCACACAGAGGCTGCTCCTTCTCTTGTATCTTTCTTGCCAGCACCTCAGCCACATCCTCATTGCCCAGATAGGCTTGGGAACCACCATGGAAGGGTCAAGTATCAGAGTGGAAATCCTCTAGCCTACCCGACCCCCAGACTTCCTGTTGGAGGTTTAGCTCCTCCTTTCCTTCCGTTTGCCCACATTAAAATTTTCCCCTTCTCCATTCACAAGCAGTCAGGGGACATGTGGGCAGACCTCTGAGAACCAGAAGTCCAGGGACTTTGGGTGTGTGGAGGGGTCCCAGGGCCTTCAGGTTCATCTGCCACCAGACTCCTGAGGGTCCCCTCCCCTAGCCACTCTATGTTCAGACGATCATCTGACCAGCAACAATGTCCAGGACTGGGCTCAGTGACAGATCCGCTCTGTCATCTCCCTCTGCAGAGACACAAATTTGGGGGGGGAGGGAAGTCAGTCAGAGCTCAACCTTCACAAACCATAGGGCCTGGCTGCTCTTCTGCCTGAACCCAGCCACTTCCCTCCCCCCACCCCAACTCCAGGCTGCAGATCTGGGTTTGTAAACTTACCCCTGAACAAATTCTCTGTTAAATGAATTGCCATCCCCTAATTTATCTACTTGGGTATTGGATTTTCTTAAAGCAGATAGCCTTTGGATCTGAAAACTAAGAGGCTAGCCCTGGTGGGGCAGGGAAGGGGGCCTTGGCCTCACCAGTGGCTCCAGCTCCCGCTGGTCCACCAGGCTGAACTCGCGGATGAAGTAGTAGAAGTGCTTGTAGCAGGTGTTGACGTGCGCCTCGGCCCCCATGCTGAGGATGCTGTCGAAGTGGTGGATGTAGACATGGACAAAGACGCGAAAGAGGCGGGTCAGGATCTTGGTGCAGACCTGCTGGAAGTTCTTGGGAAAAGGAACTCCTGGGGGGGCAGCAATGGGCAGAAGTGGGGGAGGGGTCAGAATCCTGGTATGAAACCCCTACCCTACCTAGCCCTGGCCTCCCACATACAGGCAGCCTTTGCCCTAGCACACTTTCCTGTGGGAGACACAGAGAGATCATGATTTGCTTTCCCTCATATTTCCCTTTTTAATGAAGCACAAATCTGACTTTGCCTCTGTTCTGCTGAAATACAAATCATCTTCCACATTTTCCCATGACTCTGAGTAAGACTCCACCACCTGGTGGGGGTCACTGACCAACCCTTCTTATCGTATGATCAAAGAAAGTAATGCCCGAACTCTCCCCAGAAATATACGCATCTGTAGGTGCTCGTACATGACACACTTGGATACAATTCCAAGGGGAGTTCAGCAACATCTGGGTCCAGTTTTATTTTTTAAAATATGTTTTTATTGATTTTTTTAGAGAGAAAGGAGAAGGAAGAGAAATAGAAACATCGACATGAGAAACATCAATTGGCTGCCTCCTGCACGCCCCCTACTGGGGATCAAGCTGGCAACCTGGGTATGTACCCTGACTGGGAACTGAACCAGGACCTCTCATTCCATTGGATGATGCTCAATCCAATGAGCCACACGGGCTGGGCTGGGGTCCAGTTTTAAAAACATGACTGCTCAAGGCCTTTCAGGATTCTGACCTCCCTCTCCAGCCCCACCCCAACTCCTTCCTCTTTGCAACAATCACAACGCAGTCCCCAGATCCCTAATCCTGAGAATTACTAAGGCTTCAAGAGCTAGTTCAGATATCTCTCATTTCTTCAAATATTCAATAACACTTACACTTCCATCTGTGAGCCAGGCCCTGTGCTGGGCCCTTTGCACATTTCGCCTGGTATGATAATGGGTCTGATCGACACTCTAGAAGTGATCAAATGGAGGTGCATAAAGGTGGAGCCACTTGCCCGAGGCCATGTAACTATTAATTAGTACAGACTGGAGACAGGATTCAAACCCTCTCTGCACTGCACTACAGCACCCCTCTGGGATAAATGCCACAGACTCTGCTTGAGAAGAGCTCGAGGACCTGTGAAAAGACACAGTTTTGCATAGCCCCCCATGCTCAGGGTGGAGATCTTGGTGGCCATGCCCTCTTCTCTGCCATTCCAGAGTTAAGGCACAGACCACAGACATCTGGGGTCTCACCGGCCTGGGGGTTAAGGCTAGAAGGGAATACCAGACCAGACACAGGCCCACATTGGCCCACTCTGCTCCATAGATCCCTTCTCCTTCCCCATTGCTCTCAGGAAGGGTTGAGCACTGGATCCCCATGAGCCCTTCCAGGACCAGCGCAGGTCCCTCAGACTTGTCCTGCTCATCTAGACTTGGGGCCCAAAAGACCTGAGCTGGAGTTCTGAATCCCTCCTCATTCAGTGTGCACTGTTCCTCTCTTGGCCTCAGTTTCCTCCTTGTGAAATGAAGATACCCATTGTTGGGCATGATAGTGCAGGAAATGACAGGTCACCAGCTGGGGAGGGGCCTCGGGCATTGAATTGTGACTCAGTGCTCAGCTTCCCTCAGCTTTCAGACTTCTACCCTCTGGGCTTGACCACCCTGCCCCACCCATCTCTCATTCCCAATGCCTTAAGAGGGATGAATATGAGGCCAGGTGGGGGTGGGGCTGCTGTGATGAACACAGTGTCATGCCAACACCCCTTCTAGATGCCCCTGGGTGGGGAAGCAGGGCCAGGGTGACATCACTCATCTCCCCTACCCACCCTCATCCGCCCAGGCTGCCCCGCTGAGATAAGAAAAGGCTTCATGGTTTGGGCCTGACAAGGAAAAATTCTGCCCTCAGAGCCCCCTGAGGTAGAAATACCATCAGGCACACACAATCCCCACCCCCTTCCCTTTTGGGGCCAGGAGTCAGAGGGAACTCCCAAGAGGCTGCAAGTCAGATCAGCCCAAGCAGAGTAACCTGCTAGGAGCACCTTGAGGCACCTCTTCTGGAAGGTTCTGAGAACCACAGTGGTCTTGCCATGGTTATCCCTGGTGGGACACCCAAGCTTTAGACAAGAAGAGCCCCAAACTGGGAGTCAGGCAGTCTGCGCTCCAGATGTCTGATCTTGACAAGCAGACAGTGAACCTCTCTGAGCCTGTTTCCTCTCCTACAAAATGGGAATGAAAATCACACACACACACACACACACACACACACACACACACACACACCCTCCACAGAATTGCTGTAGCAAACTAAATGCCTCATCTGTGAAATGGGCTCCGTGGGTCCCTCCCTCTCTGGCCAGGCCTGACCTGCCTGCCAGGTGGCACTCACCAACGCGAGTGGGAAAGACATCCTCATCGTTGATGAGGCCCTCGATCCAGTCCATGAGCAAGGCCATGTAGCGCGGTGCGGAGAGCTTGGCCGGCCGCCGGTACTGGCGCTCATCCTGCCAGCGGTACTCGTAGCGGGGACCTCCGGCCATCACCGGGCAGCTGGTCTCGCTGCAGCGCTCAGCCATGGTGCCATAGATGAGGTTGATACGGTTGAAGAAGTCCACCACGTGCACGGCGATCCAGTCGTCGATATTCTCGCCCGGTGGCAGCCTCACCACGCTGCGCAGGTCCAGGCCCGACTTGAGCGATGCCTGTGCCTTCTTATACAGCTCAAAGCGCTGTGTGCCCGGCTCGAAGCGCTTCCGCGGCCGGAACGTCTTGTCCTTGGCGAACACCTGCTTCAGGCACAGCGCCATGGCGAGGCGAGGCTGAGGGATGGGTGTTCTGGGGAAGGACCTGCAGATGCCCTGCCAGAGCCATGGGCATGGAAGAGCATGGTAGTCAGGTCCTTACCAAATGTGCTTTGACATCCCAACACATCATTTCCTCTCACCTCTCAGCTTTTGGCTCACCTCAGCAGCCTTTGCCCAGATTCTAAGAATTTTTTTTTCTTTATTGATTTTAGAGAGAGAGGAAGGGAGAGGGAGAGAGAGATAGAACATCAATGAGGATGAGAGAGAACATCAATCAGCTGCCTCCTGCATGCCCCTACTGAGGATTTGGCCCACAACCTGGGCATGTGCCCTGACCAGGAATGGATCCGGCGACCTCCTGGTACATGAGTCAACGCTCAACCACTGAGCCACACCGGCCGGGCTGCCCAGATTCTAAATCCTCCTCATCCCCTCTGTCCAGTGCCACTGCCCTATTTCCAGGCAGCCCTATCTCCCCCTGCCAAATGCCACAGCCCTGCCATCCTATATTGTTTCCTCTCACATTCATTGCATCTCACAGAGGGCTGGGCCTCGGTTCCAAACAGGTGCTCCTCAGACTTGCTGTTGACCAGTAGAAAGGTGGCAGAGCCTTCCTGCAGGTCCTCCAGAAGGCAGGGGCCTGGACAAGATGACCTCTGGGGGGCCCACCGGCCACCTGGTGCAGCGTGGGAGAGCCTGGTTGCATTGTGCTGGGGGTAGGGGGTAGGGGGAAGGCCCCGCCTTCAGCTTCCTCTGGGATATCTTGTAGTCCATCCGGCCACCGGGGATTCCCAGGGAGCAGGAGGGACTTTTTTTTTTTAACCAAAAATGTCCTTTCCTTTTATTACCCTGAAAGAGGAAAGGCCCTCATATGGCCAGCTGGGCGGCCTGTGAGTGTGGCTACAGGCACTGGAGGAGAGGGGGAGGCAGCAGATCTAGAGGATCACCACTTCCTCCAACAGTGGCTTGAGATCCTTCCCCCTCAAGCCAGCCTCCTCCAGCTGGAAACCCCAACAGGCCCCCCTCCCCCGCACCTGATACTCAGTAGATATTCTTTTTTTTTAAACATTTTATTTAAAAAAATTTTTTTTTCTTTATTGATTTTAGAGAGAGGAAGAAAGAGATGGAAACATCAATGAGAGAGAACATTGACTGGTTGCCTCCTGCTGGGGATTTGGCCCATAACATGGGCATGTGCCCTGACCAGGAATCGAACCGGTGAACTCCTGGTGCATGGGTTGACGCTCAACCACTGAGCCACACCGGTCGGGCAATATTCTTAGAGCACCCACTATGTGCCTGGAACTGGGAGGTGGGAATGTAGTTGGATCCACCCAGCTGGGCCCATCTAGAATTCAGATGAATTTGCTTTGCCTTTTACAACTGAAGTGTCCCAGACTCAGAACAGACTTTGGGGACAGCAATCTGCCTCCCAAGCTTGGAGGCAGAAGTCCTGGGTTCTAGTCTTAATAGCAGGCATGCACTTGACCCATGCAACTTCCTGGTTCACTCCAATACAGGCCAGGTTTCTGTGACTCTCAGGGTAGACTCTCATCTGCCCTGTGAGTGTGTGAGCTCTTGGGAAATGCAAACCCAAGTACCTATTGAGATGAATTTAGCCACAAACTGAGCACTGACCCTGATCCCAGACTGAGAACTAAGGCTGACCATAGGCCAAGCACTGAGCTCTGGCTTCAGGTTGAACTCTGACCTGGCCTTGACACTGGTCAATGGGGGTACTAACTCTAGCCCTAGACTGAGGCTTGAATATAGCTGCAAACAAAACCTGGCCTTGACCTCAAAGCTGACATTGGAGCATTTTCCTTTCTCATATCTCTAGTAATACTGGGACAAAATTGGGGAAGGAGGATGAGAATAAGGTAACAATTGGGTGTAACCAAAGGCACAGTAAATATGGTTTGGGGGTGGTATCACATCAGGTAATAAGTCAAGCTAGTGGAGAAGTTTGGAACAGGGGTTCTTTGTCGTACCCACAATAGGCAGGCAAGGAGGGGGACAGTCAAGTAAAGTGAGAGGAACTTAGAGAGTAGGGGTAGGACTCCCAGCAGGATCTTGTCTTGAAAAAAAGCTCCAAGATGTGGCAGGTCATCTCATCCGTCCCCTGCTCCTCACCTCCTCACCCAAAGAAGTCCCCAGTGTGGGACCTGAGCTTCCTGACCTAAGAGGAGGTGACTTCCATGCTTCACTTGCTGCTTGCATTCTAAACTCTGCTTGGGGCAGGTGCTTCCAAAACCTCTCACAATGCGATTAGGTAGGGTTCCTGGGCTCTTCACCTTCACCCAGCCAGCCCCCTTTATTGACAGTTACCAACAGACCCTTACCCTGGCGTTCAACACCTTACCCTACCTTTCCTACCCCTCCCACTTCCCTATACCAACCACCCTGGGCTTTTTGCTGATCCCCCCACCCCGAGTCTTCTTATACTAGTGCTTTTGCCTGACTACACATGGTCAGGTTAATGGTACCTCCTCCCACAATCCCCTCTACTAAATCTAGTTCTCTTTCTCCTTGAGTAGAGGCTGCTCTTTGGCCATTGCGCCCCCCCCCCCCGCCCCAACCTAGGTCAGGGCCTGACACACAGTCAATGTTTAGAATCAAGACTCTTACGGTTAAAATAGCCCTGAAAAATCAACTGGCCCAACCCACTTCTTGTACAGATGGGGAGTCTGAGGCCCAGAAAAGGGATTTGAGGAGCCTGTGTTCACATAGTAAATTATAGGCAGAGGATCTCCAATGGCAGAATGGGAACTGGGATAAGGTGGGGCTCCACCCAAGATAGGAATAAAAGACCATTTTCCTGCACTGGCTGCACTAGTTGGTCGCTGAAAAAGGAGGGGAATGGAGGGAGAGGGGAAGCATCGTCCCACCAGTTAGACCAACCTAATTCCTGTTCCAACACACTGAGCTCCCCCCACTGCCCCCACTGCCCCCACAGCAACTTGGTAGTCCTGACCAGTGAGCTAGAGTCTCACCTTTCTGCTGTAGAATTTCAAGGCCTGGGTCTTTCCCCAGGAAAATGTAAGCTTGCTGGTGGGAGGATGGATAGGTGCCCTTCTATCCATGCCACTCGTTTCTCTTCACTTCCCACTCCCATGCCCTTTCTGAGTTTATATCCCTCACAGAACCTCTGTCCCCTCCCTGAACCAAGGCCATTGCCCTTCTTAGCCAGTTTCCTAACTCTGGGTGTCTTTTTACTCCCAAAGTGGTCAGTGATGGCTCACATCCCAGGTGGGCATCTGGGCTTCCCAAATGAAGACCACAGAGTGGCCCTTCCTGTTCCTGACACTTAGACCGTGCCAGGGCCACATCTGCAATTCCTCAGGCTGGCCCCAGTTTGAACCTAGAATCCAGCCTAGAGCTGTGCGATGTGCGTGCGTGTGTGTGTGTGTGTGTGTGGGGGGGGGGGGGGGGGCGCCCTGTGGGGGGGGGCGCCCTGTGGGGGGGGGGGCGCCCTGTAGGGTAGGGGGGGCGTCCTGTAGGGTAGAGATCCAAGAGAAAAACAGAGGTGGGGATTTTGTGCTCTGCACTGAGACTGCTCCGTCCCCTCAACTCTTGGCCACCCAAGCCCACCCTTTGGTCGTCAATCTGCCCTCAACCCTCTCCAACCCAGCACCAGGACAGACGGTTCGTAGGACCCGGAGGTGCAGGCCTGACATTTCCGCTCCCGAAGACACGCCCCCCTCAAACACTGGCACCCCCAAACCCCGACTTTCGACTTTCGCTGCTAGGACCCCAGACCGAGGACTGTAGCCAGCCTGCCTTCGGGCAGAGGTCGCTCCGGACGGTGCCACGCCGGACAGCCGAAGAAATGAAAGTGGAAGCGAGGCTGGGTCGTGTTCCCGCAGGAACACACAGAGTCACTCACCGGGTCCGCCTCGGCGGGTTAGTGCGAGTCCTTCTCTGGCCGCGGTCACATCCCTAAGGCTCTGGGTCGCCTCCTTTGACCGGTCCTCCCGCTCTGCTGGTTCTCTCGCCTGTCCACCCGCCTGCCCAGCCGCCGCGGTCGCACTCTCGCCCCCGAGGCGACGCCAGCTCCGCCCCGGCCCTCCCGGCCCCGCCACGCCGCGGCCAAGGGGCGGGGAATGGGCGGGGAGTGGGGACCCTCCCCTGCCACCCCCCAATGCTCAGACACACTCACTGTCGCCCTTCCGGAAAGTCCATATCGTGCTCCCAAGTTCCCACTGGGCAAACTCAGTGTCTGCTTGGACTTCTCAAGGGGGCAACCTCAGTTTTCTCCGCTGTAAAATGGGGACAAGTTCAGTTTCTGCCTGGAGCAGACACAAAAGCGCTGCTAGATAATGGTTTTCTTGCTCTCCCAGAATCATGTGTGTTTTACTTGTGCCTGAACTCAATAAGGGATCAGTTCTGCCCTTTACACTTCCAGACCCTCTTGGCATAGTGCCTGGCACACAGCAGGTACTTAATATTCAGTTGCTGAATGAACGAATAAATGCCTTGGGAGTCATGAGTGTGTCCCTCACCCCAGCACTGAAAGGACTGGCCCTGAAGAGTGCTCAGATCACAGACTTTCACCTACCTCAAAGCGGGAGCTATGAGGAGGGGGCTACTGACTGGGGCTGTGGCCGACGCTTGAGGAGCATACCCAGCTCATAGCAATCATTCTGCAAAGAACTGGGGGTCTAAAGGTGTCTCCCTCACCTCCCTTCCTCTGATTTATGGCCAGGTTTCCCCGCTGGCCAACTCCTACTCTTGAAGCCAAGGACAGCAACCTGTTGACTCAGGCCACAGAAGTCAGCCTCCTCCAGCCTAAAGCTGGGTAGAGGAGGGTGGAGAGTGTATCTGGTGGAGCAATGGAAGGTACTTGGCATGTGGGCTCAGGGACTTTGACTTACAGAGCTGTGCTTTCCTTATCATTCAGTTCTAAATATTCCATAATTTCATTGTCATTTCCTCTTTAACTCATGGATGATTTAGAAGTGTGTTTTTTAGTTTCTCAGCCTATGGGAGGTTTATGTTTCTTGTGTTGACTTCTAATTATATTGCATTGTGGTTGGAGAGCATGGTCTGTAAGATTCTTTGGAATGTGATGTGACTCCTTCTGTGGCTTTGCACATGGTCATTTGCTGTACCTCCAGCTGGGTTTTATAGGATGGGCAGGGGTTTGCCTGGTGAAGAGTGAAAAGTACAGAATCTTACATTGTGGGAAATATCTGATCCATCTAGAAGGAACTTCAGAAGTTGCCAGCTCACCCACAGAGTCCCAGTGTCTGCCCAATACTAGCTGACAGGTTGAAGGGTTGGGAGAAGACAGATCTCTTAAATACCTGCACTCCCTTCCTGTGGCTGTCAGTCTGGGCTAGAGAAACTGTGTTCTTACAGGAGGCTCTGCTGGGGCTGAGAAGATCCACACCTTTGAGAGTAAGGTCCTGACTTTACCATGTATTAGCTGTGTAACCTTGGGTTGCTCCTGTCCTCCCTGATAGCATGCTATAACCCTATAGCACTGCAACCTACACAGGATGGGCTGTTCCCTGCCACTGTGTCCTGCGTATGATAAGTGGCTCAAATAAGGCCCTGTCTCTGAAGCTTGGTGGGAGCCACTGAGAACCTAGTTAAGGACATACCCTTCTCCACTGCACAGTCCAAGAACATGACTCCTCGAAGGGAGCTCTAGTGGCAGGGGGTGGTATCCAGATCTGGGCTCCTGCCCTGCTGTGTGTATCTAGGAAAGTTTCTGCCCCTCTGTGGACCTCAGCTTTCCCTGTCTGCTCCACAAAAGCATCTTCCAGCCGTACCATTCCAAGTGCCTCATCAGGACCAGCTTTCTGCTCTTGCCCCTATGGGCCTGTACCCAGTGACTCCACTGATAACAGAGTAGCCTCTCCCTGGGGACTTCCCAGCCCCTCATATGCCAGGAAAGTGTCCCTGTCCCCACACTCCTCTCAGAATGAGCTACAGCACCCCCAGATCACCCCACCAGGCTTCTGGAAACTCTTGAAGCTGGATGGGGCCCACCTTCTCCTCAATCTCCCGAGAAAAATTTCTATTTTAGCTTCTGCCTTTTCCTACTCAGAAGGCAGTATCTTTCATCCCGGCACATTTAGGAAAAAGCAAAGAATAGCCTCATTGCAACAAGAGGAATTGAGGTTAGACTTCCTTTCATTTGAAAGACAATATTGAAAAGAATGTATATTACAATTCTGTGTGACCTTGGACAGGCATTTGTCCTCTCTGAGCCTATTTCCCCTTCTGTAAAATGGAAACACAACAATACGTGCCCCACAGAAGAGCTGTGAGGATCAGTAGGACTGTGGTCAGTCTTTTTGAGGGTGCTGCCTTCAAGCACCCAGCAGCCTTTTAAGTAGAAGAGGGGTGGCACTGTTCCTGTGGTCATGGAAGACAGGGGGCAGAGACCCAGGACAACATGAGGGTACACTCAACACATCAGGGCTGTCCAACCATGTAGCCTGGATGGCTGTACTCACTCCTTGGGGTGGGAGTGGGGAGAATGTGCAATCAAGGGTGGCACAGCCCACTGTGACATGGGCTTCAGAGGATTTCAGTCCCTCTGAAGAGTAGGAGGTAGCCAGCTCCCTGACTACCCCTTGAGTTGAAGGCATAGCCTTCACCTCTTCAGGTTTCAGGACTTCCATCTTGGGAAGGAAACTTCTGGAGGCTGAGGTGGAAGCCTGGTGTGCATAAGGGCCTTAGGACAATCTCAGAGCACGCCCTCCAACCTGACCTGGCCTCCAATGCATTGGGCAGGCCTTGCCCTCTACTAGATGTGTGCCCTCCAACCACTTAGATTAGTTCTCAGGTCAGGGGTGTTCTGGGAGTGAAGGTGATAGTTGGTGGGGGTAGGGGGTTAGGAGAAGGGGGTGGCAGTTTTACCAGGGTCCCAGGCTCAGCCTTCCATGGAACCCACCATGAAGCCTACACAGGAAGTTCTGTCCAACCCTACCTCCTCTGCCACTGTGGTACCTCACTTTCAGCCTCTGGGGCTGCCTGCCTGGAGCATGACCCCAGTTCAAACCCTCCTCAAACTACCCCAGACCCCATGGCACTTTCTCCCTTCCTCTACAGCAGCGGTTCTCAACCTGTGGTCGTGACCCCTTTGGGGGTTGAACGACTCTTTCACAGGGGTCGCCTAAGACATAACAGTAGCAAAATTACAGTTATGAAGTAGCAACGAAAATAATTTTATGGTTGGGGTCACCACAACATGAGGAACTGTATTAAAGGGTCGCGGCATTAGGAAGGTTGAGAACCACTGCTCTACAGCATCCCTTCTCCCCATGTTTTCAGTAACACCTGCCTTAAAGTCAGTGGGCATGGGGTTCCTTATAGAGGACCATCTGATTCTGACCAAGCCTGGAGATCTATCAGTTACAGGAAGGACTAGGAATAGAGGAACAAGTGAATGACACTATGGGAATGAAATCAGAAAAATCCAGAATGACAAAAATTCTATAGGACAGATTCTTAACACATAAACATCAAGAAAACAAAAGAGAGGAGGGAAAACTGTAAGTTAAAGCGACTTAATATGGAATACTACTCAGCAATAGCAGCAAACCAGCTATTAAGACTTGCAGCAACTTGGATGAATTTCAAAGGCATTGTGCTGAGTGAAAAATTCAATTTAAAAGGTTACTACTATATGATTTCATCATATACATCCTCAAAATGACAAAATTATAATGATAGAAAGCAGATCAGTGGTTGCCAGGAGTTAGGGCTGAGGAGGAGGGTTTGACTATAAAGGTGTACGTAGCACAAGGGACTTTCTTTGGGTGACAGTAGCCACAAACCTATACATGTAATAAAGTTTCATAAGACTATAAACAAAAGGAAAAAATGAGCCTAAAATTATTTTAAAATAAAAGTTAAAAAAAATAACTTGGACATATCTAGTTGCAAGGTGTGAATCTTGTTTGGATCTTGATTTGAACAAATCAACTGTAAAAAATAAGTTATGGGATAATTGGGGAAATTTGAATATGACCGAACATTTGATAATATTAAGGAATTATTGTTAATAAATTTAGAAAAAAATTTCAAAGTACTTATCCTTTAGAAATATAAGCAGAGGTATGTATGAAGGAACAACATGATGTCTGGGATTTGGAGGGAAAGTGGGTGGGGATCTACATGAAATCAGATTGTCATGTGTTGAAAATTTTTTGTGTTGGGTGATAAGGACTTGGTGTTCATTATACTATTGGTTTTACTTTAGTATATGTTTGAAAATTTCGACAACAAGAAGTTTCAAAGAGGAAACACAAAAGGCAGGGCCTCTCTTATCGAGATTTTATTTCAGTATCTTTGGGTTGGGCACAGGAAGCTGCTGGTTAAGCAAGGTCCCCAGTGATATTTATGCAGAAGACTAAGGTTTAGGAATCTCTGCTGTAGACTGAATATTTGTGTTCCTCTAAATCAGCGGTTCTCAACCTGTGGGTCGCGACCCCTTTGGGGGTCGAATGACCCTTTCACAGGGGTCGCCTAAGACCATGGGAAAACACTTATTTCCGATGGTCTTAGGAACCAACACACCACTCCTCTATCCGTTTCCAGGCAGGTCTGCCCACATGCAGATACGCCCACATTCAACATGAGGAACTGTATTAAAGGGTTGTGGCATTAGGAAGGTTGAGAACCACTGCAGAAATTCATACGTTGAAACCTAATCCCCTATGCAATGGTATTTGGAGGCGGGGCCATTGGAGGTGATGGGGTTAGTGCTCTTATAAAAGAGACCTGAGAGAGCT
This sequence comes from Tadarida brasiliensis, assembly GCA_030848825.1. Lineage (NCBI taxonomy): Eukaryota > Metazoa > Chordata > Mammalia > Chiroptera > Molossidae > Tadarida > Tadarida brasiliensis. The sequence continues at coordinate 34,565,507 of CM061264.1, forward strand.
CCCTTCCCTTTCTACCATGTGAGGACAGTGATAGAAGACAGCCCTCTATGAACCAGGAAGCAGGTTCTCACCAGACACTGAACCTGTAGGCTCCATCTTGGACTTCCCAGCCTCCAGAACTGTGAAAAATTAATTTCTGTGGTTTATAAGTCACCCTGTCTATGGTATTCTGTTATAGCAACCTGAATAGACTAAGGCAACTTCTTCCTGGTCCCAATATTACTTGTGGGGTGAGGTAAAAATGGGGGACCCCCCCAGAGGGCCGGCATGATGTCTTCTAATAGTAGTAGTAAATTAATATCGTTTTTAACATATTAGAGAGACAGCATGGTGAGGTGGAAACAGCACATCTGTTTCGTTTCGTTAATTAATGAGGACTCATTAGATGTTAGGCACTATATTTGGGCTAGGTGCAGACCTTGGCTTGCTTTTTGGGTGATGACAACAGTCTCGATCTTTTGAGGAACTTTCACAGGCCAGGATGCCCCACTTTATAGCTCCTCAGACTGAGGGTGCAGATAATCATTAAAGAGAAACAGGTCAGGGAGGGGTGGCTTTTACAAAAAAAAAAGTTTTTATTGATTTTTTAGAGAGATAGAAACATCAATGGGAGAGAGAAACATCAATCGGCTGCCTCCTGCACGCCCCCTACTGGGGATCGAGCCTGCAACTCAGGCATGTGTCCTGACCAGGAATGGAACTGGGACCTCTCAGTCCATGGGACGATGCTCAATCCACGAGCCACACTGGCCTGGTAGGGGTGGCTTTTAAAGGGGAAGGGTCCTAGCCCTGGTTGATTCGGTTCAGCAGTTAGAACATCAGCCCATGAATTGAAGGGTCGTGGGTTTGATTCCCGGTCAAGGACACGTACTTGGGTTGCAGGTTCATTCCCCAGCCCTGGTTGGGGTCGTGCAGGAAGCCACCAACGTATATTTCTCCCTCCCTCCCTCCCTCCCTTCTACAGTCTCTAAAAATCAATGGGAAAATATCCTTGATGAGGATCAACAAAAAATAAAAATAAATAGCCCTGGCCGGTTTGGCTCAGCGGTTAGAGCGTCGGCCCGCGGACCAGAGTCCTGGGTTCGGTTCCCACTAAGGGCATGTACCTTGGTTGCAGTTTGTCCCTGGCCCCAGTTGGGGTCGTGTGGGTGGCAACCACTCGATGTGTCTCTCTCACATCGATCTTTCTCTCTTTCTCTCTTCCCCCCTCTCTCTCTCCTGCTCTATGTGAAGATAAAAAAATAAACAAAAACAACAAAAAAATAAAAATAAAAATAAATAAATAAAGGGGAAGGGTCTTTGGCTATAAGTCTAATTTCCTCAAGCGTTTCATACCAGGTACTATGGTCTGGCAAGATTCACATCCCCCACAGTACCCAGTAGTGTTCTTTAACCCTCCTGGCTCCTCTTCTGAAATGGCACTGGTCAGGCGTCTCATATTGTAATTATTCATGTCAGTGTCTCTCCCTTGCTCCTCAAGGGCAAGCAAGGGCTGAGCCTTAAAACCTGGGCCCAGCAACAAGCATGCTGAGCCTGGCCCTGCTTCAAGGCCTCAGCACATGCTGTTTTCGTTACCTGGTACTTTTCTTCAACTCAAGTATCAGCTGTCACCTTTGCAGAGATGGCTCTCTTGACCATTAAGCTATTGCCTCCACTCCACATTCCATAATATTATTTTATTTTCATAGCACTACCAGTATTTGAAATAATTTGTTATTCATTTGTCTTCTTCACAAGCATATAAACTCATGACAAGGGCCTTGTTTGTCCTGCTCATTGCTTTATTCCTCAGCTTCCTACACCTGTGCTTGACATATAATAGGTGCTCACTAAATATTAATGAATGCTGAATCAGTGCTAAATCAAAGGAATGGGGAAGTGGCCATTTATATCTCTTCTCCAAGGCTGAACAAAAGGTCAGTATTATGGAGACTGCAAAACAAACAAACAAACAAAAAAAAACCATGTGGCAACTGCTTCCAAACTGGTTGGAGAAGAAGGAAGTAGCAGCATAAACCTCCTGAGAACAAGACAAGGCAAACTATGACCAGGCGTTAGATGTGAGGCAAAGAATCAGAGGCCAGAGACACAGGTGATGGCTGGAACAGAGCTTGAGAGCAGGGATGATCCTACCCATCTTCCTGTGTCAGCACCTAACGTGGTGGTGGCAGAGTAGGTAGGTGCTCTGTGAGTGATGATTGAATTGCATTGAGTGTCAGACAGCCAGCAGATTGGTGACTTACAGAGATTTTGTTATAATTAGGTAGCTTGGATTACAAATATTCCTACTCAATAAGTTCTCAATCTAAGTGTGTTAAGAGATTCTCTTAAATTCAGAGTATTTAAATATAGGCACACACACAAGATAATGTTTTGGCTAAAATCCATGTCATTTATTTATTCAACAAACAACTGAGTGTCTTCTATGTTCCAGGCCATGTCCTTGGCACTGGGAATGGAGATAAACCCTGTCCCTCAAGGAGCTCACAGTCTAGTGGGGGCAAAAGATACATAAATAAATAAATATAATGCAGAATATGCAAAAGAGAACATTATGGGAGGCAAAGGACAGAGGCCTCCAATTCTATGGTTAATGTCCATAGGAAAGGAAGACCTGGCTTTTTTTTGTGAAGAACACATAAGGCAATGGTTCTTAAAGTGTGGCTGATGAATCACCTACATCTGAATCATCTAGAGCACTTATTAAAATGCAGATTCCCAGCACTTTCTGCAAAGATTGATGCAGCAGGCTGAGGTTTGGGACTCGGGAATCTACATTCTGAAGTGCTCAAGGTAATTCTACTTCAACTTAAAGTTTGAGAACCTGTGAGATAAGGTTTGCGCGTTCAACTGGAATGAAGAATAATCTGCACATCTTAATTTGTGTTGGTCTTTAATGATAGGCAGGGGAAGTAGAGAAGAGGGAGGGAGTTGACATTTACTAAGCTCTACTGTAGTCTAATTAATTAATTAAATTCTCACAATAATCCTATGAGGTAGATATTATTATTATTCCAATTTTACAGATGAATAAACATAATTAGAGAGTTTAAATCATTTGTTCAATATTATAGAGCTAATGAATTGCAACACTGACATCTGAATCCAGATTCATTTGACTCTAAAGACTATCCGCTTTCTACAACACCATGTTGCACCAGCGGACAAATTTACTGACTTATGTTACAATTTTCTTTTAGTTCTTTGCCAGATCTTGCTAGGTAAATATAAAGAACAGCCAGATGGTGCTTTGGTCATGTCCAATGTAACTGTCCATGGATACATCCTTTCTTGGCAAGTGGGGGTTTAGGGCAAAGCTGGGAGGAACAATAAAATGAGCAGCCAGTTCTTCCCCCCCCCACCCCGTCATTTCCTCACTCTCTGGTGGAGGTGTTATGAAAATGTTCTATGGCTAGGAACTGAGTCCATCTGGATGGAAAAGCAAACATGGATACTTACAGTAGCAACACCACTTGATGTTAAAGATTCCTGGGACTCAAAACATCAAGACTCAAGTTTCTCAAAAAATTAACTGTCAAGACCAGAGGTAGGTCCAGAATTTGCATTAGGAAACAGCTCAGTCTTCAGAGAAATTGTGAAAGGGTAGCAGCTTTTCCAGGTTAAACAAACACTACCTGTCTCTTTCTATACACAGACTCTGAGGTACAACAAAAAAGACACAGCTCAGAAAATAATGGAAGTCCAACCCCATTTAAAGAGCTTGGGGACAGGCCCAACCTGTAATGAAGAAAACAAACATACACAGAATCTGTAAGTACTGGTTCCATTCCCATTCACCCTATTCAGTGTCGTACAACCAGATCTCAGGCAGCAGCAGACAAAGTAGAGCATGTCAGAGCAGGAAAAGGAAAAGGCATAGCAAAGGCAGTTGAAAACAATAATGGTGGGGAGGCTGGGACCTCAGGTTCACAAGGCTGCTGTGTAACCACCACCCTCCTCTATCACTGAGCTTGGCGCTACCACAGTGACACTACAAACCACATGGGAGTGTCCAGCGCTGGAGATACCCTTTCTCATTTCTGGTGTTTCAACAATTACTAAGTCCAAAGATAAGTTGTGATCAAGTCAGCTCATATCACTGACACAACTGACAGCACATAGCTTAGATTTCACTGCCAAGCGTAACAAAGATTGTAAGCCAGACTTTATTTTATTGCTATATTTTCTCCATACCCAACCTGGGAACATTTGCTTCCACTCACTTTTTCATATAATACTAGCATGGCTTAAAGTTGTTAAAAAAAAAAAAACACCCAACAACACAAAAACATGCAAATCTGGACTGATAGTTCCTTACAAAAAAGTTGATTTATTTACACTACACTGATTCACCCCCTCCAAATACATGGCTTCTAAAAGGCAGAGTTAGAGGAGCAGGTGCCACAAACCATGGTTTAAAAATATGCAGGCACTGTACCTGTGTGTTTAAGTATACCTGGAATCTACTGATGCTTCAAACCAGCTACACTAAAGGCAACTCTGGGGGCATCTAGATGAAGTCTTACTCTTGATGGCAATGGCTGGGTGTTCCAGAGTCTAAATAGGATATTTGGGTTATGCTTTTGGCCAGCTAACTGGCACCTGGGAAGAGTACATAAAGCCCACATTTAACTATAGCAGGTCTTCAAGCTTATCCTGTTACAAGTTTATAAAGATGAGGAACTATGGGCATTTGGAAAATGTCCAGAATGCAAATGCACTTGTAACAAAATGTTACACTGTGTAAAATCAAGTCAACCATTCTGCGGATCCTTGGCTATCTCTGACTATGACCTCAAACACTTAAAAAGGGAACCTGAAGTATGCTGAGAGATAATTATCAGAATGTTTGGCTACCTTTGTTCCTGAATATTAAGTAATAGGGTTCACTTCCGTGATTACTTCTTGCATAAGCACACAGGGCAACTCCTTAGAGACTGCGCATTATAGATGCTGAGCTCCTGAGAGTTCAAGGGGGTGGGAGGGCTCCAGACTATCCAGAGCTGAGCAGACTCTGTGAGGAGCCAACTCTTACGGCTCTAAGTCTTATCCTGGTTCTGGGCACATTTCAGTTCCGCTCCAAGTCCACTTTGCTCCAATTCAGCGATGACAGACATATATTTGAACTCATTTGGTCTGAAGTTAAAGGTCTCCACTAATCCATAGGTCTCCTTCCGTTCAGTGGCATAGAAGAGCTGAACTTGGTTGGCAATGCACTGTGCCTCAGCAACATTCTGTAAGGTAAGAAGGATTGTGAGTTCTCTCCTGGCACAGGAACACAAAGCTCTGTGTTTGAGTCCTATGGCAAGTGGACCCTCACCCAGGAGTCACTTCTTCAGGAAGCTTCCCTGACTTCCTGATCTCCCAAGTCTCAGTTAGGTGCCCCCTCTCTGTGTACCCAGATTACCCATGCTTACCTCTATCACAGTATCTTTTATTAAAAAATGTTTTTATTTTTTTCTTAGAGAAAGAAGAAAGGAAAGAGAGAGAGAGAAACGTCGATGTGAAAGAGAAACATCAATTGGCTGCCTCCTGCATGCCCCCCACCAGGGATAGAGCCCACAACCCAGGCATGTGCCCTGACCGGGAATCGAACCGACCACCATTTGGTGCATAGGATGACACTCAACCGAGCCACATAAGCCAAGGCTATCATAGTATTTATCATACGATATTGTATTTGTCCTTTTCTTTTTTCTTTGTCTATCTTCCCTAGTATGAATTCCTCAAAGTATATGTGCTTGTTTTATATCCCCGCACACAGGGATATCTGGTGAATGTTTGCCTAAATTATTGCATATGCTCAAAATTTCCCTCTTCATTCAGTTCCTTTATAATTGTTAAGTATATTTTATGCCCAGCCAGTGTGGCTCAGTGGTTGAGCGTTGACCCATGCACCAAGAGGTCACCGGTCAGGGCACATGCCCAGGTTGTGGGCCCAATCCCCAGTGGTGAGCATCGATGTTCTCTCTCATCGATGTTTCTATCTCTCTCTTCCTCTCCCTTCCTCTCTCTCTAAAATCAATAAAGAAAAACATTTAATAAAAAAAGAAAATAAATAAATAAAAATAAAGGGGGGGGGGGGAGAACAATAGTTACTCAGCTCCAAGCACTAGTTTGTGAGTACTAAGTTCTTTTTTTTTTTCTTTTTTTTTAATCCTCATCCGAGGATATTTTTTTCTATTTATCTTCAGACAGAGTGTGAGGGGGAAAGAGGGAGAGAAAGGGAGAGAGAAACATTGACGTGACGTAAGAGGGACACAGTGACTGGTTGCCTCACGCACAACCCTGACCAGGGCCAGGAATGAACTGCAACCGAGGTACGTGTCTTTGGCTGGAATCGAACCTGCAACTCATTGGTCCGCAGGCCAACGCTCTACCGCTGAGCCAAACCGGCCAGGAGAAGTACTAAGTCATTGACTAACCAAACACACTAAAATAAAACCCATTCCTGATACAACCTTGGTCAGAAAACTAGTGCCAAAGCCGCTGTGACAGTTTCCATTTTGTCCACAAATCCTGACACTCCCCCTTGATGGAGCCTCGTTTCCCTTTCTTTGAGTACAGGCTGCACTTATTGACTTGCATCTAACAAACAGTCTATAGTGGTATGACAGAGAGTGACTTCTGTCTTTAAGTCACAAAAGACATTGTAGTTTCTGTCTTGCTGTCTCTCTTGAATCACTTGCTCTAGGAAAGTCAGCTGCCATGTCATGAGGACATTTAAGTCGCCCTACAGAGAAGCCAACATGGCAAGGAAGTGAGGCCTCCTGCCAACAGCCATGAGAGTGGGGTCAGAGGTCGATCCTTAAGCCCAATCAACCTTCAGATGGCTGTGGCCCTAGCCAACATCTTGACAGAAACTTCATGAGACACTGAGCCAGAACCACCCAGCTATGCTGCTCTTGAATTCCTGCCCCACAGAAACTATGAGGTAATACATTTTTGTTTCAAACCACTAAGTTTGGGGTAATTTGCTACGCAGCCATTTCTAGCTAATGCACCAGCATAGCCCCAGTAAAGAAAAGAGGCCACTTTCTGGAAAGCTCAGAGGCAGGGAAATGGTGACCAGATAGGTGGGTTTAGGACATAAGCTACTTTTTTGAAATCTTACAAAAGAGTTACTTCAAACAACTCTTACTTTTGCTACCTATACATTCTCCAGTTCTACCTAGTTAGAGACACTTACTCATTATCATTGTGTTCATATGGCCAAAACCCAACCCCAAAGGATAATGGAAAATTCCCAGAAAACTGACTGTCAAAAGTGTGCTATGTCTAACTACAGAATGATGAAGACGGGTTTATAAATACCCTAGGCCGCTTTCTCTCCATTCCCTCCCTGTGGACTTTCAGGTCATTTTCTCACAAGCAGGCACTAATCTCTGAGACTGGATCTTCAATCAAAAGCCTTTTTCCAAAATGCTGCCTATTTCAAATTAATAGAATTTCAGAGCTGGAGGGGCCTCAGAGATCACCCAGTTCTCATTTAATAAGCCAGGGAACCAAAGCAGATGAGGTCCAGGGATAGGCCCAAGGTCATGTGGCTAGCAAGTGGCAGAGACAGGACCAGACCTCTGGACTCCCAAGCTGGTACTCCCTCCACTTCACCTTGATACTGTTTCTGATGGGGCAAGATAATTAAAATTGATCAAGGTCGTTAACTCTGCTTCATCAATTTTACCTTTTTTATACTCAAACATGCCTCAAGAGCAAACCATTTCTAAAGCAAGTGCATTATCATAATCTGAGGCAGATATCACCATTCTCTGAGCACCTGAACTGTAGGGCCTCTGACAATCAATGTTTAAGGCTTAGGATGGTGAAAGTAGGGGTTATCTCAGCTGTGTTCACTCTAGAACAATGCTGTTCCAGCAGCAGAGTGCTAGGGGCCTGTGTAGATGCCCCAGGTCCCTTCACCTGTTCCAGCTATTCTACCCTAAGGTTGACATAGTAAGACTTTGTTTAGATAAAAGGTTCCTTCCACTGGTTTGAAGACCCACCCCTAGCACAGCGGGCAGGGAGGTTAGACACAGGGAGCTATGTGCATCTGCCTCTCGAGGGCTATGGAAAGCACCCAGCGCCGTATTCACCCCCTGCCTTTTGTCCTCTTAACTCGCAACATGAAGCAGTAGTCTCCTCTCTTTCCAAGACCCTAGAAGATAAACATATTAACTCCCTGTGTTGCTCAGTAAGGAGGTATATTAAACTCAATTTCTCCTTCTCTTTTAATTTTCATAGCTATGATCAATTTACCAAACCCAGCCCATTGTACTCCCTATATATTTCTGGGGTCATTCTCTCTTCTCCAGTAACTCTTCTGTGTCTTCAGGATAAAACCAAACCTTTAAACATAACCCACTAAACTTTTTTTATATATCAGTGATACCAAACTGTAATATTGCAAGTCAGTTTACGCCACATAGCACTTACTTAAGCTATTTGCGCTGTCTGGAACATTCCCCTCTCCCTCTCACCTCTCTTTACCTGGCTAACCTCTGGCTCATTTTTGAAGGTTCAGCACAGGCATCATCTCTAGGAAATCTTTTTCCTCCTTTTGGGTCAGGGAACCCCTCCCCCCCAGAAAGCTGTGCATGTTTCTATTCTAGCACTTACTGCAATCCAATGAAATCATCTATTGACACAGATATGAAACTAGATAAAGTTTTCTAATATTCTACTAAATTTTCAGCATTAAAGTTAATTAGTTAAGAAGAAACCTCTAGTTTCCATGAATTTCAATTCATTTGCTTTACTGTATTTAGAAATACTACGCCTAAGTACAAACTCATGCATGAATATGCAGGTGATCATATATTCATATTACATTTCTAGGTTTCCCATCTCTGAATCACACACCTCTACAATAACTTCTAACATGTCTAATTCTGTACAGCAGTTCCTCGAATAACATCATTTCATTTAATGTTGTTTTGTTATAACATTGATGTGATGCTGTAGGAACTTAACTGTTGTGTAAATCAATTAGCCAACGGTAAAACTGGTTTTGTTATATGTTGTTTTGCCTTAGTTCCAAGAACCTATTGACAACATAAAGTGAGGACTTAACTGTACTACACTGGACATTCACAGTCAAGTTGACTTAGGCAAATCCAGGGTGGGGCAAAGGTAGGTTTACAGTTGTGAGTATGCAAAACAGAGTTTATTATTTTCCATATGAACAACTGTAAACCTACTTTTGCCCCACCCTGTGTTTGTTACCTGGTATGCTGTTGAATGTTATTAAGGCCAGGAAGCAAATTTTAATGATAATGGGAACTGTGTAACAGTTTGAGACCACCAAAGTGAGGTGGTTAAAATGCCAAAGTAGCCCTGGATGGTGTGGCTCAGTTGGCTGGGCATTGTCCTGTGCACTGAAAGGTTGCTGGTTTGATTCCCGGTCAGGGCACATGCCATGCTAGGGCGAGGGCTCAATCCCCAGTAGGGGGCATGCAGGAGGCAGCTGATAGATGCTTTTTTTCTCACATCAATGTTTCTATCTCTCTCCCTTCCTCTCTCTCTAAAATAAATAAATAAATAAATTTTTAAAAGCCAGCCTGGCTAGTGTGGCTCAGTGGATTGAGCATCATTCCATGGACTGAGAGGTCCCGGTTCCATTCCCAGTGAGGGCACATGCCTGGGTTGTGGGCTTGATCCCCAGTAGGGGGTGTGCAGGAGGCAGCTGATAGCTGGTTCTCTCACATTGATGTTTCTATCTCTCCCTTTCTCTCTAACAAAAAAAAAAAAAAAAAAAAAAAAAAATCAATAAAACCATTTTTTAAAAATTTAAAAGCCAAAGTAGAAGGGCTCTCCTCTGACTGCCAGAGCGCACTTTTAATATGGTTAGAGGCTGTGCTTTGCTGAAGACCACAAAATAAAGTGTAATCTTTATGTCACTCACTCCTCAGTTCAAATCTTAAACCTTGTCATTATTGGTAACTATTATTTCCTCCAAATCTCAATTTGAAACACCTCTGCTTTGTCTACTATTTTCCTATCTTTTAAGCTCACCCCCAACTTCAAAAACATTTTAACTCCACTAGGACAATTGTTAGAAACAATTCTGTTTCTAACCTCCCTTATGTTTTCACTTCCCTCTTTATCCAGCTAGCATTCCATGGTCAACAACTATAATCACTCCTTTGCCTTTACCTTTATCTTCCTGGTTCCTATTTTACTTCATTATATCACTTGGATAAACCATAACCCTAGTTAAATCCATCTCTCAGCCCTCCTTCTGTGCCTGCACCCACATAGCCATTCTCTTCCATTTTCCTAGGCCACAGGCAGGCATACACTTTCTGTAAAGGGAGAGACAGTTAATATTTTAGGCTCTACAGGACCTATAATTTTTGTTGCAATTACTCAACTCTCAGTTGCAGAGCTAAAACAGCCATAGATAATATGTAAATGATAACCATGGCTGTGTTCCAATAAAACTTTTTATACAGACACTGAAATTTGAATTTCATATACTTTTCACAGGTCATAAAATATTCTTTTTCTTTAGGTTTGCTCCCCTTCCCCCAGCCATTTAAAGATGTAGAACACATTCTTAACTCATGGGCCCTCTAAAAATAGACAGTGGATTGGATTTGGCCCACAGGCTGCATGTAGTTTGCCGACTCCTGTCCTAGTCAAGATTTCAGACTTTCTCTTTTCCACTCTAATATGCAACATCCATTCATTCTTCCATCCACACTCTCAGCTAATGACCTTTCTTTCTTTTCACTAAGCAATCTAGAGAGAATTTCTACCGGCTACCACCATCTCTATCCATTTAACTGTATTTGTGTCCTTACATCCTGGCTTCTCACCTGTTTTTATATTTTCCTCATGCCCAGACTTATCCACTCAAAAATCTCACTTCAACATTTCTCTCCTCTTTCTCCACGTGATCAATATTTCCTTTCTACTGGATCTTTCCATCAGCATCCAACCATTATTTCTCCCATATTTGAAACAGAACAAAAAACCTTCTCATTCTCACTTCTCCCCTCCAGGTATTGCCCTGTTCTCTCCTTCCCCTCACAGAAACCCTTTCAGACTTGTTTATGCTTACTCTAATTTGTCTTTCCATACTCTCTTAAAGGTACTCCAATTATGCATTTATCCTGCTGCTCATTTTGAAACATCCCTGATGAAGGTCCCCCATGACTTTCATGCTGTGAAATGTAGTAAATTCTCAGTCCTTGTCTCACTTTCCCTACTAAGTGAGAATTGGCCAGTTGAGCACTCCCAATTCCTTGAAACATTTTATCTCAGCTTCCGGGCATTCCACCATCTTAGTTTTCGGCCTACATCACTGACTGGCTCTTTTTAAATCTTCTTTGCTGATGCTTCCTCATCTGCGCTGGGCTCAGTTCTTAGACCTCTTCTCTTTTCTCTCTCCATTTACTTCCTTGATGATTTCATTCAGTCTCATGGCTTTAAATAACAATCCATATGCTGACAACTCCTATATTTATATCTCCAGCCTGGACCTCTCCTATGAACTCCAGGCTCATATATCTAACTGCCTACTACTTGGAAATCTAATAGGTATCTCAGATTTAACGTGCCCACAACTGAGCTCCTGATCTTCCTTCCAAACCTTTTCCTCCTGCAATCTTGTTTATCTTAGTTAATGGCAACTCCGTTCTTCTGGATAGGATTTTGGGTAACTTCCAATTGAGTATGATGGGTGGAAGGAAGAATAGGAGAAATGGGACTGAACAGTTTCAGGTATAACAGACAGGAAAGTAGAGTCCCAACTGTGTTCAAGACTTGGGATTTACTGCTACTGTAATACAAACTGAAGTACTACCTGAGTACCATCACTTTTTCCTTCCCTGTATGCAGTTGGTAAGAGAGAGGAAAAATAAGTGAGAGTTATAATGAAAAATCTCAGGGGAAAGAGGCATGAAAATGGCCAGTATCTTGAGGACGTCCTGAACTTACATGCTGCCAGATAAATGAGACTAAAATGAGCAAAGGCTAGAGAAATAGGTTGTCCAGTCATCATCAAACTGCTCCTGGCCCTGGGTACACAGGGAGAACAAACACAATAGATATCATTACCTATGGGCATATGGTTGACACTCTATCCAGGGAATGGGAAAAGGAACAAGGGAAATCACACTGTATGAGGAATGTTGTACATGTGAACAGTGTGGAAGATAAAAGATTGAGCACTAACTACTCTAGACTTTGAACTCTTCTCTATACTTGAAGAAGCCATTTACTTGTCCAGTCTCTTACCTAAAACCCCTAGGGCCTGATGTGTTTTGAAGTCAGAATTTTATTTTACTTTATTTTTAAAATATATTTTTATTGATTTTTAGAGAGAGAGGACGGGAGAGGGAGAGAGAGATAAAAACATTGATGAGAGAGACACATCGATCAGCTGCCTCCTGCACACCCTCCCGCTGGGGATCGAGCCTGGGCATGTGCCCTGACTGGGAATCGAACTGATGATCTCTTGATCCATTACCACTGAGCTACACCAGCTGGGCTGAAGTCAGAATTTTATAATTTTAGAAAGGTAATAGGTGCAGAATGTTTTCAGAGCGTTTAGACTTCAAAATTGTGAAGAAGTGATTGAGGATCTGTACTAACTTCAACTTCGAAGAGCTTGAGCAAGACCTTGTTATTGTTAATTTTAAGTAAGAAACAAATACATGCAGATCTCTCGAATTTTACCTCTCCTGAGCTTTTGCCGAAGAATAACACCTTTAAAGCTACCAGGTAAATCCAAAGAAGTAAAAGTTGATTCTTACCAGAAACGTAGAATCCATTTCTGCTGTCATCAGTACTATGCCCTTTTCTTCCTTAAGTTCAGGGTAGTGATATAAAATCAGCTGGCTGGCTGCAGCTTCCCCTCGGGTCTGTGAGGAGGAACACTTATCAAGGCTCAATAAGGTACCACCACAACAAAACTGCAATTTCAGAGCAATAGAGAGTCGGGAGGAAATTCTGGCTCTTACAGCCCCTTGGGTGTCTAGTGAGTTGGAGGACTGGTATGTGGGGGGTGGGCAGGCCTGCCAAGGTGCGGTGAAAGTGACAGTTTGCACAGTGTTATTTGTGTCTTCAATTGAAAAAGGTTTGGCTCTTTTCCCAGAAAATGTTTACAGTAGGCAGTGAATCCTTCATCATGGCCATATATTTAAAAACAAAACGGCACAAGCAGCTACCAAATCAAGTTCTAAAGAAAGCAATATGCCTGTGTAATTGCCACTTTTATGGACTAGTGCATTTCACAGCTGAAATCTACTCCCCTTGGCTGGCTCTGAAGACTGAGCTCTTTTAAGCTGCAGCAAACAGCTGGAGAGTTTGCACATGGGCCAGATTTGTAATGTGCAGTTTTAAAATACAATCTGGGTGGGAGGTAGGGGAAAAGAAGAATGATAACATAATTTCATGAAGAATGGACAGGGCTGCGGTTAACAGACTTCAATCCGGACTAGGAAGAGAGGCTAGGTTCAAAGCTAAAGCCCTCATATAGTGTTGGAGGACTACACATTCAAAAAAGATCTCTGGGTTTCATCTCTAAACTTTCAGCAAGGGTCCTTTTAATGATCAATATCTAAGTATTGCTAGGGTACTTTTAAAAGTATTAGATATCTCCTGAACATACTTCTACTATACTGATCATTTTTATCATAATTCTGTTCCTGGATCTTTTTCTTACATGAGCTTCATGAAGGCAGGGACTTTGGCTCATAGTTATCTAGGTCCTAGCATAGTTTCCATAGACTTTGGAATCAATAACCTGGAGTCAATCTAATCCAGCTCTACCACTTAGCAGTGTGAACTAACTTCTCCAAGCCTACTTTCTTCTCTGTAAATAGAAATAATAATAGAAACTATCTCATGGGATATTTGTGAGGACTAAATGACAATATATAGAAAAATTTGGCACATAGTAAGTAAATAAAATGTTGGCTATCATAGTTTGTGCCCAATAAATGATTTTTAGAAGAATTATAAAATAACAAAGTGAAAGCTGCCCCCGCATTCTATTTTGTACTCCCTTTACCCTAACTTCAAAATCATTATAATACATGACTGCTTTTGCCAGATTTGGCCTCCAAATATAGAATATCAATCCTAGTTATGACCTGATATAAAATACTGACTTTTATTTTAAAAGCTTCAAATGCTTTGAATTAAACTTAATCTAATATTTGGGAATAAACAAAGAAAAAGGAAAGAGGAAAGCAAACAAAAAAAATCTATGGAATGGAAACTATGAGGCTAGCACCTTGGGAAGTGCTGACTTGATTAATAAAACGTGTGTAAGACATGAATCCTACCTTAAGGTTAAAAAGACAACCATTATAACTCACCCATGTTTGTTAAGTGAGCACATGCAGTAAGTGTTTCAGAGGTCTCAGGTTTTTTTTTTCTAATTTCTAGGTATTGAATAGGGCCTAGAAAGCTAGCCCATCACACCAAGTATGACAGTTCATCAATGCCAAAGCAAATACTGCTGGGGGTTAGCAAAGGCTCATGGTCCCACAAAGGGGTAGGCCTCTTTCCTCTAGCATAAGCCACCTACCTGAATATTTATAAGTGCAGTGAAGTGGAGTTCAGTGCCTGACCATTGTCCTACAAAGAACTCATAGCCTTCCCTTCTTGGTAGAGCACATAGAAACTGTGGGAAACAAATATACAAGGAGGTAGATGAATAAATAAAATCATTTCCTCTATGTCCAACCACCTGTATCATTCACTCCATTTCTTCAATGTTTGATTTAAAACATTTTTTAAAATGATGAAATTCATACAAAAATAATATAACAAACATACATCCACTTCCCAACCCACCTAAGAAAGAAAGCAATAGATATCCAACTGAAGCTCTCTCTGTGTAACCCATTCCAATCCCCCTGCAGAGTAACATCTATCCTGCATTTACTGGCTGCCATTCTCTTTCAGGTTTATATACTTTTATTTTTTTTCAATCCTCACCCAAGGATATATATTTTTTCTATTTATCTTCAGATAGAGTGGGAGGGAGGGAGAGAGAGAGAGAGAGAAACATCGACATGAAAGGGACACATCGACTGGTTGACTGGTTGCCTCCCGCTTGACCCCAACCAGGGCCAGGGACAAACCACAACCAAGGTACGTGCCTTTGACTGGAATCGAACCCGCGACTCACTGGTCTGCCGGCCGACACTCTAACCGCTGAGCCAAACCAGCCAGGGCAGGTTTATATACTTTTAATGTGTATGTACATATCCATAAACAAGTAACAGTACTGTTTGCATGTTTTGAAATGTAAATGTTATCAAACTATATGCATACTTTTGCAATTTGCTTTTTTTACTTTACATTATACTTCTGAGATTTATCCATGTTGATAACTATAACTCTAATTTATTAATTTTCACTGTTTTATGGAATTCTACTATAGAAATTTACCACAATTTATCTATTCTTCCATTGATAAACAATTGGGTCTTTTTCAATTTCTAAACTTCCTAATTCTGCTGAATTACCTTTTTGTTCCATTTACTGTAATACTTCATACTTTACCATTTGAGGCTGATACTGCAGCTCTGAACACCAAGAAATGATTAGTTTTATGCTTGAAATGTTTAGAATTGGGGATGAGCGGTAGAGGAGAGAGAATGATGGCAAAACAAAGTATAATCAATCCAACATGCATCAATCATGAATTGTCTCCTTATTGTCAACCACTCAGGCTGTTTTATTATTATTAGATGAGATAACCTCAGTGCCTATCTAATAGCTGGCCCCTTGTTAGGAAAAAAATTTTAGGGCTTTATTGAGGTATACTTAAAGTATAATGTTATACATATTGAAAGTGCACAATTAGATGAGTTTTAATATATGTATACTGTGAAATCATTACCACACTCAACATAATGAACACCTTCTCCAAAAAGTCCTTTGTAATTCATACCTTCTCCCCAACTGTCCCTAAGCAACCAGTGATTTGGTTTCTGTCACTACCCATCAGTCTGCATTTTCTAGAATTTTGTATAAATGGAACCGCAGAATCTATAATTCTTTTTGGTTTGGCTTCTTTCATTCAGCATAATTATTTTGTGATCTACCCATGTTGTTACATATATCAATAGTTCATTCCTTCTAATTCCTGAATATTATTTGATTGTATACATGTACACACATATCACAATTCTTTTATTCATTCACCTGTGATAGACTTGGATATTTTTCAGTATTTTGTTATAAGCTACTATGAACATTAGTGTACAAGTCATGGTATGTACTTGTGCTTTTAGTTCTCTTGGGAAAATATCTAGGAGTAGAATGGCTGGGTAGTATGGCAGGTATATGCTTAACTTATAAAGAAATGGCCACACTGTTTTCAAAGTGGTTGTACCATTTTACATTCTTATCAGCAATACATGAGAGTTCTAGTTGCTCCATATCCTCACCAACACTTGGTATGATCAGTCTTTTTAATTTTAGTCATACTAGTGGTGTCTTACTGTGGTTTTAATTTGTAGTCCCATTATGAGTAATGTCGAGCACCTTTTTAGGTGTTTATCAGCCACTCTACTTCATTGGTGAAGTGACTGAATCATTTGACCATTTGTTAATTGGGTTGCCTGTCCTCTTATTATTAAGTTATAAGAATTTTCAATATATTTTATTTTATTTTTTTAAATATGTTTTTATTGATTTTCTGAGAGAGGAAGGGAGAGATAGAAACATCGATGTGTGAGAGAAACACAGATCGGCTGTCTCCTGCACGTCTCCTACTGGGGATCGAGCCAGCAACCCAGGCATGTGCCCTGACCAGGAATTGAACCGGGACCTCTCAGTCCATGGGACAATGCTCAATCCACTGAGCCACACCAGCTGGGCAAGTTTTTAATATATTTTATTTTATTTTATTTATTTATTTTTATCCTCACCTGAGGACATTTTTCCATTTTTTGTTCTATGAAACATCGACGTGAAAGGGACACATCGAGTGGCTGCCTCCCACACGACCAACCAGGGCAGGGGACAAACTGCAACCGAGGTACGTGCCCCTAGCGGGAACCGAACCCAGGTCTCTCAGGACCGCAGGCCGACGCTCTAACCGCTGAGCCAAACAGGCCAGGGCAGTTTTTAATATATTTTAGATACAAGTCATTTGTTAATATATGTCTCGCAAATATTTTCTCCCAGTCTGTGGCTAATCTTTTCATTTTCATAACAATGTCTTTTGAGAAGTAGAAAATTTTAATTTTTTTTATTGTGGTAAAATATACATTACATAAAAGTTACCATTTTAACTATCTTTAAGTGTACTATTCAGTGGCATTAAGTACATTCACAATGTTGTGCAACCGTTACCACCATTGATCTCCAGAACTTTCATCTTCCCAAGCTGAAACTCCATATTCATTAAACAGTAATTCTCTATCCCCCTTTCCCCCAGTCCCTGGCAACCACCATTCTACTTTCTGTCTATAAATGTGACTACACTAGGTACCTCATACATATGTGGAATCATACAGTATTTGTTATTTTGTGATTGACTTATTTTATTTAGCATAATGTCTTCAAGGTTCATCCATGTTGTAGCATGTGTCAGAATATCCTTTTTTAAGCTGAATAAGATTCTATTTATATACATACACGTACGTACACACACACACACACACACACACACACACACACACACACACACTACATTTTATTTATTCATTCACCTATCAATGGACACTTGGGTTGCTTCCACCTTTTGGTTATTGCGACTAATGCTGCTATGAACATGGGTATAAAATAGAAATTTTTAATTTTGATAAAATGTAATTTATTGATATTTTTTCTTTTAATAGTTTGCTTTTTGTGATGTACTTAAAAAAATCTTTGCTAAACCCAAGATCACTAAGATTCTATGATCTATTTTGAGTTGTTAGACATAGTGTGAGATAAGAGTAAGATTATCCTTATGCCCATTTAATTACCTTGGCCCCTTTGCTGAAAAACAACTGACTGCACATATGTTGGTCTATTTCTGGATTCTCTACTCTGTTCCATTGAACTATATGTCTATTTTTATGCCAATATCATATGGTCTTCATTACTATAGCTTATAATCTTAAAATGAGATAATGTAAGTCCTTTAACGTTGTTCTTTTTCAAAATTGTTTTGTTATTCTAAGTTCTTTGGATATCTAAAGTTTTTAAAATCAACTTGTCAACTTCTTTTAAAAAAAGCCTACTGGGATTTTTATTGAGATTATATTCTAGAGACCAATTTGGGGAGAAATGACAACAATATGGAGCCACCCAGTCCATGAACATGGTATATCTCTCCATTTAATTAGAAGTTTTTTATTTTCTGTTGACAATGTTTGGAAAATTTTTTTGAGAATCCTAGAAATTATTACCAACACCAAGTCACCTGGCCCACCTCACCTATTCCCTTCCCTTAGGTCTTCTGGCAGTTCATTACTACAGCAACAATCTCATAATTCCTTTTAGGTGCATATAATCAGGATAAGATGGCCAAAACTGAAAATTAAACTGCTAATAAAACTGACACTTAAAGGAAGTTGAAAATATTATGGTCTCGGGTGCTGCATCCAACATTTACTTATACTGTTGAGTAAGATCCACATCAGAAATGGCTGAGATGTATCTAAAAAGCCAGAGACTTATTTAGGCCAAATGCACAAGATTTCATAAAGCTAAACATTTCACTTAGTACAATCAACATATAAGCATCTTTGTTAAATAAATAGAACTATAATGTGAGACAGCATGGAGCATGAAGAGATCGGTTAGAAAACATCCTTGTTTGGCAGCGTTGATAAGCAATCCAGAAACTTACTGTTGGACAGGACTGAGCCCGGTTCCAGATCAAATCAAACTTCTTTTCCTGTAGGTTAAAAAAGGAATAATATTCACACAAAAAACCCATAAAAGCCTGCAATCACACTTAAATTCCACCAAGACTGAACTCTAGAACTGAAATACGACTAAAACAATCTAAGTTTCATCATTTACAAATGCCTCTTATGACAGAGAAACACCAGATGTATTCTTTGCTGTTCAGTGTCAGGATCTACTGTGAACAGTGTATACTCCAAATGCTCCAAACTCTCCAGGGGACTCTGCCAAGTGTCTGAGACATCAGGTCACTAAGTCTGTCTCCGAGAAGGCTAAAAAGGCCTGTTAAAAAAAATGAACCAGGTCTGGCCGGTGTGGCTCAGTGGTTGAGCATCGACCCATGCACCAAGAGGTCGCTGGTTCGATTCCCGGTCAGAACACATGCCCAGGTTGTGGGCCCGATCCCCAGTGTGGGGCATGCAGGAGGCGGACAATCGATGTTCTCTCTCATCAATGTTTCTATCTCTCTCTCCCTCTCACTTCCTCTCTCTCTAAAATCAATAAAGGAAAAAAAAATTTTTTTTTTTAAAAGAACCAGCATTAGAGATCTAAAATATCATATAAGTGCAGATCCTTTGGCTGTTGAACTTATGAAGGGTAAGGGTATATATGTATAAGAGGTAGAAAAAAAAAACAGAAATACTCTCACAACCAAAAGGCCTGGCTTTATTTTTCTGTCTATATGTTTTTCTCCTTAATCTTACAATTACACATGTAAGCTTGGTATATATTTATGTGCTTGATATAAACTTACCCTAGGCTACTTCCTTTTCAGGGAAGAAGAACAATTAAAGAACTAGCTGATAACCCAGTACATCAAATGCTGATCTCAATGGTCAAGCAGTGGCTGGTGACTATCTCTATGACAGGAGGAAAAACAAACAAACAAAAAACACCACCCCACAAGAAAATGCCACTTCATAAGGGGAAATGCCAGAAAAAGATGAGAAGGAGGCTCCAAGTCAGCTCATGTACAGGTCACTTATAGACAAGAAGGGAAGAAACCTATGCTAAAGGCCCTGTGTTAAATTCCAATAGCTTGGAAAACACCAAAAAGAAATAAAAGACTTGGAAACTGCTCAGCAACATGAACTTACACCATGCTCCCTTGTCAGAGACTTGACTCAAAGAGACATTTCTAAACCAGAAAGAGGGAAAACAAGAGCCATAAATATACCATATGGAGCTTCCAATCTTTGGTACTCAGGGCATAATAAAAACCCTCAGAGCTATAAACGTAAGTTCTCAAGAGGCAATAAACATAGGAAAAGTAAAGGCAACTGCCTGCTAAGGTTAGAGACCTGACCTTCATGCTATATAACACACTCATTTTCCCCTCCAAACTACTTACAGGAATAACTGCATAGACTGTATCTTTTGCTGCAAAATACTGCTGCCAAATCTGTACAAAAAAGAGAGTATGTCTGTGACATGTAGGCAATCTTTTCAATCTGCACCAAGAAATGATGACAGCCTTCATTACTCACAGTAACATGCTATTTGATAACAGAGAGGAAAACCCAACAAAATGCTTTTATTACTAGTACATGATTACAAAAAGATTTAATACCATCTACTTTTCTAGATGATTAAACTGTAACTCTTAATAACAAATTCCTGTCAGAGAAATGGATTCTATGACCTTGTTAGTCATTTCTCTCAAGACGTGCCTTGTGTGTAATAGACAAGATCTTTTTTTTCATATCTTTTCTCTTCCTTCCCCAAACCTAAATTCCCTAGCCAACTGTGGGCCTTCTCAGAGAGCAAGACATCAGTCACTCGGAACCCAGGGTCTGGAGTCAGGCAGACCTGGATACAAATCCTACTCCAATCATTTGCTAGCTATGCTACTTTGGGCAAATTACTGAAAAATAACTAAATATCTATATAACTATCAATAAAATAGCAATACTATCAACCTCACAGGATTGTTGTTAAGACGAGTTAAAATAATGTAGGCTTGTGCTTAGCACAAGAGAATTACAATGCAAACCAGAGCCAAGGTGCTCTAAGGCCAGCAAAGAGGCCCTTAACCCAAGTTAGGGAATGAGTGCCAGAGGAGGGGACACTTGAGGTGTATCTTGAAAAATGACCAGGAGTTAGCCAGGTAAACAGGGAGTCTGGGAAGGCAAACAGATAGGGTACAAGATAAAAGACATATTCTAAGCAGAGAATGACAACATTAGCAAAGGCACAGAAGCAGAGGAAGATATATTCAAGGTGACACCCGAGCTGGTGTGGAAGAATAGGTCACCCTCCTTTAAAGCTCTGCTTTGTTAACATTCCCATTAAAATGGGGAGCCCAACTGAAGACACTAATCAAAGTGTGATCTAGCCAACACAGAGCACAGATGGACTGTTACTTCCCAGGACTTGGGCAAATCACTCTATCAATGCAGCCTAAGGTTGCTTTGCTTTTATTTTTCATGTCAGAACCATGTCTTCTCATTTAAAAGATAGCATATCCTGCTTATTTTTACTTATATTAGTAGATAGTTTATGAATCAATACTGAAATACATGAAACTGATAAGATATTTCCCAACATAGTTGACCTTGGTTACTCAAAATAATTTTAACAAACACAAATTTGTATGTAAAATTATAGGTCTAAATGATACTTGTCATATGATCAGGCCTCCTGGGCCTGGCTTCTCTCTCCCCTAAAGGACATGCTTGGTGTCCACTTTCCATTGGTACTTCTTCCCAAAGGCAGTCTGAGGTCTCCTTGAGACTTTGCATAAGCCTCCATTAACAAAGGTTAAAACCCTTTGCTGTCCTTAGTTTTGTGTCTGTCCTTCCACCAGGCTAAAGCTCCTTAAGAGTAGGGGATTCTCTCATTTATTTCTATGTCTGGCTCAGAGCCTGACATGTCATAGGCATTCAGTAAGTGCTTGCTCAAATGAGTGAAGCAGCACCCAAAGGAAAACCATGGCAACTGGCACAACTTCTCATAAGGGAATATGATGCAGAGTCAAACAGACATGGGTTTGAGTCCTAGCTCTACCACTTACTAAGTTACTTAATCTCCTTAAGTTACAGTTTCTTCGGTGATAAATTGAGAATAACAGCACCTACTTTACAAAGTGGTTGTGAGACTTTAATGAAATAGTGTATATGAAGCACTAAGTACAGTACCTGACACAAAATATACTGCTTTTATTATTTTGATTCTCTCAATATACCTAAAATACAATTCATGGAACTTTAAGGAATGCCAATGAATAGCATATTATAATCTAATTAGAGAAAAGAATCATAGACATGAACATTTAAATAGCAATGAAATGACCAAACAGGCAGGAGAGATCAAGAGTAATTTGAAATAAGAAGCTAGGTTGTGTGCTTCTGTAAAGCTCCCAGGCTCCTTCCCATGCCCCAGTGTCATTAAAAAAAAAAAAAAAGAAGCCCTGGCCGGTTTGGCTCAGCGGTTAGAGCGTTGGCCTGCGGTCCAGAGAGACCCGGGTTCGGTTCCCGCTAAGGGCATGTACTTCGGTTGCAGTTTGTCCCCGGCCCTGGTTGGTCGTGCGGGTGGCAGCCACTCGATGTGTCACCTTCGCATCGATGTTTCTCTCTCTCTCTCTTCCTCTCTCTCCCTCCCACTCTATCTGAACAAAAAATGAAAAAGTGTCCTCGGGTGAGGATTAAAAAAAAAGAGTACTTTGAAGGAGGTGTCCAGGAAACTTCTTGCAGAAAATCCTATAATAATGGAGGACCCTGAATGCCAAGCAAAGGAATATGGTAAGTCACTGAACATTTGTGAGCAGGTCACTCACATAATATTTTTATTCATTTATTTAAAAACACAAATATAGCACTTACTCTGTGTCAGGAACTGTTTTAAGTGTTTTACAAATATTAACTTATTTAAATGCCCAAATAACTCTATGAGGTAAGTACTATTATTATCTCCACTTTACACACAGGGAAACTAAGGCTTGAAGGGGTTAACTAACATATCAAAGTCATTCAGCTAGTAAGTGGGCAGAGCTGGGACTTAAAATAGGCAGCTTGATTCTAGAGTCTGTGTTCTTAACCAATACATTATGCTTCTCCATAATGAAAGCAGAACTTTAAGAGGATTCAACTGGTGAGGCTATGATAGGGGCAGTGGTAGGAATAAGAGCAAGGAAACCTCTTTAGAAAGGTAGTATAGTAATCCAAGTATAGAGTAGTGACAATTTTAAATAAGATGTGGACAATAGGAATGAAAACGAAAGGGGAAATGTGAGTTGATTATACAGGAGTGAGACCAAGAAAGACAAGTTTTCTTATGCTACTATTTTTCATGTATTCATCACTTTTGCTATCTATGGCCACTTTTCATTTTGGCTAGAAAGAGGTGTCAGGAAATGTATGCTCCTTTCTACTTTCAGATTTGGTTTACAGAGCACACATTTTCATAAAGTACATCAACCCATTTTCATTCATTACCTGCTTTATTTCTTCTGCAGTTTTGTCTTTCACCATCTCAATGTTAAAGATTGAACTGAGAGTCTGAAAGAGAAAATAAAAGGCAACTAACACCCACAATTCAAAAAATAAAACAGCTTGCCTGGCCAGTGTGGCTCAGTGGATTGAACATCGTCCCATGGACTGAGAGGTCCCAGTTTGATTCCCAGTCAGGGCAAATGCCCAGGTTTCGGGCTCGATCCCCAGTGGGGGTTGTGCAGGAGGCAGCTGATGGATGTTTCTCCCTCACATCGATGTTTCTATTTCTCTCTCCTTTCCTCTCTAATAAAATCAATAAAAACATATTAAAATAAAATAAAACAGCTTAACTTTATCTAAGCCTAGTGGGAAGCAACATGTCAGGACACTGCATCAGATCTTCAATAAGTAGGGAACAAGTGTAAAAATGCCTGTATGCTCAGAGAAGTGATTCCCCAAGCCCGGGCAGGTTTTTGCATTTCTATTTCTGAGGAGTATCTATAGGTACTTCCTAAATCCTTTACCCTCAAAATGAGCCCTGCAGCACTTTGTAACTGGTAAGAGAAGAAAGTTTGGTTATCTTCAGTTTAGCTGTTATTCAGCCAGGAGTGGCTCCTTATTTGCAAACTAAATGACAGAGTAAACATGTTTTTATTTGACTTTTAGAAACAAATTCCTATACAAAAAAAGGGTATCACTATATTTCCTCTAGCATCCCCAGGACCCACACTATGTTAGGGGTCACATCAAGGACACAAAAATTCATAAAAATATTTCTCATTTCCACAGTTGGTAAATCACAAAATCGCTGAACCACAGTAAATGTGTTCAATTTTGTAGTCTCTTGTCATAGATGTTTCATGTGGCTTCAAACTTGGATATTCAATTAGAAACCTACCTTGTCCTGCCCTGGCTGGTTTTCCTCAGTGGTTAGAGCGTCGGCCTGCAGACTCAAGAGTCGCGGGTTGGATTCCAGCCAAGGGCAGGTACCTCAGTTGCAGTTCAATCCCGGCCCTGGTCAGGGTAGTGCAGGAGGCTACCAGTCGATGTGTCTCTCTCACATCGATGTTTCTTTCTCTCTCTTTCTCTCTCTCTCTCTCTCCCTCCCTCCCTCCTTCCCTCCCTCTACTCTATCTAAAGATAAATGGAAAAAATATCCTCAGGTGAGGATTAAAAAAAAAAAAAAGAAACCTACCTTGTCTTTAGTGAATCCTCTGCTCATAGGCTGTTTCCCCAAAGTGTCTGCCTGAAAAATATGATAGATAGGATATTAATCTATACTTTACTCAGAAGAAAAAGACCAAGCTAAATGAGGTGCCCAATATCTTATTTAGTAATTTGGTACCTAAGAACTCACTTCTCTCCATTCCATATAGTAACTGTACATACTATTCTTAGAGTTGTTTGTGAGACAACTTTTCTTTGACTAAGCTTCTGAGATACAGAGATGAGAAAGGATTCCTTTGTTAATAACCAGCATCTACTAGTTATGAGAGTGCATTCTATGCCTGCCTCTATGGACATGAGGCACTCCTTCCCAGAATGAGAGCTGCTTGGGTTCTGTGCTCTGCCCTCTGATCTGCTCCACAGTGAGCCATAGAGGTGAGAACTGGAAAGAAGTATTTTCCAAGGCTGCTTCTTATCTGTGATATCACTTTTAATGGCAGACATCCACAGCGGACTATAGAGATTTTTAAGTACTGGGTCTTAATATGTCTTCCATCAAATTAGACTTCCCCTCAAAAAAGGTCAAGAACAACTGAAGGTGATTATTTTCTCTCTTAATCCACTACCTCTGGTAAAGGCCACAGTCAGGAAATCCTATTTTGAATTGTTTCTGATAGTGGGCATGGATTGTTGTGAGTCTGCCACTCAGTTTCTCAGTTCACGACCATGCCTTTCAGAGGGAAGCTACACCTAGGATTCTGAAGCTGAAAAACACTTTCTGCATAAAACTCTGCCTTTTGTTACTCTGTGCTTTAATAAATTCAAACCTTTCATAATATTCCCATAGAACTCGTACCCAAAAATTAGACAAAAGCCTCGTGCAGGAAAACCTATTGGATATACCCCTATACACTGATAGCATCCTAATGAGTCTTTCCTTCATATGTAAACTATCCAAAAAAGAGAAAATTAATTTCATTTTCTTACCACTCACCTTTGAGTGTATTGTGAAAACAAAACAAACAAACCCCCCCATTTGCACAACTGCCTTCACCTTTTAAGCCTGGTGTATTCTTTTCCACAATGTCCCTCCAGGTCATTCCTCATTTCCATTTTCACTTATAGAAATAAAAAATGTAAGCTTATTGCATTTTATCTAATGGAAGACACCACTGATCTTAAGAAGCACCATTATTTTTGTTTCAGAAAATGCCAATTAAACAATAACAGAATACTTACATTTCATTATCAATTTTAAGACAAATTTGAAGTTGTTAAAATGTGAACTTGAGAACCAGTGAAATAAGATAATTAAAATTATAACTGAAACTATGTGCCCAAGTCTCAAGAGCCCTTAATAAGAAGTTTAAGTGAGTACATTACTACTCCCTTGTGGATGCTTTTAAAATCTGTGGTCACAACTTTTTTTATCACAATAACTGACTGGATGATGACAACTGCATTTATGGGAGGGGCAGGGATGCTAAATGAGCTGCAATTTCACAGATGAGTTCTACATAACAAACTTTCCCTTATCCTGCACAACTTCTCAATGTCTAGCCAGACATCCTTGTAAGTGAAAAACCTTTTTATAATTACCTGGGCCTGGAGTCTAACTGTGTTTTGCTCACCCGTCTCTCTCCCTCCCTCCTTCCTTCCCTTTTCTTTCTCTATTTTTTTTAAACATGGCTTTAATAAACACCAAAATTTTCAAGAATGCAACTAATATGTAACTTGAGAGAACACTGTATTGTGGAATCTCATGAGGGTCACTGACTATAACACTGCTCATGATTTGGGGTTTTTATAATTACCAACACAACACCCCTGGCACTAGTCAGCTTTTGCTGCTTGTGTATTCATGGTGATTTCACATATAGGTGAAAGCATCTGATGACTGCATTAGGTCTCACAGAATAGTTGTGCCCAAGAACTCACATACTAAAATATGTATTTTATTTAAAAATACTTTCCTTTATATTGCAGTTAGGGCATTATATTGATTTTCCCCCCTGAAATTATGTGTGCAGGTGGGTTATATTGCCTACATTTTATTTCAGGGTAGAAAAGGGAGAATTTATAAAAAATTATTGCAGAAGGGGATGTTGGGTCTCATATGATAGGAACCAAGGACTCCAAGTAAAGAAGAGGCTTTGGAAGTGGAGCCATTAGCCATTAATTAGCCTTCCTCCGTGTAGCTAGATAAGAAAGATAGGAAGTAAATATTTACCTAAGCGTTGCCATAATAGAAATGAAATCTTTACTTATTCTGCATCTTATCATAAAGACAAATTTCTAAGTCTGTCTACAAAAAAGGGCAAAGAGCTTTCCCAAATAATACTGAAAGTTTATAATACAGTAAAGAACTATTATTGGCACTATAAGTTTATTACAGGAAATTACATTTGTTAAAATATTTGTAGTAGAGTTGTTTGTTCACATAAAGTTGTAAACTATGTTTGTCATAGGTGGTTGAATTTGCTCCCCAACCTTATAACTATCAACCCATTGACAATTGCTCTTATTCTAATTAACCACTTATTAAAAGACTGAGTGGATTCTCTTAAAACTTAAGATACCCAAAGCAAAAAAAGTTATTATCCAAGTAAAAGAAACACCTCTCACTTTAAAACACAATGTAGAATTCCAATTTCCCACTGTAACTACCTTACTTCAGATGCACACAGCCCACACCTGGACTACTGTACATTCTCCCTGGTTTTGGTCTCTGCCACTCTAACTAGTTCTGTGCATCACCCTAGATAAGTATTTTTCAAATCATAGGTTAAAATCAATTTAGTGGCCAGTTTTAAAAAAGATAAAATAAATAATAAGAGTACACTGCAAGTAACAAAAGCATTGTTTTGTAAAAATTTTGTTTTGGTTACAATCATATACTTATTTGTGTACTGAATTACAATGAAAAATATATTTCTTACTGTGGGTCATGGTCAAAAAGTTTGAAAAGCAATGCATTAGATTTTCCTATACACAGCTTTCAACATGCTTCCCTCCAGGTTTGATGCTTATTTAGGAATAACAATAGCTATTAAGCACTTTTTTGCTCTCCGATCTCTATAGCCCACTGCCAGTGTGCCTTACTTGGATCATTTGACTGCACCCCTGGGAGGAGTGACTACCCTTTCTATGTCTCTATATCTCCACATGACCACAGTAATTTCCCAGAAAGAGCAGGATACCATTTATGGATGGAGACTGAGCTGAGTAGAGAGAGGCTATGTTCCGTTTATCCAGCTGACCCATTAATGAGCCCATTTCCAGGATATGGACCAGGGCTGAGAGTGTAGAGTACTGATGAACCAACAACACAAAAAGGGACAGGTCTTACCTTCTGTTCCATACATTTGATAAAGTCACCTTGCCTGGAGTGCCCCACTGGCTGCTTCTTAAACTCACTGCGCTTCTCTAGTCGGGACTCAAAAGCAGCTGGGTCAGACCTGATCAAAGGTAAACCAAAAGTTAAACCACCAGGGCCTTTTTGGATTTGGAAAGAACAAAGCACCATGTTCCACTTCTACAGAGAGGGGAACAGGTATTCAAAGGCTGAAGGATTTACCTTCAGTTAGTTAGGCCTGAGCACAGGCCTACAAATTAAAAAGTGAAAAAAGAAGTCTAGTTATTCAACCACTGTTAATCCTCAAGAGGCCCATGTAAGCTTTTTCTCCTGCAGAATATTCCCTAGGGTGATGGAGAGCTTGGCCCCTCAGGTACTTACTCTCTGGGTACTTGGAATTCAAATCCTCAAGATGGGAAGGGGACTTTGAGGTCATCTTGCTGGGTCACCTTCTCAGGCAGGAATCCAATAGCATTCCTACTAGGTGTCAAGCTTTTACTTGAACACATCTAGTTCTTGGACATCTCCTCCCCAGGTTAAACATCTGTTTATTCAGATGTAGGTGGTTCAGAGGCTTCAGGCAGCCTATTTTGCAGGAGAAAATTTAGCACTTGAGTATTTCCCTGACGCTCTCTCCAAAAATCCTGCTCCTGTAGACAGAATATCAAAATTTTTCCTTTATGTCAAAATGGGGCTGGTCCTTCAGGCCTGAAGTCCTGGTTGGCACTGGTGTCCTTGTTAAGAATTCCTCAGGCTGTGTAGCCAATGATGTGATATTTGGCTCCTCAGTCATGAGACCTGTAATGTCATTGGTGATATCTACAAGATCCAAGCACATCTTGCTCACCTCTCTGGTAGAATCCTGGCTGGTCAAGGCACTATGGGGGGACCCTCGTCCATAAAACTCCTTTCCAGGGGTGACATTAAACACCATTCCCTTCACTGCCATGCACATGAGTGCATCTTCTTTCCCTCGGCAGTGGGCCAGCTCCTTGGCGTAGAGTGACTCCAGAGGTCCCGCTCAGTGGGGTGTGACAACTGCCCAGCCAGGACTACAAGTGCCAGAACCAGGGCTGGCACTGTGAGTGTCCACAGCCATACCTGGGCCTCCCATGATGAGTAGACAGACAGTGAAAGGTGGCTTAGGCACTGGAGTCTGTGCAGACCTGCCTTGGACCTCTTTTATTATTAAAATGTACTGAGCCTAGCCCTGGCAGGGTTGGTTCAGTGGTTAGAGCATTGGTCCATGGACCAAAGAGTCACAAGTTCAATTCCCAGGCAAGGGCATGTACCTCGGTTGCAGGTTCAATCCTCAGCCCTGGTTGGGGTTGTGCGGAAGGCAACCAATCGATGTCTCTCTCTCTCTCCCCCCCTCCTACTCTATCTAAAAATCAATGAAAATATATTCTCAGGTGAGGATTAAAAATAAAATGTCCTGAGCCTAATCTCTCTGTATCTTTCACCCTCAGGAATAAGAGATGTCTAATTCCTTTTATATGAGTACTTGAAAATCACTATTATGCCACCCTTAAATTTCTCTTTTCTAGGTAAAATTTCTTATTTTTGGGGGGGGGCTTTTCATATATGTGACTTGTGAATCTTTTCCTCACTGTGGACCTACTCTCTGGACATACTTGTTTGTCCACACTCTGGACATACAGTCGTCCCTCGCCACTTCGCGCTTCGACTTTTGCGGCTTCACTCTATCGCGGTTTTTTCAAATAATAGTATAGTATTTGAAATATAGTATAGTATGCGAAAAAACCGCGATAGAGTGAAGCCGCAAAAGTCGAAGCGCAAAGTGGCGAGGGACAACTGTATATAAATAAAGAATCCTACTTCGCGGAAATTCAGTTATCGCGGTAGAGTCTAGAACTGATTGACTGTGATAAACGAGGGCTGGCTGTAGTAGGCCGAGCTAGGTCAAATCCTCTCAATTCACCAATGCAGAGTGATATAAAAACCCAGATCTGGGCTGGAATGGAGTCAGCAGGGCACACAGCCTTGTCCTGCTGTTGGCTCACATCACACCTGTGGCTGGTACTTTACGAGCCCAGGTTTGAGTGAGTATGCCCCAGCATTAACCAATCAGGACTGTAAATCCTTTGACAGTATCTCATAATATCCTCCTCTATGTTTTTGGTCCTGGGTCCTAAGGCCAGGCCTTGTTTTGCCTCTTCCTTTAACTTGGCCCAGGACCTAGTGACCCTTTTTGGGCCCTGCTTTTATATCTCCCTTTCATCTACCTCAACCTCACGCTCTTTTCCTTTTTGTATTTGCACAGCTTTCTCTCCCTGATTTGTCTTACTCAGCTGCTTCTAGGACTTACCCATTCCTCTCTCATTTTCATTCATTCAGCAAACTTTGTTGTCCCTTGCTTGTTGTTTACCTTGCTGGGCTCTGGGGATACAGAAATAATTAGGACACAGTTCCGATCTTAAGGAACTTACTAATCTAGTGTGAGGGACTGACATGTAAATAAGTGAAATGCTATGGGTATATGATGAAAATTTGCTCAAATGTTCCCAAGTGGTTTGAGGTGTTTTCATGCTCCTGTACCTTTGCTCCCCAATTCCATTTCTGTATTCCTTTGTGCTAGACCAAAGTGCTCAAAGGAAGTTTTGGTAATAAAGCGAGGGAGACAAGGCTCACAGCATAAGGGCCTTGTGAGGAACACTAAGGAATATGGACATTATCCAGAGGTCAGTGGAAAGCTGACAGAGCAGTATGTGTAAATGTTGATGGGAATGATCTAGTGGGGAAGGACAGTAAAACTAGTGATTCATTTATTCATGGGTAAAAATGAAAAGGAGTTGTGAAGTATTCAGAGTATGAGTAGACAACTCTCTTGAGATGCCTGTTTGTGAAAGGGATCCATGAGATAAGGCTGAAGGTGGATGTAGGTCAAGGAAAGGTTTTTAAGATGACAAATACTTGAGTATATTTGAATGCTGTTGGAAGGAGAGCAAAAATATTCATTCATTTATTCCATCCTTCTTTCAAAAAGAGAAGAAAGGTCACTATAGTAGCAATGAGATAGACCGGGATGGAGGGGCCCAAGACTGGAGTGGGGAAGGCTAGCTAGAGGATGACAGCAAGAGTCCAGGTGAAAATGATGGAGGAGTAAATTAAGGTCATAGAAGTAGAAATGAGACAGAACTCAAAGAAGTTACAGTACTTGGTCTTTGGTTTCCTTTCATAAGACAACTGCCTGCCCACCCTGTCAAATTTTCTCCCAAGCCCCTTTAATTTTCACCTTTGATCTCCTTCAGCTCTTTCCACTTGAACTCTTCGAACCTTTCCATGGCCCCCATACACCCACCTCAACTTCCTCTAACCTTCAAGTCCTTTCATCTGGAAGCTGAGGGGGTAGTGTTAGGAATCCTGGATTTCATGTTTGATGAATCCCAACCAGTATTCTTGGGCAGGTCTCTTACTCCCTGATCCTCAGTTTTCTCATATTAATGAGAATTTAACTGATGATCCAATTGTGACACTACTAGTCTTGGATGCCCTGCTCCCACCTCCAATCTCCTTTCGGGCCCTAGCAAGAAGCTTGTGAGCACCAATTCTAGGCCAGGCCTCAGCTGACTCAGTATGTGACCTTCAGCAAGTCAAGTCCCTTCTCTGGAAGGCTCCATTCTTCATTTCTAAAAGGGTAGATGTCTTGGAACTGCCTTGCTCATAAGGGCTGTTAAGTCTTTGAGAGAACTACAGCACAATGGCAGACAATGGAGAAAAAGCCAGGGCTTTGCGGAGACTCAGCGCTGACACTAGCTGTGTGACATGATCTTGCCTCTCGGGGCCTAGATACACCACCTGTCGAGGGGGGCAGGAACAGCGCCCACCTCGCAGGGCTGTTGTACGCACTCAAAGCGTCAGACACACCAGACACCGGGCCGAGCGCCGCCCCTCCTCCCTGCCCGCCGCCGGCCCTCGGGGGCCCGCACCTGCGCAGCTGCTGGATCTTGTCGCGGTAGCGGTCGTAGAAAGGGTTGGCCTCGAGCTCGGCCCCGACCCTGCCGCCGTCCGCGCCCCCCGCGGGCTGGCGAGAGGCGCAGCGCACCGGGAACACGCGCAGCTGCGTGGGTGACACGAGCCCCAGGCCCAGGGCGCGGCTGCGCACCGCGCACAGGCCCCGATAGAGGCCAGCCACCTGCAGGACCGCCGGACCCGCGCCACCCGCCGCTGCCACCACCGCGGCAGCCATAGCTGCCCCCACCTCCTCCTCCGCCTCCTCCTCCTCGTCCTCAGGAGCGATGGCCTCGGCCCGCAGCCCGCGCGCCCGCTCCATCGCGCTCCGGGTCCGCCGCGCCGGCGCTCCGGCCTCGAGGTTCCGCGCGCTCAAGGTTCCGGGACCCGGGGCAGGGCGAAGGCGGGCGGGGCGGGGAGGAAGGGTCGCAGTGCTCCCGCCGGGTCCTCGCGCTCTGCACTTCCTTGTGCCACCGCCCGCCTCCTCCCTGGAGCCTGCCGGGATTCACGCCCTCCGGCTCCTTACCAGCCGCCTCTGCTCTGCAAGTCTCCTTTTGAAAGCCGCTCGAATCTGCGGGTCCTCACCCAGCTTGCTCCCTTTTAAATTCTCTTGGCACTTGCTGTAGTAGCTGTCCTTCAGCATCGGAGGTCCTTACCTGCTTCACACCCTTTGAGGCAGGTTTCCCCCCTCTTTTTACAGATAAGGGAACAAGCTGAGAGTCATTAAGCGACTTGTCCAAGTTCTACTGAGTCCTGAACTCTTTTCAAGACATCAGAAGCCTCCAAAGCTCTGTCTCCCCCTGCCAAATTGAACAACTCTCCTCCTGACAAGTCTTTATTCAGGCTATTTTTGATCCCTGGAATGGTTTCTTTTTCCTCTGTTCACCTAATGCCACCCTCCTTTTCACCCTCCGCCCCCTCCCCCAACATGGCGTGAGCTCCTGGGGTCAGGGACGGTAACATCAACACCTCTGTGTCTCCCCTGCTCTCAGCACAGGGCCAGGCCTGGAGTAGGCTGCCTCCGTGGAAGTCTGGGTCTTACCTGATAGAAATCTTTCCTGAATGATGGATCCCTGAGGAGCAGGGACAGATCCTTCAACTCTGCTCAGTCCAACCTGTACTCATGGAGATTGGCTCTGGGCTGTGGACTATGCTAGGAGTAGACTCAGATTAGTAAATCCTTCAAGTGCCAGCCTGTACATGCCTCAGGATCATTGTACTGGCTGATCCCTCTCCTTGGATTTGCATGTGGCTGCCTCATCATTTAGGGTTCAGTTCACAAGTCAGCACCTACCTCAAAGGGGCTTTTCCTGCTGCAACCCCCTCATCCCTTATATTTTTCTCATTTCCTTATTTTTGTCTCTTCATAGCAATTATGACTGTCTGAAATTCTTAGGTACTTATTTCCTTGTTTACATTAATTCAGGGACCTTACATTCTACCAGGGTGAGACACAATGAATATATCATGTTAGGTGATGATACATGCTATTTATTCATTAAAAATAAAGCAGACTAAGAGAATAGAGATATGGGATACTTGAGCAGAGACCTGAAGGAAATGAGGGAATGATCTGTATGGATATCCAGGGAAAAAGCCTTCCAGATAGAGGAAATGACAAGTCCAAAGATCCTGATGCAGGAGCATGCTTGCCCTGTTTGTGGACACCAAGGAGGTTATTGTGTGAAGGAAGTACAGGGAAGGGTAGTTAGATTGCTCAGGGCTTTGTAGGCCTTGGTTAAGGACTTTGGTTTTAAATCTGAGTGAAATGGAGAGTCATTGTAGGCTCTGAGCAGAGAAGTAACATGATCTATTTTTTAAAGTATCATTTTGGCTGTTGGTGGAATATAGGGCATAAGGGGCAAGGATGGAAGCTCTCCCAAGGGTGACCATTTTGTCCTGGTTTCCTCGGGACTTTCCTGGTTTTAGCATTGAAAGTCCTATGTCCTGGAAAACTCCTCAGTCCCAGGCAAACTAGGATGACTGGTCACCCTTGGATGATTATGGAAACGAATAATGCAAAGGAGAGATGGTGGTGTTTAGAATAAGGTGATAATGATGGGAAAGTGGTTTTGAAAACAAAGCCTAAAGGTGTTGCTAGTGGAGTGAATTTGGGTGTGGGAGAATAAAAGGAGTCGATGACTTATGGGCTTTTGGCCTGAACAACTGGAAGGATAGAGTTGCCATTTACGTAGAAGAGGAAGGCTGGAGGTGGTTTTAGAGGGTGGATGATCAGGAGTTTTGTTTTGGACATGTTAGTTTGAGATCACATAATAGACTGGCAAGTAGGGACATCAACTGGGCTTTGGGTGAATGAGTCTAAAGTTCTGAGTAGTAGTCTGGGTTACAGTAGAGATACAAAGTTGTTAGTTATTGGTGTATGTAGGTGTGTATATGATATTTAAAGCTATGAGTCTATGGGTGGGGGTGGGGGAGGTGGGGAGGGTATAGGAAAGATAAATGGTGATGGGCAGAGACTTGACTGGGGTTGGTAAACACACAATACAGTGTACAGATGATGTGTAGAATTGGGTACCTGAAACCTGTATAATTTTGTTAACCAGTGTCACCTTAATAAATCCAATAAAAAGGAAAAAAAAAAACAACAAAGCTATGAGTCTGAATGAGATCACTGAGAATGAATGTAGATAGAGGGCTAAGGACTGAGCCCTAGGGCATGCTAACATTTAGTGATCAGGGAAAAGAGAAACCAGCCAAGGACACTACAAGGCAGGAGCCAGTGGGGTAGGAGAGCCCAGGGTTAAGTGGAATCTGGAGAGAAATCCATGCTGAATAGTGCCCAAGTCACATGCTGGGGGGCCACAAAGAGGGAAGTAATTAAATGGTGCCAAGAAGCTGAGCTAGGCCCAGGGGTAGTACAGGGAAACCGATTTGGGCTTAATTAGGAAAGGGCTTTCTACTGAGCAGCCTAGGAGGTGTAAGCTAGTAAGTCCCTGACCCAAGCAAGTCCCAGGGGATGAGTAGCTGGGTAGGGAAATCTACCTCCAGGGCTCAAGCATCTGATGGGCTTTGTACTAGACAACCCTCAAAGTCCCTTCGAACTGGAGATGATGGAATTCTGGGAAGCCAACTGAAACAACTGTTTGTCACAGACTATGGGGGTTGATCTGTGCCTTGAAGGATAAGCAGGTGTTCAGTGGGGGAAAGAGTTGGGGAGGGGCATTCATAGGTGGAGGCAGTATGAATGAGCAAAAGCTCCAGAGATGTGAATGAGCAGGCTCTTTTAAGGAGTCTGGCTTCATCAGAAAGGAAAAGTTTATGAAGGATGGGGAGGAAGGTGAGACTGGGAAGGATGTAGGGCCAGAAAGTGGGGAGCTCCCACAGGACCTGGGGCCCAGTAAATGCCACTTGTTGAAGGAAGGTAACAAAACAAAAATGAGGTTGTAGGAGCCAAGAAAGGAGGCATTAATCACTTAGTTGCCTTGAGAAAGTTTTCTGATAACTTGGTCACAGACATCTTGAGCGCAGGGCAAAGCTGTGTGTGCTCCCTGCCCCACTTCCCACTAGGAACAGGTATTCATCAACTATTCCTCAAAGCCCAGCAACATGGACAAGCCCCTGAGGGACTGGGGCCCTTTTCTGGGGCTGCTCTGGGGTTCACTATAAGGGGCAGACAATTCAGTGGCTAGGTTAGTCCCTGATAGAAGCAGCAGACACACACTATGGCACCATTAAATGAAGTCCCAATCATTAACCCAAGACTTCACAAGCACTGCCCCAGCCTGCTCAATGTTCAGAACCCAGTGACCTCACCTTTAGGAAATAATGGGGCCTGGGCATTCCAAGGACTTCTGTTGACTGGACAGATGGGTAGGTGAGCTCCCTCTCTCCAGAGCCATTGGCAAGGTACCAAATCTCGACCTATGGATTCCCAACCGAAGGACCTGAGCCTACCTGGTGGTAAATGCCCCTCCAACTCCTGACCCTTGCTTAGTGCTCTTAGCTTGGGAAGACACTAAGGGAAGACCTTTTGCATTATGGAGTGATGGCTGCCTGAATGGATGAGTGCTAAGCAGTTAGGCTATGGTTTCCTCTAGAAAACTAAGGATTCCTTGAAGGCAGAGAGGTGCTATGAACACCCTAGGATCATCACAACTGAATGGGTGGAAAGGGATGGGACCCTGGTGTCCCTGTCAACTGTTAAACTTTACTTCCTTGATGAGCTTTGCCTAAGCCTGGATAGGTCATGTCCCTCTGACCTCTAGCTTTCCTTATCTATAAAGGGCTAGGGTGGCCTCTTAGGCTCCTTGGAAATCTAGCCTTGACTAAGGGAATGATGAAGTCAGTGAGGAGGGAGTGAAGGAATAAAGTAGTTAAGTGGATGGAATGACTGATGAATGCGTTAAGGGTAATGAGAAACAGCTCAGGTCCCAAGCTAGAGCTATCAGCATGCCCTCTTTTTCTTTTTTATTGCCTTAGTGTGGGTCTCGTTGTACTTTGGATTCCTGGGGCTGTGTTCAGTGGTAACTGGTGGCTGCATTCTCTTTCTGCACTGGAGGAAGAATTTGCGGCGGGAAGAGCGTGCCCAGGAGTGGGTGGAGGTGATGAGAGCTGCTACATTCACCTACAGCCCACTGTTGTACTGGATCAACAAGCGAAGGCATTATGGCATGAACACAGCCATCAACATGGGCCCTCCTCCTACTGTCACCAAGACTGAGACTGAGATCCAGAAATCAGATCCTTTGTGGGAGTTGGACAGCCCTGAGAATAGGAGCTATGCTGCTCAACACAGCAGTCCCAAGGTGGAGGCTCATGTCCCCCTGCAACCTGCATTACAGCTGGTCCCACAGCCACCCCTGCCTTCCCCGATGCCTCAGCCCCAGAACAGCTCCCCACTCCCGATTCCCATCTTTCAGGAGGTGCCCTTTGCCCTCTCCCTGTGTAACCTACCTCCAATGCTGAACCACTCGGTCTCCTACCCTTTGGCCACCTGTCCTGAAAGGAACGACCACTTCCAGTCTCTTCCCACACTGGCCAATGGGGACCACTGCTTCAATGCCAAGCCTTTTGCTTCAGAATTATAGCCTCCTCTCACCGAGGGTGGAAGCTGGAGGTATTGGGGTAGAGCTAACTTTGGGGGTGGTATTGACACAGGCTAAGGCCCATCTGGATGTCACATTATGAAAGATTAAAAAAATGCCCCACGGTCCCTTGTGTCTCATTTGTTGTTAGGAGGGCAAAGTCCTTCCCCTGTTTGATGGGGACAATTTGCAAACCAAACTGAAGGTCACTGAGTATCACCAACACAAATGGGAATTAGAAGATTGGCTGTGGGAAGACACACTTAACCAGTATTTGTGATGGGCTCAAGTCCTCTACCTAGTATTTTTTTAAGACCAGAAATGTGTGCCAGACCCTGGGATAGGTACCCAAAGGCACTGCCATTCTGTGGGACATTAAGCACAGCTGCCACAAAAGTGATAGCTGTGGAGGGTGTGTGAGCTACAGTGATTCATAGTGGCCATGCCACAAGCAAAATAAGTCACTGAGATCCATGAGCCACACTGCACTGCTGGCTCAATCACATTCTTTGTTAACTTGTATGTATATTGAGCTGTGGTTGTCTACATTATTTCTAATATAAGAGCACTGCCAATGACCCTCTGCTTACAGATGAAGAGACAGTTCCCAGGGCATTTGCTATGCTGCAGATCAGGGTCTCAAATTTACATCTGCTTGGTTTCAAAGTTCCTGATCTTCTGACCATACACCTTGGTGTCCTTTCCCTAATATGTCTTATTACACAACACTTGGCAAATGATTTCTGTGTGTGTAGGGTGTAATTAACTTGGCTCATGGATTGGTTTGGGGAAAGGGCTGGTCAGTAAGGCCCCTAAAATTAGACACAGGAATGTATCCAGTTTTCTTTTTTATTTTTTTATCCTCACCCGAGGACATTTTTGCATTCATCTTCAGATAAGAGCGGGAGGGAGAGAGGGATGAAGAGAGGGAGAGAAACATCGATGTGAGAAAGACACATCAACTGGTTGCCACCCACACGGCCCCAACCAGGACCGGGAACAAACTGCAACCGAGGTATGTGCCCTTAGCGGGAACCAAACCCGGTCTTTCTGGTCTGTGGGCAAACACTGTAACCACTGAGCCAAACCGGCTAGGGCTGTATCCAGTTTTAAAAAAAATCTTTCTCAAAGGGATTTATAGCCCTCTAAAAGGTAAAATCCACTATATGAGAATATTAATTTTTGTACATTCTGGAAACAATCTTAAAGAGAAAGATGATACCGGCTATTTGGTCCCAGATTAAAGGTAAGAAAGCTCAGGTGTGCTCCAGGA
Organism: Tadarida brasiliensis; assembly: GCA_030848825.1. NCBI lineage: Eukaryota > Metazoa > Chordata > Mammalia > Chiroptera > Molossidae > Tadarida > Tadarida brasiliensis. The sequence goes on from CM061264.1 coordinate 34,603,616, forward strand.
TATAATTTTTTCCTTTCGCTTTGGAAATAAGGAAATCATCTTACCATACTTGGTAAGATGCCCAAATGAGCTAAGCTTTATGTAGTCTTCCTTCAGGGGAAAGGCTACCCAGATTGTGTGCTGTAATCCCAGAATCTAGCAACCATGTAGAGCTAATTTTTCTCATATCTTCCTGTGCAAAAATGCTCCAGCCCACTCTCTTGCAATGGGTTTCAAGCCTTTGGTTTTTTTAAAGGCAGTGGAACATTTCTTATTATAAACATGCTCTTACACTGAATCTCAACACAAACAGCTCTAAGTGGAGATTCTGTGGTTGATACAGGAACAGGGGCTCACTCATCCCTCTCCCTGCCCCCTCCTAACCTACAAATGCCAAAAAAGCAGGCTTCTCTCCTTCAGGCCAAATTCTGCGTTTGTCAGGTACAGTCTTCAACTGAACATTGTGCCCACAATCTGTCTTTGCTTTCAAGAGGAGGAAGGAGTCCATAAACATAGGGATCAACGCAGATATATATATATATATATATATATATATATATATTTTTTTTTTTTTTTCCCCTCTTAGTAATGGAGGGGGGGGGGCATTAGCCATAGACACAGTGGGAGAAAAAGGAAATTTTTTATTTAGATAAATTAAAATGGTTGTATTACTGATATGAAATAAGCAAAGTTCAAATCAAGTCATGTAAACCTTGAATTCACACCCAAACAGAACCAAAACTGCTTATACATTACCAAAATAGCTCCACTAAAGCAAAGTAGAGTGACATTTCTTAATGTGAGAAAACAACAAGGTAGGTTAGGTTCATATAACAAACAATACACGCTCTATAAAGTCTCAGGAATACCCAAATGTGTTCTGGTTTGGATATGAAAGGGAACGCATCTAGCTGGTGTTGGTAAGCAAGCCAATGAGGTGTATAGCAAACGAAAGCTGTCACTAAAAACAACTCAACAGCAGGCCATTATGAGTATGAGCCCATCACAGTCAAAATCTTCAACTGTGACCGGCAAGACCAGCGGGGGCGCTGAGAGTGTTCTGTCCAGCAACATAAAGTGAGGAAATGCCAATGGAAAGTAGCCAGTAGGTGAAGAGTGTCCATTCTTCAGCATTTCTGTTTGAGACACATTCCTACGTGCCAGGCCCCTCTCTGCCCTTAAGACAACACCATAGTCATCTCTAAGCTAGTCCTCTCTTCTTTTGGTTTTCTTCCTACAAAACCTTTTCCCCCTTTAAGTAAACATGATACCAGACACTACAAGACAAAAGAAAAAAGGACCAAGAAGCAGTGCTTTGGGTAACTTAGAAAAGCAGCAGTAGGAGCTGCCAGAGTAAAAATGTCAAAGTATTTGAAACCAAAACCAAAACCAAGCTCACCACTACTGTCGACCTTCCTCTCAGAGCTGCGATGTGGCAGGCAAAGCTTGATTACAGCTACACACAAGTCACAGGTTGGGAAAGTTAAGACAATTTACAGATAAAAATCTCAAATTAACACTGAGTAATAGGCTTCTAAGTCTCTTCTTAAGCCAAGGAATCTGCTTAACTTAGAACAAAGGAGTTCAAGATGCCCTAGTTCTGCCTGGGAGATAGAGCACTTTCCCAGGCTGTGTGACAAGGGTATTCACAAGTCTGAGAGTGTAGCAGGAACACCTCTGCCAAATTGGGTAAGGGGAGAGGATGATACTATATACCTGACTCAGGAATGATGTTAGCCAGACAAGCTTGAGGTGAGAATAGATGATAAACTAAAAAACAAAAATGACTCCTCCTTGGATAGCTATCTGATGCAAAAGAAAAGTACATACAACAAAGAGTTAAGGTGTCCTCAAAGTATCTGCCTATGAATAAGAATTTGAAACTAAAAAGGACAAGCTACATTACCCTCAAGTATATTTCATATAAATCAGTTCTCAAAAAAATACCTTCCAGGTACAGACATACTATTTATGGTACAGTATATACAAATATAGTAGTATAATTCAATTTATTGCTAGAATGTTATTTGGTTGTTAAAAAATCCGTCAGGGTATATATATTAAAAGGGGGGGGGGGGCATGGAAGGCAGCCAGAAGAGTAATCTTCAAGTTACCTAAAGTGCCAGACAAATTTTATACTATATTTTAACCTTTCCAAGAAAATGAAATAGCTCTGATGGGCAAGGAAAAAATTTTTTCTTAGAGAGAAGCATAAGCCACATGAGGTAAGCAGACATATTCATGGGAAAAGACTTCATCTTGCTTTAACTAAATTTTAGTATTTCTAGGGGAAAAAAATCAAGATTAGCCTACACCAAGCTGAATATCATGTGAAGTAAAAACAAAATAAAACCAGCCCTTAAATAGTTAAGAATGTTTGGCTGCATCCATGGTTAACTGGGCAACTTGGACAAAGTTAAAATGGAAAAAGTTGAAATGGAAATAAGCTCCACTAAAGAAGTTGATCCACAAAAGCTTCTCTAGTTTCTCCCTGACTTGGCCTACAGCACAGTTAAGTTTTGCAAAGTGTTTTCCTTTTGTGTTGTTCAAAGACTCCTTCTGAGAACAACACCGCACACACAGGTCCTTTAGTACCAGGCTACAGAAGTATTTAAAGGGAAAAGTATTGCACTTGCTTGTATTAGGTTTGAAAACACTTGCTACCATCACGTGAAGCCCAATGTTCAAGGCCTGCCTGCTACTGTTTGGCATCCTCTGGACATAAAGCTTCCAGGTCTAAAGCTCCCAGCTATTCCTGACCTGATAATTATAAATAAATCTAATATGTTCACAACCTTTTTGGCCTTAGTCCCCAGAGGAACATATTAGGTTCTTGGTTAGCCCCCAGGTAAGTTTTAACCTTTCAGTGAGTTTCCTGGGTCAGAATTAGAGGCACAGCTCTCCTCTAAAGCTCCAGGGCAACCAGGCTGAGACAGTGGCCGAGGGACTTTCAGCCCTGCCATTCAGAATGGAGACAGTATCAGAGGTGGAAGTCAGCCACAGCTTTAAGATAGACTTGAGAGTGTGTGAGTGTGTGTGTGTAATCCTGCTCACTCAGGGAGGAAAATGTAGCTCCCCAATGAATAACTTTTTATGCTCATAAACCCTGAAATAGGATAGAAAATAATAAAAATGTTCAAGAAGACTTCTCTGGTTCACAGGTTGGGATTAATTACTGGGACAGAAACAAAGCGCCAGATCTTACTTTCCTGAGCCTGGAGGCTACACTGTCCCCAGTGTCCACTCCCTAAATATATTGCTCCGGCCACCAGACTAAACCCCATGGCAGCACCTAAAGGAGATGCCTGAAGGAGACATGGACCTAGTTTTAGCAGCTACCAGATCAAATTAGTGATTTTTAATAACAAGGCATTTGTTCACATCCTGTTTCAAACCATTCCTCTTATTTCCCACAACATATGCAGAACTCTTTTTTATTTTAAATATTTACATACAGAAAAAAATCTATCTTTTAAAGGAAAGACATTTTCTGAGTCTGTATAAAGTGCAGCTAATTTAAGGCAAATTTATGTGAAATATAAAAGGTGGCTTATTCTCACTATATACACATTTTCCAGTTCTAAAAGGTAAGGTCTCATTCCCTCAAAAAAGGGAAAGAGGAAAAAGGAGGGCTTCACTTTTATTCTGGCAATTTTAGAATTAAGATCTTCCTGGTTTCAGGAAATCATAGATTTCTGAATATCATAAGCAAAATGGTCTTTTTTAAAAAAATAACTTTTATATAGCTTTTTCAAACATGTTAAAAGGTGGCAATGTGTCTGCTACAATAGTTTGGAGGACTGGAAGACTGACAGGTAAACAGAAGGGTTGTTTTTGTTAGGTGAGTAGGTACTAGGCAGCCCAGGCTATATATCCATTTCTAAGTATGTCCAATGAGGCTAGACACCTACAGCTACTCTTAGCTCCAGGAATGAGTATCTTCCATCTCCATCAGCATCAAACTCTCTCAAACTCTCTGGTGCTGGCATCGCAGAACCTAAGGAGTTCCAAATTTCCTGGTAGGTCAGCTTCCCATCCATGTTCTGGCCAGTCTCATGGAATAAATCCTGAAGATCTGTTAAAAAAAAAAAAGTAAAACAGTGTATATGTCTATACACATAGCTAAATGTAGTAACAGTTTAAAAAGTAGCCTCAATTGAATTTAAAGCACTAAAAAGAAAGTTACTTTGCAGACTCTGATTCCAAAAGGTAAAGTTTAGGATATCACTAAATCAGAAAGACTAATTCTTTTTTTTAAATATGTTTTTATTGATTTTTTAAAGGGTGGAAGGGAGAGAGAGATAGAAACATTGATCGACTGCCTCCTGCTGGCTCCCTACTGGGGATCGAGCCCGAAACCTGGGCATGTGCCCTGACCAAGAATCGAACCAGGACCTCTCAGTCCATGGAATGATGCTCAATCCACTGAGCCACACCAGATGGGCCCTACCTTCACTCTTAAGATAGCCCTAGCAAAGCAGCTAAATAAAAGTCTCAAAAGATCCTTGAAAGCCAGAAAAACAGACCAGATGCTTGTTTTCAATGCCTGCCACCAAGTGGCTAGCTGAAAAATGTTTTATTGTGTGTTATATGAAGCATAAGTTTATAAAATGTGCTATGCACTTGGTAGCAGTACTCAAATAAAAATCTGATTGCTGCTCCAGGTCATTTCAAAAGTGTAATCATTCAAAAGTGTGTAAAACCTATGTTAGGGATTGAAGTACAAATGTTAAGATGGCTAGTTCTTAATCTGCTCTTAACAGACTTTCCTCCATTCATTCTCATAAATTCTTTTCTTTTTTCTTTTAAGAGAATAATTTATTGATTTTCAGAGAGAGAGGGAGAGAGAGAAACACCAATGTGAAAACAAGACATCCTGCATGTCCCCTAATAAGGATGGAGCCCGCAACCCAGGTCTGTGTCCTTGACTGGGAATCAAACCGGCAACCTCCTGGTGCATGGGACAACACCCAACCAACTGAGCCACACAGACCAGGGCAATCACATCAATTCTTGAAGTAATAATGGAGAGTGGGAAGAGGCAACTTGTATTGCCAATAAACACAACACTCTCCTGTTTCCCCAGAAAACAGAAAGAAAAAAAATTTTAGGAGGAGGAAATAAAAGTAATTGCATTTAAATGGCAAAATAGCCCAGCTGTTGTAGCTCAGTGGCTGAGATTCCACCCATGCACCAAGAGGTCGCCAGTCAAGGCACATGCCCAGTGGGGGGCATGTAGGAGGCAGCCAATCGATGTTTCTCTCTCATTGATGTTTCTCTCTCTCTCTCCCTCTCCTTTCCTCTATCTCTATAAAAATCAATAAAAAATATGTTTAAAAAAAAGGGCAAAATAAATTTAGGTCTTCCATGCTTTAATTATAGCCTGTAGATAACTCATTCACTTAACAAATATTCACGTGTACCAGGCACTAGCTAGGGGCTGGGAGTGAAGTTAAATTTTATGTCTCCGGCAAATAACAACAGAGTGACACGTACTAAACAGGGGTAAACAAAATATAAGAGGTCACACACAGAAGGAACCTAATCCAGTCCTAGGAGGTAAGGAAATGTTCCCTGTTGGAATGGTCTCTAAGCTAAAGCAAAGATAGGCTGACAAGAGTGGAGAGATTTTCAGGCTGTTCACAAATGCAAAATCAGGAGACACAAACATCATTATGAGGGACAGAATACACACTGTTGAAGGCAAGACCAACATATTTTTCTGTGAATCCTATCCTTCCTATTAGTGTTTATCTTGCTGATTTTCAGCCAAAGGACCCCCCTCATTTTTGGAGGGCCCTGCTAAATAGGGTCAACTTTTACTTTTTTTTTTTAATCCTCACCCAAGGATATTTGTCCGTTGATTTATTTTAGACAGAGTAGAAGGGAGGGAGGGAAAGAGTGAGAGAGAGAAAGAGAGAGATAGAGAGAAACATCGATGTGAGAGAGACACATCGGTTGCCTCCTGCATGACCCCAACCGGGGCCAGGATGGAACCTGCAACCCAGGTACATGCCCTTGACTGGGAATTGAACCCACAACTCTTAAGTCTCACAGTATTATGTTTTCTTGTTTGCCTTCTCCAATAGGCTTTCATATCTGTGAGGAATATGAGACTATCTTATACTGTATTCTTATTGCTTAGCACTGGGGTTAATTAGGCACTCAATGAATGAATGAAAACTCTAAAAATCATTACTAGAGAGATAATATAGTACATTGGTTAAGTGTGCAAACTTTGGTGTCAGACTGCCTTGGTATGAATTTTGCCTCAACTAATTATTTGCTGTATGGACTTAGGCAGTTTCCCTATCAGTAAAATGGGTATCATATATGAGTATTTATGTTCCCAGGATTTTTAATCAGGATTATATAATACAATGTATATCAAATATTGGCCCATACGAAGTGCTCAATCAATGTTAGATATAATTCTTTTTCTAGCAAGTTGAAAAAATTTAAAAGTTTTAACTCTGAACATTTCCCTTATTACTCCATGGTATAAAAATTTACCTTTGATGCTAGAAATTCCTGGTAGGGAGATAGGTCTTAGCTGGGCAGTTTTCTCAATGTAGTCTCCAAGAGACTGTGGAAATTCTGGCAATGCTGATGGCTTTGATGTGAAACTCCGTACTTGCTCTGCAACAAACACATATGGTTTTAATATTATCAAATCTGACACCAAATTAAGCCAGTATTGAAGATCACCTTTTAGGGAAACTGCATATATACTTAATTTAAGAGAAAATGCTGACAAAGGAAACCATCAACAAAACAAAAAGACAACCTACTGAATGAAAGAAGATATTTGCAAGTGATACATCCAATAAGGGGATTAATATCCAAAATTTATAAAAAGAATTACACAACTCTATACCAAAAAAACTAACAATCCAATTAAAAATGGTTGGAGGACCTGAATAGACAATTCTCCAAGGAGGACATTCAGATGGCCAAAAGACACATGAAATCATGCTCAATGTCACTAGTCATCAGAGAAACGCACATTCAAACCACAATGAGGTATCACCTCACACCTGTCACAATGGCTATCATCAATAAATCAACAAACAAATGGGTGTTGTTGGCAAAGATGTGGAGAAAAGGAAACCCTTGTGCACTATTGGTGGGAATGCAGATTGATGCAGCCACTGTGGAAAACATTATGGAGGTTCCTTAAAAATTAAAAATGGACCCAGCAATTCCACTTCTGGGTATATATCCAAAGATATCCAAAACACTAATTCAAAAAGATATATGCACTGCTATGTCCACAACAGTGTTGTTTACAATAGCCAAGATATGGAAGCAACCCAAGTGCCCACCAACATACAACTAGATTTAAAAGTTGTGGTACATATACACAATGGAATATTACTAGGCCATAAAAAAGAACAAAACCTTACCATTTGCGACAGAATGGGTGGACCTAGAGCAGCAATTTTCAACAGATGTGCCGCAAGAATTTTTAAAACATGCAATACCTGACTATTTAGTCAGGGGCATTGATCTTTTTTTCCCTTAAATTGTCAAATAAAAAAATGACAACAGCCAACAATAGCAAACAGTATGAATGCCCCACTTGAACCATAAACATATAGGTCATATAATAGAGTTGCATCTTATTGGTCACATTGCATAATAAGGTTGTGTCTGATTGGTTAATTCTTGGTACCAGATACAAAGATAGGCACCTGATTTTTTGTTGTTGTTAATCCTCACCTGAGGCTATTTTTCCATTGATTTTCAGATAGAATGGAAAGGTGGGAAGGGAGGGAGAGAGAGAGAAACATCAACCTGAGAGAGACATGTTGACTGGTTGCCTCCCACACAACCCCGACCAGGCCCGGGGATCAAACCTACAACCCAGGTATGTGCCCTTGACCAGGAATTGAACCCAAGATCCTCTGGTCCACAGGACAACATGCTAACCACTGAGCCAAACCGGCCAGGGCTAGGCACCTGATTTTTTTAAAAAGTCACTTTGGGCCCGGCTGGTGTGGCTCACTGGTTGAGCATCGACCCATGCACCAAGAGGTCACTGGTTCGATTCAGGGCACATGGCCAGGTTGTGGGCCCAATCCCCAGTGTGGGGCATGCAGGAGGCAGTCAATCGATGTTCTCTCTCATTGATGTTTCTATCTCTCTCTCCCTCTCCCTTCCTCTCTCTCTAAAATCAATTTAAAAAATTTTTTTAAAAACTCATTTTGGAGCAAAAAGGGTAGGTAATTACAACTATTATTATTTATTTTGTAAATCAATCAAAATTATACCTATTTTTGAGTCAGATCAGCAAAAAATATATTTTTTGGTGTGCTGCAGAATTTCAGTAATTAGTTTATGTGCCATGAGATGAAAAAGGTTGAAACATTACCAACCAAGAGGGTATTTTGCTAAGTGAAATAAGTCAGACAGAGAAAGACAAATATACGATTTCACTTATATGTGCAATCTAAAGAACAAGATAAATAAACAAAACAGAAACAGACTCAGACACAGAACCCAACTGAGGTTTACCAGAGGGGAGGGGGGTTGGGGAGCTGGGTGAAAAAGGTGAAGGGATTAAGAAGTATAAATTGGTAGTTATAAAAACAGTCATAAGGATATAAAGTACAACATAGAGAATACAGTAAATAATACTGGAATAACTATTTATGATGCCAGGAAGTACTTGAAATATTGGGGAGATCACTTTGTAAATTACATGGTTGTCTAACCACTATGCTGTACATCTGATACTAATATAAAATAATGCTGATTGTCCACTGTAATTGAAAAATAAAACAAAGAGAGAAATAGTTGAGAATTAAGTAGCACAGTGACTACAAGGCATGGATTGAATACGTTTTGTGGGTAAGTGAAGACTGATCAGTATTATATAACATGAAGGTTTGAAGCTCGGGTCTCATTGGAAGATCTTATAGTACCAGTAAGCATTATACATGTTTAGATGTTAGGAGTTTAAGGTGCAAGTGAGAATAGCATTGGATATTTAATATCCTAGGAGCTGTACTATAAGCCTGATCTGGGGGTATGTGCCACCAGACTAGCCGGTGCTGAAAGAGTGCTACCATACAATTGTGTAGCACAATGTTAAGACAAGGACTCCCACCCAAAAGAGAATAAGAGAGATTGTATTGTTTACCCCAAAATAAAAAATACTTGTGGGGGGTAGGGGTCAAAGTCAACATAGTCCAATGCCTTGGTTTTGTCCTCCTAGAGTTTAAACCAGTGGAGGCTGGTATATCTGCCAACATTGACTAGGTATGTCCCTCCCTAAAGCCAAGGGCCTTTCCAACCCAATGATCCCATCATTATTTGTTAATGGTTTTTCAGAAGGACTAATATTTATTTTTAAGTAAATTTTATGCACTTAAAAAAATGAAAAGACTCCGTAAACATTTAGTTGGTTTAATACATGCTATGACAGTAATGTTTTTTGCCTATAATTGGATGCAGACAGCATGGAGAAGTCTATTTCCAGCTAAACATTACCCCTTCTTCCCTTAATAGACTGGAGTACAAATCATGTACCAAATGGGCTTTTTCTAAATGAAAGCAAAGTGTATCAGCTTCATCTCGGTGCGCTCAGGCATCATTCACTCAGTTCGATCAGTCCTGCTGGAACACCTTTCCACTCCATGTGGGAAGCAAGCTGCTCAAGCCTGCGTGAAATATTCAGAAGCCAGCCCTGAATATCTCACCTTCATGGGTGGTCTCTGGAGGCCTGTTGCTCTCAGGTTTGTTGGTGAGAGCACTGATCAGCTGTAGTTTCTCTCTTAGCTTGGATACCTGAGAATCTGAACTATCTTCTTTCTGCCCAAAACAAAGATCACAGAGGTTTAAGGTAGAAGTAAGACTTCATCTGATTCTTTATTATATTCCCAGAGCCTATTTAGCATGTAGTGCTTGACCCCCAGTAGGTTTCCTATCAGTACAGGCAATGAAGGAATGAATCAACAAATACTAGAGATATCTTCGGCACTCAGTGTTGATGAGGGCCTAGCTGGATTTGAGCCTAGACCATTAAGGGAACATTATGCTACAGATGATCTGATTCACTGTGAACATTTGGCTGATGGGGGAAGGCATGCCTGTGTCAGCAGTAAAGGAAATGTACCCTTGCTCAGGTGCTTCTGCGACACCTATTTCCTAAATGAGTAGGATATTGGTTTCTAGGAACAATTTCACACTAACTAAATAATTTTCCTGAATATCTTACTTCACCTTGTGACTAGACCACTTTAGGTAGAGTTTTATGCTCTTATCACATTTTAAAAAAAGCAACCAAACCACAAATATTCCCCTGATCTTCCTTCTCCACACCCCCCCCCCCCATGGTGATGATTCAACTGGTGGCAGGAATTGTTAGGAACATGAGGAAGAAGCTGTAATACTTCTAATTTAGTCTTATTTATATCTTTTAAAAAAGCTTTTTACCTTATACCCTGCCTCATCTCCGGAACAATCTAGAGTGGCATATAAAAATACATTTAATTATAAAAGGAGAAAAGTCTGATTTCTATGAGGCCAGTTTCTAACTGCTTAGGCTAGGGTGAAAGGTATCAACTCATTACATGTTTCTTTTATTCAATATATATTTACTTATTTCTTTCCTGTCTTTATTTCTATCCTAATAGTTACCTATTAGATCACTCTTGGATTATTTAGGGAGCCAATATATGGACATATGTAACTAAAACTAGGTCCTAACTGCTTGAAGAATTTATGCTAAGAGAAATTACATCTGCTTAGGATGCTTACATGAGGCAGCACAAAGGGACGTATACAGAGATGACAATTAAAAAACACAAAGGAGCCCAGCTGGTGTGGCTCAGTGGTTGAGCGTCGACCCATGCACCAAGAGGTCGCCAGTTCGATTCCCAGTCAGGGCACATGCCCAGGTTGTGGGCCAAATCCCCAGTGGGGGGCATGCAGGAGGTGGCCAATCAATGTTCTCTCTCATCACTGTTTCTCTCTCTAAAAAATCAATAAACAAAAAATATTAAAAACAAAAAACAAAAAAACCCACAAAGGGTCTCAAAGTAAAGCCAAGAAATTTAGGCAAAAACGTGTACCAGTTGTATTTTGTTCTGATATTCACTGTGAAAAAACCTGAACTGTTACTGAAATCACTACTTTCCAACAGTAACCACCTGTTACTTTTTTGTGTTCAACATATATCTGGCTATTGAATTTTTCTTGTTTCATTCTCCAGTTGAGGTTTTTCTAAAAACAATTTTCTTTGCAGTAGTTAGAAAATAGAAAAAAAGCCTAGCTTATAAAGCATTAACATTTTAATATATGTGATTTTTATCTAGAGCAGTGGTTCTCAACCTTCCTAATGCCGTGACCCTTTAATACAGTTCCTCATGTTGTATGTGGGCGTATCTGCATGTGGGCAGACCCGCCTGGAGACGGATAGAGGAGCGGTGTCTTGGATCCTAAGACCATCGGAAATATGTGTTTTCCGATGGTCTTAGGCGACCCCTGTGAAAGGGTCGTTCGACTCCCAAAGGGGTCGCGACCCACAGGTTGAGAATCACTGATCTAGATAATATAAAATTGTTAAAGAAGAAAAAATATAGGTGGAAAGCATTATCTTGAAAACTGCTTGTACTATGGTTCATTTCGAAGTTCATTTTCTCTGAACCTCATATTTGAATTTGTCAAATTTAATATGCATCTGAGATGGTATTTTAGCTACTCAGTCACAATCTTCCTGATTTTTCCTTTAGCTCAGCCTAGGATTTATAATATTGCAACACTCTGATCACAGAGAATGCTGCAAACAAACCTTCTTTCCTGGGATATCAGAGTATATCACAGATTGCTTATCTTGACAATATGTCTGGGACAAACAACAAAAGGGAAAGGTACAGGTGAAGGGAACTGGCTGAGGCTTAAATGGACTATGTAAGTTCTGAGACTGTAATTTAGACTACCTAAGCCACTGTTCCCCATCATTAGTACACATAACTTCCTATCTCAGTCATTTCCAATGGACACAGACAATAGTGTGGTGAAGGCCTGGGGTGGGTAATGGGGAGGGAAATTGGGGGACATCTGTAATACCGTGAACAACAACAAAAAGTCATTTCCTTAGGGAAGCCTTCCTCATCTCTGCTAACGCCCTCATTATACCCTCTACTTTTCCTCTCTAGCATTTATCACACTCGTGATTAATTATCTGTTCAATTATGTGTTAATGGTTTTCTGACTGATGGACTTTGAGCTCCACCAGTCACATGTCTATCCTGCTCACTGTGGTCACCCAGCTCCTAGCAGAGTGCCTGGCACGGGGTAGGTGCCTCATAAAGTATTCACTTATTCAACTACACTAATTTACTAATTACTTTGTCTTGAAATTTTAGCAAATAAGATCAAAGAGCTCCTTTTGAGAAAAAAGCAGTAGTTCAAAAGCACAAAGATGCCAATGCATTTATCTTTACTTCAGAGTAAGCTTCTTGTTATTTACCTTTATGCTTTGGGTTTTTACTGCATCTGTTCTGCTGGTCACCTGATGCAAAGACTCTCTTTTCAGAGTGGCAGCTCTATCACCTATCTTAAAGGGTAAAAAGAACAAGAGAAGATTAAAGGCAAACATTAAAACTTAACAACATCTAGCACTTTTTAAGCAACTTGGTCAAACTTATTTAAAAGATCTCAGAACACTGTCAACAGAAATACCAGAAGGAAAATGAGAGAAGGGAGGGTAAAAGGCCACTAAGATACAAAACTGAAAATGGTGCTTAGTCTAGCTGTTTCATTCACAAACTTTAAAACTCTGAAGTATAAAAAGCGAGAGAACTTTAACCTAGAACCATGCTGGGTACAATGGAAGAAACAGTAAAATAGATTTTTTTTGTTTTGTTTGTCCAAAGGACAGTTTAAAACAAAGGTGCAGGAAGAAGGAGGGAAGGACAGATCTTACTATTAACAATTTCCTCTTCTGGAGAAAAATAAAGTGGGGAGGGGAGGGACAGTAGGGGAAGTTAGTGATGGTAAGTTTTCACAATAAGCCTTGAAAACCTTTGAGGCCTACTACTCATCAAATCATCCAAAATTCCTAGCTCCTGCTTAGTTTAGCAGAGTTCAAAAGGGCTTTTTAAAGTAAGGCTCCTTTAATCTTGGCAGATTTGTAGTCAAATTACACACCCCTGTAAAACAGAAGAGGGAACAGGTTTTACTCCACCCTCCAAGCCAAGTTGAGGCAACTTGCCAAGGCTCCACTGTGGACGAGCCAGCTCAAACACTGCATTCTATGTGCCAGAGTTCAACTTTATTTGTGGGCTTGCTTCCAGCTTTGGTGGTTACTTAAATTTACAGTATAATTTCCTGTACTTGGTTTCTATTTCTTTATATATGCCTGTATCTTTGCTTTAAGGGTAAGGCTTGCAACTATTAAAAAAACAATCCACATGGATCCCAGCACAAGGTATATGAGAAAGATGATTAAAGAAAGACACAATAACATGAAAACCAGTAAGCCACATGGTATGCCAGCACTGGTGACCTAGTAGGTCATTCAGTTTCCTCATATGCAAAGTGAGAGGCTGGATTCAGTGATGTCTTAAAGTTGAGGAGCTGGTCAGATCTGATCTGTTTAAATGGCTTTCCTGACCTTATATGCAAAAGTATACCCTTAATATGCAGACGAAGCAGGATAAATCTAAAAGTCAAGTTCTGGATTAATAAAATTGCAAAAGATTCTTCAGTTATTGTCACCGTTACTGCTCTCACCCTTAACAACTTAAAAAAGAAAGATCAAGAAGACCTCACTTGGAAATAGGTGCGAGCACTTCCCTACCAGATGGGTCACTGGTAACATAGTAGGAGGCTTGTCATCTCTGCCAACTTGTGGTGAGGCCTGGGCAAGCAACTAAACCTCTCTACATCTCCCTTCCAAATCAGGACCAACACCGCCTGTGCCATTCACATCACAGAGCTAATGTACAAATTAGAGGAGACAGGGATTAAGTACAATACAAATGGGTAGCCTCTCAAATATGCCAGGAGACTGTGTCTGAAAAGGTGGTGGACTGTCACCCATGTACAGACAAAAAACACTGCAACACAGAACATGTCACAAAAGATCTGAAAAGGCTTACCATGCTGAAGGACAGGTTTGTTTGCTTTTCTACCTTGCTCATAGCAACCAGATCTCTTTCTACCAAGTTGACTCTCTGGGTAAGATTACTGACTGTCTCATTCATCCCCTTGAGTTTAAAATCATTCTGCCTCTGGTACCCCACTAGGGCACTGTTTACCTCCTCTAAAGAGTTGTGAAGGTACAGGACATCCTGGAGTGGAAATAAATCAAGTTGTGAAATCCAGCTAAAGACGTATACTAGACAAGCAGGCCAGCAGCACTAAACAACCATTATTATGTCAAGTTACTGAAGTAAACTCCTTTTCCTGGTTTAGACCATTGATCGTCTGTCTCTGCTTTGTCCCTCTGCTCTAAATTGCTCCCAGTTTACTCCCTCTGGAATTGTTTGACCTCAGCTAGACAGGAGAGGGAAAGAGGGAAGAGGACTACCTAACATGATTCACTCTCTGGTCCCAGGAAGCTGAGAGCTTAGGAATTGATTTCCCAATGTTTACCTCACCTGCTGGCAGGAAAGCTTGCTGGGTTATTAACTGAAACGTCCATTTACCTAATTTGTCAGAACAAAACTACCTAAGGAACAATACCAATTACTGAATTGGCTCATGTAGCAAAACCATAACAAGTAGTGCATTATTTAGTACAAGATTCAATTATTTTTATTGACATCCTTTAGTTACTGATTACTACTTAGATAGAAATGATGACTATAGGTTTTAAAGGGCATTAAACTCAGGACAGGAATTCTTCTTAGTGAAGATTTACTTTATTCTCTTCAATGTGATTCTGAATTCAATATCCTTTTTCCTCCTCATCTTTAGAGAATCTTGATTTTCTAGGATATGCTTTCTAACATTCTTAGAATTTACAGTGGCTCAAAATAACCATTACTTGGAATTAATCTATTACCCATCCATCTTTAACTTGCCCAGATTGCTGTTGTTCATAAAGACTTCCAGGATACTCTGGTCATTCTACGTCTTTCAAGATGTGAAAAGGGCCCTGGCCGGTTTGGCTCAGCAGTTGGAGCGTCGGCCTGTGGACCAGAGTCCTGAGTTTGGTTTCCGCTGGGGGCACGTACCAAAAAAAAAAAAAAAAAAAATGCCCTAGCCGGCTTGGCTCAGCGGTTAGAACGTCAGCCTGCGGTCTGGAGAGACCCGGGTTCAGTTCCCGCTAAGGGCACATACCTAGGTTGCAGTTTGTCCCCGGCCCCAGTTGGGATTGTGAGGGTGGCAACCACTCGATGTGTCTCTCTCACATTGATGTTTCTCTCTCTCTGTCTTCCTCCCTCTCTCCCTCTCGCTCTATGAATGCAAAAAAAAAGTGTCCTCAGATGAGGATTAAAAAAAAAAAAAAAAAGATGTGAAAAGGAATTTACTCCACTGATCAACATGCAGGGGAAAAAAGCAGATTGCAAAACGAGAGACAGGACAGTGTCTTGGATTCTCTAAGACATCACACAGCCCTCCCTGCTCAGTCCTCAGGCAGGCACATCTATGCACGAGCTGCTTGCTGAGGCACCACACCACCAAGCACAAGCTACTCTTGCTCCAGAGTCCACTGTGGTCACAGGGAGATAAGCCAGAGACAAAAAGTACCTGTTTCACGTTCTCACTGTGGGTTTTCTTGTCAAGTTCTGATGGAGCTGAAGGTGATGGAATAATCTGGTTGCTTCCACTGGTCTCCTTCAAGGACTGCTGATTCTGTTAACAGAAATGGAGATTAGTATAGGCAACAAGTAATTACTAAGTCTACTTAACCATCTAGGATGGTCCCAGAACATTCTAGTCTTTCACAGAGGGCATCCACAGATTAATCAACATGGAGGCAGATCTAGGAATGAGTAGAGAAGCTAGGGAACTTTTGTATGCTTGAGTCCCAATTTCAAGTACATATAACTCATCTCGCCAGCATGACAGCAGAGGCTATGCTATCCTTTCCAACCTTCCTAAATCCTGTATGGAGCTGAGTACCCATCAGGAGATGAATTCAGGCCTCTGAATGACTGCAGGCAGCTTATATCTGCACAGCATTGAGAGATATTTGAAAACAATCTCTGACACTGCAGAGGTTTGTTTGTGTCTCAGTTACCTGTTACTACATAACAAATCACCCCCAAAATAAATAATTTATTATTTCTCAGGATTTAGAATGTGGGTTGACTAGGCTCAGTGAGGGTGGGGGCGTTCTATTTCACATGGTGTAGGCTGAGGTCACACATATGGCTGCATTCACCTGGGAGCTTGAACATCCAAGATGATCTTTCATCCTCTACAGCCCCCCTTCACTTGGCCTCTCATCATCCCCTAGTCTAAGAGCCCTGCCAAATTCTGGATCCACAAAATAGTGAGAAATAATAACGTACTGTTTTAAGCCACTAACTTGTGGGGTGATTTGTTATGTAGCAATAAACAACTGAGACACTTCCCCACTTTCCTTTCCTTCTTTTCCATTTTCCTTCCTCCCATTCCATCCTCAAGTGTCTTATTTCTTTATCTCCTGCAGCACATTTGCAAAAGACTCAGCTCTTCATTCTATTCACCTTAATTGCTTAATTTACAGATTGTAAAAATAACAAAACTGCTTACTGTATTTTTTAAAAAAGGTGCATAGTAGGGTCTGCTTAGACAAATGGAAAGTGGGCATCAGTTACTACACAGAAAAGGGGAGGCAGGAGTATGCTGACCTTCTGTAGCACTTGTAGATTTCCTTACCGGATCATTCTGTAGTAGTAACTCCATGGCTTTTTTGTGCTCATCCACAGTTTTCTGTATTGCCTCCACAGCAAGATGGACACTGTTTAAAGTATTGCCAATGGAAGCTACACTCTGAACAGAAACATGTAGTAAGGTTAGTGTTTTTTTCCTTTTTAAAAAATTTTAATAGCCAGTGGTTGAGCATCGACCCATGCACCAAGAGGTCACTGGTTCGATTCCTGGTCACGGCACATGCCCAGGTTGTGGGGCAAATCCCAGTGGGGGGCGTGCAGGAGGCGGCCAATTGATGTTCTCTCTCATCGATGTATCTCTCTCTCTCTTTCTAAAATCAATAAAGAAAAAAAAAGTAATGGAAGTCTTTAAAAAAATTTTTAATAGCTTTATTAAGATATATCTGATATATAATAAACTGCACATGCTCAAAATGTATAACTTTATAAGTTTTGACATATATACATCTGTGAAACCATTACCACAATCAAGATAATTAATACACATCCATCACTCCCAAGTTTCCTCATGCCCTTTTGTAATTCTTCCGTCCCTGTCCCCAGGCAACCACTGATCCATTTTCTGTCATTACATATCAGTTTGCAATTTCTAGAATTTCACAGAAAGAGAAGCAGTGAGTATGTACTTTTTTAAAAAAAATTTATATAGCTTCTTTCACTGAGTATAATTATTTTAAAAGGTATCCATGTTGTAGCTACTCAGCATACAGCTGAGTAGCATTCCATTCTATGGATACACTGTAGTTTATTCACCTGTTGACAGACATGTAGGTTGTTTTCAGTATTTGGCTACTACAACTAAAGCTGTTACAAACATTCATGTACATGTCTTTTGTGTGGGCATATGCTTATCATCACAATACCTAGAAGGTGAATGGTGGATCATATGGTATCAGATGGTATGCTTAACTTTTAAAAAAACTGTCAAACTGTGTTCTAAAGTGGTTATACCACTTTATATTCCCACTAGCAGTGTATGAGAATTCCAGTTACTCTAAATCTTCTATATTGGTACCTGCAGTCTTCTCAATTTTAGCCATTCTAGTGAGTGCATATATCATTGATTTCATTTTACATTAAACACTGATGAATGAAGGTCAGTGCTTTTAATTACTTCAAATATCTTCAAACTATGAATCTCATGTAGCTTATACTGACATAATTAACAGGAAAAAAAAAAACATATGAAACACAAGCAATTTTCCCAACTTAAAGGACTTTTCCTAGAGGAAAACCAAATCTTTCCTTAAAAAAAACCACTAGTTTCTAGATTTGGAACCCACAGATAAGGTTCTCCCACAAACTGCCTCTACCAAGCCCTGCTGTAGGCAGGCAGATGGCCAGAGCTAACACTGTAGATTGCCATGGAGTTTGGAGCAAACAATGGCTTTTGAAGGAAAATGGGTGAAACCATTTTTGCCTTTGGGAAAACAAGCATTGTGGAGATGAAGGAAAAATTCCATTTATCAGCATTTGTTCTTTTTATACTTTAGAATCCCATCAGCAACTACTGAGGAGAGTTAGATATAAGTAGCAGCTTACTTTGCTTTCATTAGGCCTAAGGAGCCCAAGTGGACTGGGGACTTGGGAACATAACTCAGAAGTCATATATATATATATATATGTATATATTTTTTTTCTTTATTGATTTTAGAGAGAGGGAGGAAGGGAGAGGGAGAGAAAGATAGAAACGTCAATGACAGAGAACACTGACTGGCCACCTCCTGCATGCTCCCCACTGGGGATCAGGCCCACAACCTGAGCACGTGCCCTGACTGGGAATCGAACTGGCAACCTCTTGGTGCATGGGTCGACGCTCACCTACTGAGCCACACCAGCCGGGCAAGAAGCCATATTTTTAAAAGGCCTGTCCTAAGGGAACATCCAAAACAATGTTACTAAATGTCCTCACCTGAGGACATTTCTGCATTTATTTTCAGATAGAGCGGGAGGGAAAGAGGGAGGAAGAGAGAGAGAGAAACATCAATGTGAGAGAGACACATCGACTGGTTGCCACCCACATGACCCCAACCAGAGCCGGGGACAAACTGCAACCAAGGTACATGCCCTTAGTGGGAACTGAACCCTGGTCTCTCTGGTCCACGGGCCGACACTCTAACCACTGAGCAAACCGGCCAGGGCTAACCAAGGTCTTTTATATTACACTGACAGCCAAGTCCAAGAGAACAAGAGATGACAGTTTTCAAAATTTAAAAAAAATTATATGAGTACACCGAGGTTAGGTATTTGAGATGAACTACCACCAAAACTGAGCCACTTATAATAAAAGTAGTATCTGACATTATAAACACACAATTTGCAAAGTGACAACACAATGGGTAAAAGTCTCTGAGCTGGGATGTTATCTATGCAAGCTCTGTTGTTACAGAAGCTACAGGCATTCAAAGACACCTCCTGTTAGAGAATCCTCACTGGCTGGATGTATGATCCTATCAGGATACAAAAAGATAGTAAGCTCTTGTTTGGTATTCTCAGCAACTGCAAAGTGCCTGGCACACACTGGAAGAAGCTCCACAAATGTTCATTGAATTAATGAATGCAAAAATAAACCAGTTTCCTTCACTAATGCAAGACTGCCAGAGTTGCTTCTCTGCTAAAAGGTTACAGAGGCCTACCTTTTCCCCACCTGGCACTTGGGAACAATGGCAAGCATTTGGCCTCATCAAAGTTGTCCCTACATTTTATTTAAAATTATAAGCAGATGACCATATTGGACAAACAACAAACTATGGAGACTGAGCACATAGGTGGAGTGGCTACAAAATAGCAAGTTTTGTTTCTGTTTTTGGCTTAGGAAATTCTCCTTTGTGGACACAATTTATATATTTATAGAGCCTGGCATGCAATCAAATCGAAGTTATCACACACTAACTTTTAAAAGTTAAAGACTCCAGATTTGATTCCCTTGCTCCAGAATCCCTTCTTCCACTTCCTGCTGCAGGGGCTGATGTTGCTTGTGTTCCAAGCAGGACTCTTCTTCTTACTCACTCTCCCCACCCAGCTCTAAAGATCCTTATGTGTTACTCATCTGCTTGGTCACTGCCTCCTGCTCTAGGCCTGAATTCTAGGGATCAAATAAACAGAAATTCCAAATTATTGTCTGCCTAGGCCCTACATCCTAGGATATATATGGAGCAAACTGCTTAGAGGATGTGCACCTTTACCTTATAAAATAATATAAATTGTTTTCCAAAAGCTTTTTATCAATTTATACTGCCTGCAGGAGTGTTTGAAAGCTTCCTTTGCTCTACCTCCTTGCAAACACTTATCATATCCTAAATTTTAAATGTTT
Source organism: Tadarida brasiliensis (assembly GCA_030848825.1). Lineage (NCBI taxonomy): Eukaryota > Metazoa > Chordata > Mammalia > Chiroptera > Molossidae > Tadarida > Tadarida brasiliensis. The sequence continues at coordinate 34,623,746 of CM061264.1, forward strand.
GCACTTCTTCAAATTAAAAATAACTAGCCCTGGCTGGTTTGGCTCAGCAGTAGAGCATCGGCCCGCAGACCAAAGAGTCTCGGGTTCAGTTCTGGCCAAGGGCACGTACTTTGGTTACAGTTCGTCCCCGGCCCTGGTCAGGGTTGTGCGGGAGGTGACCAGTCGATGTGTCCCTCTCATGTTGATGTTTATCTCTCTCTCCCTTTCGCTCCCTCTCTTTCCTTCCCACTCTATCTGAAGATAAATAGAAAAATATCCTCGGGTGAGGATTAAAATAATAATAATAATAAATAAATAAAATAACTAGTAATTTAAAAATTAATAATTTAGAGCAACTCTCATGTACAATTGGTCTGCTTTCATGAAGACATTGTGGATGATGAATTGAAAAGGCAAATGATGAAAAGTGAACCCACATAAATTAACATTAAGAGTCCCAGCAGAGCAATCCTGGGATTTGGGGAGAGCCAAATAAAAAGATGTAAACCCATATAAACCAAAGCTAAAGTTACCTGTCGCAAATGAAAGGCCCAACTAACCAGACCAAGACAGAGGTGTTCTGAAATCTTTGGAACACAGTGATATGCTCTGTCACTGCCCTCCTGGAACAGGTGATTTCAAATGCCAGGCTTTCAAAGAAAACTTCTGAGAAGCTAGAATTACAGCAATCGATTAATCTCACTGTCTATACATAGCACTTACCTTCTGAAGTCCCTCTACAGTGGCAGGCAGGCTAATTAAGTCTGCTGCTGACTTAACATTGGCTTTGAGGTGGTTTACTGCAGAATTCAACACAGACATCTGAAAGGAAAAGAGTAACAAACAATGAAAAAAGAATCTGCACAGTGAATGCCTCCTTCACAAACTCTGCATCTGATGCTGATGTCAAGGCACCCTTGGATTTTGTGCATTTCTGTGATCCAGACATTATATCCTGTTCAGCTCAAACCTTGAATAGACTGGAGATCTGGGAGGCAGCAATAATCCCTTTCTTTTCCTGCCCAATTTAAACACTAGTGCGAAAGGGGGAAAGGCAGTTATTATTCTTTACCCTACTCCTGGCAGCTACAAGATCCAAAAACCTTAAATTACCCAAAAGATGATTACAACAGTGATTACAACACAATCCTTTAACAATTGGACAGAAAGAAAGCTAATGATCAAAGACCCCTGAAGGATTACATTTTGGTAAAAAAAAAAACACAAAAAACCTCAGTTATTTACTGAACTTTTGTTTCTGCCCAAGTGGGAACATATATTATAAAGTAAAAGCCCATCATCACAAAATACAGTCTACAGGAACTGTACCCGACAACTTGAACAGTATTTTCAACTACTTGGGGATTTAGTTTTGGTTTAACAATGTGATTAATATTTCAAACTCAATAGCTCAACCAAAGCACTACTTTGTACCCTGAAGGGGCTCAATAAATACCCAATGACCGCTGACTGATGTACTGAATGTATTAAAATAGGAATTGAATCAAAATAAAATGTGTCTTCTCTTCTGCTATTTAGGGGTAGAATTCTAAATAGCTGGAATTCTCTCTTGGATGGGGGCTGGGGAAACCTGTATAATACTCAATTTCAGACTGCAGAGATCATATTCTAACAACCTTGCAGTGTGGCTAAAAACATTCTTGAAAGATTACTGGTTCCACACCGCTTTCCTGTTCCAAATGCTAGAATAAGGATACCGATCTATCAAAATCAATTATATTCAGAGAGCATCACAGAAGAACCACTAAAGTTTCTGGGCATTTGTTACATAAAACTAAGTACCTGATCCCCCATTCTTTCCTTCAACAAATGTTTGGCATCTTCTCTGTGCCAGGTACTGCTGCAGGCATTACGGAGATAGTGGCAAACAAGACCATGAGGTTTTGCTTTCATGGAGCATACATCACAGTAGGTGAGAAAAACAAAGAAGGAAAGTATCAGATAAGAAGTACTATGCACAGAATTTAAGCAGCGCTCTGGGAGTGAGCACCAGTGTATTCTGAACAAGAGAGTCCAGTGAGGAGCCCAGGAACTTGGGTTCTTCTTCCTTTTCTTTCCCTTTAGGAAGAAAACGTTCAGGGACGTCAAACCATTTTTCATTCATTCCTACAATAAGTATTTATTGAGTCCTATTTTATACCTAGTGTCAGTGATCTCTTGGAGTTTATATTTTAGTGCAAGGAGACGGTATCAGATAGTGGGATGTGTTAGGACAAAATTAAAATAAGGTAACTTGATAAGTGACTGGTCAGTTATGTTAGATTGGATGGTTAGAAAAAGCCTGTTTAAAGAGATAAAAAAAAATATTTTTTGGGTTAATCCTCGCCTGAGGATATTTTCCCATTGATTTTTTTTAAGATAGAGTGGAAGGGAGGGAGGGAAAAAGAGAGAAACATCGATGAGAGAGAGAGACACATTGATTGGTTGCCTCTCCCACAATCCCAACTGAGGCTGAAGATCAAATCCACAACCCAGGTATGTGCCCTTGACCAGGAACAGAACCTGTGACCCTCCAGTCCACAGGCCAATGCTCCACCCACTGAGTCAAACCAGCAAGGGCTAAAGAGATGAAATTTAAACCCATCTAAATAATAAGAAGGAATTAATCACACATAAATTGAATGAAGTACATTTGAGGGCAGTGGGAACTGCTGGGGTAAAGGCCCCAGTGCAGGAACGAGCTTGGCATATTTGAAGAATAGAAAGAAGGTTGGTGGCAGGAGCACATAATATGAGTGAGAAAGAGAGAGGAAGAAGGGGAAATGGAGGCAGGGAGGTAGAGGTACTACCCTCTATGGCAGGGAGGTAACATTAAAGAAACAATTAGGTACTAAATGTGATAATAAAGTTCTGAGAAAAGAATATTAGTACAGGCTGAACTGAACAGGCTTCACCGAAATAGGACTCAAATTAGACTCTGATGGAGAAGAGTTTTATATGTAAAAATAAAACAAACAAGTATTCTTTTTAGGTTAGAAGGGTGAGTGTGGCATTGGGTAATAGGTAGGGAGCAACAGCATGAATAGGCCCAAGAAAACTTTTTGTGTATGGCAATTCTCAAAGTGACGATGATTTATGTATTTGTGTAATTATTTGATTAAGTTTCAAGAATAGTAATAGCCTCCAAATAGCCAGTGTGGCTGGCTGGCAGCTACTTTTCTCCCCAAACCAGAGGAGCAGCTGAAAGCAAATGCCAGCAGGATAAGGTGAGGTACTGTTCCACTTCTCCCAATGCCCCAAACTCTCTAGGCCTGGGTATCAGCTGCCTCACTGAAAGGGTGTGCTCTGGCGAGCTGACCATTAACTCTCTAATTACCAAACATCATTTAGGACTTCTTACTCACTTATAAGACCTGACCCACACACTGGTCACTAGGCCTCAGCTACATTCCCATAAATTGCGCAGACGGATTCCACCTCTCAGCATTCCTTTCTTGAGAGTGGAATAATGCCAAAATCCACGGAAAACTACAGCAAAGCTACATGTGTAACTAGAATGAAGAGACAAGAGGCCCTCTCCCATTACCTCCAGGACTGCTCTAGAATGTCAGATTGGACTCAAGCATTACAGAACTTACCTCTGAAAGTCACACACTATGATTCAGAGTCTAAAAAGATGAATTAAGTAGAAACCATTAAGAAAAAAAATCAAGTTCCAGCCAAAAGATGAGTCATGACTTTTATGCATATTACATGACTTTTCATTAGCAAAATTATAAATAGCTACTGTAGACCATTTTATTCTATGAAATCGGAAATGCTGCTTTTTTGCTTTGGGGTTAAAATTAAGTGTCTTTAAATAGTAGGCAAAAAAGTTACTAAAACAGAGAACCGTCAATGATGAATATGGGCTCTACTAGGAACCTGACATCACATCCTTTCAACTTCATCTACTGAGCACCTACTGCATTTTATAAAGGATATAAAGATGGAAGGCAGAAAGGAAAACTGGAAAGAAAAAAAAAAGACTCCTAGGACTTGAATATTTTAATGTTAGCACTGCTACACAGCTGTGTGACCTTGGGCAAACTACCTAACCTCTCCGAATCTCAGTTTTCTTATCAGTAAAATGGAGATACCACCTCCTACTTCATAGGTCTATAGAAGCAAAAATAGAGATCTTATATATTGTGCCTCTAATAGTGGCCTGCACAAAGAAGGCATTTAATGAATGGCAGTTACCATCTTAATTGTCATCATTATCATCATTGTCAACATCATGCTTAAAACATGGAGTACACTGTACAACCTTCTAGTATAATTAGATGCATACACAAATACAGCAGTCCCCTGTTGTTGTCAGTTTTGCTTTCTGTGGTTTCAGTTACCTGTGGTCAGTCAACTGTGGTCCAAAAATATTAAATGAAAACTTCTAGAAATAAACTAATTCATAAGTTTTAAATTGCACTGTTCTGAGTAGTGTAATGAAATCTCCTGCTATTCTGATCCATCCTGCCAGGACATGAATCATCCTTTTGTCCAGTGTATCTACAATGTATACACTACCTGCCCAGTAGTCACTTAGTAGCTGTCTTGTCGAAGTGCTTGTGTTCAAATAAGCCTTATTTTACTTCATAATGGCCCCGAAGTCTAAGAGTAGAGATGCTGGCAATTTGGATATGCCAAAGAGAAGCTATAAGTGCTTCCTTCATGTGAAAAAGTGCAAGTTCTCCACTTAGGAGAAAAATATCACATGCTGAGGTTGCAAAGATCTGTAGTAAGAACAAATCTTCTATTTGTGAAATTGTGAAGGAAAAGAAATTCATACTAGTTTTGCTGTTGCGTTGCAAACTACAATAGTAACAGCCACAGTGTGTGTTAAGTACTTAGTTAAGGTGGGAATGACATTAAATTAGTGGATGGAAGACATGAACAGAAAACGTGTTCTGATTGACGGCAACATGTTAGGCCAGAAACATTGAGCCTATACAAAGATTTCAGCAAGGTATCCCCTGAAATGAGTCCATTTCTTGAAAGTAAGAGATGGTTACACAGATTCAGGAGTAGGTTTGAACTAAAGAATATAAAAATTACTGGTGAGACTACAGTTACATAACTTTTATTACAGTATATTGTTATAATTGTTCTATTTTATTGTTACTGTTGTTAATCTCTTATTGTGCCTAATTTATAAGTGAAACTTGATCATAGGTATGTATGCATAGAAATGACATAGTATACAGAAAGTTTGGCACTATCTGTGGTTTCAGTCATCCACTGGAGGTCTTGGAATGTATTCCCCTTGGATAAGGGGGGACTACTGTGACTATCACATCATAAGGTATCTGGACCAAGTGCCAAAAAAAAACAATATAGAGCATACTATAGAAGATGATCCACATAAGGTCCTTGATGACTCTTGATGACATATCCTTTCTGTTGGCCTCTTTCCACTAAACTATACTATAATGAAATACAAAAATCCCCTGAACACACTGTTTTTCACTTGTCTGTGCTTTTGCACATATAGTCAATTCTCGTTATTCACAGTAGTTATGTTCTAGAACAGAGGTTTTCAACCTGTGTGCCACAAGAATTTTTAAAACATGCAATACCTGACTATTAGGCAAGGGGCACTGACCTCTTTTCCCTCAGATTGTCAAATAAAAAAATAACAACAGCCAACACAATAGCTGCCCAGTGTGAATGAATCAAAATTACTTATTTTTTTGTCAGATTGGCAAAAAATATATTTTTTAGTGTGCCAGAGAATTTTAGTAATTCGTTTATGTATGCCATGAGATGAGAAAGGTTGAAAATCACTGATCTAGAAATTCACAGCAAACATGAATTAGTGATTACTGAACCACTGTTCCTAAGGGAAGTACAGAGTTCGGTGCCTAAGAGCCCTCTGGTCACAACATTTTGGTCAACTGATCAATATAATACATACCTTTGTTTTCTGTGTGTTTCTTTTAATGACATCTTATTTAATGTATATTGTTGAACTCGTGCCTGAATGAAGCTTATCTAACACATGTATTTTCACTGTAAGGCACAACATAGCTTTCTTGCCCTTAGTCATACTAGCCAGACTTTAGCACTATGATAGGTGTACATTTTAAGCAGTGGAATCACCAAAAAAAAAAAAAAAAAAAAGCACAAAAGTGCAAAAACTGTGGCACTAAATATATCATAAAAAGGAAACATGTTTACACTATGAGCTGAAAAGGCAGAGTGTGGCCTTGTTTGACCTCAACTGGAAAAGTTCCTATTGGGTGACTCAAATTTTCGCCACTGTATGCCTGCCAGTGAATAACTGACTGTGAAAGTACCACAAGTATAGATTCGGGGGTTACAAACAAATTTTAGCTAGTAGGTGAATTTGAAAATATGGAATCTGTAAATGATGACAAGGATCAAGTATACTAATGAGGACACCGTTTCTTCTTCTGCAGAATTCATCTGGCCAACTCCAATTTGCCCTTTAGGATTCAGCTCAAGATATCTGAGAAGACTTGCTTGATTCTAGCCAGTCTGGGTTAGATACATACCTAAAAACTGCCCCCACGGTACAGTACTCATATGGACTGGCTTCTTATTGTTTATCAGGCTGTTTTACAACTATTTCATTTTCTATCTCCTCCATTTGACTGTAAGAGCCTTGAGGATGGGAATTCAAGGCCTAACTCCATAAAAGCAGCTCAATAAACATTTGTTGAATTAATGGTCTTCAAAGAAGGGGAGGAGACTCCCTCTAATGGTTGAGAATGGGCATGGATATAAAATCAGAGGTTTCATAAATAACACAGAAAAGTAAATGAGATTTTAACACTAGTTTAAAGATTTTTTTCAATGCAAAGTTTGATTTTAACTTACTTCAAACATGACTTTTTTTTTCAGGCTGCATTAACTTCAACTCTTACTGTGATAAGGACAGTCCTTGTTAAGTAATAGAATACATTTTCTTGTTGTTTAAGCCACTTTGAATCACTTAAAAAAAATTCTGCCACTAAAAGCATCTTAATTGACAGAGTTACCCTTAGATATAGAAACATGGTTAAATATTAATTTTATTTTTATAGCTATTTTGGTTTAGGACAAATGCCTCTCCATTGGAGATGAGTAACAATTTTAGAAAATCACTCAGAGAATGATGAGTTCCCTTTGGACCAACATAAAGCTCCATGTTATTATCACCACCGGTCCTTCTGTGCCCATGCCAGCAGAGAATGTCTCTGCCTCAGGATGGTCTCATCAGTCAGTCCTATTATCTAACTGAAGATCTACTGAAGCTAAAGTGGAAAGGGTTTCAGTTCAAACTCCCCTAGTTTTATATATGAAGCCCTAGGACTGAATTAAACTTTCCTGTATACCTTTCTTCCCAGGTACTTTTGCATTAAAAATAACAGCCACACCCTGGCCGGTTTGGCTCAGCGGTTGGAGCATCGGCCTGCGGTCCAGAGAGACCCGGGTTCGGTTCCCGCTAGGGGCACGTACCTCGGTTGCAATTTGTCCCTGGCCCTGGCTGGTCATGCGGGAGGCAACCACTCGATGTGTCCCTTTTCACGTCGATGTTTCTCTCTCTCTCTCTCTCTCTCCCTCCCTCTTCCTCTCTCTCCCTCCCACTCTATCTGAATAAAAAATGGAAAAATGTCCTCGGGTGAGGATAAAAAAATAAATAAATAAATAAATAAAAATAATAAATAAAAAAATAACAGCCACGACAAGAATAAAATGATTTTGTTTCTAGATTCTGAATTAGAAGAACTGAGAACCCAAAATATGTAGCAAAGGTGTGAAAACCCATGTGCCCTCTCACACCAAGTACAAATGTCCCCTTTGACTCTTCTCACATGCTGATTTACAAGGAGATGGGAAATAGATGACCTTGCCTGTTCTTCATCCTGAAAGATCTCATCCTCACTCAGAACTATAAACTCCATGACTATCTAAATGGAATCTCTGGTTTGCTCCAGTGAGAAATGCTAATTATCTCACAGTGCTTTACTGTGGTCCATTTTCACTTGATGTAACTCTGGCCAAACTGCCTATTTGCTCTGTGAATACAAGGCCACAATTTATCCTATTCTTTTTGCAAAACAAGGAGCGAATACTTGCTTTTTCCTAAATTCTGAGAGTCAGGGGTAAATGAGAATGACTAAATACTGCAACTGATCAATTATTTCACAAATGATTTTAAAAAATGAAATAGAACAGAATAGAAAATAAAATATCGTAAGGCATCATAATATTAAGGGTAAGCTAATGTTTTCAGAAACTTTTGTTTCAGTTACATATATGTATATATGTGTTTATTGGATAATGATGTAAAACATTTCTTTTTGTGGGTTCCAGGTAAAAGTTTTAAATCTGTGGCTCCACGTCACTGATCTCGATCTTAACTGATGAACTGCCCACTCCTGCACTACTGCTGAAAGGTGGGGCGTGGGGGGTGGGGGGTTGCTTCAGAAATATGTAAGCCCTTTATCCCAGCACAGTGCTCCTTGCCACTGGCTGATTAACTTTGTGACTCCATTCTGAAGACGACAATACCCTCTTAGCCCCAACAAGGATGGTATATCTATTTTTAAGCACTTTGCACGTGTACCATTCATTTGGTACTTGAGCTTTCTTTTCAATGCACACTTTTCCTAATTAAACTGTAAAAACTGAGGATAGTGGCTATCGTTACCTAGCGGCAACTATATACATACAAGATGCTTGATCAAAATTCTCTTAGGGACTGGAAAAGTTTTTTCTCTAGGCTTGCTTGCTTGGCCAGAGTATTTAACCAGCTCTGCCACGTCCTCCTATGCTATGGTAAAATAACTATCATTAACTGTGGACAGTTTCCAGATTGGTTTTAGTATAGTGCATAGCACTATACCTCAAGACTATGTCTGTAAATCTGTAAGCTCTATTAAACAAAATTAAGTTCTCATTATCTAATAAAAATAGGTCATCCTTTTTCTTGGGGGTTATATGGCACTCTTTTTAAAAAAATTGATACCTACACTGCTCCTTAGGAGAGCGGACTCAAGAACTTCCAGCTCCCTCTAAACTGCTCTACTTTGTAAAACTATCCTTTGCAAAAAGGGTTAATCGTTTAATTATTTGGTAAATGCATAACTATTACCTGTTTGGCCTAAATTTAATGTGTTGGTATCACAGTATGCAAAAACTATTTAAAAAATTAAACAATTTGGAGTTCCCTATACCTACAAATTCAGACCAAACAAACAAAACTAAATATTCATAGCTTACACAGAAATAAAATCACATTTTTGCTACCTGCTTATTCATTTCTGTGATGTTTATCCAGACCTTGTTCAATCCCAACTCTCCAAATTCAATCTTCTCAAGTTGTTTTTGTTTGCTGAGTAGTTCTTCATTAAGTCTGGGAATTTCTTGGAATGAATTTTTCTGATTAGATTCCACTAAAAGCAAAAATAAGAACAATCATAAACAGCCATAAAGTTCCCTCATGGCTCCAAGAAGAAAAAAATTATCATACAGTAGAAAAGAAGCTAGATTAACAAAAGTTAACTCGGAGGATAATGACTAAATTTATATCTGTCGACTACATGTTCTTTTATTTATGTAAATATATATCTTTAATACTGAAGCTCCCTTTTAACTGGGCTATTCACTACTGGTAATACAACTTTTAAAAGTCAGATGGCTAAAAATGATAATGATGAATATCAACAATAAGAGGTGGACATGGCCCGGCTGGTGTGGTTTAGTGGTTGAGCGTCAACCCATGCAACAAGAGGTCGTCAGTTTGATTCCCAGTCTGGGCACATGCCCCAGTTATGGGCCTGATGCCCAGTGGGGGACATGCAGGAGGCGGCCAATCGATGTTCTCCCTCACAGATGTCTTTTACATTTTCAGGGAGGTTGCAAAGTAACTAATCCCACACATGTCTGCCATTCTCAGGTGGTCAAACATCCCCAGAGTGTGTGCGTGTGTGTGTGTGTGTGTGTGTGAAAAGGGGGCAGTCTCTCTCTTTTCAGCAGTCTATACAAATTAAGTGGAAGGTAGAAGTGGAAGAGGAAGATACACACATAAATAATTTGGGTTACAATTATTATCTAGTAAACATAAAGATGATAAGCCCTGAAAACACTCTGGATCCTGAGGATTGTATGAGCCAAGAAGGGTCATATTCACTTTCTGATTTGAGGCCTTTTAGGAGAGACAAGCCAAGTCAAGGTACTCTGACTACAGTGGAGCAAACAATGTATGATTACTTATTCATGTTCTTTCAACATGGAAAGCAACTCATTTAAAATTCAGTATATTAATATTAATAAAATTTAGTATATTAACCTTCAAGATCAGGAAATGGAGATTTCTGCGTACACCTTTCAGACACAACATATAAAGCTGATAACAATATTTTATAAATCTTTATAGTTTTCAATAAACTTTTATGTAACTATTAAACTTGTTATTGAGTCCTTACCATGTGCCCAGCCTTGCACTCAGTACTGGTGCAAAAAAAGACCCTGAAGCTCTCAGTTTAGCAGGGAGCGAGGCACTGTCACAGAGTTACTATACAGTGTGACAGATGCTATGACAGAAGAATGCCCAAAATGCTTTGGTAGCACAAATACATCTTCATGTTTTATGGTTGGGAAAGTGAAGGCTCAGAAAGAATAAGTGACTTGTCCAAGTTTTACAGCTAGTAATAAGCAAGCCAGGATTCAAGTCAAACCTTTTGCTCCTAGACCAGCACTCTTTCTAGTATACTCTAACTACTGTAAACCCTTACATTCTGATACCCTCATTAGCACAAGTCCATTTTTAGGCTCTGTACTAAATGACCACACTGCTACTCTGTATGTATGACCAAAAAGGAGATGCTTAATTCATTAATAATTTTTCTTTTCCAAATCTCTTCTATCACTAGTGTTTCATAGTTGAGTGACAAAGAAGGAGAGTTGGGAATAGAATCTTCCTTAGAATAACTGTGGAGGTCTTCTGGAGTACCTGGTTCTGGAAAAAGAATACTGAGCTAAGAGTTTCAAGGCCAGCCAGTACTTTTAGCTTGAGGATCAAGTTACTCCTTAAACACAAGGAAAAAATACTAGCGTCTCTGCTTTGCTTTTTTTTTTTTTTTTTGAGGAGGGGGAGTATTTAGAGTTCATTGTTAATCTTTTTTTTTTTTTTTCAATTTTTATTAATTCATTTTTGTCTGCTTTGTTTTCTATTTCAGCAACCCTACCTCCTTTTCCACACAAATGTCTTGGAAAATTTATTGAAATAAAGAACAATAATGAGCTCTGAATTTTTCAAAAAAGTATTAAAGCCAGAACAACAGATGGTCTTATTTGAGTCAGTGACTTCCACTGTCCTCCTGAAAAACAAGAAGTAAAAATTAACTTGTTCAAATATATTTAAAGCAGAAGCACAATTCAAAGAAAGATTATTTAAGCTTTATAAGATTGACCTCATTTAGTCAAGGTAATGGTTTTCACAAAAAAACTCTTAGGCAAAAGTGGTCCACAATGGTTCAGCCCATGGACTGACAACATGCCCCAGGCCACAGCCCCTATCCTTCAGGAAGTCCTGCTTTAGACATTCCAGGTGCTGGCATTTCTATTGTAGCAAACCAAAGCCAACAAAGTAGTTGAACTGAAAATTCTAAATCTGCTTCATTCAGCTGGCTGACCAATATAGTCAGGGTCTCAGGAGAATGGTGCTCAATTATATAAATTGGGTCTCATAGTCCAGGGTACAATTCCTGGAATCTCCTGAATATAGTGTTTCCAGGAATTGGAATTAACAAGTGCTCAATATATTCACTAAAAAGCTAAGGTATAAATTACATGGGTGTCCTGTAAACACAGGCACAGAGGAGTCAGAGAAAGGAATCCGAGAGGCAGAATTGAGCAATGTTTTGAAATGTATAAATAAATAATTGCTACATGTGATCAAAACAAGCTGTAGCACAAACCTAGGAAGCCCAACTAATTAAGGAGAGATGATGGCATAGATGGGTGTCTTCTGTGGTTATTTACAGGTAAACACTGTTTCTGAGAACCCCATTTCCAAGTTATGATCACTATTTACAAAGAAAACACTGGCCTTAGAAACACCTTGCAATACTGCTAAGGACAACCATTAAGGAGGGACAATAACTAGAATACAAATCTCATTCTTTCTTATCCTATACTGTGATTCCACCAGTTGATAAAACAAATAGGTCAGGATGATTCTGGAAGAGAATGACTTACCCAAGCCCATTCCCTAAATCAGAAATTCAGAAGAAAACTAGAGTTAGTATTTCAGCTTTTTTTCAAGCAACATCACTAGGAATCATCAACACACTAAGGATTAGCTGTTCCTAGATCGGGTTCAGAACTTGAATAACTGCAGGCAGCAGAGAAGCTGGAGTGAAGGAAAACTAGGATGTTGTGATTTCCTAAGGTTTAAGATGCGAAGTAAGAAAACAACTCTAGCCCTGGCCGGTTTGGCTCAGCGGTTAGAGTGTCGGCCTACGGACCAGAGAGTCCCGGGTTCGGTTCCCGCTAAGGGCACATACCTCAGTTGCAGTTTGTCCCCTGGCCCTGGTTGGGGTTGTGTGGGTGGCAACCACTCAATGTGTGTCTCTTTCACCTCGATGTTTCTCTCTCTCTTCCTCCCTCTCTCCCTCCCACTCTATCTGAAGATAAATGCAAAAAGTGTCCTCAGATGAGGATAAAAAACAACAACAAAACACAACAACTCTAATTCCAGTTCTGATGACCTTGAGAAAGCCTGGTGGTCAGTTTCCTGGTGTGCTAAGGTTAGGAAATTTATGATGAACTTGGAACTGGTTCCTTAGCTTAGAAAATTAACCCTGAAACCAAGAACTAAAGATCTCAGTGTTGGTAAAGGAAGATATGTAAGTTAAATCCGGTAGATGCTATCAAGCGAACACATCTTTTAGAAAAAGTACTTTGGATATGCAAAATACAACTTCATAATTTAGTATATATAAAACTCCTTAACTTTAGAAAATATCTTAAACTTTATTTTCTATTTATTTATTTTTTTATCCTCACCCGAGGACATTTTTGTGTTTATCTTCAGATAGAGCGGGAGGGAGAGAAGGGGGAAGAGAGAGAGAGAGAGAGAGAGAGAGAGAGAGAGAGAGAGGGAGAGAGAGAGAGAGAGAGAGAGACACATCGACTGGTTGCCACCCATACAACCCCAACCAGGGCCAGGGACAAACTGCAACCGAGGTACATGCCCTTAGTGGGAACCGAACCCAGGACTCTCTGGTCAGCGGGCCGATGCTCTAACCACTGAGCAAAATTGTCCAGGGCAATATCTTAAACTTTAAAACTCACTCAGGAGACAAATATTTATTTGTGACTTGGCACACAGTAAGCACCTCATGAATGCTGGCTATTATTATTGTCTATTACTATATTCCTATACAGTTTTTTTTTTATTAATTTATTTTTGTTACCGATGTTTCCCGCCAAGCATTGCTGTCTATGTCCATTGGTTACACGTATATGCATATAAGTTCTTTGGTTTATCTCATCCCTCCCTCCTGTACCTCTCCTCTAAGGTTTGTAAAAATTTTTTGACAGATTCCCATATTCTTTCTCAAATGATCATGTGAGGAAAAAGGAAATAGCCCAGAGTACTGGTGAAGTATAAAGTGGCAATAGGTGGAGGTCAACCGAGGTTCTAGACTCCTGGACCTTAGCGCTTCCATTCTGTGCCTTAAGTGTTGACTACAATGCCATTTTTCAGATGCTATTTGTCTTGACAGTGCATAAGCACTGTTTTTTGTTTGTATGATTAAAACAAATAACTGTTACTATATTCAATCTGACAGCTAAGAAATAGTATAAAAATGCTGAACAAATATATAACGTATAATTGCTTTACCAGTGGGCAAAACTCTTAATTCAGCATGGTCCCCTTTGTCCTAGATCCTGGAAAAGAATCCAAGGATAAACTCTGAAATATGCGACCACTTACTTGTTCTAAATTTTTCCTTGAGGGCATCCAGATCCTCCTTCAGAGCAACTTGCATCCACACCAAGCCAACGCAGGCCACGACACAGGCGGCAAGGATGACAAAAGCACAAAGGGGATAACAGATCTTGCAGCATCGTAAATAGTCTCCCCTGATCACAAGAACAAATTCAACCAGGAGTACATAAGTGATTATGAGCACAGCTTTATTAGAAATAGCATACATGTGTTGCTATGAAATTATCTTTTTAAATGAATAACCGGTTGATTTACCAGAGAATACAGAGTAACACAGTTAAATCTGAACAGCAAATTGAAAATAACTAAGTAATATAACCTATGAAGAGTTCATCTATTCAGTACAAAAGTTTCAAACTTCACATAAAACACAGGGACTTCCTGTGGGCCACAGGAAGCACCTGTGGGAACTGCAGCTCACTGCCAACACCATAAATTCAGGTCTTTGGAAACAATCTCAGGTTAGGAAAGCATCAAGACCAGAGCTTCTCTGCAATTCCATCAGTGCACTGTAATTTACCTATCTGTCTCTGTCAAATACATGCTCACTCCAGGGGATCCTGTTTCAGTTTATTGGAACTTCATAACTTTTGAGCAAGTTTTATTGCAAATGAAATGAAAGAAATAGGAACTGTAGGTTTAAGTGGACACCTGGTACACCCTAGCATATTGGCTCAGAAGAAAGGAAACATAGAAAGGGGTTAGATTTCACACCAAACTTCAATCAACACTCAAGGTCTAAACTAACCCAACAGTGTAACTATTTCAGTTGAGCTATTCCATTTCATCAGATCTTCACAACCCAAACCTAGGATAATCCTTAACTACCTAGTTGGCAAAGCTCATTAGAAGCCAAATCCTTCTCTTTAACAAAATAGAAGGACAAAGATACTCCAAACAAACAAACCTCAAAGGATTCAATCTCTTTTAGCACCCAACCTTCTGCCTAGCCTTTGCTTCTACATCCTTGGCAGAATACTCCTTTCTTTTAATGTACTAACGTACTCCCTGAGAGGGTCCATGGCACTTTCCCTTCAGCCCTTTCCCAACCCGAGTCCTAATTACCAATGTCCTCAATGCTCACTACTGGATATGTCTAGTGGCTGCACCATCTAAAAGTGGTTTGGGAAAAAGCTGCCTCTTCTCTTTTTCCTCCATGCTCCATTACTCTCAAGGTTTGTACCTTCTACAGTATGTCCCTCACTATATTCTCCCATCACCAAGATTCAGACTCATCAAGAGGGCAAAAAATAAGTAATTTTGCAGTCTTAAGTTCCCTGTCTCTCCCACACTTTAAAAAAAGGATACTTCTTGCCCGGTTGGTGTGGCTCAGTAGTTGAGCGTCGACCCATGCACCGGTTCACTGGTTCGATTCCCGGTCAGGGCATTTAAAAAAAAAAAAGGCTACTTCCAAAAGCTTCTCTGCTCCTATGTTCCTATTCTTAGCTTCTTTGCTACTCCCAACTTGGTCTCTCTGGGCTCTTGGCACATTCCCCACGTCCACACTTCCACCCTGGAGTCAGAGCTCTTTTTTGTACATTTAGAGACAGATCTCTAACTTACCCTTCATTTAGAACCTGAACTCATTTTTTTCCTAACAACTTTTCTCCCTCTTTGACTTCCAAGGACTACACCCCTTTTTGTTCCTAAGAACTCCTTCTTCTTCTCTTCAATTTACCCCCTTGGTAGTGCAAGATGTCTTTCCCCCATCCACCCCTCGCCATTGCATCACTCACTTGACAAAGCGGGAGCTATTTCCAACTACACCGAATTCCTCTTCCTCCTCGGAGCTGGACTCAGAGTCTGAGTCAGGAGGCTCAGTGCGAAGAAGGCGGTGGCCTGAGCCTTTCTTGGGCTTCTTTCTCCGGCTGTCCCCAGACAAGCCAATCAATGCATTGAGCTCTTTGCGCTTTTTCATCTTCTTGTGTGGGGTGAGTGGAGCACCCACTCCGGAGCTTCCTGGTTCGTATCCGATGCCCAATTCTCTTGCTACCTTGGAGCTGCCTTCCAGGGTGGGGGATCCTGGGCCAGAGCCCCCTGGTCACTCCCACCCAGGGGTGGGACTGACCAGATCCGCTGGGAGCTGGAGATTGGAGCCCAGAGGAAACTGGAACTCAGATGGGTGGGGGAAGTCACATAGATATGGCCAGGGAGCTGGTGATCCAAATGAATAAGGTCCTGGGCATGAAGTGTCAATTAAGAGGTGTTAAGGGGACAACTTCTGTCTCCCAAAGGGGGTTAAAAAGCCAAGTCAAGAACGAGCAACTCTCAGCCCGGATAAGTAGATATTTCTAAGGGTGCCCCAGGAGCTGCAGAAGGACACACAGATGGGTGTTTGGACTTCCGGGACAGGATTTCCAATGGAGAGGGAAAAGAAACTTGTTCTTGAATGGGAGGAGAGAGAGAAGCGCAGAACGAGACAGTGGGGACGCGCTAGTCCCTCCTTAGCTGGAGAAGTGGCAGCAGGAAGGGGCTCCCAGTTGCTACAACCAAGACACAGCCTGGGCGACAACAAAATGCCCGGGTCGTGGGTGCTCACGGTCCTCCGGCCTCCGTCCTGAGTTTGAAGGAAGCCCCAAATCGAGGAAGACCCAGAGCCCGGCTCGGAAGGCTCAGCCTGAGAGGAGCCAGTCCAGCGCCTGGGGAGACCCCAGCCCTGCTGTCTGGGCCTGGGGGGCACGGTGTGGAGGGGCGACGGCGGCTCAGCCCACCTGAAGACTTCCCACCCAGAGTTTGAGGTGTTCCGGCACCGGCGACTCACACGCTCCTTCTCCACTCCGGCCGCGACTCCGGGCCCCGATCCGGCTGCGGCCGCGGCTGTTCCCGATGCGCTGGTGGCGGCGGAGGTGGCCGTGGGTTCCAGCCCCCCGCCATCGCTACAGCCCCAGCTCACTTCCTTTTTGGCAGCAACCGCCCGCGCCGCCTGCCAGTAAACCGCGTTTCCATTGGCCGCCAGCCTGGTGACGTCACACCCTGGGGCGCTAGAGGTGGCTGGGAGGCGGGTCGTTAAAGGGCCCTGGGCCCTGGCGAGTGCTGAGTCCGGCTCGCAGGTTGGGAAGGCCCCGCCCCCAGGGGGGCGTGCAGCTCACCTGAGCTCGTGGGGAGTTTTGCTTCCTGAGAGGTCGGCTTGGGGTCAGCCAAGGCACTTCGCTGCTCAACTAGCTTGTAAAATTCATCAGCTGCCGGGACCCTAGCTGTGAACTGAACTTACTCAGCCTAGAGGCTCCGCCTCTCTGACTTGCAGGCTGTTTATTAGAAGTTTAGGTGTGTTGCAGATTCATGATCCGGTTGAACACAGTTATTCATTCCATAAATATTTTAGAGCTTACTACCTGTCAGGAGCAAAGAGCAAAATAATGACTGTCTCTGCCTTCCTGGGTAGGGAGGGATACCAGATTTAGCAAATAAAAATAAAAACAGGACACCTAGTAAAGTTTGAATTTCAGCTAAAAAACGAATAGTTTTTTAGTGTAAGTATATTCCATGCAGCTTCTGGGACATCTTCATACTGAAAAATTAGTTTTTTATCTGAAATTCAAATTTAACTAGGTGTCCTTTATTTTGTCTGCCAATCCTATTCCTGCAGTTTATATTCTACAAGGAGGAGAGCAACAACAGACACACATATTAAATGAAAAAAAAAGGAAACATGAGGAGATGGGGAATGCCTGTGACAAGGAGACATTTGGTTAGAAACTGGGAGGAAGCCAGGCAGTGAGTTGTGCAATGGCCAGGAGGAAGGAGTGACCTGGAAGACCTGGTGTGGCTGGACCTGAAGAGCAAAGAGGAGAGAGATGGAAAATGAGGTCAGACACGCATCAGGGGCTAGATTGTGAGGGGCCTTATGGACCGAGGTGAGGACTTTGGGAAGTCATTGGAGCTTTAATCTGAGAGGAGGCATACTTTGGCTTATGTTTTAAAAAGATCACTCTGGCTACCGTGTGGAAAAGAGAAATGGGAGAAAGGGAGGGACAAAGGAAACCAGGAAACCAGTCCAGATTGAGATGATGACAGACTGGAGTGGCAGTAATGGAGATGGTGAGCATCTGGATGCTTCTTGAAGGTAGAGTTAATAATATTTACTGATGGATTGGATGAAAGGTGTGAATGAAAAAGGAGTAATGGAAGACTCCAGAGTTTTGGGGTGGAACAACTGGAAGAAGGGACTTGCCATTGACTGAGATGGTGAAGAGCAAGTGTGGGGCAAGCTTGGGAAACCAGTTAAGTATTCAAAGTGCTTGTTTGGTATATCCATTTGGAGTTTGGGGCAGAGGTTGGGACCTGAAATGCAAATCTGAGAGTCATCAGATACAGATGGTATTTAAAGCAAAGTGCTTTGAGCTACTTGGAAGAAAGTCACTTAAAATAATTTTTATTGTGGCAATTACAGTGTCATTCTTATTATGGCAATTGTACTGTCTTTGTTCAGGGAGACACACCCAAAGCCGAGGCCTGCCTCTTATTTGTCTTTCTGTTCTAGCCCAGAGGCAGGCATTTTGTAACAGATCCAAGGAATATGTGATGCTTACATAAGTGGGCAGAGTTGTACAGAAGTATGAGTGGAGTTGGAATAAAGAGATTTGGGATTAAATCATGCTTCTAATACTATCTCTGTCAGCATGGACACCATTTAAATTCTCTGAGCTTCAGTTTTTCCCCTCTGAAAAATGGGGATAACATCTATTTCACAGGACAGACGAATGAGAAGATGCCTGTGAAAGTGCTTTTGAAGCCTCGAGTCACAGTGCAGTTATTGCTTTTATTGTCTCCTTTTGTTTCTAGAGCCCCATTCAGTAGCCACTAGCTATGTACAATTTAGATTTACATGTAGCTTAATCAACATTACATAAAAAGTTTAAATTAATAAAATTTACTGGCCACTGTGCTAAAATGGGACTCGGGGGCTGAGAAACCCCCAGGAGTGAGGTAGGGCCACAGATGCATCACCCAACTACAGTGACTTCCGGTCAACCAGACCCTGCCCTCTCTACAGGTGGAGGCCTCCCCAAGGACTGGCCAGTGGGCTGGTCATGGGTGGGGAGACTGGAGGAGTGGAGAGGTAAGGGGATGGTTCTGCTTCCGTCCGTCTGCCTGTTTGTCTAGGGATCTATAGATAATACCCCTCCTGTGTTAGGTAAACATCCCATAGGATGATGAGTCACCCTTTGAAAGCTGCTGGCCACTTCTTGGCACCTCTCTGGTCTCCTTCCTCAGACGTGGAACCCTAAAGACCAGAGATTTAGCCACCCCTCTCAGAGAGAGGGTTCCTGCACTGAAAAGCCCAGGTGCCCTCCTACACCAGGACTCCCCAAGGTTGTAATCCATCTTTTAATTTGGGGATGTTCATTTCATGACCCTGTATCTGTAGAGCCCTGTTACCCTTTCAAAACTTTCCTGATGCCCTGGCTGGTTTGGCTCAGCGGTTGGAGCATCAGCCCGTGGACCAGAGAGACCCGGGTTCGGTTCCCACTAAGGGCATGTACCTCGGTTGCGGTTTGGTCCCCAGCCCTGGTCGGGGTCATGTGGGAGGCAGCCAATTAATGTGTCTTTCTCGTGTCATGTTTCTTTCTCTCTCCCTCACACTCTATCTGAAGATAAATGGAAAAATATCCTCGGGTGAGGATTAAAAAAAAAGAAAACAGAATATTCCTTCTGTTCAGTGCCTTTGAGGGAGGAAGTAGCATGATAGTGCATCATATGCCATGAAGTGTCATGGAGGTGGGTGATGCCTGCCAAATGCTCCTAGCAGTTCTGTGGGGAAAGTGGGCAAAGATGGCTCCTTTACGCTCAAAATCCCATCTTGTGTAAGTGGCAAAGCCAAATCTTGAGACCCTATGCTACCTTGGAAGACTCCACAGAGTGCTTTCTTTCTTTTTTTTGATTTATTTATTTTTCTATTTTATTTATTTATTTATTTTTAAATTTTTTTCTTTATTGATCTTAGAGAGAGAAGAAGGGAGAGGGGGAGAGAGAGAGAAATATCGATGAGAGAGAACATTGATTGGCCGCCTCCTGCATGCCCCCCATTGGGGATCAGGCCCACATCCTGGGCATGTGCCCTGACTGGGAATCGAACCAGTGACCTCTTGGTGCATGGGTCGATGCTCAGCCACTGAGCCACACCAGCCGGGCTTATTTGTTTATTTTTATTGTTGAAAATATTATAGATGTCCTCCCTTTCCCCCATTGACCCCCTCCTTCCCGCTCCCACCCCCCAAACACAGAGCACTTTCACTTGGGACAACTGAGGCACACAGTAGGGGCAAATCTGCTCAGGGTCATAGTTAGAAATCGGTTCCAGGGCTCCTACTTCCTGGGCTGAAGTTCTTTAAGATCTCAGAGTCTTCTTTCCCCTGGGATCTAAGTCCATGTCTGAACTCTGCCACTGGCAGCTGTGGGATCTTGGCCAAATTACTGAGCCTCTCTGAACCTCAGTTTCCACTTTTGTAAAATGGTGGTAATAATAGTACCCAGGACTGGCTACATAATTTGTGGGGTCCAGTGCAAATGAAAATGCAAGGCCCTTTGTTAAATAGCAGGAAAAATATGTTTCTTTCTTTTGTTATTTCTTGCTCAACCTGTCATGCTGTTTATTATTCACTAATGAATGTTATGCTCCCTTGGGTATGGGGAAAATCACAGGGGCTTGGGACCCTGCCTCTGACTTGGCATGCACCCCAAGTTGACTCTCCCTGCACCCAGGCTCCTGCCCGGGACAGAAGAAGGACAGGGGAACAGGCAGCTGAGAACCCATTTTGGGGAAAGGAAGATGGGGAGGTGATGAGAGGTAGGACTACGTGTGAGCTTAGATTCCAGGTCCCCAGTGTAGGCTCCATTATTCCATCAAACTTCATTTACAAAACACAAATTCAAAAATAAAATGATTAAGAATTTCAAGATGGCAACTACAGAACATTAAATCCCTATTGTGGGGCACCCTTCTGAGTGGGGGGCTCTGTGCAACTGCACTGGTCACACACCCACGAAGCTGGCTCTGATAATACCTAGCTCACGGTGTAGCTGGGAAGAAGTTATGCGTCTGACTCATAGTAAGTGCTCAATAAATGTCAGCTGTTGTATTAATGTGATTCATTATGAAATGTGATTTATTAAATGTGATTTTGATTATATATCTTTATTTACCTAAGAGATAATGCTGCTTTAATCTACTCTAAGAACTCTCTTCACCATCATCTTTTTGGTGTTTTGCTATGGTTAAAGATAGGGGAAGAACAGAAATAAACATTTAAAAATACATAGGTATCAAGCATTATGGTGTTGATCCTCACTGCAATAAGCTAATCTTCACTAGGCAAGCATTTTATCCCTGCTGTAACTGAGGAGGCAATTGGTGCTCAGAGATTGCAAGAGGCTTGCCCAGGAACACACAGGACATCAGTGGCAGATACTGGGGCTTGAATCAGGATCTGTCTGCCTCTGAAGCCTGACTTCTGCACCCAGTGCCCCATGCCATGCTGACCACTGTGCTGAAGGAGCCCACTGTCTGAGGCCTTTGTCTGCAGCTGAGGCGTCTTCCTTCTCCCGGGATGGCCTCATCTGCTTCCCCTGGCCCCTTCCCCATTCTTTTTGCTGTTGTGCTGGCAGCTGCATCCTGTACCCTGATGAGAGGACTAAGGACAATGGGAAGGGGAAGGATTGGGTGGTAGGAAAGGGGCCAAGCTCCAAGCTAAACAATAGTTTCTCTCCTGGTGGGTCCCAGGCAGCCGGAAGTAGCAAATGGTTCCCAGCATTATTGTGAGCAGGGGTGAGGGCTGCCCTGTGCGGATTCTCCTTCTATTCCAGGCACAGCCTCCTCTGAGTTGCTACACGCTTTGGTGCCTCAGCTGTGTAGTAGTAGCTTCAGTTTCTCCATCTATTAACTGTGCTTTAGTACTCAGAACAGAGCCCAGTGCTGGGGGGACCTTAGGGACTGTTCGCTGAATTATCTCACAGAAAGTTAGAGGAAACCCTGAAGAGTTTCCAGACACTGTTCTTCATCTTGGTGACACTATTCATTCATCCATCCATCCATCCACCCACCCAACACTCCTGCCCTGAGGGGGCCCCCAACGCCTGTGAGACCATGAAACACACCAATAATATCCAGGCTCTGTCCTGCAAGAGTTCCCAGGAAACAGGCAATGGTTCCTGGGAGTAAATGTCACAGAATAGGTTTATACTGGAAGACATAAGAAAGCAAGTCTGGAGTGAGAGGGTTTGTTTTAGGATGAGAACAATAACCGTGGGAGGAAAGAACCTGCATGGAGGCCTCCAGCCCACTTGCCCCTGCTCCTGCCCTCTTCCCTGGGGCTGAGGCTGGAGCTGGAGACGGGGGCTGTAACTGGCCATGGAAGGAGCTGTGGGACCAGCACATCTGGGTTAGAATCTCAGCCTCTCCATCCACCAGCTGAAGACCTCAGACAAGTTCCTTTTCTTCTCTGAGCCTATTTTCTTATCTGTAAATTGAAACTAACAATGCTCACCTCCTGGCAGTGCCTGTGGTAAGGATTACATTTAAATGGTGGGCATTAGAGGTTAGAGCCCTCTAATTGGTAAGTGCTTTGGGTAGACAGGTTGGCCAGGAAGCACCTCTGAGGAATCTCATTTGAACCAGGGAACTTAAACAGCACAGTTTGGGAGAGAAGGTTGATGGAATCATGAAGGGAAGGCTCTTCTAATTGAAGAAAGGCCGTGTGTGTGTGTGTGTGTGTGTGTGTGTGTGTGCGCGTGCGCGCGCGCGCGCCTGCTTCCTCCATTGAGGCTGGGTGTTGGTGGGAGACCCTGAGTCAGCAAGGCCACTTGGGGGTTGGGAAGGAATAGAGGAGGCTGCCTGGGCCCTCCTGAGTTCTTTCTGAGGAAACTGGCTTTGTGTGTCTAAATCAGCCTAAGACTGTAGCTCCAGCTCCATCTGATACCAGACCCTGCTTTCCTAAGACCGGCCCCAGGGAGGCATTATAGACATGCATGGACCTGTGCTGCCCTCTGCTGGTGTTTTGGACAACTGCATGTCTTGGGTGGGGACAATTTCCATTCACACAAATAAGTCTCCTATGTTCAGCCCTGTGTTGGGAAGTGGGGACACAAAGGTAGACAAAGTTATATTCTTATACTCCCACTGTGTAAGAGCTTCTGGTGTGTGTGTGTGTGTGTGTGTGTGTGTGTGTGTGAGAGAGAGAGAGAGAGAGAGAGAGAGAGAGAGAGAGAGAGAGAGAGAGACATAAACAAACAATAAAGATGTAATCAGCCCTATGATACAAGATTCAGAAAGGGTAGGGATGGCATCAGGGAAAGTTTTGAAAGAAGATAAATTTTCATCCATTCATCCATCCATCGTATGTTTATTGGGCACTTAATGCATCGAAGCCCTAATCTTTCTGCTAGAGCTATAACAGGTAACAAAATACACAAAAATCCCTGCTTGCATGGAGCTTACATTCTAATGAAGGGAAACAATTCATAAATAGGATGGATAAATATATATGTAGAAGAAAAATAAAGCAGGAAGAGAGACAGTATTGTTGGAGTGATTGCAGTTACTGGAGTGACATTTGAATAAAGGCCCAAGGGAGAGGAATTTTAGCTTCTGAACATGATTGAGTTTTACTGGACTTTTTTTCCTGCATAAATAACGGGAAAACTGGACAAATATATAAAACAACTGTTCAGACATTGGACAACAGTTAACACAGGGCTGTGATTCCTGAGAGAAGACAAATAAGGTGAGCCTGATGATCACCCTAGCTTTAGGCCTGAAAACACTTTCTGAAAGAGTAGGGAGGGAAAATCCTAGTAGAGAACAAGGTTTTTTGTTTTTGTTTTTATTGAGGAGAGGGATCTTGAAGTTTGAAAAGGCTGACACACTAGAATTTGCAGGGAAGAGTACCAGAGAGGAAGGAGCGACTCAGAAAGAGCTCCAGAAAGCTGTATAGGGGTCTCCCTTGAGTCTTTGCTAAAATACTAAGTTGTGCATGTACAAGGTGAAGCTCCATGAGTATGGGCAAATAATAACTCCCAGGGAGCTGTAACTTCTAGAGTTTAGACCTGGTTGGGAGACATTCGTGCTCCAGCTGGCTAGAGTGGCGAGAACTTGCTTAATACCTGGGGCACTCAGTGGAAACCTCAAAGGAGTCATAGTAGTAGGGCTAAAGTAGCCTTAGAGTAAAGCTTAAAAAAGATAACACTGATTCACAAGTAACTTAATTGCCTGACCAAACAAAACCAACTTTAACATTCTTTCAAGGAAGGAAACAAAATGTAAATTCTCAACAATGGAACATTCACAATATCCTATACTCAATAAAATCCCCAGGTGTGCATTCCCATATGTGGAGCAATGCTGGGCTTGTTGATTCTGTGCTGAGAACTGAGTTGAGCTGAGATGAGAGCGCCGGTGTGCCTTCAAGAGGTGGAGAGAGGAACCTTACAAATCAGCACCATGGACAGAGACCGCATCAATTCATCCCTCCTCAGGGTTCAGGCCAAGACAAGAAGACTCGGAAATTTTGGCAGACAAATCCCTGAAGATTGACATTCCAGGTTTCAGGAGCCCAAGGACAAGGAGTGGAAGGCCAGGAGACTATCAGCCCCGATCTAGCCTGATAGGATGACCTCTTGATTGCTCTCGCCTCCTCCCTGGTCTTCCTGACTACAGGCTCCCCACCCTAACCTCCATTTCATCCCCACAGTGCTACCAGAGCAATCTTTCTACATCAGAGACCTTGGGGTTCTGATAAAAGATGGTTTTGGATTGTATGTCTGGCTCCCCTCTGTTCAGATCACCGATGTCATTGTTGCTTTGATGGAGTCTCACTGGCCAGACAGATTGAGCACAGCTTTAGACCTACGGATTGGGGGCCTTGACCTACTCACTTTCTTAGTCCCCATCCTACCCCTATGGTTGAGGCTGTTGGAGGTGGATCAAGACCTGCATAGCCCCTCAGTCTTGTTTCTCACAGTGGCTTAGTTCCCTTTCTGCTCAGCAGTTACCCTTAGCAACCTGTAGGCTCAACTTTCCTGGCCTTTTGTCTTTGAATGTTAACTTTTTCTGAAAAGCCCTTTATGCCTCTTTTACCTGGATAAATTCTAGATGCTCTTCAGTGTTCAGCTTAGGTGTACGTGATTCTGGAAAGCCTTCCCTGATCTCTCCTAGGTTCCTCCTCCTGCTCCTCTTCTTCTTAATTAACACCACAAAATGGACTTATCTATAATCAGGTCATGACACTGTCATCATTAGCCCTTGCAACAAACCTCTTTTCCTCCCTCTCTCCTTCCTTCTTGCTTCCTTCTTTTCTTTCTCTCTCTTCCCCCCCACCCTCCTCCTCCTCCTCCTCCTCTCTCTCTCTCTCTCTCTCTCACACACACACACACACACACTCACACATACACACACACAAACTCACAACTCAACCCAAGAAGTAACATCAACAAAAATTACACTTAAGTATCCATTCCCTTTTTCCATCCCCGGTAAACACTATCTTTAAACATGTATTTGTTGTTTGATTTTCAACACACATATACACACATACACACTCACACCACGTTTAAAAATTTTTTGAAGTTTATAGAAAGAGTATTATGCTGTATGCAATCTTCTGAAACTTGCTTTTTTTTTTTTTTTTCAGTATGTTACCAAATTTCATCCAAATTGTAATATGGGCTGTGGTTTATCCAATTTTGCTGCTATATATAAAATATTCTTTTGTGCAAGTATATCATAATTTATTTATCCATTTTCCTGTCAGTGGGCATTGGAGTTGTTCCCATTATTTTCCTATTATGAACAGTACTGATAAAAATCTTATTGTAGCCCTGGCCGGTTTGGCTCAGCGGTTGGAGCCTCGGCCTGCCGACCAGAGAGTCCTGGGTTCAGTTCCCGCTAGGGGCATGTAAAAAAAAAAAAAAAAATCTTATTGTACATGTCTCCTGGTACATGTCTCCTTATACATACTCACACTTACACACACATATGTACATATCTTGAAGAGTAATTTCTGGGTTGTAGAGTATATGAAAATTCAACTTTACAAGATAATACTAAATTGTTTTTCAAAATGGTTGTCACAATTTACACTCCCACCAACAATGTATAGTAGAAAGATTGACTCACATTCTCTTATATTTGCTATTGTTTGACTTCTTACCCTTTGTAAATTGAATAGGGGTAATTAGGATATCATCGTAGTCTTTATTTTCATTTACCTGATTACTAATGAGGTTGAGAAAATGTTTATTGAAGATATAGTTTCCTTTTCTATGAAAAGTCTAATCATGACTTTTATTTATTTTTAATTGCTTTTTTTTTCTGAGTATTTGAGGCATTGTATAGATTCTTGGTATAAATCATTTGTTAATTATATGTTACAATTATTTTTCTCTAGTATGTAAATTATTGCTTATCTTTCTTTAAAATGTCTTTTATGAACAGAGCAATTATTTTAATATAGTTCAATTTATTATGCTTTTTCTTTTATGATTAGCTCTTTTTTGTAAATTGTTTAAGGAATTATTCCCAATTCAAAGTTATAAAGATATTAACCTATATTTTATACTAGATGCTTTTAATGTTTTATGTTATCCATTTGGTTCTTAGTCCATCTTGAATGTACTATGTGTGTGTGTGTGTGTAGGACAAAATATGAATCCAATTCCACATTTTTCATTTTTGTTCCATTATGTGATAGGTCTGTTTTGTGAATGTCTATTCTAATTCATATTGGCCAAATTGTACTATTACACTGTTTTAATTACCACGATTTTATAATATATTCTGATATGTGGTAGGGCAAGTGCTTCCTCCCTATTCTTCTTCAGAATTGTCTAAATATCTCTGTGGGGATTTTGACTGGGATTGCATTAAATAAAGTAGGGAAGCAACATCCACATACCCTTTCCACATTTGCTTTAGCTCTCCATATTTATATAAGTATTTAATATGTTCTTTTATTCTGAAGCACTCAAGAGTAACTTACTTCAAATTATGAAATTTTACCTCCAAATATTTCTGTGTGTAACTTCCAAATACACAAACATTTTTTTGTATGAGCTCAATATAATGATCACATTCAGGAAACTGAACACTGGTACATGATTATTCTCTAATATATAGTCCATATTAAAAATTCTCCAATTGTTCCCTTAATGTCTTTCAGAGCTTTTTAAAAATTGGGATCAAATAAAAGATTTCACACTGTATTTAGATGCCTTGCCTCTTTTTTCTCCTTTAATCAAGAACAGTTTTCAGTCTGTCATTGACCTTCGTGAGTTTTGTCTTCCATGATATTTTTGAAAGTACAGGCCAGTTGTTTTGCAAAATGTTCTTCAATTTAGATTCAAAATGGTTGTGCCAAAACACACTCCCACCAACATCTGTTGTATGATTATTTCCTCACGATTAGATTCTGTTTAAATATTTTTGGCAGGAATACATATCACTGAGACGCCCGTCTCGGTGTATCACATCTGAGGGAACACAATATCATTTGTTGAATTGCTTGTGACATTAGGTTTGATCACTTAGCTGAGGAAGTATCTCTCAGTAAGTATTATAATTGTTTGCATATAGATCTTATACAACTATGCCTAAGTACTTTATAATTTGGCTGCTATTATAGATAACATCTTTAAAGTATTTTGTTTTTATGGCAATTGTTTGTTGCTGGTACATAGAAATGCAATGATCTTTATCTATTAACCTTACATTCAATTGCCTTGTTATACTCTCCTAATACTTCTAATAATTTGTCTCTGGATTTTTTCATTTTATGTGGACAATCACTTATCTGAACATAATGACAGCTTTATTTCTCCCTTTCTAGTCATTTGTACCTGAATGTTCTTTTCACTTATTAGGGCTAAAATTTCTCCTTTGTGCTCTCTGAGCCCCCGTGTTTCCTCAGCCATTGGCACCCAGAGTGCTGCATTATTATTGTCTCATCACTTGCCTATCTCCTTTATTAGCCCGAGAATTCTTTGAGGATATAGATTGATTGGTCTTCAAATCCATGATACTCAATAACTCTTGGCCTAGAGTGAATGTTTGGATATAATGATAACCATCTATTGAGCCCTGTGCTATGCATCTTACATAAATAAGTTTACTTAATTCTTCCAGTAACACTACAAGATGGGTACAATTATTATCTACACTTTTGAATGAAGAAACTGAGACTCAGGGAGGTTAAGCAACTTACCAAAGACCACATAGCTAGGAAGAGGCAGAGCTTATATTTGGACTCAGCCCCAACTTCTGATACTTTTCTCTTAATCACTATTTTTTTAAAAAAATCCTCACCTGAGGATATGTTTTAATTGATTTGAGAGAGAGAGAGGGAGAAACATCCATGTGAGAGAGAAACATTGATCAGTTGCCTCCCATATGCACCCCAACTGGGAACTGAACCCAAAACCTAGGTACGTGCCCTGACTGGGAACTGAACCTGCAACCTTTTGGCATATGGGATGATGCTCCAACAAACTGAGCCATTCAGCCAGGGCTAACCACTATTCTTTACTGCTCCCCTAGCGAGTTAGTGAACGAACGAGTAGGAGGAAGGATGGGGGTAGCTCCTTCAGTCTCCAGAGAGTGTAGAAATATCTCTTGGGGTCCTTCTTTCCTTAAAGAGGTTTGAGTACTGGTTCTGGATCTCCTCAGGAAATCCCAGTGTTTCCCCTGCAACATAGTGAGGCCATATTACATTCTGGACTCTCTCCAGCTGTCCTTGGGACCAATTATTTGCTCAGGATTCAGGATCTGGTAAGGCCATCACAGGGGTACTATCCTCGGATAGCCCTTACCAATTCAGGCAATTTGAGACAGGGGCTAAGACTTTTCTATGGGCCTAAAAGTGACCAGATAGCTCTGATTCCTCAGAGATCATTGGGTTACCATCTACCCCAGCAGCCAATTCCCCCTGCCCCCAGCTTTGACAGCAGATGGCCTGTGAGCCTTCAGCCTGGGAATCCTCAGAGGTGGGGGAAAGTCCCCCAAGGGCCCATCCTTGGATGCTAGCCGTAGGCTGCAAAAGCCCAGGTGAAGCTGCCTCTTCAGTCTAAGGCTGTGCAGATTTGTCAGGTTGGGAGTAGCCAGACCTAAGGTTCAGGGGCTCAGGTTAGTGAAAATGGTCTAGAGCCAAAGGGTGGTCATGGGTGGGAGGAAATATTCCCCCATCTATAGTAACACCTGTCTTATATTACTATAGAAAAACAGCTATGTCTGATCCTAAAGTCCTGAAATATTATTGGGGGAGATAATTATGTGTCAAACCTAAGCTACATACTTCCTACAATTGCAATGAGCATTATGGTTAGCACTGAGCTGCCAGGGAGCCAAGGCACAAAGGGAACCATGATAGATATCAGTATTTTATTTCACGAAGTTCACCCGTAAGATGTTAATAAATGTGCCTTCAACCAGCAGTTCCTTAGTTAAATAAACCTGAGAAACACTGCATGTACTACAACCCACACCGTTTGAAGCTTTCTACGGCATTAAATGTTGAAGGCCAGCAGCAAAATTCCTTTTACTCAGAGTTTCCCAAGTGTAATTGATCATAGAGATCCTTTCTCATAGAAAATTTATTAACTATTAGAAGAAATCAGCATTTTGGGTAGTTCCGTTTGTAAAATGCTCATTTATATAGTTTTGTCAGGCAAAATTTTTTTTTCCCTGATGCTAAACTCTAAGGAAGGGCCAAGTTTATCACTGTTTCCCTGCCCATCTGTCTGAACCTCTCTTTGTCCCTGTTACTCTTTGTCAGTATCCATGCCCTCTGAAATTTCTGTAGGTTTGGGGGCCCAAGATAAATTTCCCCAGTGGAAACCCACCGATAGTGATTTAACAAGGTTATTGAGGTAAAGCCAAAACAAAGCTTTGGAGGTGAGCACAACTCCCTAAGGAGTTGGTTCAGACATTCCAGTGGGAAGATATTACAACAGGTAACAAGGTCTTGAGAGCCTGACCTGAATACAAGATGGGTTTATACTCAGTGACAGGTGTGGATTGACCAGTTGACTTTGGTGACCTCCTTCCACATTTCCCCCTTTGCTCCTTTGGGGGGAGATGGGCTTCAGGAGCAGAAAGAAGGGTTATGGCAAGAGATGTAATGATTCGAGGCCCACAGGCCATCCTGGACTTGGTTTTAGCTTCTGCCTTTTCAGGGCAGAACAGCTGGGTCCTTGGAACAGGCTAACATAACAAGAGGTCTTTCCTTGACTCCTCCAGGCACACACAGTCCTCATCCCACCCTGTTTGCCGGAAGCACGACTCTCTCTCCCACCAGAATGGAGCTCCTCAAGGGCAGGGCCAGCTTCTTATATCTTCCTGAGGTCCCCAGCACCCCACATGGTGGGGAAGGGGCATCAGAAAGTGCTTGGCCATTGACATTTGTGGGGTAGCTCAGGTTTTCTAAAACTTACACAGATACGATCTCGTTTGGAATTCATAGTGACTCTGAAAAACATAGCAGGGATCATCACCCCATTCTATAGCCAAGGAAACAGAGGCTCAGAGAGGTGTGGTAAATGGCTGGTCTATATGCTATACCCTATCTGCAGCTTCCGGAGGGATTCTCACTGAGGACCTCTCAGTGAGGTCCTCCCGCTGTGGGATGCTCGGTATAGAGGGGTTCCTACTCTGGGTGGGGAGATATGGAGCCCTGTCTGGTCTTAGCACCCTGTTTTTCTCTTCCCAGTGGAGTCTGCCCATTTTGGCCAGCAGAGGGAAGCATTAAAACACAGAACTTTCTAAAGCCCAGGACTCATTTGGTTCACCCTCACTTTACATTAGAACTTCAGCCAAATTCTAAGCAAATATGATGACTGCCATTTACTGAACATCTCCTGTTTATATACTTTCTAATCCTTAAAACAACTATGCATGGAAAGGGTGGCCGTCTCCATTTCCCAGCCAGGGAAACTGTCTCACTTGTTTGATGCCATGGAATTGGTAAGTGGTATACCTGGGATTTGAGCCAGGTCTGCTAGTCCAAAGGATTGGTGCATCAACCTTAGCAGGCCCAGCACAAATGTCTGTTGAGTGAACTTGTTGAATGGAGTCAAGGCAGGGTCCTCCCCGCTCCCAGATACCCTGATCCTGCTTCTCTAGACAACACCATACAGGGCTGAGTGCAGATCCTCAGCTCAGGGAGGAAATCACCCTGTTCCAGGCTTCTACCTCCCGATCTGTCGCTGTCTGACATCTCCCAGATACCTTCCTCTCCCTCTCTTCTTTCTGACGGTGCCTTCAATGCTTCTTTTTCCATTCTAAGCTGGTACAGGAAACAAGAGCTGGGGACTAGAGTCTGGGACATTGGACCAGGCTGAATCCTGACCTCTCCTCTGACCTTGCTGATCGTCCTGCATCCAGGTGATCCTCAGTGGCCACTGCCCTGCTACGAGCCTCCATCACCTCTTGTCAGCCGTCCTCACTGCTCCTCTACCCTCCAGGACTTTCTATCTCCCCACATTAATCCTCACATCATAGCCAGAGTGGGCCTTGCTGGCAATGCCTCAGTTTCCTTCAAACCTTCCAGCGTTCCCATGGCCTGTAGGGCATGATGTGGGCCTGGGCCCCCTCTCCAGTCCTTTCATTCTCCCTCACCCTCATGCCCAGTGCCCAAGCTTTCTCCAACAACTGGCCAGCTGTCCCCTGCCTCTGCGGCCTTGGCCAACCACATTAATTCCTCTGCTAAGGAGTGCTCCTTTGTTTTTCCGGACTCAGCTCTAGCCACACCTCTTCTGGGAAAGCTTCCATGACCTCTCATTTCGTCTTAGAACAAATTCTTCCTTCATTCCCCTCCCTGTGGTTCCAACACCAAAAACACTTGGCCACTCTCACTTGTTTTGTCTTTGGCCACCCGCATTAATTCCTCTGCTAAGGAGCACTCATTTGTCTTTCTGGACTCAGCTCTAGCAATTCAGCTCTCTTCTGGGAAAGCTTCCATGACCTTTTGTTCCATCCTAGAACAAATTCTTCCTCCATTCCCCTCCCTGTGGTTCCAACATCAAAAACACTTGGCCACCCTCATTTGTTTTGTGCCTTTCTCTCAAACTTGTCTGTGAGTTACTGGATAGCAGGAACCGTGTCTGAGATAGCTCTGTGTCCCAGCCCTCAGCACTGGGCCTGGCACGCAGTAGTAGCTTAGTGGGTGTCTATAGAATGCATGACCTTGACCTCAGATGGCTTTGCTGCTCCAGTCTCTTCTGAGGTTATAGGAAAACTGTGCAAAATGGTATAAAGAATAAGCTGGCTTCAGTGTCCTTGCTCTGGTCAGGTCACCCCTTCTTCCAGACATCCTTCCACAGTTAGGGCACATCTCTCACTGCATCCCACCGCCGCCAGAGGGAGACCCTGCATTTGGGTTCTGCCTTGCCATAAGCTTTGAGGCACATTTCTTGCTTCCTTCTTCCCCAAGGACTCCCCTGGAAAGGTCTGTCCACAGTCTTTATAAAGTCCCTGTGCAGCTCCTAACCTCCCACATTCCTCATCCCCTGTTGCTGTCATTTATCAGGAGAGGAGACAGAGAAGGTGAGGTTGGAATGGCAGAGAGCAAAGGTGCAGAGGGTAACACAGTGGTCCCCCCTTTACCCACAGGGACACAGTACAAGACCCCCAGTGGATGCCTGAAACCACAGATAGTACCAAGCCCTACACGTATTTATGTTCTTTTCTTATATATACATATCTATGATAAAGTCTACTTTATAAATTAGGCAAGCAAGAGATTAACAACAATAACTAATAATAAAAATAGAATAATTATAACATACTGTAATAAAAGTTATGTAAATGTGGCCCCTCAAAATACGTTATTGTAGTGTACACACAGTGTAGATACGCTGGACAAAGAGATGATTCATATCCCGGACAGAACACAGAGGAATGATTTCATCACAATGCTCAGAATGGCATGCAATTTAAAACTTATGAATTGTTTATTTATGGGCTTTTTCATTTAATATTTTTGGACCTTGGTTGACTGTGGTTAACTAAAACCTTGGAAAGCAAAACCGCGGATAAGGGAGCACTGCTGTGCCTTTATATTCTAGGGCTTCACTTCTCATGAAGTGACAAGCACTGATTAGGAAGAAGTAATTCCTCCCCTTCTGCATGTGCCACAGGGAAGGGAATGAATGATTCACTGCCAGAATCCTCAGCATCTGCCCTAGGGAGTGCCCTCAGGGGCAGCTGGCAAGCCCCATGCCTTTTTCATCTTCTTCTGGCAGAACTGGATTCACATCATCTGACCTTGTCTTGTCCTCTCCATTCACAGACATGTTTGCAATACACACGGTCTGATGGCTTATTATTAGACACTAATCATGGTGTGGAGGGATTCATTTTTCAATCTATTGTGCTGATTTTAGTTGCCTGATTTAGTTTGGTAGTTTTGATCATGAAGGAAATATTACCCACCTCTGGGTATATCCACAGGAATCTATGTCAGTCCCAAAGTCAATTCCAGATGCCTGTTCCCAAGTCTGGAAGTTGCTGTACCCTCTCTTGTAGCGATGTTCCCTTAAGCATAATAAATGTTACACATTCATCAGATTTTTTTTTTTTTTTAATCCTCACCGGAGGACATTTTTGCATGTATCTTCAGATAGGGAGAGAGGGGGGAAGAGAGAGAGAGAGAAAAACATCAACGTGAGAGAGACACATCGAGTGGTTGCCACCCACACAACCTCAACCAGGCCGGGGACAAACTGCAACCAAGGTATGTGCCCTGAGCGGGAACCAAACCCAGGTCTCTCTGGTCCGCGGGCCGACGCTCTAACCGTTGAGCCAAACTGGCCAGGGCACATTCATCAGATTTTAAGCAAGCATGAGCATGCCATGGAAACAAACCCTGAACACTTCCATTGCCCCGGGTTACACATTATCAATGCTGTCCGATGCCCAGGGCAGAGGGTGGTGAGTTTACTATCTACTGGGGGTGTCAGATAGACAAACTGGTGTTGCTGTCTTGGGTTCCTAAATGTCCTCTAGCCTCTGAGGTCAACCTGCCCTTTGCTTCTCAAATGGAATCATCTGGAGCCCACTTCCACACATGGTGGAAAAACTAGCATGACCCTCACAATCAATATTTCAGAGATTCTCATTTCTCCTGGGGACCTCTTGGTCTTTGTGGTGATTTTACACATCTGCAAATTCTTTGCTACTCTCCCTATCAAGAGGTGGAGCCTAACTCTCCTCCCCGTAACTATGGGCTGGATTTCGTGATTTGTTTCCTATAAACAGAATGAGGAGGAGGTGATAGCTACTGCTTGACGCTCGAGGATGGATTGTACAAGACTTTGGAGCTCCTGTCAGGCTCTCTCTCTGGAAGCTTGCTTTTGGAACTGAGCTGCTATGTTGTGAGGAAGCCCAGGCCACTCAGAAAGGCCATGTGCTGGTGCTCTGGCCAACAGCCCCAGCTGGAGTCCTGGTGTCATGTGAGTGGCACGTGAGTGAGGAAGTCTTTGAGAGAACAGCAGTGCTGTCCTCTTTCTTTGCTGCTGGGGTCCACACATCACTGCCCTTCCTCCTTCAGACTCATGTCGCGCCACTAATGTGAGGCTACTATGTGCAGTGGGTGATGTTGAAGGTTAGGAGGCCCAGAGGGGAGCTGCAGAAAAAAACAGACAAGTGAGGGAATGGACACAGATGTGGAGGTCAGAGACTGTTTTGTGGGTGTGGAGCCACTAGGCGGGCTCCACACTTGGATATTTTGGGAAACAGGAACTGGAAGAAGGGAAGTGGCAGATGATGAGAAACCTGGCCCTCTCCTGAGGGCACTGCTTTCCTGAAGACTTCAGAGCTGGTGGCTCCTATGTTCATAGCAGTGCTGTTTACAACAGCCAAGATCTGGAAGCAGCCCAACTGCCCAGCAGTAGATGAGTGAATTAAAAAGCTGTGGTACATTTACACAGTGGAATATCACGCAGCTTTATTTATTTATTTATTTATTTATTTGTTTGTTTGTTTGTTTGTTTGTTTATTTATTTATTTATTTTTATCCTCACCCGAGGACATTTTTGCGTTTATCTTCAGATAGAGCGGGAGGAAGAGAGGGAGAGAAACATCAACGTGAGAGAGGCACATCAACTGGTTGCCACCCACACGACCCCATTCGGGGCTGGGGACAAACTGCAACCAAGGTACGTGCCCAGCCCTGGCCGGTTTGGCTCAGCGGTTAGAGTGTTGGCCTGTGGTCCAGAGAGACCCAGGTTTGGTTCCCCCTAGGGGCACGTACCTCGGTTGCAATTTGTCCCCGGCCCTGGTTGGTCGTGCGGGAGGCAGCCATTCGATGTGTCCCTTTCACGTAGATGTTTCTCTCTCTCTCTCTCTCTTCCTCTCTCTCCCTTCCACTCTATCTGAACAAAAAATGTCCTCAGGTGAGGATAAAAAAAAAATAAAATAAAATAAAAAAATAAATGAATGAACTAAAGACAATATTTAAAAAAAAAGAAAAGGTACGTGCCCTTAGTGGGAACCGAACCCGGGACTCTCTGGTCCGTGGGCCAATGCTCTAACCGCTGAGCCAAACCAGCCAGGGCTATTATGCACCGTTAAAAAAGAAGAAACTCTTTCCCTGGCCAGTTTGGCTCAGCAGTTAGAGCATTGGCCCGCGGACCAGAGAGTCCTGGGTTCGGTTCCCGCTAAGGGCACCTACCTCGGTTGCTGTTTGTCCCTGGCCCTGGTTGGGGTCATGCGGGTGGCAACCAGTAGATGTGTGTCTCTCACATTGATGTTTCTCTCTCTCTTCCTCCCTCTCCTTCCTGCTGTATTTGAAGATAAATGCAAAAATGTCCTCGGGTGAGGATAAAAAAAAAAAAAAAAAAGAAGGAACTCTTACCCTTTGTGACAGCATGGATAGACCTGGAGATTGCCACCAAATGAAATAAGCCAGTTAGAGAAAGACAAATATCACATGATCTCACTTATATGTGGAATCTATTGAACAAAATAAACCGACAAACAAAATAGGTCCAGAGGCATGGAACAGACTGACAGATCTCAGAGGGGAGGAGGGTGGACAGGATGGGAAGAGATTAACCAAAGAACATATATGCTATATGTATAACCCATGGACATAGGCAATAGTGTGGGGAAGGCCTGGGGTGAGGCGGGTGCTGAGTGGAGGAGGGAGGAGGGGGGAAATGGAGGACATCTGTAATACTGTCAACAATAAATAATAATAAATAAATAAGGTCTATTAAAAAACACCCAGAAAAATGATAAATTTGAGTAGTATTAAACTCACTTTGGCAAAAATTCACAGGTACTCCATACCATGGGGGATTGTTGCTGGCCCTGCACACCCTTGTCCCCAAGCTTTCCACCATGACCTTGGGCCTTTCTTTCTGCCCCCACCTCTGTCCTCCTCTCCCTCTTTAGTCGGGTTAATTCTTGTTTTCATATGCAGAGCCACCCAGTGATTAGCTTCTTAGTCCATAGGGCTGCAGGAAATGAAATGTTATTTCCCTACATTTAAACTTATTTACTTTTCCCAAACCCTTCCTACAGGTAGCAGAAATGTACCTCAGTCTCTTCAGAGTCTCCTCCATCCTCCTGCCAGGTAAGTGTCAAGTTCTGGGAGTCACCCCGATGCTATTGAGTCTGGGGTGTGGAGTGTCTCTTTTCAGGAGCATGCCCAGAGCTGTACATGGCTCTGTCTCATGCTTATGGTCAATTCATGAGCGTGGCTGCTGTGTCTTCCCTCATGTCCAACCACAAGGTCTCTCCAGGTTCAGTTCCCCCCCAGCCACCCCTGAACCCCAGCTGGGTGCACAGAACACTCATTTGCTCCTGTGCGGTGAGGCTAAGACCCATCAGCCTCGAAGCGTCATGCCGCCCCTTCTTCGCCACCTTTCCCGAGCCACATGGGCATCGTTGCTTTCCTGGGCTTGATCCAGGAGAGATATGTGTCCTTTTTCGCTCTCTGAGTTCCCAGCAGCGGTAACACAAGGCCCTCTCTCATGGACTCACCAGAGTCATCTCTTCTGCACCACCTTTTCTCTCTCTCATTCATTTCAGTTCTGGTCTCAGCTGTGGGAAAGTCACTCTGATTGATCATGTATTTCTCCAAAACTATTTATATTATAGCATTTATGCTCCAAATCCTTCAGGGCTTAGGCTTTTGAAGTTCAAAAGCCCAAATTTTTGCAACTCAAGTCTTGGATTTTGAATCCCCAAATCAAGAATTTAACTCGGATTACTTAGAGCTGCAGGTCTAGCTCCCTGAGTGGGGATTGGGAAGGGAGGGAGGGCGTGGGAAAGGAGAGCAGTGCATAGAGATAGCAGAGTACTGGGAAGTAAACATCTTACAGAGACTTAAAGTGCCTTTATTCACTCAGGCCCCATCAAACCTATAGCCAGGGGAATTTCATCAAAATATACTTCTTACGGTCTTTCTCTAACAAAAAAAATTTTTTTTAAAGTTCTTTCCCTGAGAATAATTCTACCTTCTTTCTAAGCCAAGATTGCAGATGACTGTTAAAAATAGCATTTCCCCCTTCCTGTTGTATAATTATAAAACTGTATAACCAGAGCGATGGTGGAGGCCAGCCCTGGGGACCTTGGGGCAGAGAGTAGGGAGAGGCAAGTTGCAGGGGTGCACCATGGAAGACTTCCTGGAAGAAGTAACATTTGAGCTGGCGAGAGTATTCCAAGAAGAGAGAACAGCACAGAAATGCTGCAGAGGTTGTCCTGGGGATGATGAGCAGCAGATGAGGAGGGAACTGCAGGTTGCAGGTAGGGAACACCAGAGTGACCTGCAGAAATCAGCCTGTGCCAGGCCTGGGTGGCAAAGGATTTGGCTTCCATCTTGAGGGTAAGAGGTACAATTCCATTGGTAGCTTCTAGACAAGGCAGTGCCATGATTCAAATAGTTTTCTCTCTGTTCCCTCTCCTGTTATTTGCTCATTCCACTCTGCCCATCTGAAGTTGCCAGAGCCATTCTCTTCCTTGTATGGAAAGGATTTCTAGTCTCGCTCAGCCCTGCGTCCTGTCTCCTTCCCTTTCACTCCTAAACCCTGCATCTCACGGCACCTTCATTGAAAGGGTTAGTAATGTTTTAAAGGGTAAAGGTAAAAGTTTGCAAAAGGCAGAAACTGTGGAGCCCTGGCCGGTTAGGAGCTTTATTAACCTGCGTAGGGACTGCAGCCAACCTACTCAGAGGAGAACTGCAGCCCCGAGCCTCTAAAATGGCAGCCTTTTATAGTCTGTCTGCGTGGGAAGAGCAAGCAAGCAGCATTCATAGAAGCAGATATCAGCGGTTAGCAGTTGTTTGCTTAACATTTCTCAAAATCCATATCTAACAGTTGTGTGTGTGTGTGGGGGGTTCTCCTGTTTGTCAAGTAAACAGAATAGGCCTCCCTCCCCTCAGGGAACCAGTACAATAGTGGGAGCGACAGATTACAGAGGTCAAAATTAGCACTATTCACAGATAGCACAAGTACTTGCAAATACCTATACTCAGGAAACTGCAAATGCCTCCCAATACATGGGGTAACTATAACCTTAGGCAAAAATTCCTTCCCGTCTAGGGGTAATTAACCTATTATTGGAAGAATATCGAGGAATGTCTATTGGTGATAAAATGGAGTTGCCTTAACCAAGGGGCCTACATAAAATGGAATCTAGTTGCCTTAGCCTTGGGGCCCACAACATTTGTCCCTGGCCCCAGTTGGGGTCATGTGGGTGGCAACCAGTCGAAGTTTCTCTCTCTCTCTCTCTTCCTCCCTCTCTCCCTCCCACTCTATCTGAAGATAAATGCAAAAATGTCCTCGGGCGAGGATAAAAATAAAAATAAAAAAAAAATAAAAAGAAACTGTGGAAATTGTGATGCTTGCCATGACCTTGGCTCAGCCTTATGTTGAGTATGGATAAGGTTTATCTGGATTGTCCGCAAGGCAATGGATAACCCAGCAGATGCCGGACGAGATACCAGACCAGCCCTACTGCAAGGTGGACAATGGGCCAGATAAAGTACATTAGCAGGAACTGCTGGAAGCTAAAAGTAGGGTATATAACCAACACCCCAACCCTGATTCAATGCTGAACTCTTTTTGGCTCAGTCCGCCTGCACCCAGGCACATGCAATAGAGCCATTTTGCTCTACATTGGCCTTGCGTTGTAGATGTGATCTCCCGCTGGCTCAGACCTTTTATTCATTACAGCTACCCTGAACTTGCAACTTACGAATATCCTCTTCACTCTTCTACCTCCAGGTCTTTGCCTTTGCTGTTCCCTCCATCTGAAATACCCTTTCCAGACCCTTCTCTGTCTGGTTATCTCTTACTTATCCTTCAGGTCTTGGCTCTGTGGCTGCCTCCCCAGATCATTTCTAGCCTTCTTCCCACAGATGTTTCTGATCTGTGTCTTCTCTAGTGCCTTAAAGGGGGACCCAGACTAACGCTTGGCCTGTAGGCTCAGCCCCCAGCTCAGACCCTACCTGGGCAAATTGGCTGAGTTGCTTCCTGAGTGGTTCCCTTTGGCAGAGGGAGCAGAGAGGTGGCGTGGGCAGCGTTCTCAGGCCCAGGAGCCTGCTTCTGCCTCAAGGTTCAGGGCACATAGTTTACAATAGGATTCGTGGGCACATAATTAGGCAGCTACAAGGAAGCATGTGGCCCTAAGCACGGGGACCAAACCTCATTCTGGTTTGTGGGGCCTTAACTCTGGCCTCAGAGTCAGAAGATCTGGGTCCTAACTCAGCACCTGTAAGGATTTACTGTGAGACCCTGGCAAGTCTGCTTCCTCCTCCTGTGCCTCAGTTTCCTTACTTACAAAATGGAAGGGTCAGACTAGATGATCTGACTCTGGGGTCTTCTCAACAAATATTCCTGAGCACCGTGCTGAGTCTGCTGCTGACGTGGGAATGAACCAGACCCCCTTCGTGCCCTCAAAGAGCACCCAGTCCAGAGAGGAGCAGACTCGTGCTCAGATGGCTCCAACACAGTGGCAAAGAGGAAAGGATGGGCTGTGTGGTTGGGCTGCCCTGGGCAAGTCCTGGCTGAGTCATCTTGGGCAACTGTCTACCTCCCTGAGCCTCAGTTTCTCCTTTGGTAAAATGAGGATGATAATTTCTGTTTTTGAAGGCTGTGTTATGAAGGTTAAGTGAAAAAAACACACAACATGTCTAAAAAACTTGGTGCTTTAGGCATTATTGTGGGGATTGCAGTTATCAAGAGAGGCCTGTGGGGACTCTCAGGAGAGAGAGGCTCAGTCTGCTTGGGGTGGGCAGGTCCACCCAGCCCACCATTGCTGGCCACAGGGCTGAGCTTTCCATCCAAGGTGTCTGTAGTCCTCACACTCTGCCCTCCCGGCTCTGGCAGGTTCTGCTGTCCTTCAGCTCCCCTCAGTATTCTGGGTCCCAGCTCTGCCCTGTGTCCTTTCTGATGGTTCCCAGGCTTCTCTGGATGGCCACCATTTCCTACTCATCTTTCCTACCCAGGGCAGCCTCCCCTCTGCCCAAACCCTGTCTCCCCCTGCCTGAGGAGGATACAGCAGTGTCCTTGGTCCCCTCGGAATTCCAACCCCATTCTCATGCCCCTCTCCACCTGGGCATGGCCCACCTACATGCAGTTCTCATGTTCTCCTCCATGTTTGGCACCTGGATTCCCCTCTTACGCCCCTCTCTGTCCTGCATTCTCAACCTTGTTCTCTACCAGCATCTTCCCTTCAGCATTAAAAATGCTCAGGTCTCCCTACCTTAAAAGTCAAACACCTTGCCCTGGCCAGTTTGGCTCAGCGGTTGGAGCGTTGGCCTGCGGACCAGAGAGTCCCGGGTTCGGTTCCCGCTAGGGGCACGTACCAAAAAAAAAAAAAAAAAAAAAAAGAAAAAAGAAAAAGAAAAAAGTCAAACACCCTTTGGATCTCCTCAGCTTCTCCTCTGCACAGCCTGGCTCAGAGACTTTGATGTTGACCCTCACCGTCTACATTCCTCACTTCCCACTCACTCCTCCACCCACTGTGTTTTGTTTTCTGGCCCCAGAGTCATTCCCCCAACATGGCTCTGGCCCAGGTTAGCAGGCACTCCCCCCTCAGCACCCTTGCTCAATCCATAGGACCTTTCTCTGAGCACGCCTCTTCCTCTTTCTAAACCTACTCAGCTCCCATCCGCAGGCCACAGGGCCAGGAAATTTTTGTTGAGCACAGAAAAGGGAATCTTTCCCAGGGCAGGACAGGAGGCTGAGCAGGGAGCCAAGGTACTTAGTGACCTCTCAAAGGTTTTGGAAGCTGTCCTAAGCCTAAGTACTGTCTTAAGTGCCTGAGCAGGACCCACAGGATGGTGTTACTGTAACCTGAGCCAGGTAACTTGATCCCTTGCCCTGCCCTGCACCTGCCCTAGCATCCTTGGTTTTCTTCACTGGAGACTGGGCCACCATTGGGCCTGTTTTCCTGAAGTGGAACCCTGTTCCCTGAATTAGAGAGGAAGGGGTTTCTGAAGGCATTGTTCAACCCCTTTGCCTCTACCCTACCGACTGGAGCTCCAGCTCTGCTTGCTCACTTCCAGTGATGGGGAGCTCACCATCTCATAGCTCAAAGTTACCTGCCTGGCAGGTTGGTTGTGTAATGGGCCTGACATGGTAAGAGCTCTGTAACCCTGAGTTCCTGTTCTCTTGTCTCTTCCCTCTCTCCACACAGTGCTGCATTCTTTCCCCATTGGGTCTGATACCAAGCCTTTTTGATGAGCCCCTACTGTTGGCTCAGCCCTGCCCTATGACTCAGGAGAAACCCAATGAAAGGTCCACTTAGCTGCATGGAGCACCTTCTTTCTATGCATATGCAAATGAAATCTTGGCGTCTAATCTTCACAAGAACCCTGGTTGGAATGGGTGGTATGTTTTGGAGTGGAGTGGGGAATACCTGGAGTACTTGTTTTCTGTATTTATATAACAAGTACTTTGCATTTTACTTAAATTGTACTTCTGAGGGACTGTTTGTGGGAGACTCTTGGAGATAATTTAGGGTTGGGGTGGACTAAGACACCCAAATTCTTCTTGGGCACTGTCACAGAAAGTGTCCCCAGTATGCACCTGCAGCTCTTTCCCTCTCCTCCTCTCCGCTGGGTGCAGCATTGCTTCCTCTCCCGCCCTCCCACATGGTGTCACAGCATCTTTCTTCCATCTTATTTCCTGCTTTCTAGTTTTCATTTCTATAAATTTGGCTTTTCCCATTTTTTCTATATTGCCTTTTCTTTCTTTCGGATCAATTGAACATTTCCTCTCATTCCATTTCTTACTTACAAGTTTAAAAGTTGTTAAATTAGCCCTGGCCAGTTTGGCTCAGTGGTTGGACCGTCGGCCTGTGGACCAGAGAATCCCGGGTTCGGTTCCCGCTAGGGACATGTACCAAAAAAAAAAAAAGTTGTTAAATTATATTCTTTTTTAAATCCTCACCCTAGGATATTTTTCTATTTATCTTCAGATAGAGTGGGAGGGAGAGAGGGAGAGAGAGAGAAAGATGGATGTGAGAGAGACATATCGCCTGGTTGCCTCCTGCGGGATCCCGACCAGGGCTGGGGACGAACCGCAACCGAGGTACGTGCCCTTGACCGAGAATCAAAACCGCAACTCCTTGGTCCGTGGGCTCTAACCGTTGAGCCAAACTGACCAGGGCTAAATTATATTCTTAAGTGGCTACCTAGAAATTATAACGTTTATACTTTACATATCAAAGTTTAGAGTTAAAGTAAAATTGAGACTTTATGTCCTCCTGAATAATTCAAGGACCTTTGTACACTAACTCTTACCTTCCCTTCTTCCTGCCTACATATTATTACTATCGTTAATTTAGTTGTATCTCTTTTTTTAACATTCCATAAGACCTTATGATTATTGTTTTATACAGTCAATGTTTATTTACATTTCCCCATGTATCTGCCACCTTCTCTACTCACTGCTGCAACTTAGATCTTCCTTCTGGGATCTACTTTCCTTAGTTTTGAAGTATATTTTTCGGAGTTTTCTTCAGTGAGAGTCTGCTGGTGACAAACTCTCAGCTTTTCTTTGTCTGAAAATGTCTTTATTTCCTCCCCATTTTTGAAAGATTATTTCTCAGGGTATACAAATCTAGGTTGATAGCTATTTTCTCTTAGACTTTGAAGATATTAGCCTACATCTTCTGGCTTTATTGTTTCTGTTGATAAGAAAATCATTAGTCTAATTTTCTTCCTTTATTGGTGATTATCTTTTGTCTTTGCTATTTTGCAGACTCACTATAATGTGCTGAGATGTGGATTTCATTTTCATTTATCCCACTTAGAATTTATAAATTCTTGATTCTGTCAACATAAGAAACATTCAAACCTGTGAAGAATTTTGTGAGTTCATTTTAGCCAATCTGTCGACAAATGCCGGGAAGCAAAACCTTAGTGGATTGAGATAATGCTCCAGAGAATGGCAGTTTTGCATCTTAATTTATACATTACAATCAAAAGAGAAGAGCCCTGGCCAGTTTGGCTCAGCGGTTAGAGCATCAGCCCATGGACCAGAGAGTCCTGGGTTCGGTTCCCGCTAAGGGCACATACCTCGGTTGCAGTTTGTCCCTGGCCACGGTTGGGGTCATGTGGGTGGCAACCAGTCCATGTCTCTCTCTCTCTCTCTCTTCCTCCCTCTCTCCCTCCTGCTCTATCTGAAAATAAATGCAAAAATGTCCTTGGGTGAGGAAAAAAAAAAAAAAAAGAGAAGACAAGTGGGTTACATGAAATCCATTGGTGATAGATTAGGGAGGTGGAAGAAAGCAAAGCAAGGAAATCTCTGGGATTGGATAAAAAGTAAAATGATAGACACATCCTTCTTTTACATGGGTGGGTACAAGATAATTAACAGTCAACAATTAACATGAGACTTCCGGTCAAGATGGCGGCGTAGGTAAACGCGGTATCCGTCCTCCCACAACCACATCAAAGTTACAACTAAACTACAGAACAACCATCATTCAAAACCGCCTGAAATCAAGCTGAATGGAAGTCCTACAACTATGAAATTAAAGCGGCAGCCCCATCGAGACTGGTAGGAGGGGCGGAGGCACGACGGGCTGGTCCCACACCCACGTGTGGCGGATAAAAATTAGGAGGACACCTTGGCTGGGAAGGTCCTCCCTGAGGACTGAGGGGTCCCCGTCCCACACCAGGCGCCCAGCTCAGGATTCCAGTGCCAGGAAGAGAATCCCCATCACTTCGGGCTGGAAAAACCAGCAGGAACTGAGGCTGAGGCGGCTGGAGCCCCAGGCAGCTCCTCTTAAAGGGCCCGCGCACGGACTTACTCGGACTTGCTCCCTCTAGGCTCCAGCAAGCGGGAAGCAGCTTGAAAGGCACCAGAATCATATGGGGAGGAACTGAGCTGTTTGGCATTGGAGCGAGGGCTGGAGAGGCAGCTTTCTCCTGGACAGACGTGCTATCAGAGGCTTTTGTTCCTTTGGTGAGCCCTTCCCTGGGCCAGCAGACGCCGCCATATCTCGGACTCCAGCTACCTGGCTCACACTGTTTGCCCCACCCTGGTGATTCCC
Source organism: Tadarida brasiliensis (assembly GCA_030848825.1). NCBI lineage: Eukaryota > Metazoa > Chordata > Mammalia > Chiroptera > Molossidae > Tadarida > Tadarida brasiliensis. The sequence goes on from CM061264.1 coordinate 34,668,184, forward strand.
TGAGGCCCCGCCCCACCCAACTTTCAGGCCCACCCAAGCTGTTGCCAGTTGCTTTACCATAGTATTGGCCTGTCTTGGAGCTTGCTTCAGCTTTTCGTAAATTCTTTCAAACAAGCAGATTCTGGTCTCAGCTAGCCCCATACCTCTCACTAAGTAATACATAGAAACAAACAGAGGGAGGCAGCCAAAATGAGGAGACAGAGAAACAGGTCCCAAATGAAAGAACAGAACAAAACTCCAGGAAAAGAACTAAGTGAAATGGAGTTAAGCAACCTAACAGATGCTGAGTTCAAAATACTGCTTATAAGGATGCTCAATGGACTTAGTGAGAACCTCAGTGAACTTAGAGAGGGCCTCAAGAGCATAAAAAAGGACCAGTCAGAAATGAAGGAGGCACTAACTGAAATAAAGAATAGTTTACACAGATTCAATAGTAGAGTAGGTAAAGCCAAGAAGCAAACCATCGATTTGGAATATAAGGAAGCAAAAAACACCCAATCAGAACAGCAAAAAGAAAAAAGAATCCAAAAAAATGAGGACAGTGTAAGGAGCCTCTGGGACAACTTCAAGCATGCCAACATTCACATCTTGGGGGTGCCAGAAGGAGAAGAGAGAGAACAAGAAATTGAAAACCTATTTGAAACAATAATGACAGAAAACTTCCCTAACTTGGTGAAGGAAACAGACATACAAGTCCAGGAAGCACAGAGAGTCCCAAACAAGATGAACCCCAAGAGGCCCACACCAAAACACATCATCATCAAAATGCAAAAGGTTCAAGACAAAGAGAGAATCTTAAAAGCAGCAAGAGAAAAGCAGTTAGTTACCTACAAGGGAGTTCCCATAAGACTGTCAGCTGATTTCTCAAAAGAAACTTTGTAGGCCAGAAGGGAGTGGCAAGAAATATTCAGAGTGATGAAAAGCAAGAACCTACAACCAAGATTACTCTATCCTGCAAAGCTGTCATTTAGAATCAATGGCCATATAAAGAGTTTCCCAGACAAGGAAAAGCTAAAGGAGTTCATCACCACCAAACCAGTATTGTATGAAATGTTGAAGGGTCTTCTTGAAGAAAAAGATAAAACAATATGAACAAACAAAATGGCAATAAATACATATCTATCAACAATTGAATCTACAAACAAAATGAACAGGCAGAACAGAAACATTCTCATAGACACAGAGAACTTTTGTTGGTTACCAGATGGGTGGGGGCTGGGGGGATGGGCGAAAAAGGTGACAGGATTCAGAAGTACAAATTGCTTGTTAGGCTGACAAACCTCAAAGGAAAGGGGGGTTGGGGGGAGGGAAGAAATAAACCAAAGAATTTATATGTATATATGCATAACCAATGGACACAGAACAGTGTGGGGAAAGGCAGGAGGGGGGCAGGAATGGGGGAGGAGGAGGGCAATGGGGGAAAAATGAGGAACATCTGTAATACATTCAACAATAAAGATAAGTTAAAAAAATAAATTAAAAAAAAAAACCAAAAAACAATTAACATGATAATAATAACAATGAGGGGATTTGTAGTTTCCACCCTGGTGCATAGGTTGTGCCCTGAGGGGTCTGGAAAAAAGGAAGTTACCCCACATTCCAAAGGTGTGTTATCTTAGATGCAAAAAGACAATAGGCTCCATTAAGGTGAAAAGTGACCTTTGTCAGGGAAGATGCTGGCCTAGGACAGGACTACCTGCCATAAACTGCTTTTAGTTAAAAAGTTTAAATTTCAGACCTTCCTTTGTGTTTACTTTAGGCCTTTGAGTTTGCAAGGCTGTCATGCAGGCCTTCCCTGAGCTTGTCAGGTGAGCATGTGGCCTCCTTTTTCCCACTATTGTAAAACGTTATTTGTTAGATTGCTGAGGGAGGAACGCACGAGGCCAAAGTGATGCAGGAACAGAACTTTATTCAGGACATCTGTAAAGCAGATGGGCTGAGTCCAAAATAGCGTCAGCCCGGAACTGGCCGGGGCTTGCTGCTTATAAAGAGCTTTGGGCGGGCTTTCTTTTGGCAGGCGCTTTGGGGCATGTACAGGAACAGAGGCCAGACAAACAAGATGCTGGTTGCTCAACCCAAACTGCGCAGTCAGGTTCTCATACCAGTGGGGGATGGGTGGTGAACCATGAAAGGCCAGATCTAGAGGGGCACTCCGTGCTCTCTGGCCTAACATTCCTGCTTTTTTATATTAAAAAAAAAACCTAAAATGACATGGTTTTAGATTTTATTATAATGCAATTGACCAAGGAATTTGCTTATCTTGTAACATTTTAGGATAACACTCAGAATTACGAATAAAAGTATATCAGACTAAGAGATCGATTAATTTGTTCCCACTGTCAATTATACTGGGGGTTCCGGTGGGGAAATTACCATCGGTTTTGAAAAGTCAAATGGAACTTCCTGGACCACTCCACTTTAGTATCTATCTATGTGCCTTTCCTTTTATTCTTGTTTTTTTTCCATTTTCATCTCCCTTCTTGAGTATTCCTCCTTTAATGTCCTTTCTTCGTGTCTCTTCCTTTTATCCATTCTCATAAATTTTACTTCTTTAATTCTTTCTATTTTTGCTTCTTCCCTCTACACAAACCCTCTCCAACTGGCACAAATCTTCTGTGATTTTCCTAGTTCCTCTTAGTTTATTTCCTTTTAACTAATTCAGAAATAACCAACTTTAGAACACTCTACTTTCTTTTTAAAAAAACCTCTTTATCTTCTACCTTCTACCACCAAAATTATTCAGTTTCTTTCCAACTAATTAAAATTCTTAACTCTTAGTTGTGTGACAACTAAAAAAGTAAATAACACCTTTAAATCTATTTTCTAGCTTTTTGTAATTAAAGGCCAAAAGTAGGTTTACTTAAGACTAGCAATCAATGTTTAATAGCTGAAATAAGTTAATTGATCTGCTCAGATAGCTAAGGTTTTTCCTTTCTATAAGGATTACCTCCCAGAAGCTTGCATTTTAAAAGATGCCTCAGATAAGATTTCTTGAAGCTTTCCCTAGGACATTGATTTCTTTTTTTTTTTTTTTATCCTCACCCGAGGACATTTTTCCACTTTTTGTTCAGATAGAGTGGGGAAGGAGAGAGAAGAAGAGAGAGAGAGAGAGAAACATCGACGTGAAAGGGACACATCGAGTGGCTGCCTCCCGCACGACCAACCAGGGCCGGGGACAAACTGCAACCGAGGTACGTGCCCTTAGCGGGAACCGAACCCGGGTCTCTCTGGACCGCAGGCCGACCCTCTAACCACTGAGCCAAACCGGCCAGGGCTAGGACATTGATTTCATAAAGCCAATTGTCTATAAGCATTTTGAACTGAATAGGGAAGGTGAAAGGATTTGGTGGGCTTGAAGAGCTTCTGGAGCCCCACCTCTGGCCCTGTGACAGTCATGCTTACTACCTTAAGGATTGGCAAGTTTATGAACCCATTTCATAACTTTCAGAAACAGGTTTTTGGGTTTTTTTTTCCCCATTTGAAAATACATTTACATTTTCAAGAGACATTTTTTCATATTAGATATTCATTGACAGATCTAAATTCATCCTCTAGCTTCTCTGTAATAAGAAGCCAAAAGTAGGCAAACTCAGGTTAATGAAAATTTTAGTATCTTATTATTTTTATTTTTATTCTCCTTTATTGATTTTAGAGAGAAAGGAAGGGAGACGGAGAGAGAGACAGAAACATCAGTGGGAGAGAACATCGATGGGCTGCCTCTTGCATGCCCCCCACTGAGGATTTGGTCCACAACCTGGGCATGTGCCCTGACCAGGAATCGAACCGGCGACCTCTTGGTGCACGGGTCAATGCTCAACCACTGAGCCACACTGGCTGGGCAGTATCCTATTATTTTAAATACCTAGATACTTGACATTTTAATAATTTAACCCAGCAGATCTCCAAAGTTTAAGTTACCAAAGACTTTGGAAAACTATGTTTAGTATATATAATTATTACTGAACAGCTTTATAAAAAACCTTTCATTTTGACCTGGGCCCTGAGGCTAAGGTGACTAAATGACTCCATTTTTATCATCAATGGACCTTCCTCGATATTTTTCCAATAATAGGTTAATTACCCCTAAAAGTAAAGGAATTTTGCCTGAGATTATAGTTGCCCCATGTGTTGGGAGGCATTTGCAGGTACTTGTGAGCGGTGAATAATGCTAATTTTGACTTCTGTAATCGCTGTCACTCCCACTATTGTACTAGTCCTCTGGGGGGGGGGGGGCAAAAGGGGGATGGGGCTTCTGTCTTTAAAATTAGACTAGCAAGAAGAATCCTTGCTGAGGATCTGGGGAAGCTGTACTCCCCCAGCCCGCTGGTGTAATGAAGTTCTCCTTTACAATTCGGCTGTGCGTCTCTGGTTATCTCGCTGACACGTTACAACAGTTTTAGTTATATTTATTTATTATTTTTTAAAAACAGTCAATTATTATTTTTTTTAAATAGTCAATTATGCCCAGCCTGTGTGGTTCAGTGGTTGAGCATTGACCCATTCACCAAGAGGTCGTTGGTTCGATTCCCGGTCAGGGTACATGCCCAGGTTGTGGGCCAATCCCCAGTGGGGGGCATGCAGGAGGCAGCCAGTTGATGTTCTCTCTCATCGATGTTTCTATCTCTCTCTCCCTCTCCCTTCCTCTCTCTCTAAAATCAATAAAGGGAAAAAAAATCAATTAAACGTAAATTACCCATATGATTCTTAGTGATTACTGTATTCCTTTAATGTTCTCAAAAATGAGTTGTTTAATTATCTAGTGTCCTTGGCTGCTTCTAGGAGGCTGGAGAAGAGGCAGAGGGTGAGGAGGTAACAGGCCCCTGGGCTTGTTCCAGGGACTGCAGCAGCTCCCAGGCCACCAGCAGCTTGACTTTAGAAGTACCATTATTTTTTTCTCTTCGCATTGAGGTGGGGCACTGGCCCCTGCTGCTTCCATAGCCCACACAGGGTTTTGGGGTGGTATTAATTTCCCCATTCTTCCCGGGACCACCATAGCTCCGGGGCCTCCAGGAGGATGATTTGGAGTGTTTTAAAGACTTATTTCATCACATTTTTCTTTTACTCTCTGGGAAGGGTGTGAGACTTTTTCCTCCTCTTTGAACCATCAATTTAGATCTTTCTGAACAATGTTTATGATGTAACAACATGAAATCTTGCACATAGGAAGAGATCGTATCCTATCTCAAAACAAACAGAAACAACATCTAAAGTAAATAAGTTCTCTGAAAAGGAGGGACTGGGACACTGGTTTCGGACTATTATCTCACACCAACCGGCACAGCAAAATGGCCCTCACAAGGTCTGTGTGGCACAAAGCCCGAACAGTAGAGACAGAGGACTGATTCCCTGTGTTCATAAAATAGCGAAGGGCAAACCAAGTCCCCAACAGATAAGAAAGTGAGCAAAGAACACCCAAAACCAAAGTTATGTTACAGACAAGAACTCTTACTAGCTCTTAAACAGAACAGACATATATTCTTTTACTGGCTAAGCCTTTTGGGGGCTGATGCCTTGAGAGGGAGAGCAGGGATATTACATAAGATAAAAAAAACTTGGAAGCTGCTGGGAAATTCCTGCAATCCTTGCCATGGGGTCAGCTCACCACAAGCAGCTGGGGCCCCCATCTAATTGGAATATGCCTCCATCTTTAAACCAATTAAGCAAAATTACAGGCAAAGTTACACAAGACAAAAGCAAAACCACCCTAGTATACAATATTTACAAGAGTGCACAACAGACAAATGTTTGTGGCTTACTGTGCCTTTTGCTTGTATAGCTACACAGAAGACCAGACAATGTCAGGCAGAATGCCCTGCACCATGCAGAGCAATGTCTCGACCCTAAGCTGATCAGGCTTGGGTTCGGAGACCAGGCAAGAATTGTGAGAGGTCACTTGCAACCAGGAGCTGATCAGGCTCACACCAGATGAGGGGAAACAACAGAGGCTTCTCATTACAGATTTACAGAATTATAGAGCTCGGTTCAACTTTAGGTGAGATGATGGGAATTTCTGGGGCTGTGGCACTCTAGGCCTCAGCAAGTGGGATCGCCAGCACTCACCCCAGAGGAGATGTTCCCCTGAGTTTTAGTAATTTCCATCTAGTTTAATGGGATTATCTGAACATTTATTCTCAGAGATATGTAATTTAAAGTGAGTCAGAACTTTCAAATATGGAACATCTTTGCAAATGCATTATAACAAAACAGTGACTATTGGTAAATGACAAAAAAAACTTAAAATGACATGGTTTTAGATTTTATTATAATGCAATTGACCAAGGAATTTGCTTATCTTGTAACAACATTTTAGGATAACACTCAGAATTACGCATAAAAGTATTTCAGACTAAGAGATCGATTAATTAGTTCCCACTGTCAATTGTACTGGGGGTTCCGGTGGGGAAATTACCATCGGTTTTGAAAAGTCCAATGGAACTTCCTGGACCACTGCACTTTAGTATCTATCTATGTGCCTTTCCTTTTATTCTTCTTTCCATTTCCATCTCCCTTCCTGAGTATTCCTCCTTCAATGTCCTTTCTTTGTGTCCCTTTCTTTTATCCTTTCTCATCATTTTTACTTCTTTAATTCTTTCTATTTTTGCTTTTTCCCTCTACACAAACCCTCTCCAACTGGCACACATCTTCTGTGACTTTCCTAGTTCCTCCTAGTTTGCAAGGCTGTCATGCAGACCTTCCCTGAGCTTGTCAGGTTAGCATGTGGCCCCTTTTCGTCCACAGTTCTATTTTTTTTTTTTTTTCTTTGGTATGTGCCCTTAGCGGGAACCGAACCCGGGACTCTCTGGTCCGCAGGCCGATGCTCCAACCGCTGAGCCGAACGGGCCAGGGCTTGTCCACACTTCTAAAACATTATTGTCTTTCATCAGTCCTAAAAATCCCCCCTAATTAATAATTAAATAATAATGTGCTCAAATTGTCTCTCCTCCATGCTCTCTCTCTTCTTATTGAACTCTAATCAAATGTAGGTTAGACCTTGTCATCAAATTCTCCATGTTTATTAACCAGTATCATGTTCTTTTTGTCGCTTAATGCTTTATTATATATAAAAAAAAAAGTTGTCTCATACTTTATCTTTTAGTTTGTAATTCTCTCCTTTGGCTTAATCTGTTATTAAAGCCATCAATTCAATTTTTAATTTAATATTTCTCATTTCTAGAAGTTATATTTGGTTTCTTTTAAATATACTTTGATATTCTTTATAGTTTATTCTTTACTTATATTTTTAATCTTTAAACAACTTATTTAAGCGTAATGGAATCATGCAGATCAGAAGTGTGTGGCACAGAGAAGTCATCTAGCCTGGTGTTTTATTTAGCTCCCACAATGTTTGGTCCTTGTTATATTTCATGAGGTGCCAATATTTTAAAAATTGGGAGATTTCATATAAAATAAAAATGTGTGTTGTCTCTTTAGAATTCAGAAGATCTGGCAGGCCTAGGCCTTTGCGCTGGCATGGCAGTGCACTGAGTGTCCTCTCTCTCGTAGGTGGGTGTGAATCCTCCATAGCCTCTGTGGCTCCCTAGCATCATTTATTTTAAAATTGACCTTCTCCTCCCCTTCATGTTAGTGCTCTCCATATATGCTTGCTTCATCCCTGTAGTAGAAATAAATGATAATGTTTAGTGCTTATCCCGCCCCAAATTTCTTTAATCTTGAATACTTACTTTCTAAACTGTGATAACTACAACATCTGAAGTCTCTGTGGGTCTGATTTTACTTTATTTCTTTTGGATCTTGCTCTCATGGTGTCTTGTTCTTTTTAGTGTTTTGTGAGTTTTTTGTTGTTGTTAATCCTCACCCAAGAATATTATTCCATTGATTTTTAGATAGAGTGGAAAGGAGGGAGAGAGAGAGAGAGAGAAACATCAATGCGAAAGAGATACATTGATTGGTTGCCTCCCACACGCCCCAGCCAGGGCTGGGGATCAAACCTGCAACCCAGGTATGTGCCCTTGACCAGGAATTGAACCCACAACCCTTCGGTCTGAGGGCCTACTCTCTAACTGCTGAGCCAAACTGGCCAGGGCTGTTTTGTGAGGTGTTTTTTTCTGTTGTTTTAATATTTTTTCTTTATTGATTTTAGAGAGATAGGGAGAGAGAGATAGAAACATTGAGAGAGAACATCGATTGGCTGCCTCCTACATCCCCTCACTGGGGATCAGCCCGAAACCTGGGCATGTGCCTTCACTGGGAATCGAACTGGTGACCTCCTGGTGCATGGGTCGACGCTCAACCAGTGAGCCACACCAGCCAGGCTGTTTTGTGAGTTTTGACTAGAGCTATTCTTTTTTCCTGCAGGATTTCTTTGAGCCCTGTGTTGAACATGAGTTCCTCCTAATAGGATTTGTGTTTACTTTTTCCAGGTGCCGGTGGATGGGGAGTGCTACAAATCCAGGAGTACTTTAAACTGAGTTCTTTGCTTGAAGTTCTTCCAACCACCCAAGTAGAATTTAAGCTGAAATCCCAAATCAGGTTCAGTTTGTGGTTATGAATTCTCTAAGGAGATTTTTTTTAAACTCTCTTACCTATCACTAGGGGTTGAGACTCAATTTTCTTTGCTCTCCCTTTAGGAGGAAAGTGATTTCTAGTAAACTTAAATAGATGGTGCAGACATCTATTGGTGTCTCAGATTAGCAAATAGTAAGTACTAAAAAAGTGTCTCTCTTCTTTCCACTCAACATTTTATTATGAGAAAATCCCAAATTTACAGAAAAACTGAAAGCATAGAATAATGAATATATATATGTATAGAGAGTGTATATATGTATATATTATATAGAGTACATATATAGTGTATATATATGCATAGTATATATTATAGAAGTATATATATAGTGTGTGTATATATAGTGTGTGTATATATATGTGTGTGTGTATATATATATATAGAGAGAGAATGTATATATATACTCTAGATTTAGTCATTAATATTTCATCATATTTGCTCTCTCTGTGTGTGGGGGCCATGAGACCTCTGGCTACTCCCACTTGCTGGGGACCCTGTCCAGTGAGTTCTGTCTCTGCATTCTGGGCTCCATTCCCTGAATTGCTCAGACGTCATGCCTCCCTTCCCTGTGCAATTTTCCCTTGGGACTTGCAGCTCTACCAGGGACTTTCAGCTCAGAGATGGCACAAATCTAGAGATGGAAGTTCTCTTTCCAGCTCTTTCAGTGACTTTCTGGCTAAGTCTCCTCTCTAGGACTTACCCACAAACTGAAGGACTTATCACTAAGATTCCCAGTCCTGAGCTCGGTAGTTTTGATTGCAGGAAACTAATAAATTGATCATTGGCCAAAGAGCTGGGAGTGAGGATGGGGGCATTTTCCTGTGTGCTATTGGAGAGAGAGCACATTTGCAGGAGGGAGCTCAGATTCTGAAGGAGGCTTCACGGGCTTCACAGCAGAGAGAGCTGTCTTTGTTCCTTAACGCTGCACCTGGCAAGTTTAGGCAACAATCCCACTCCATTGCCAAACTGGAACCTTCTCTGATACTGGGGACTGTGGGATGTTGGCTGTTTGCTGAGAGTCAGTGGATCAGCTGGGAGTCAGGGCTTTGATCTCTACTCCCAGCTCTGTCCAAGACCCTCTGGGTCATCTCAGCCTGAGAAAGTGGTCTTGAGTCCAGGAATGAAATCTTCTAGCAATTTCTATTCGAAAAGCAAAATAGAAGTAGCATTACTTTCTTTATAGCTCCTTTTATTTTATTTTATTTTTTTTTGTCCAGATAGAGTGGGAGGGAGAGAGAGGGAGAGAGAGAGAGAAACATCGACGTGAAAGGGACACATCGAGTGGCTGCCTCCCGCACGACCAACCAGGGCCGGGGACAAACTGCAGCCGAAGTACATGCCTTTAGCGGGAACCGAACCTGGGTCTCTCTGGACCGCAGGCCGACGCTCTAACCGCTGAGCCAAACCGGCCAGGCCCTTTATAGCTCCTTTTAATATTCAAGTGAAATGACCGGATTCCCCACCCTCCCAGTCTCTGAGAACGTTCTTTGCTCCTCTCTAGGTTTCCTGCTATGTGACCATCTCAGGAAATTCCTAGGAGCTGGCTGGGGTCAAAAGACCACTTCTGGTTGAGTTTAGCTCAGATGAGTCCCTCTGGAGCGAGGAAGACACCGTAACTACCATCAGAAGCTCAAGAGACCACCTCCTCACTGCCATTGCCCTGCTGCTGCTGCTGAGACCTGTCACAGCAGCATGTCCCCCCTGAGGCCGCTCTCCAGCTGTTCCAGCCCTGCCACGGAGCTAGTGCACACACCGTCCCTACCAAGGCGCTGCTTTAAATTTAGCTTTTAAGTTATGAGACAAGAGTTCAAACAAACTGAAAATACAGAAAATAATATAACAGAACCTGTGAACCTACCTCCCAGATTTAATTTAACAGATGTGAATATTTTGCCATATTTGTTTCAGATGACTTTTTCTCTTTTGAAAGCAATTAAATGTTAGATACAGCTAAACTCCTACCCTGTTCATCCCTCCTCCCTTCCTCTCTTTACAAGAGTCTAGCCTGAAATAAGCATGTTTCCATACAGGTTTTATAGTTTTAAAAAATATGGTATGAGTGTAATATATAGTATTGCTTTCTGTGTTTCAGTGATATTGAAACATCACATATGACAATTGTAGAATTACAAATCGTGGGGATAAATGAAATATATACTCAGATGGTGCTGTGACTATTGACTGTGCATATGGAAATGGGAAAATTAGATCTCTATCTTATATCATGCCCAAAATTTCAAATAAATCAAAGACCTGTATACAACTGCTTATTCCAGTGACCTGATTCTGGCCTCTCAGCCAAAGGCTCTCAGGCCACTACTGAGGCAGAATCCTGGCTTGCCTTACTGGGTAGTTAGTGCCTGAATGGAACATGGCCGGCTTCCAGTCCTCCTCATCTTGCCCTGCCCCTCCCACATTCCACAGCCAGGGCCTCCTCGCTCCACCTTGTACATACTCAGGCTTGGACACCAGCCAGGGGCAGCTGGGATTATGCTGAAGCAACTCTATCTCAGTGAGACAAGCTATCTGGAAGAAAAAGAACTCCCAGAATCCAGGCTAGAGGTTATCTCACCCATTGTCCTTTTATTGATCATTACCTTTCCAAAAACAGCTATATAACCGTTTAACTTAATTGTAGTGAACACTCCATGTGGAAACTGAGTGCTTTACACATATGATTTTATTTAATCCTCCAAACAACCTTGTGAAGTAGATACTATTGTAACCTGCAGATTGGCACATGAGATTTAGAGAGGCTAAGAAGCTTGTCTGGGTTGGATGTGTATGTCAGGCCAGTTAGAAACTCAAGATGATGTTCTTAACTAAAGCTCCTGTCTGTCCCAGGCAGTTAGTACATCTGATGAAGAGGTGGGGCGGGGATGGGGTGGGGGTGGGGAGGCAAGGCTTAGATGGTGGGTGGCCTGAATGTTAAGGTGAGGGTTTGGCCTTCTCCTGGCTGCCCCAGTCAGGCCCCTGAGGGTAGAAACTATTGGAACCTTATGTCCGGGAGATACCACGCTGGGTACAGCTGGACTGGGAATTACAGGAGTAATTCCACATGCCAAAGTTCATTCTCTACCTGGGTTCCTCCAGAGGAGAACAAAAACCCTGTTTGCTTGAGGTCACACTGCCAAATGGCCTAGCTGTCCCTCCGGGGGAGCCAATCAGGAAAAATGCTGAGTCATTGTCCCTGGAGATAGAGGGAAAGGAAAAGGAGGAATGAAGAGAAGGAAGAAGGGAAGGGAGAGAGATAAGGAAATAGGTCCTCTTGGACTATCATCTTCAACCTGATTCTTACCTCAGTTTCCCAAGGATGTCAGTCAAACTGAGGGAGTAGTGAGTGTGAATTCCTGATAGGGGAGAGGAGGGACCAGATCACATTTAGGAGAAAAAAAGTTGCGTGTAGAACAGTAGTTCTTGATCTTGGCTGCACACTGGAATTACCAGGCGAGCTTTAGAAACACCTGATGCCCTTGATGCGTCCCTGTCCTCTGTGCTTGCCCACATCTGTGTCTCCTACTTGCATGGCCTTCTTCATGGGGTTGTGGTGAGGATCTTGAGAGCATGACATTGCCTTGTGCACATTGTAAGGTTGGTGCATGGCTGGGGAGTGGTTTGCATTGTTACTGTGGTTAGTGCTCAAAGTGAGTTGGGGGAGGTATAGGGTCAGGTTGAGGGTGGAGGTGAGCTTTGACTGCCCACCAGACAGCAGCTACTGGAACCCAGCCACAAAAGGTGCCACATGTGTTGTCCAGAAGGGCATCAATATGGCATTTCTAATATATTTTGCATTTGCCAGTCAACCTTCTTCACTTTCTCCTCCCCACACTTTCTGATATATAAAAGCTAATCCCTTTTACATCCATTCAACAAACAATTATTTATTAAGTGCCTACTGTGCATTGTGTGCTGGGGAAGTAGAAAGGACCTGAACATGGACCTCCTTTGAAGGTTTACAGAGCTGTGGGTAAGAGCAGGACAGTGTGGTAGGTGCGCATTGCCAGCATTCTCTCAGCTCACGCAGAGCTCAGCACCTGCAGACCCCTCAAGGTGGTCCATTCTTTCATTTATGTACCTGATCATGGGTTCACTGCATACTTGTGTCTTGTCTGTCTCAGCTCAGCCGTGCAAAGTGAGGGGACGGCAAGCTCAGTCTCTCGCCTGCAACAGAATGGGGAGACTAGAGGATCAGACAAGCATTCAGATAACTGCTGCATGGGAAAAAGTAAACAGACCTGAGAATAAGTTGGCAGAGTTAGAATTCTGGTTCTTTCTGGAGGAGAAGAGCTATGGAAAGCATTTGGATGAAGGCCGAGTCTCATTGTCTCACTACTGGATCGAGGGACATTTCCAAGCTTTTCTTTACAGTTAAAATTTTCTACTGGGCCCCTGAGGGCAGAACTAAGACTGGTGGGTGGACGGTCCATTCTGGCTTCTAAGAACCACACTGCTAAGGTAGCCACAGTTGGTTTGGGAGTTGGCTACCACCCAGTCTTTGATTCTGGACACATGATGACCTGTTTTTGGCTCCAGAAGTGTTAATGGCTGTCAGATTTCAGCCAGTAAGTAGAGAGCAGGATTTGTGAAATACTGTGAATGCTGGGCCAAGTTGCTGGCAGGAGAAGGTATGCAGGACCTCTAAGGCCATAATCAGCATCTACCCTGCTGGTTCTCCCTCTGACTTCTTTTTTTTTTTTATTAGAGAGAGAAAGGGAGAGGGAGAGAGAGATGGAAAGATCAATGAGAGAGATACATCAATTGGCTGCCTCCTGCATGCCCCCCACTGGGGATCAAGCCCGAAACCCGGGCATATGCCCTGATTGGGAATCAAACTGGTGACATTTTGGTCCATGGGGCAATGCTCAACAACTGAGCCACACCAGCTGGGCTCTGACTTCCTTTTCCTGATTGCCAACTGAGGCTCTAGGACCTTTGCACACTGGGCTAGCTCAGGGCCATTGCACGCATATAGAAGGGGAGATTATCCTAGAGCACATGGCTGACCACCCTTGTCCCTCTGTAAGGACCCCTCTGTGCCTCCCTGAAGCACAGAGAAGTCCAACCTCCTTACTCCTCTGTTAGAGACTCATGTTAACTGCCTTTGGCACTCCAGTTTCCCAGCATGCTCCTCCCCTTGTGTTTCTGCTTCATACCTCATACTTTAGGTAGTTGCTTTTCCTCCAAGCCATGCCCTTCACTTTCACCATAATCAGATTATTTCTTGCTCTCTCTTATGGGAGGTTTGCCCAGGCTAGTCTCACTTAGAATTCCTCTCTGAGCCCTCTCAGTACTTCGCAGGTTAGCTCCACTGCTCCACGTATATCAGGTTCATCCCACTTGTCCCTTCCTCTGTTAGTTCCACCCAGTTTGTCACAGGCTAGCCCCTTAAATCTGTTTCAGCCCAACTTAACCAAGCTTTTCCCACTTTCCTGGGCTTTCCCCAGTATATCACTTAGGAAACCTTTGGCTTCAAGTAACAAAAAACCCACTCAAATGGAATGTAAGTAGTAAAGTGAATTTATTGGCTTACATAATGGAAAGCTCCAAAGGCCCTCCTAGCTCCAGGTGAGGCTTGATCCAGGAGTTCAAACAACGTGACTAGTGTTCAGTTTCTCTCTGTGTATTTCTCAGTTCAGTTCCTTTGGCATTGAGTATCTTCTTGTCAGTCTCTCCCTATATTGATTCTCCTGATAATATGTGCTTCCAGGCTCAAATCCGATATCAGATAGTCTGTTTATAGAGAGCTTACACTATACCAAAATTGACTTTCATTAGCCCTGATCGACAGACTTTGGTCATGTGCCTATCCTTGAAACAGGCAATGTAAATGCAGACTGTCTTAAATAAATATGGGCCCATGCTGGAGTTGGGGGTGAGGTCAATCCCACTGCACCCCAAAGCCAATAAATTCATGGTAGTGGTTGAAAAGGGGGAAGCAGGGAATGGATACTGAGAGTCAATTAATCAATGTCTGCTACACCCACTTACCATCTTCTAGGCTAGCCCTGGAGCATCCTAAATGGTTCTTGCCAGGAGCCATGGCTCCTTCATCAGGTGGGAGCTCCTCCAGGCTCTCCCCAAACACTCCATTATACCATCAGGCTGAGAATACACTATAAACAAATTCACTTGAACTATGGAAGTTGGCTGATAGCTCTTCATGTACTCTTACATTCTGACCTTGATAACTTCCATGGAGCACTCAATGTCCTGATCTAATGATATGAAGCACAAATGTGAAATTTCAGGAGCTCTCTTGGAGTTCCTTTTATTGTACTGCCAACTACTTTCTCTGCCTATGGGTAGGCCTGGATAGGGTATCTCCCAGGGGAAGAGGTGGAGGTCATGTTGGCATTTTACCATTCTCTGAGTCAGCACCTGAGATATGAGTTCAATCAGAGATCCAGGTCCAACTGTTTGCTGGCTTGCCCCATGCTGCCTCCATGCCAGGCCCAGACTTTGCTCTTCTCTGCCCCGAGGGGAGGCTGATTTCTGCATGTTGGCTCCCCCAGGCTCTCTTGCCATCTCACTTCTTTTTGTTGTTGTTGTTGTTGTTGTTTTTGGTACGTGCCCCTAGCGGGAACCGAACCCGGGACTCTCTGGTCCACAGGCCAACGCTCCAACCGCTGAGCCAAACTGGCCAGGGCACCATCTCACTTCTGGTTGGGTTTAGCTGATAGGAGATACCACTAGGTGATTGGAGGGTGGGAGAGGAAAGGGGCTGGACATTTCTTCTCTGCTCCTTCTCTCTCTTGCAATAGCTGCCTCCACCAGGCAGCAAGAATGCTATATTTTCCCCTTGTTCCTTCAGCTTAAGGATGTCAGTGGATTTCCTGCTGCTGCTAGTCTCTGGAAGCCACACCATACCTTGTTTTATTCCTTAACTCTGCCTATTCCTCTGAAAGGAGCCCTGCATCCATGTCTTTTCATCTGAAACATAGGCAGTGAATTGTTTCCTTTGGGACCTGACTGTGGGACCCGGGATTAGAGGGAGAAATAGTAGACTCCCCCAGGCAAAGCTGAGCCTGGGCCAAACTTATTCTTTTTTTTTTATCCTCACCCAAGGACTTTTTTTTTTTTTTGCATTTATCTTCAAATAGAGCGGGAGGGAGAGAGGGAGGAAGAGAGAGAAATATCGATGTGAGAGAGACACATCAACTGGTCACCACCCACACGACCCCAACTGGGGCCGGGACAAACTACAACCAAGGTACTTGCCCTTATCAGAAACCAAACCAGGGACTCTCTGGTCCAATTGCCGATGCTCTAACCATTGAGCCAAACCGGCCAGGGGGCCAAACTTATTCTTTATCAGAACTCTGGGCTGGGCAATTGAGTGCTACAACTGCCTTGCTGAGAGGCTTTGGACAATTCCCTGTCCCTCTCTGGGCCCAAATGGCTCTATCAATCCAGGAGGGATTGAATTTGATGATCCTCCTCGGCACCCTGGAAGTAATATTCTATGTTCTTTAGTGTCAAGTTTGTACTATGGTCTTGGGGTGAAGTTGGCCCTTTCCTGACCCAAGTTCTCCCTTCTGGGGCTAGAACCTTGTCCCTGAAAGTGCCTCATAAAAAGGGACTCAAAGCTTCACGAGCCTGGCATAAACGCAAGCCCTCCCAGTGGCCCGTATTGAAAGGGACAGTGAAAAGCACAGGCAAGCTGATCCTCAGTTTCATTATTTAGCAAATGGGTACAAAGAGTGAGTACCCGTGACCTCCTTGTTTGGGTTAAATGAGATAGTGTGTAGAAAGTGCCTGAAACACCCTGGCCAGTTTGGCTCAGTGGTTGGAGCACTGGCCTACGGACTGAAGAGTCTCGGGTTCGATTCCAGTCAAGGGCATGTGCCTCAGTTGCCGTTCAGTCCCTGGCCCTGGTCAGGGTCGTGTGGGAGGCAACTAGTGGATGTGTCTCTCTCGCATTGTTGTTTCTCTCTCTCTCCCTCTCTCTCCCTCTCTCAATTCCACTCTATCTGAAAATGAATGGAAAAATATCCTTGGGTGAGGATTAAAAAAAAAAAAAGCACCTGAAACAATAATGTGCTTATATGTGTGAAAAGGCAGTCGTTATGCCAATGATTATACAAAGAATTGCCTTCTGTTTGCTCCTCCAAGGAACCAAGGCAGGATACCCATTGTCTGATTTCTCTGAAGCCCATCACCTTCTTTCTCTCCAGCCGTTTGGAGGCTAGTCAGCCAGGCTGTGTCTTCTGCTGTCTGTGATTTTCGGGGCTGTTGTTTGTGCCTTATGAAGCTCCGCCCACTCTGGGCTGCTTTTGGGAGGGCTGTGGGCAGGAACTGGCAAGGTGCCTGAGTCTAGAGTATAAGGGAACCCAAGAGCAGCAGGAGGAGCCCGGCTGACTGCAACTCCAGCCACGATGTCTGTCTTGCTTTCTCTGAGCCTTTCCCGCCTGGGCCTGTGGACTTCGGGACTGATCTTGGTCTTAGGCTTCTTCAAGCTCATTCATCTGCTGATGAGGAGGCGGTTGATGACCAAGGCTATGGAGAGCTTCTCAGGGCCCCCCACCCACTGGTTCTATGGGCATGCCCACGAGGTAAATGGAGGGTATGAGGAGGGAGGGATGGAGAAAGAAAACAGCCTCTTTTTCTTCAGAGAATCCGGCCCAGTCTCTTAGGGGCCATGGAGGGAGACCCTGCATGGGTAGGGAATTGATATCCCGGGAGCCATGGTTCCCATTCAGCTTTGCCACCGGATCTCCCCCTCGATTCTGAGCTGGCCTGAGCAGGGGCACTTTAAAGTTCAGGCCCATGATTCTGCAGCTCAAGGTTCAGACAAGAGGTCTGCCAAGGCCTTGGTGATAGCATCGGGTTAAAAACCCTGGATGGTCTGAAAAAATGAGGCAATCTCGTTTAAAGTTTAACCAGCGTCCTCTTTGTTCTGTGCGATGTAAACATTTCAGTTTTTAAGGCAGAGAATTAAAGTGAAGGCAGAGATGAGTGCTGTCACCTGAGAGATCTCCCAGGACATCTACACCGTTGGTGTCCCAAAAGATGAGGTTCTCCTGGCCACACCTATAGGCCGGCTCAGGAGCTGTGGCATCTTCCTGGGTTCAGATCATGATTTGTCTCCTCAGGTACCTCAGTGTGGGGAGATCACCTTAATCCTCATTGTTTGGAACACCTCTTAGCTCCCTGTCTTCATGGGGATCTAGACTAGAGGTTTATGGACACAGGGTAAGGAACACCTACACTGGAATCAACTGGGAGAGGTAGATTTCTTGGCTCCCAGCCCCTGGAGATCCCAATGAGCATATTGCAAGTAGGAGCCTGAATTTAAAAACCTCCATGAATGCCCTGGCCATTTTGGCTCAGCGGTTGGAGCGTTGGCCTGTGGACCAGAGAGTCCTAGGTTTGGTTCCCGCTAGGGGCACGTACCAAAAAATAAATAAATAAAATAAATAAAAAATTAAAACTTCCATGAGTATTTCTCTCTGCATCCAGGGTTGGAAGCCCAGGTATAGATGCCAGAGATTAAGGCTCAGAGAGAGGCATAATTACTTCTTCTACCTCCTGAGTACCTTCCCCCATGCTCAGTCTGGGGAAATGACTCTCCTCCATGGTTGATGCTGGGAATGAACTTGACCTTTAGGTGAGGATTGTCCAGGCTTATTTTTGCCCCTACAAATAACTCCTCTTTCAGGATGACCTAGTAACCTATATGTGTCTTGGAGACACCCAGGAAAGGAAAGGATGTATTGGGAAGATGAGTCAGACCCAGGCCCTGCTCTCAAGAAGCTTACTCTCTAGAGGAGAAAACTGATGCCAGAGCATCCCCTGCCCCAGGCCAGGTGGGGTCCTAACCAGGAGTGTGCATCAGCCCCGTGCTCTGTATCTCAGCGCTTGTCCCATTGGGTTGTCACCTTCTGTTTATTTGTTCATCTTCCCCACTAGACCATGAACTCCAGAGGATGGATATCTGGCCTGATTCATCCCTGTATCCTCGGGGTCTAGCACGAAGCCTGGCTCAGAGTAGGCATCCCTGAATGAACAAAGTGAATGTTGGAGAGGAGGGAGAGGTATCACTAGAGGAGGGAGAGTGATAGACAAGACAAGTGGAGGAACCAGGAGGGGGTTGGGAGAGGCTTTGCTAAGTACAGAAGGAGATCATGAGAAGGTTGAGGTCTGACCATAATGGTGATATGAGAGGCATTTGGGAGACCTTCAGCCCCTTTCTCTCACATCCGTTCCATGTCCCCTTACCTCCCTGGGTTTGCTAGGACAGAAACCTTGCTCCCCTACCCACATGGCAGAGCTGGCTGTCTCTTCTCCCCAGATCCCCCCATGACCCACCTAGAAAGTGTGTAGAAGGCCTGGAACATGGCTTAGCTCTGGCTTCTTGGCTCTAACACAAGTATGTGAAGGATCTTGGCACCAGGAAGGGTGGCGGGGGGTGGGTGGTGGTGGTGTGTGGGGGTGGTTCTCTCTGGGATTACTAAGGTTTCCAGGAGAACCAGAGCAGAGGTGCCAACTTCTCTGCATTCCCTGGGGCTTGGCACCTCTGCTCTGGTTGGATTCACACCTGAGCTTGAGAAGTGGAGAGGGGAGGGATAATTTTTCCTATTGTAAAGACTAGAAAATTGAGGTGCAGAGGGCAAAGAATTTGCCTATACTATGTAGTAGTTCAGAAATTGAGTCAAGGCTGGACCCAGGATTCCCGCCTTTTCATTCAGGACATAATCAGGTTATGAAAAGAGACTGCAAGTTTGAGTGCTAGGCCTAGTGATGGTGGGAGTAGGAGAGGAGGACCAGTGGTGGATGGAAGGGCCTGGAGCAGGGGGAGCTGTCCGTCAGAATTAACATCTCCCTTCTTGTTCTGGAAGCATCTACCTGTCATCCTCTATTCTTAGAATGTGTCCCCTTGAGGCGGGGTTATGTCTTATTCTTCTAGGGTCCTGCTCATTCCACTCGGGCCCAGGGAGGACTTTGCATGTAAAGGGTGCTCAGCCATATTATTGGGCTGAGGGTAGGGCTCCTGGGAGGGACCCCCAAATCTGACCTATGTGTTGGGGTTGGGAGAGGGAATGCCAGCTCCCAGCCCAGGAAAGGCAATCCCCTGAGACTGCATGGACATGTTGGGCCTCTCCTTACCTGGGCTCAGCGGAGAAGGGCATGAAGGTGAAGGGGTGGCATCTGGTCATGTCCTCAGGGCAAAAGCACAGGGGGTCAAAGACCTGAGGGGACACGCCTTACTTAAAAACCTGTCAGGTCCAGGGGGAGGGTGACCCCCACAGCCTCCTACCCCATTTGACCTCTGGGCCCAGGAATAAGGTACCTCAGGGTTGGGTCACATTGCACTGTTCCTATTGAGGGCATAAATGTGTAGAGAGATTAGGCTGCCTATGGACAGGGCAGAGGGCGAGTGATCGGTTTTATAACTTAGAGAAACTGGCCAGGCAGCCTGAGAGAGAACACCCCAGCCCTCTTGATGGGGCTGCAGCTCCAGAAGTGGGGCCAGGTGCCAAGAGCTATCCTCATTCCTACCAGGCTCCTGGGGCAATCAAGAGTACGTAGGAGAAAGCTGGGCATGGGGAGCTGGGGGGCTGGTTCAAGCATGAGGTCAGTGTCTCCTCTCCCAGGTGGGGGTGCTGCAGAGGGGCACACTTATGACTGATGTGGAAGGGAGTGGAGCTGGGATGAACATTAATTAGCTAGATGCTTTGTATGCTCTCTCCTCTCCCCTCCTTTCCTGTCTTCCTTCTTCTTCATTTCCTTTATTTATAGCCTAGGGCTCCTTCCACACCTGAGATCCTGTGAGTCTGTCTTCTCTGTGACTTAAGTCTCTCGCTGCCCCTGTCCAACAGGGTTCCCTGAACCTGGGAGGGTTGGAGAAAAGGGGAGCAGTCATGGTGATCAGAAAGGAAGTTGGCAAAGAAAATCCAGGATGTCAGATGGAAAAATAAGAGAGACAAGAGGAAAGGGATACTTTCAGAAACGCCAACCATGAAGGAGGCAGAAAAGGGGTCAGGGACACCAGAAGCTCGTTCTTACTGGTAGATGGAGATGATGTTTATCACTTGGTGCAGTGATAAACTTTTGACATTATGTGCACCAGGGCAATAAAAACTCTTACACACACACACACACACACACACACACACCCTCCCCCCAGGTTAAACTCATGATGGTGAGTTCAGAGGCAATGAGTGAGAAGATCAATGGGGAGATTACATTGGACTCTGCAGAGGCCTGAAAGGAGAAGAGTCCCAGAGAAGACAAAAGATGGGTGGCTGGAGACCAAAGTAGCCACGCCCAGTCCAGGGAAAGTGACTCTGGTTAGACATTATCAGATGATCAGTGTCCTTCTCCAAGGCTGTTTCCTGGAGGATACATGGATTCGTTGAGTGGGTGAGGACTATGATAGGGAACTTCGCAGGAAGGAAAAACAGGGCCAGCACTTGCACAGACCTCAAGATGACTGGCACACCTTAGGACTGTGCAGTGCACAGTTTATACAACTGAACACAGCAGACCTGATGGACTTCAATGTGCAAAAGAGAATGTGGGGGCTCTCACCTGAGTTAGAGCAGTACTAACCTATAAGCAATGGGCAAGTCAGGTCATATGTGTGTGCTTCAGTTTTCTCATCTGTAAAATGGGAGCAATTACCCATTCTGCATGAGGTAATCTATGAATTCACTCACATAATACCTGACACATAGGAGATACTCAATACATATCTGTTCCCTTCCATTTTCAATGTCTAGAGATAGAATGCAGAAATGAGCAGCAAATCTGAACATTAGCCAGAACAGGAAGGTCAGGGCCTGCAGGGACAAAAATAAAAATCAGCAATGCTGTTTACCACAATGACTCCCCAAATTGAGCAAGACTTTGGGCTGGTTCCTCAGGAGACTGACTGTCTCTGGCCAGTGTTCACATCAGCCAGATGCTTTGTATGCTCTCTCCCCTCCTTTCCTGTTTTCCTTCTTCGTCTTCTTTATTTACTCCATTCTTTCAACAATCACTTTATAAAGTGCATACTGTTACCAAGGCCATGTGCTGCGCTCCATGGTGACCTAGAGACGCCACCTGGAGATGTGATCTGCGCACGCGGGAAACTCACAGCCCAGAGTGACGTCAGGGGTCCTAGGTGTGAATCCCAGCTAGTTCCATTGCCAACTAACCATTGACCAAGCTTCCTTTCCTCGTCCATGAAGTGGGAATTGTGATGGTGTCTATCCTGTAGAATTTTCTGAGGATTACATTTGTGGAGCAAGATCAGTGCAGTGTCCAACCACATTCAATCTCAAGGAATGCCAATTTTAATATTATTAATTGTCACGTATTCAAACAATTATAACACAAAGCAGATCGTGGGCAAGGTACTAACAGTGCGGAGAGACCCAGAGGAGGCAGATTTCAGTCAGTTGAGGACAGAGAGGTTCCTAGAACAGGACATTCATGCTGGATGTCGAGGAACAGGCAGTACTCAGCCAGAGGGTGTACAGGGAGCAAGGAATGGTATAAGCAAAGGCACAGGGATGATGCCACACCTCAGGAGGTCGTCTTAGTTTAGACATTCAGACACACAAGGCTGCCAGAGGCACAGTTAGCATCAGTCTGCTCTGAGGATACGGGCAGCTTGCCAGCGAGGCCGTGTCAGGCATCCCTCACAGCATCCACATCAGCCGTCAGCAATCCATCTGCTCCTAAAGGGCTGGCCAGGGGCAAGGAAATGAGATCCGCATTGGGTGTTGTGGGTCCACCTAGTCTTAGAATCCCCAAGCCCCACGGACTCCCAGTGCTCACGGACTGTCCCAGGGTTCCTGCAAGGCCCATGCACTCACACCCAGGAAAGCTCAAAGCATGTGTCCCCATCAGATGTTTGTAGTTCATTTATGGTTCTTCCCAGTCCTGATGTTATTTACCAACCAAAGTTCATTTCTGCCATAGCCATGTTGCCTAGCAACACAGTTGACATCCTGCAGGTTTCAAGTGTCCAGGGGAAGAGAGTTGGAGAGTGTAAGCTAAGGTCAGCTTCTCATGTGACAGGGGACAGGTTTGGTTAGTTCTTTACCCATAGGGGAAAGTATTTTAGGTCATGTTCAGAGCACATTTTCAGTGTCATTGTGGGCATCTGGGAGTAGGATGTGTCAGGAGATGCAGGGGGAGGATTGGAGGAAGATGCTGGGGCAAGGTGGGCGTGAAGGGGAGGGAACTACCTGTCCAGGGCTCACCTTGTGCAGGATCCAGCTCTGGGTCCTTTCATGCATTTTATCAGTTAAGGGCCTTGAATGTCACACAACAACCAATAACACACACGCCCTGCATGATGTCACTAATGTCGAAGCAATCCTATAAGTTAAGTATTATCACCCCTATTTTACAGATGAGGAGAGCGAGATTCGGAGAGCCTAAAAAACTTGCCCAAGTTCACACATGTAAAAAATAGGGGAAATTCATATTCAAACCCAGGTCTGTCAAGCTCCGAAGATTGCCAGCCACGGAGTCGACCTTCCCGGTTCACATTCCCCCGCCCTTATGAGCTATGCGGTCGTTGGAGGGCAACCTCAGATCTCTATACCTAGGCTCCCCTTCCCTAAAATGGGGCGTCATAGAGTTGCTATAAGGACTGGATGAGGTCAGGATACTGGTGCTCAGAAGAAGGCCTGGCACACAGCAAGTGCTTGATGAAGATTGGCTGCACCTCCTCACAAGTGACCGAGCTCAGACTTCATTCTGAGACCCAGTGGGCCCCGCGGAAGGGTCTGAAAGACCCTCTCAATATAGGGAAATGGATAAGTACATAATGGCACATCCCTATAGTGGAATACTGTGTAATTGTAAAAATACCGAGGGACAGTTCATTACACTAGTTTGAAAAGAAGGACAAGATACGTTAAATGAAAAAAGGCAGGTTTGGACAAGTATTTATTGTATAGTCTATTTTTACATAAACACCTCTGGGTGATTAGATGTGGTTAGAAAAACCCCCAGAGAGCACACACCACCCTCTGGATGATCTCTCCCTCCTCATCTCAAGCCACTGTCCCGCTGTGAGGCAGCTCCTGGAAGACACCACACTCTTTCCCACCCCAGAGCCTCGGTACTTGTTCCCTCGAACTGGAATGCTCTTCCCTTACTCCTCACACGGCCAGCTCCTTATCATCCCTCAGGTTGCACCTTAAATGTCATCTCCAACAAGAGGCCATCTGGACCACTCTTACCCAAGCAGGTCCTCCCTGTCAGTCTCTCTTGCAGCACAGTGTTTACATCCTTCTTAGCACTTACTATTGTCCGAACCGTTTTACTGAATTACGTGTTTCTTGTCTATCTTCCCCATAGAATGAAAGGGCAGGACCATGTCTGTCTTATTCCCTTGAGACATCTAGAAAAGGCTCTGCACATAGTCGGTCCTCAATAAAAATGTGTCAAATGACTTAACAGGTCTGGAATCGAGGTGGTTTCTTTTTTGCACCACAAGCTGGTATGATCTTTCTAATGAAAAGCTTTAATGCTGAAAAGAAACGTCTTTCTGGCTGCAGTGTAGTAGAAGGTTGGTGGCAGGCACAGGATGGAAGCAGGCTGGCCAGTTTGGGGTTGTTGAGCTAACCCAGGTGCAATGAGAAAGTGGCTTGGACTTAAAGCAGTGGCTCTGTGGCTGGAGAGGGACTGAGCCCAGAGAGGGATAGGACTGGGTGACAGGCTTGGGGTGGTATAGGAGGAGTGAGGAATACTCCCAGGGTCTGCCAGGGCAGGCTCAGGGACTTCGGGCGGGGCTGGTAATGTCGGGTTCCTGAGTGGCCTGGCCTTCTGTCACCATTACAGCTGAATCAGACAGAGTGCCTGGACAAGGTGGTGTCCTGGGCCCACCAGTTCCCCTACGCCCACCAACTCTGGTTCGGACAGTTCCTTGGCTTCCTGAACATCTATGAGCCTGACTATGCCAAAGCTGTGTACAGCCGAGGGGGTGAGCATTCTCGGGAGAGGGTGGGACCTCCTGAGAGCAAAGGGCTCAGGATACCATGTGGGGAGGAGTACTGGGCCTGCCCCCTAAGTCTGGGAAGCTGAGGTTCACACCCTACTTATCAATAAGCCTCCTTTGGGAATCCCCCAGTCCTGGTTTAACCCAACCTTCTCTGTCTCCTACAGACCCTAAGGCCCCAGACGTGTATGACTATTTCCTCCATTGGATTGGTGAGTGGTCACCTTCCCTGCCCTTGGTGCTGGGTGACCAGGATCCTTCCTGCTTTGTCCCAACTCAATCAGTTATCCAATCACATGGACCACCTGGTTCCATGTGCCGTTCCTAAGCTCATCTGCTCAGTGAGAGACAGGGGAGGAGGCAGGAGAACTCCTGGACCCAGGTGCCTTCTCCTGTTGGGTGTGTCTGCCAGCCCTGGACAGGCAGGGCAAGAAATCTGGAAAATCTGAGTATGAGGGACAGCCTCCTGGAGGAGATAGCACTAGAGATGATCCTAGGAGATGTTACAGGTGGTGCTGGCCAGGGCAAGGGCTTGAGGAAAGGTATGGTGGTGGGCCCAAGGCTGCAGTCACCAGAAGCCTGGCGGCTGGAAGGCAGAGCTGAGTTGGGAGGAGAGGCTGGGTGGGGAGGACTAGGGAGGGATTGGGTGGGGTGGTGCTTGGCCCCAGGCTCCCAGAGATGGGGCTGGAGGGTGTGCACTGACTAGCCCTCCCTCTCCCATCCGTTCCCCAGGGAAAGGCCTGTTGGTCCTCCAAGGGCCCAAGTGGTTCCAGCACCGCAAGCTGCTCACACCTGGCTTCCATTATGATGTGCTGAAGCCCTATGTGGCCGTGTTTGCTGACTCCACGCGCCACATGCTGGTGAGCTCCATGTGCCAAGCTCTGGGATGATGTGCCTGCCGCCCCCCCCCCATTTTTCCTGGGGGAGGCCAGTGAGGAGAATCGCAGAGGCCCTGAGGTCCTTCCTGCCCACAGCAGTGCCAAGCCTTGCTGTGCCTAGCACCTGCTGCGTGCTGGGTGCTGACGAGGTGTGGAGCTCCAGTGGCCAGGCGCCTCTGGCCCTTGTCTCCACCAGGAGACCCAGCCGTTCCTCATACACCAAAGGGCCTCTGTGGAACCCAGTGAGGCTCCTACTGTAGCAGATTTGAGGGGTGCTTATATTTGGAAATAGGAGGACATCCATTCATGTCTAAAAAGTGTCTCCTCCTCATTCTCTTTCTACCACAACTGCCTAAAACAATGCCATTGGCAACTCATCCCTGAAAGGAATGCCAGGTGTCAGGGTCAGGCTCAGCATCTCAGGGCTTGATACTCCCCAGAGGTCATTCAGGGTAGTCTTTCCCCTCGTAGGAAACACCCCCTCCAGCATTACTGCTGGCCTGACTTACACACCGACTGTGCTGGGCAGCTCACCACCTCTTGGTCCTTCATTTTCTAATTTATTGGCTGCCCTGACAGGACAAAGTGTCTGTGCTGTTGTGCAAGGCCTGCCCCCTGGTCCTGCCCTCTGAGCCTGAAGCTGCCTGCCCCACCCCAGATTCCAGCAGGAGGGGGGTCAGGACAGGGCCTGGGTGCCTGGCAGGGAGAACAGGCTGTGGGTCCCGGAGGCAGGGGTGGGACACGCAGCCTGCTGGCCCCCACATTACTTATCCTCTCTGGGCTCCAGGACAAATGGGAGGAAAAGGCTCGTGAGGAAAAGAGCTTTGACATCTTCTGTGATGTGGGCCACATGGCGCTGGACACACTCATGAAGTGCACCTTTGGCAAAGGACACAGCGGCCTGGGCCACAGGTCAGAGGGCACTTGGGACTGACCATAGTCTCAACCCAGGCCAGCACAGAGGGGAGAGTTGGCAGGACTCCTGGGCCCTGGTCTGAGAGGAAACAGGGTCTTGCCCTACGGAACCCCTGCTTGGGGGGAGTGGGCCTCACCTACGGTGGGGAGACAGATTCTGGCTTTAGTGGAAAGGCATAACGGCAAGGAGAGGCAGCAGAAAGCGCTGCAGCTGGGGCTGCATTCCTGGAATGGAGCAGCCTGGGCTCTGCTGCGGGTTAGGGTCTGAGCGCCCCGCCCCCTCCCTCTGCTGTGCAGGGACACTAGCTACTACCTGGCGGTCAAGGAGCTCACTATGCTGATGCAGCAGCGCCTGGAGTCCTTCCAGTACCACAACGACTTCATCTACTGGCTTACCCCACATGGCCGCCGCTTCCTGCGGGCCTGCCAGGTGGCCCACGACCACACAGGTGGGCCTTTCCCACATGGCTCTCCCACAGGAAGTCTAGGTTCTAATCTAGCTCCTCTGTGCCCCTCTGAGGTGCTTCCATGGAGGACTTCTGTTCCCCTGTGGGCAGAGGATGGGTCCCCAGGCCGTGACACCCTGTACTCCTTGCGCAGACCAAGTCATCAGGGAACGGAAGGCAGCCCTGCAAAACGAGAAAGAACAGGAGAAGATCCAGAACCGGAGGCACCTAGATTTCCTGGACATTCTCCTGGGGGCTCGGGTGAGTGCACAGTTGCCCCCTCCCTCCTCAGAACTAGTTCCAGAGGGGTCTTTAGACCATCCTCCTGGGACAGGGATCACTGGACAGCTGCAGGGGCTGTTAAGCATGTTCCTCTTCTTTCCCCAGCAAATATGACCTGTTCCTTGTCCCATGACACACATCAGCAAAGGCTCAGAGGTGGGAAGGAGCAGGGTGTGGCTGGCTGTGGCAATGGGGAGAGATGTAGTAGCAGGGACCCTGGGTAACATGCCAGAAGGCCTGAAGACCAATTCTAGACTTCTAAGACTCTGAAGAATCTTAGCACCTTAGAATTTTATGATCTTAGACTTCTTTCGTTCATTCATTCATTCATTCACCCACTCCATAAACTCACTGAGCCCTACCCTGGGTTAGTTCCTGTGCTAGGGATGCAGAAAATGAGAAAGACCTGGCACTGCCCTCCAGATGCTTACAGTCTAGTGGAGAAAAGAGGAGGTGGATGTTGACAGAAATCTCTTCCTCTGTCAGGTGGCATTCCATGTGTCAAATAAGCAGAATCAACAGTCCAGGCTGGGTAAGGTCACAGGTCACTGGTTAGAGATATCGGGGAAGGCTTCCTGGAGTAGGAGCTATCCAAGCTGAGTTTGGGAGACAAGATAGAAATCTGGGGGAAGGTTCTAACCTCCCTAGCTTTCACTACCTTCCTTTGACCTTCATTTGACAGCTGCTGTTATGAGTAGTTCTTGGTTCCTACCTCAAATGCCTTGGCTTGTTCCATTTTGTCTCCCTTCACCCAGGATGAAGATGGGATCAAGCTGTCAGACGCAGACCTCCGGGCTGAGGTGGACACGTTCATGTTTGAAGGCCATGACACCACCACCAGTGGCATCTCCTGGTTTCTCTACTGCATGGCCCGATACCCAGAACACCAGCATCGTTGTCGGGAGGAGATCCGTGAGATCCTCGGGGACAGGGACACCATCCAGTGGTGAGTGAGGCTGTGAGTGAGCCCAGCCTGTCCTCAGCTCCAGGGAGGGGCTGTGCCCATGCTGTCTGGTGTCATCACAGATGACGCAGGGTCATCCTGGAAACCAGGTGAGGGCAGCGGCAGCTGTCCTGTTACCTCCAGTGTGTGTATGCACCCCTGAGCCCATTCTCCAATAGCAGAGCCTTTTCAGACATGAGTAATGTAGAGAGGTTGTCAAGAGGAGGCCAATCTCTCTCTCTCTCTCTTTTTTTAATCCTCACTTGAGGACATTTTTCCATTTTTTGTTCAGATAGAGTGGGAGGGAGAGAGAGGAAGAGAGAGAGAGAGAAACATTGACGTGAAAGGGACACATCGAGTGGCTGCCTCCCTCCCTCACGACCAACCAGGGCTGGGGACAAACTGCAACCAAGGGACGTGCCCTTAGCGGGAACCGAACCCGGGTCTCTCTGGACCGCAGGCCGACGCTCTAACCGCTGAGCCAAACCGGCCAGGGCAAGGAGGCCAATCTCTTGTGTGTTGATTCTGATGGTAGAACCTGACTACTTTTCTGGATAGAGCAGGGATTGAATACTGGGAGAGAAAGGTAGAAATTGAGGACGCACAGAGTTGGGAAAGTCAAGGCAGCTGATCCCTTCCCACCTGCCTTTAGATGGTCATGTGCAGTCTCCAGACTCCTGTGGTGAAGGAGAAAAAACTGTTTTCCAAACTGCATCGCTCAGAAACTTTGAATTGTTCTATCTCTTGGTTCAGGTTGACAGGAGAAAGTTTACATTCATTTGAGGGAGACACATAATTCCAGGGTCGAAGGTTAGGAAGATGAAGTCTCCATTACTTATTTTTATTGGCTGGATGTTGGAAATCTTTCAGGAGTGTCCAGCCATGTGTCGAGAGTGTGGGTAGAAAGAGGAGAAGGAGGATGCATTTTGCTGCCCTTGGATGTTTTTAGAGAAAGTAAATCACATAACTAAAAACCTAGAGAAAACCAAAGAATGAGTGACCTCATGTTGCAGGCAGAGAAATCAGAGAGGACTGAACTTAAATTGGCTTTCTAAGGAGTGGTGAAACTCGGGCAAAGGGAGAGAGAACTGGGCATTCTATGTTGAGTAACAACATGGAGGCAAAGAGTTGAAATATTTATTTTATTTTTTCTTCATTCTATCTAGAATTTGAAGCAACTCAAAGGACACTTATTCAATAAAATAGTAAAACACAAATGAAAAATGAGGACTGGGGGAAAATAGGGGGAACATCTAGGGCCTCTGTAATAAGGTGTTGCACAGTAGTTATATTTGGACCTCACATTTGAGTCTGAGCTTCCTAGTGGCAAAAGGGAAAAGAGAAATATATATATATACACTTACCTGAGCTTCTCATTGTTCATGCATTTATTACTTCATTCAACCAATGAATATTAGCCCCTGTCCCTTTCCATTCCAGCTCCATAGGGGAAACCAAGCAGAACCTAAAGAACTGTCTCTCATGAGGCGTCAGTGGGGCTCTGAGACACAGGAGTGACGTTGTCATTGATGGCTGGGTGCAAACACACTTCTAGGGTCCTGAGCTTTTCCTTCTCAGCAGTGAAGATGAGGGAGGGATGGAGAAAAGTGGAGTCAGAACCTCTGGGTCTAAGTGCCACCTCATGTCCAGTCCGGCCTGAGCACTTGTGTGTGATGGTGGTGAAGGGGGGAAGTTGGGTCTGGAGCCTGCCTTCCCGCAGGACCCCGTTGCTCCCCACCTCCAGAAAAGACTGCTTGTGTTGCTGGCAGGGATGATCTGGGCAAGATGACCTACTTGACCCTGTGCATCAAGGAGAGCCTCCGCCTCTACCCACCCGTGCCCCAGGTGTACCGCCAGCTCAGCAAGCCTGTCAACTTTGTGGATGGCCGTTCTCTACCCGAAGGTGGGATTGCGGTGGATTTGGGGCTGGAACTGGCATCCTTGAGGATGCTTCTCTGACACTCTCTGTGCCTTCGGCTCCCTCTTTGCACCAATGGCAAAGAACTCAGGCTTTGTGTTTGACCTGGGTCGAATCCTGGCTCTTCTTTTTCCTCTTCTGTCAAATGGTGGTGAGGAGACTACCCGCCTTACAGGGCTGTGGTTAGGATTAAATCATCAGGGCTGTCACCTATCACTGGACATGAAGTTGTCATGAACAACTTCAGGAGGCACCATTCACGTAGCCCATGATGCCCTGCGAGCCAACCTGTGCAACCGCGTGTAGGGGCTGGTAGAGAGTGTTCAGCTCTATCTGGTGCGTGGTGTGCATCCAATGAATGGTAGCAGTTACTACTGATACATATTGTTATGAATAACTTGCCTTGAGAGTCACTTAACTGAAAGCGGAAAGTATGTAGTAGTCCTTGCCTGTCCTGTCTTGTGGTGGAGTGGGCTCAGTCCTTTTTTGTTCCATTCCATGAAATGTCTGTGTCGAGTGCTGTGCCCAGTGCTGGGGCTACAGGAAGTAGGTGTGATGATGATCAACAGCACATTGACGTGTTGAGCGTTGTCATGAACCTTCTGTCACTAGCAGAGCTGAGGTAGGGACTAGTGCCTAGTTAGGCAGACATGAGGGGATTCTGGCCCTGTGAGGAGGTTGGCCTGGCTGTCCCAGAACCAACTGGTCACCCGTCCTCTGCTCTGTCTGCAGGCAGCCTGGTCTCTCTGCACATCTATGCCCTCCATAGGAACAGCGCAGTGTGGCCCGACCCTGAGGTACCCCATTCCTTTGCTCCGAGGTCAGATGGGGCGGAAGGCTGTAGGGGTCACCCTCCCCTTGGACCTGGAAGGTATTGAAGCAAGGCCTGTCCCCTCAGGTCTTTGACCCCATGCGCTTTTCCCCTGAGAATGTGACCGGACGCCACCCCTTTGCTTTCATACCCTTCTCCGCTGGGCCCAGGTAAGGAAAAACCCAACATGTCCGGGCCCTCAGGACTGGGGAGAGGAGGGTGGATGATGTCACGGGCGAGGCATCACTTTGGGGAACTCTGTGATGAGGGGACCATGCTGAGTTTGTGGTGATTCTAAGGCAGGGTAAGTTCCAGGGACCTTCTTCTTGCCATTAGCATATTCATGTCCCTAGCAGGTGGTGGGGGGGGGGTGAGTCATTCCAAAAGAGACCACCAAGCCAGAACCCCCAATGTGAATCTCAGTCCAGGACCCTACCATGCTCCCAAGCTCTGTTTCTTAAGTCCAGGTCCATCAATCCAGCAGCCAATTATTTATCCAAAAATAGTTATTGATTTTTGCTGGCCACTGAGAGCACTGGATTTCACCACTCTGGACCCCCATAGCCTGACGCCTCTTTGTGCCGCTCCCTGCAGGAACTGCATCGGGCAGCAGTTTGCCATGAACGAGATGAAGGTGGTCACGGCCCTCTGCTTGCACCGCTTTGAGTTTGCCCTGGACCCCTTGAGGCCACCCATCAAGTTGCTGCAGCTGGTCCTGCACTCCAAGAATGGCATCTACCTCCACCTGAAGCCACTGGGCCCACGCGCTGGGAAGTAGCTCTGCTAAGAGTAGGGCCCCAGACAGCCCAGCTGTGGTCTCTCCTTGGGTATCACCCTCTCCCGGCTGGATTATGGAGCTGCTGTGGCTCCCTGTCATTGGGAGGCTTGTATTACGGAGGGGGAGTAGGACCCACACAGACTGTCACCTGGAGGGTGGTGCCGTGGAAACATGTGTGTCTATAAATGCTTACCGGACATGCATTCTAGAGCTGACTCATTCATTCACCAAGCATGTGACGAGTACCTACTTGCTTCTGGAATCTTGTTTTTTCTCCCATAATTGGCAATTCTTCTAAAATGGAGCAGAAACTTACGTTCCAGCCTGAGTGATACAGTGAACGCAGTGGAAGCTGTGCCCTGGATTCGTGGTTATGACCAGGCACTCACCCACTCCACATGACAGAAGGCTGCTTTTCGGGGCTTTCCCCTTCACCGAGATGTGTGTCTTTGTTTAACTTTGTGTATGTGTGTTTGGAAAATAGCATAAGGAAAATTTGCCCAAAGGAAAAATGTACAGAGCAATAAATTTCTAAAGCAAACACCCAGGTAACCAATGCCAAGGTCAAGGAATATGGAACATGACTTCACAGCTATGTCTTCTGCCCTCCTGACATAGGTCTCTGTGGCACTCTTGCTATTGTCAACGTCTGTGTCACAGTCACCCAGTGCTCTGGGTGTATGGGCTTTGGCTGGGGAAGGTGGCAGCATGACATTAGAGGGGAACTTTCTGGAAGAGATGGTGCTTCAATCAGGCCTTGAGGCGGGGTGAGGTATGAGGTGCAAAGAAGAACTTTTGGGGAGAACCCCAGGCTGGAGCCACATGATGAATCAGAGGTCCTTCCTCAGTAGTCCCTGCAGCAGCTGCCTGATTGCCAAATATACCTCTAGAGGTCAAGGTCTAAGGCCATTAGTGAGCTCCAAACCTGGAATTAGACAGACATGGAAGGGGGGACACCTGACACTGAGGAAGGAGCAAGAGAGGAGAATTCTAGCCTTGGGACGTGGGGATGTATCTATGTTGCCCAGGGGATGGACCATCTGGAGACACATCCTTCCTGCTATTGATGCTTCCCTCTCAGAAGAAGGCCACCGCCCTGGAAGGTTGGCTATGGGCACCCGCTCACTCCTGCAAAGCCCTGTTAAGACCTAGACCTCCTTGCCCACCTAAAGCTGGGGTGCAGAAACCTTAGCCAGAGTGTTCACCACGTCACCAACGTCCCTCTCTGTCCTGGCCCTGGATAGACCTTTCTCTGCACAAGTGAGGATGGTTTCAGTAGCTGTCACCTGGTAGTTCAGCCCAGTGGTCATAACCAACCCTGGCCCCTGGGTGGCGCCCAAGTTTAAGACTTGTCTCCTTTTCTTACCTTTGGACTGTCAGGAAGCCTGAGAGGCAGGATTGGAGGAGGCCATTCCCCCACTTCAATATTAAGGGAAGGAACCCGCCAAGCTGCTCATCAGGGAGGAGCTGGAGCTGAGCCTTCTGTTTCTGGGCTCTTTTGACCAAGGCTCCGTGGGAGGTGTTGACTTTCTCTCTGGGACATGTGTTGGTGAGAGATAGAGCTGAGAGCTCTGGAGCCAGAGGGAAAGAGGAAGTGCCATGTGGGAGGGAGGACAGAGGCTGGGGGTCCGAGAGCACCAGAGATGAATTCCACTTCATCCTTCTAGCTCTCTAACATACCCTACTGCCTCCTCTGATCCCAGGCACTTGTGTGCACGTGTGTGTGGCTGGAGTGTGGTGTGCGAGGGGCACACACGGTACGGCTGCACAGGAGTG
This sequence comes from Tadarida brasiliensis, assembly GCA_030848825.1. Taxonomy (NCBI): domain Eukaryota; kingdom Metazoa; phylum Chordata; class Mammalia; order Chiroptera; family Molossidae; genus Tadarida; species Tadarida brasiliensis. The sequence continues at coordinate 34,701,398 of CM061264.1, forward strand.
TCTGTCTGTATTTGTCATGTAGGTGTACATGTGAGTGTGGACTCAACCTGGGTTCTTCCCATTGCCTGAAGCCAGCAGGGTCACGCCTTGGTCCCTCTCCTCACCCCTGCGGATTCTGTGGTCAGAGCATGTGTGCATGGCTGACCACCCAGAATTCCAAGTTCCCATTGTCCTATGCCCTCTGAGCATGGCCACCGAGCCCTTCTGCACCACCTGATGTCAGAGGACCTGCCGAATTTTCTGTTTGGCATAGTCCCAGCTCTCGTTCCTGCTTTATATCGCGTCGAGCACTAAGTGTCCACCCAGCCCCTTCACAGAGCAGAGCTGAACCAGCCCAGTGACCTTGGAGGCCAGGGGACTGGGAGGGAGATCTTGGCTACACGTACCGGTCGGCAGAGAAGCCTTTCGGGGGGAAGACGAGTCATCCCACCCCAGTCAGAGGGGTGCTGGGAGGTCTGTCTGTGGCATCCAGGACCCTGGGCTAGGAATGGCAGCGGGTGGGACAGGAGGAGGATCTGTGTTCAGAACCAGCAAGAGAACAGGACTGGCTGAGAGAAGATGGTAGAGGAGTACTAAGGGAACAGAACCCAAGGTAGGAGGACCATCGCCCCCCAAATATGGCAGGGAGGGAAGACAAAGGAGACAAAAGAGAAGACAGGCACTTCATATAACATTGCGAACTTTATTCCAGGGGTAAAAGAAGAAGAGAATGTGGGGATGACAAATGGTAGACAGGAAACACACAGAAGGGAGCCGGGAACACAGACCAACAGTAGTCACATCAGAACCGATTAGGCTGAATATTGGCTTCCAAGATGTCCACAGTCTGATCCCTGCAAGGTGTGACTCTGTCCTGTTTTATCTGAGAGGGCCATGTAATCGCAACGTGAAGACAGAAGCAGAGAGACGCTTGAAAATGCTGCTGGCTTTGGAATGCAGGAAGGCTCCAGGAGCCAAGGATGTAACGATGCAGCTAGCTCTAGGTGCTGGAAAGACAAAGACAGAGATTCTCTCCGAGAGCCCTGGAGGTAGGGTGGCCCTGCCAACCCTTGGTTGTGGTTCAGCGAAACCCATTTCAGACTTTTGACTCCAGAACCCTAAGAGAAAACATTTGTGGTGTTTTAAGTCACTGAGGTTGTGGTAAATTATTATAGCAGCTAAAGGAAACTAATACAGGGAATGACAAGCAATCAGAAGTGAAAAGACAGAGGGGCAGACAGGCAGAGGACCAGAGGGAAGACATCAGGTAGAATGGCAGGGGGGCAGATGGAAAACAGGAATCGATAAGTAGGCAGGGTGTGGGAGCCGGCAACAGGAAGACAGGATGGCAGGAAGGAGTTCCTCAGAGCTTGCCCTTATCCGACAGAGACTACAGGAGCTTCCTGAGTTGCAGGTGGATCCCATTCTTGGAATTCAACACGACTGTTACTACGGGGATGGGGACTCTGAGAGGATCCACTGCCAGCTCAAAGCGAAGCAGGGTCAAGGCTACGGCCACCTTCAGCTCGTTCATGGCAAAATGCTTCCCAATGCAGTTCCTGGGCCAGGGAGGGAAAAATACATGAGAAATGGTTTCAAATCCTGTTTCTTTTGTTTTGTTTTGTTTTAGTTTTATTAATTTATTTTTGTTACAGATGCTTCTCTTTTTTTCCCCATTGACACTCTCCTCCCCATCCCCCCCACCCTGTCCCCAGCTTTGTTGTCCATGTCCATCAGTTATGCATACATGTATATAAGTTCTGTGGTTTATCTCTTCCCTCCCCCCCCGCTCTTCTGAGGGTTGTCAGTCTGTACCCTACTTCCACGTCTCTGGGTCTACTCTGTTCCTCAGACTGTTATGTTCATTATATTCCACAAATGAGTGAGATCATGTGATATTTGTCTTTCTCTGCTTGGCTTGTTTCGCTTAGGATAATACCCTCCAGGTCCCTCCATGTCGTCTCAAAGGATAAGAGATCTTTCTTTCTTACAGCTGCATAGTACTCCATTGTGTATATGTACCACAGTTTTTTTATCCATTCATCCACTGATGGACACTTGGGCTGTTTCCAGATCTTAGCTGTTGTAAATAGTGCTGCTATGAACATAGGGGTACATATATTCTTTCTGATTGGTGTTTCAGGCTTCTTAGGGTATATTCCTAGAAGTGGGATCACTGGGTCAAATGGCAATTCAATTTTTAATTTTTTGAGGTAACACCATAGTGTTTTCCATAGTGGCTGCACTAGTCTGCATTCCCACCCGCAGTGTACTAGAGTCCCCTTTTCTCCACACCCTCGCCAACACTTGTTTGATGATTTGTTGATGGCAGCCATTCTGACAGGTGTGAGGTGATATCTCATTGTTGTTTTAATTTGCATCTCTCTGATGATTAGTGATGTTGAGCATTTCTTTATATGTCTCTTAGCCATTTGTATGTCCTGTTTGGAGAGGTGTCTATTTAGTTCCTCTGCCCATTTTTTAATTAGGTTCTTTGTCTTCCTTTTGTTGAGTTGTATGAGCACTCTATATATTTTGGAGATTAACCCCTTATCTGATGTATCATTGGCAATTATGCTCTCCCATACAGTGGGTTCCCTTTTCGTTTTGATGGTTGTTTCTTTTGCTGTGCAGAAGCTTTTGAGTTTGATATAGTCCCATGTGTTCATTTTTTCCTTTGTCAAACCCTGTTTTGAGCTGGGCAGGCATTGGCCTCTGAGCCCTTGCCAGGAGCAGGGCATTCTGACATGAGTGAATCCGATCCCCCTCCTGTTAGGTCACGCACACTTTACCCCACATGGCTTACTTCACATTCTGCCCCTGAACTTTGACAAAGTCTATGTCTCTTCTAGCGGTAGTTCCTAACTCCTCCTACTTCTGTTCTCTGCAGACATGAAAGCCTGTTAGGGGAAGGTCAGTGCCCTAAGCCACCGAATCAAATCAAATGAATCACTACAAAGGTAATTATTAATTTGTTCACTCCTTCCCCAAGCAGTTTCTGGTTTCACAATGTGGAGGCCAGGTCAGGTCATGACATGGAGTTAGGTGGGCAACACACTCAGGTCCTCTCCATGTAGGAGTATGCACTGGGACCTTGATTTTCAAAGAGAAGGAGAATGGATTGTGTAAGGGAATCAGAATGGCAACGGGAGTTTCCTGGGGCAACCAGGGATTAGTGACCTTCAACCAATTGCCCCCCTTGCCTCTCAATAAATGGTCTAGACTCCTGCCTCTCCCTCATCCTCAGTCAACCAGCTTCTGTAGCCCTATTCTACCAAAGAAATGTCCCTTCTTGACATCTGTCAGTCTCCTCACCTGGACTTTTCTGGCCCCCTGCCTCCCCTTACTCTACACTGAAGCTGCGGCCCAGCTCAGTCCCTCCTATGCCCCCAGTCACAGGTGGACATGTCCAAATGCCTCCGCTGGCATTGTTGCCTCACTCACCTCTTACCTGCCCAGATTCAATTTCTAACTCAGCTCATGTTGCTGAGATCACAGAGAATGCTCTCCCTACGCCTGCCACATGCTCAAGGCCAAGTCTAATGACATCCTGCCCTCACCCTTCTGCTGCCTGTAACTCTTCCTCCCCGGACCCCCAAGGCACCATTAGTGTTTTATTCAAGGACACATCACCATCCAGTGCCCAGAACAGTGTGAGGAACATGGAACATTCAACAATCTGCTCAATGAGTTGATGAGTGAGAGAAAGAAAGAAGGAATGAATGATGTCTATCTTAAGTAGAGGTATTTGTTTCTTGACTGTGAACTGGAGGCAGGGACAATATCGTTCCCATCTCCTAGCACAGGACTTGGCACACAGAAACAGGCTTAAGAAATATGTTTATATTTGAATAAAGTTAGTTAAATTGAAAAAGTAAATTAAAATTAAAAAATAAAGTGAACAGGAGTTCTGAGCTAGGGATTGAGCTGCCTAGTGCTCTCCTACCCTCTAGTGGCAGCCACATGACTTGCAGCCAAGGTCTAGGAGGAAGGACTGAATCCTGGGAGAAACCAAATGCTAGAGCCAATCAATCTCTGGAAGAACAATTTGTGGGAAGCCTGTTCTGTGAAAGTTGATTCACCATTTAAAGAATCCACAGACTTATGCATTCAGAAAAAGCTTGTTTCTATTAACCAAGTGCAAAGTTTATGGAAGTTCCTATTTCACAGGAGGATTTCTGTAGCCTTTGCATATTTTCAAACAGCAGCTGTTCTGGAGTATATTCACCCAGCTCAACAGCCATTTCAAGTATACTTTCTGTTTTACACATTAGGAGCCCTTCTAATGCTACATGTCAATGGAAAGTAGTGGGTTTTCTCTCAAAGCAGTGATTGTTCTCATTTCTTACTTTGTTGGGCTGTGTAGACTGTGAGACTGCGGTTTATAAATCCCACCTTACATAAAGTCTTTTGCAAACTGGAAAAGTAGTCATACTTATGTGAATGTTGACATTCAAACTTTTGTAGGGATAGACTGCACAAATAGAGAGGCACACATTGGTGTGAAACTCTCATCAAATGGCGACATCACTGTTTGTGGTTAGGGCTTGAAGAGTAGGAAAAGGAAGTGGCTGGAAATCCAATCACATGCAAATATCACAGATTCAGTGAGTGGCGGATCAGGGAAGTAGAAAAGGCAGTGGCTGGACTGCCCTGTGGGAAGAGGAAAAACCTCCTTTAAATATTACTGATGACTGCCCAGCTGGTGTGGCTCAGTGGTTGAGCCCCGACCGATGCACCAAGAGGTCACCGGTTTGATTCCTGGTCAGGGCACATGCCCAGGTTGTGGACCAAATCCTCAGTGGGAGACATGCAGGAGGCGGCCAATCAATGTTCTCTCTCATCTATGTCTTTATCTCTCTCCCTCTCCTTTGCTCTCTCTCTAAAGTCAATAAAGAAAAAAAAATATTACTGATGACTGAGAAAAGCAATCTGAAGTTTAATTTGTATGAAACATTTTAACTCTGAGAAATCGTATTCCTGAAGTAATGAAAGCACCAGAATAACTGAATTTTAGAACTGAACTGAACTCTGAATTGTGGATGGCCATTGGGAAAGTAGCCATTTGAAGAGTTTCGGACCAATATGTGCCTCTGTTTTTACAGCCTATCCCAAAAAAAGTTTGACTTCACATTAACATTTACATAACCATGACAACTTTTCAGTAAGCAAAATTCTTTATATGAAGTGTGATTTATATACCATTGTCCCACTGTCTACATAGTCCAACATTGGCTTAAAGCATAAGAATGAGGACAATCAACAGCTTTTGAGAGAAAATCAGTGGGCAAAGTCTGTGTTGTGCCTTGAAATGTCACCTCTCTTTTGTACATATAGATAAACACCTCCTTCCCAACACACCAACATACAAGGGTATAACTGCAGACACCAATTATAAATGTAGGAGGTCACAATCATCTGGGTAGGCACCCAGTGACACACGCCCCCCAAGTACTGAATGCCTCACCTTGATCCTCCTGAGAAGGGCAGGAAAGCATGGCTGTGTGTATCAGAACCCGGTGCAAAACGGGAAGGGTCAAACACCTGCAGAGATAGCACCAGGGTCAGGACAGGTAAGGTCAAGCCTCCCCTTCCAATCCATGAGGGCACAGGACTCCAGGAAGTGGAAGCAAGAGGAGGTGTTGGTCTACTAGAGAGATCAACCCATCCTCCCTCCCGCAGCCATCATACCTCTGGGTTGGGCCACACCTTCGGATTGCGGTGAAGGCCATAAAAGGAAAGTGAGACTAGGATTCCTGTAGGGCAGGGAGAGGAGAGAAGACTGATCATACACATGCCAGCAGGGAACAGGTGCATGCACAAAAAGCCTGGGAGCCACAATGAGAGTCGCACCCAGTGGAATGATCCTATTGCAGTAGAGGTGGGGTGGACACGGCCAAGCACATGTGCACACATGAGGACTAGATAACCATGACCCAGGACTGAGAAGCAAGAAAGAACTGAAGACTTCCTTTTTGGAGTAACTCAAGGTAAAACTCACACTTATCAAGTGCCATCCATGAGCCCTTGGAGATATACATTAACTCATTCAATCCTCACCACAACCCTCCAAGGAGGGCACTCATATATCTCCTTTGTTCAGATGAGGCACCTGATCTTCAGAGGGGCTGAGCAACATGCCTACAATCATCCACCTAGAATGTGGCAGTGTTGAAATGCTGATCAAAGGTTAGCCAACGGGTGACGTCTAACCATGGCAGGGTTCTCAAATCAGGTCATCAGCTTCTCTCTACCATCAACCTGAGGACTCCTCAGAGACTGCACTATCAGACCCATCACAGTGGGTTTCTTGATCTCCCTGATTTGCCTACACCCCATAAGAAAGAAGCCACAGCTACCTTTACCCCTGTCTGATTGTCTCTGCAACCCTCACACGTCAGAGAATTAGAATTTCAGAGTGAAATTCCAGAAGCCACATCCAGAGTCCAATATCTTCTTGTGAAGAAGACTCCATGGCCTGAGTCAGTATTATATGAACTGGAATGTATACAGTTCTTTGCATTTGTCATGAAGGAGTTATGTACATATTCCATTGAATATGGAGGACATTCAAATAGATGTGACTATGCAGACAGGATTGCCCCAAGAGTCCTGTATCTGGATTTGGGATGGGAGCATTTCAGTATTAGAATCATAGGACATCAGTGCCATCAAATGGAATACTGTAGCATCATAAAACCATGGATTCTAAATGTGATGGGATGCTAGTCCTGGAGAAAGATAGAAACTTAGGATTCTATTCATGTGAGATGTCAGAATTGAGATGGACCCTCATTAGGTGAATGTACTGAAATGATTCATTCTCTCTGAGTTGATAAGGAAACTATACTGAACTTTCACTGTGGCCCAACTATGTGTCAGGTATTTTATATTCTTCATCCAAACTACAGAGAAGGCATCCACTTAATGATGAAGAAACAAGACCGGAGAGGCTCAGAACTGCTCTAGGACACATGGACCTGATTGGCCATGGGTTCTTGCAGAGTGCCTAGGTTGGTGAGTATGGTGAAGTTCAGACCTTTGGGCAAGGAGCGTCCATCAGGGAAGGTGATGGGCTTGCTGAGCTCTCTGCCTACACTTGGTACAGGTGGATAGAGTCGCAGTGCCTCCTTGATGCACATGGTAGTGTAGGGCATCTGATCCAGGTGACCCCTGAAATGAATGAAGCCCAACCTGAGGGCAGGCAAGGCCCAGGCAGACCAGGGCTTCTTGTCTAGCTGAATGGGCAGGGTTCTTCCATTTCTTGAGCACTCACCAGGTGATGGAGTCACCATCCCCCAGGAGACTCTGGATCTCCTTACGGCACCTCTGCTGATGCTCGGGGTGTGAAGCCAGAGCATAGAGGATCCAGGAGATGCCACTGGCTGTGGTGTCATGGCCCTCGAACATGAACGTGTCCACTTCAGCACGGAGGTCCTTGTCAGGCAAGCTGCTCCCATTCTTCATCTGGGGAAGGCAGGCAAGAGTTCATGTTTACCCCATCCTATGTACTTCTGGGCAAAGCTTCAGGCCCCTCCTACACACTCACTCTGGCAAAGAGGAGGATGTCCAGGAAATCCAAGTGCCTCTTTCTCCTGACCTTGTCCAGCTCTCCATCCTCCAGCAGATGCACCTTCCTCTTCTTGATCACCCGGTCTGTCCCAGAACAGTGGTTCCCAGGCAGAGCTGAGAGCTCTGGGTGCCCAGAAACAGCAACCCACAGTGACCCCATCTGCCCCCTACCCTGCTCCAATCAGGTGCCAGTGAATCAGGATGAGTGTGGGAGTGGGTGTGCACATCAGGGGTGAGAGCTCTAGCAACATCTGATTGCAAGTCAGGGCTCCCCTCAACAGCACACCCACGGAGTAGGTTCTGCTTGAATGCTGCTTGGAGGGGGTGACATCACCAATGTGGTGACATGAGTAAATCCCCCCCCAACAGTCACTTGCACCTTAACATCTCGGTTCCCAAGCTCTGCACAAGGAAAATATCTAGTTTGGGTATGTCCCATGTCTCGAAAGGCAGCAGGGGGTCAGACTCTTCCTAAGGGTCAGGGCCAGTCCCTTTGAGATGTGCCTGATGGAGGGGAGCAGCCCAGGAGGTGAAGTCCAACCTGTGTGTTGATGGGCAAGCTGGCAGACCCGGTGGTTCCTGCGGCCAGCAGGAGTCAGCCTGTAGATGATGTCATTCTGGTAGAAGAAATTTCTCATTCGAAAATAAAAGAGCTGTTTTATATCCTCAATGGCCTGGGTGTAGGATTGGGAGTTCCTGAAAGGAAAAGATACAGAGCAGACTAGGGAGTTGGGAGGAATGTTGCCTGGAGGTGAAGCGGGGTTCTAGACAGAAGTTTCCGTAAATGGTTGAGACCCTCAGTCCGTTATGAGTGATATGAGCAACCAGGCTTCTCCCTGTGCCAGGGATCAGGGATCTGTGGCTGAGTCAAGGTTTGGTCTAGACTGGAATTAGTCTGTGGTCAGGACCTCTCAATAGACTCTTGCTTTTTGTGCTGGTGAACATCCAAGCTGTCTGAACTGCCTCTCCAGTAAGTCCATATCAGTTGGTTAAAACAGAAACCCTGCAGCTGAAGCATTATCACTGACCTGTCTGTCTGGACGCTGCCCTGCTGGCTGAAGGCGCACTTCATGATGGTGTCCAGGGTCATCAAGGAGACGTGTTCAAAGATCTCCAGATGGGAGTCCTGGCTGATGAGCTCCTCCCATTTGTCCTGTGGTGGGAGGGGGGACAGTTATCTCACTCTACTCCCTCAGAGGACCTCTGCTGAGAAAGCTAAGCTCTCTCTCTGTTTCTCCAGATACCTCACTCTTCAGAACAGACATATTAAAGCATATTAAGACTATAAAGCAAATTTTAGTAAAGTAAGAACTGTATTCCCAGAATCTTTGATTATATAATCAAACATATTCTCTCAGAATAGTCTGAATTCGTTTTGAATTTTAGGAATACATTATGATCGTAACTACCTTTTGGCAGACCAGAAAACATTGTTACTCCGTGGACAAAGAAGGAATCTCCTCTGTCCTGGAGTTGAGCCAGACCTGAGGGACAGGTGCACTCCAACTCTAGGTAGGAAATGTGCCCAGACAAGAGGAAACCTAAGTGACCAGTACTGAGGCTCCTAAGGAAAGGACATCAGGGACTTTAATTTCTTTCCTTCATCAAATGTTAGCGGAGCATAGCTGGTGAGATCAGAAACCTGATGGTAGAATTTGGCTCTGTGAGTGCAGATGTAATCTCCATTTCTTTTCGTGGAGTGGCTCAGTTTCAAACCAAAGTCCTGGGCCCTGGCCAGAGCCCACTTAAGTGACATTCTGGGATGTTCACCTGCCATTAAAGCTACCACTGCCCATGCCAGCTACTGGCAATTTGTCCTGCTGTCCAGGGGAATGACTATTGCTCTAGACATGGAGAAGGGAGGAGAACAGAACCTGTTTCTACCATGGCCCTGCTTTCCCTTGGCAATGACCAAAGTAGTGTGGATCCGAGCTGGTTTCCAGATACTTCCTGTCCTTTCCACTTTTGGGAAGTTCTGTCACATAGTAAGATCCGAGCACTTTATTCTGGTTGGCTATGTGTGATGGATGTCTGTAGGACACACGTGTCCTAGTGGACTATGTGAGTTGTTTTCCTACAATTTGTGGGGCTTAGTCATCCTGTGACCCAAAATAGGTAACAATTAGAAATGCCAAACTCAACTCAAGGTGGATAAAAAATTATCTTTCAGATCTGGGGAAATTTGCATAATAGATCATTTCAATCTGGTTAAAAAAGAGGGGGAGGGAGAGAGAGAGAGAGAGAGAGAGAGAGAGAGAGAGAGAATGAGAATGTGCTGTGAGTGTGTGTGTGCAGGTGAGAGAGGGATGGACTTACCAGCATCAGTCGGACAGAGTCAGCCATGAGCCCCACATAGGGCTTCAGGATGTCATAGTGGAAGGCTGGGGTCAGCATCCGCCGGTGCTGGAACCATTTCTGCCCTTCCAACAGGAGCAAACCATACCCTGGACCACAGATAGGTATGTGGGGGCAGGGGAGATAGAATCAGAAGGATGACTTGGGACAATTTGGAAGGAACCAAAGGTGTCAGAAAAAGGTACATTATTGGCAAAGGCAGGAAAAGGCCAGTGCATTTCAGGGATGTGAATTTCTCAACATGGCAGGTACATAGGATGGCATTATGATAGCTGTGAGATACAGGCTAAAATAGAGTAGTGGGGCAGGTCATAGAAGAACATAAATAAATGTCACCCTGAAAACATTGGAGAGCACTGAGAAGGGATGGGGAGATGCTGAGTTTCAGGGAGTCTCTCACCACCACCTGGCACAAGTGAGGGTTTTATTAGAAGAGAAATGAGGCTTAATTCAGAGATGAGGGTGGTGATATGGTGCTGGTTCCCTGTTGTTCTCTGTAAGCCAAAGAGATAGCTCTTGGTAAATCTACCTGGCAGGTGGACAGCAGTCCTGGTTACACATGCTTACCAATCCAGGGAGCCAGAAATCCGTACACAGCTTGAGACTTTGGGTCTGAAAGGTAAGGAAGGGCATTACAGGAAACTGGAGAAAACCAAACAAGGCAGGCAGTACCCAGGAAGCAGCTGTGGTGCAGACATTGGGCTGCCATCCTTTCCTGGTCATTGTCAGCTGGCATTTTTCTCAAGCAACCTCCCACATACCTCCCATCCCCAAGTGTCTCTGTCCTCATGGTCACTGTGGGCTCAGCAAGGCAGACTCAGTGTCCCAGCAGCAGAACACTCAGAGGACTAGGATGGTGAATCAGCCAGAAATATAGGCTCTATCTTTAGTGCCAGAGAAACACAGAAGTCTGTGTTTTCCTACAATTTGTGGGGCTTAGTCATCCCGTGACCCAAAATAGGTAACAATTAGAAATGCCAAACTCAACTCAAGGTGGATAAAAAATTATCTTTCAGATCTGGGGAAATTTGCATAATAGATCATTTCAATCTGGTTAAAAGAGGGGGAGAGAGAGAGAGAGAGAGAGAGAGAGAGAGAGAGAGAGAGAGAGAATGAGAATGAAAGAAAAGAAAAGAAAAATTGGCCCCATACAGCTGCTTAAGCATTCAGTTTAAGCAGATATTGTTGGCCTTAAGCTGGATGTGGGCTGGGAGGGTGACTGGTAGAGGTGTCAGGTAATGATGACAGAACTACAAGTCTATTCTGGAATTTCACAATCCAAGGACATGTACCCAAGAGGGAAGAGCTGCTCCAGTGGCAACACAGGTTTTGCTCTCACCTGATCTTCCCAGGATTACTTTCATGTAGTCAGGGTCATAAACCAGGAGGATGGCCTTGCTCCCCCATAGCCAGCGAGGAAAGGCACATGGGAATTTCTCTATCCATTTCTGAATCTGTAGTAGCTCTTGGTCACTTTGGAACTGTAAGCAAGGAAAAGACAAATCAAAAAAACCTTTCTCTTTAGGTCTAGAACTCGGAGCGGTGGTGAAGGGTAGGATGGCCACGGGGAGATAATTCTGGATCTATCCGTTGTGATCAGGAACTTGGAACTGTTTCTGATGAGCCAGCCTCTGATCTGCATTCCTTCCCTTCATCAAGACTTGGTCTAAGGCCGGATTCTGGCTTCTGGTTGGGCCCCCCCTCAGAACTGCCTTTAGAATCTTACACATAGTATGTGTTTGGTAAATGTTCAGTGATGGTCTGAGTGGGGTACAGCCTTTTCACAGACTTATATTCGAGTTATTGGTTGAATTGTGTCCCTTTCAAGTTCATATGTTGAAGACTTAATTCCCTATACCTCAGAATGTGACTTTATTTGAAGATAGGGTCTTTATAGGAGTAATTAAGTTAAAACGAGGTCATTAGAGGACTTCCGGTCAAGATGGCAGCGTAGGTAAACGCGGTACTCGCCTCCTTTCACAACCACATCAAAATTACAACTAAACTACAGAAAAACCATCATTCAGAACCACCTGAAATAGACCTGAATGGAAGTCCTATAACTATGAAATTAAACAAGAAGCCACATGGAGACTGGTAGGAGGGGCGGAGGCGCGGATGGGCTGGTCCCACACCCACATGTGGTGGATAAAAATCAGGAGGGTACCTTGACTGTAAAGGTCCTCCCTGAGGAGCAAGGGTCCCAATTCCACACCAGGCCCCCAGCTCAGGGTTCCAGTGCCAGGAATAGAAGTAAAAACCAGCGGGAACTGAGGCTGAGGGAGGCTGAGGCTGAGGGAGGCTGAGGCTTCTGGAGTCCCAGGCAGTTCTTCTTAAAGGGCCGGTACATGGACTTACTTGGACTCGTTCCCTCTGGGCTCCAGCACGGGGGAGGCAGCTTGAAAGGCACCAGAGACATATAGGGAAGAACTGCATTGTTTGCCATCAGGGCAAGAGCTGGAGGGGCAGTTTTCTCCCAGACAGACTTGCTGGCACAGGCCATTGTTCCTTTGGTGAGCCTTTCCCCCATGGGGCTGGCAGACAGCAGACAGATGTCATATGTGGGACTCCAGCAACCTGGCTCACACTGTTTACCCTGCCCTGGTGATTCCCTGCGGCCCTGCCCTACCCAGTTTTGGGGCCCACCCAAGCTGTTTCCAGTGGCTTTACCATAGGAATGGCCTATCTTGCTTCATGCTTCAGATTTTCCTAAAATCTCTCAAACAAGCAGCATCTGGCCTCAGCGAGCCCCGTACCTTTTGTTAAGTGGCCCCAGGCCTGGTACTAGCACCAGCTGGCCTTGGTTCACAGCTGGGCCTCTCCTGGGCACCTCCACGCCCAGCACAAGAAGCAGCCATCTGCAGATCTCTTTGTAGCATATGCCTGGTGGCCCCAGGTAGAACACAGGCAGTGGCTGACCTTGGCCTATGTCTCCTGGGAGGCCCCAGAGCCAGAACACCCAGTGAACAGCTTCAGACCACATCAAAGAACCACAACTGACCCAACCACCTCCACAAGTGACGGACTCAAGCAGTGGACTCAGCGGGTACTAGAGCCCTGCTGAAGTAAGTCTTGCTCTGTGTGGTGGGCCCCTGTACAGCTAATCCTCCAAGGTGGTCAGAGGTCAGTGGTCAGTGGGCACAGCCTGTCCTTGCAGCTGATCAACTTGAGTAAATGTCTCCCATTGTATGACAATAGCAATCAAGACTCAATTGCAGCTGAAGCATATGCAGTCCACATGGGGTGGTGCACCTCGTGTGCCCAGTTGGGGTGATCAGGGAGGCTGTGCCACTGGACCCTACAGGATACCTAGTATAATAGGCTTCTCTACAAAGCCTGAGAGACATGGCAACTCTACCTAATACATAGAAACATACACAGGGAGGCAGCCAAGATGAGGAGAAACATGTCCCAAATGAAAGAACAGAACAAAACTTCAGGAAAAGAACTGAAGGAAATAGAAATAAGCAATCCAACAGATGCAGAGTTCAAAACACTAGTTATAAGGATGCTCAAGGAACTTAGTGAGGACCTCAAGAGCATAATAAAGTCAGAAATGAAGGGTGAAGTAATTGAAATAAAAAATAATTTACAGGATATCAACAATAGAGTAGGTGAAGCCAAGAATCAAACCATCGATTTGGAATATAAGGAAGCAAAAAACACACAATCAGAACAGCAAAAAGAATCCAAAATAATGAGGGTAGTGTAAGGAGCCTCTGGGACAACTTTAAGCATACCAACATTCGCATCATGGGGGTGCTGGATGGAGAAGAGAGAACAAGAAATGGAAAATCTATTTGAAAAAATAATGACAGAAAACTTCCCTAACTTGGTGAAGGAAACAGACATACAAGTCCAGGAAGCACAGAAAGTCCCAAACAAGATGAACCCAAAGAGGCCCACACCAACACACACCATAATTAAAATGCAAAAGGCTAAAGACAAAGAGAAAATCTTAAAAGCAGCAAGAGAAAAGCAGATAGTTATCTACAAGGGAGCTCCCATAAGACTGTCAGTTGATTTCTTAAAAGAAACTTTGCAGGCCAGAAGGGAGTGGCAAGAAATATTCAAAGTGATGAAAAGCAAGAACCTACAACCAAGATTACTCTATCCTGCAAAGCTATCATTTAGGATCCATGGATATATAGAGTTTCCTAGACAAGAAAAAGCTAAAGGAGTTCATCACCACCAAACCAGTATTATATGAAATGTTGAAGGGTCTTGAAGAAGTACAGGAATATGAACAATAAAATGGCAATAAATACATATCTATCAACAATTGAATCTACAAACCAAATAAACAAGCAGAACAGAAACAGACTCAGATGCAGAGAACTTTTTGATGGTTTCCAAATGGGAGGGGTTTGGGTGAAAAAGGTGATGGGATTAAGAAGTACAATTTGGTTGTTGGACTGACAAACCTCAAGGGAAGGGGGGTGCAGGAAGAGATAAACCAAAGAACTTATATGCTTAACCAATGGACACAGACAACAGAGTGGGGAAGGCAGGAGGGGGGTGGTAGTGGGGAGGAGGGGCTTAATGGGGAAAAAGGGGGGAACATCTGTAATACTTTTGTTTGTTTTTTTAATCCTCACTTGAGGACATTTTTGCATTTATCTTCAAATAGAGAGGGAGGGAGAGAGAGAGAGAGAAACATTAATGTGAGAGAGACACATCGACCGATTGCCACCCACACAACCCCAACTGGGGGCAGGGACAAACTGCAACCGAGGTACGTGCCCTTAGTGGGAACCGAACCCGGGTCTCTCTGGTCCGCGGGTCTAACCACTGAGCAAAACCGGCCAGGGCTAACAATAAAGATAAAACTTAAAAATGAGGTCATTAGCCTGGCCAGTGTGGCTCAGTGGATTGAGCGTCATCCCATGGACTGAGAGGTCCTGGTTCAATTCCCAGTCAGGGCACATGCCCAGGTTGCAGCCTTGATCCCCAGTAGGGGCCATGCAGGAGGCAGCCAATGGATGTTTCTCTCTCACATTGATGTTTCTATCTCTCTCTCCCTAAAAAAAAAAATCAATAAAAACATATTTAAAGAAAATGAGGTAATTAGAGTGGGCCCTAATTCAATATAACTGTCTGTATAAAAAGGGGGAAGTTTGGACACAGAAACAGTCACTCAACGAGAAGATGGTATGAAGAGACATATGGAGAAGATAGTGGTTTATTAGCCAAGGAGAGAGGCCTGGAGCAGACGGTTCCTTCACAGCCTTCGGAAGGAGCCAAACCTCCCCACATCTTGACTTTGGACTTCTAGTCTCCAGAACTGAGACACTCAATCTGTTGTTTTACCCACCCAGTTTGTTAAGCAGCCTTAACAAAGTAGTACAATTGTGTAATGCTCAAGGTATACCTATGAGTGGGGATGGATTATAGTTTATCCTGTTTCACTGAAGAATGAGGAAACTGTTAAAGGATATGCGCAGGTGAGCTGCATTTACATCCAAGCCTGCTGACCCCAGAGCTCCCACAGCTCCCTGGGAGTCTCTGTTATCACATTTCAACTCAGTGTTCTAATTGCTGGGCCTGATGTTGGCAAATTTACCTTTAATACCTATAATCTCCATGTTCTTAGAGCCTGCATAGAGCATGGCTAATAGGAATTATGCCTTTTTTTTTTTTTTTTTTAAGAATGAAGAAGTGTGATAAGGAATGAATGAACATGTATTAGGAGAGTGAATGAGTGAGTTATGATTAAAATTCTTGTTTCAAGTGATAGATATAATCTTGAACTAATGTAAGAAAGAGAAAAGGGCCCTGGCCGGTTTGGCTCAGCGGTTAGAGCTTCAGCCCGTGGATCGAAGAGTCCCGGGTTTGGTTCCAGCTAAGGGCACGTACCTCAGCTGCAGTTTGTCCCTGGCCCCGGTTGGGGTCATGTGGGTGGCAACCACTTGATGTGTCTCTCTGACATCGATGTTTCTCTTTCTCACTTCCTCCCTCTCTCCCTCCCACTCTATCTGAAGATAAATGCAAAAAAAGAGAGAGAGAGAGAGAGAGAAAAGGGCCAGGAGAAGGCTGAGGACCTGGGGTGTTTCACAGACCCCAAGGGCAGGAGGCAGCAGGGTGAGGAAGGGGCAGATGCAGGCACTGGAGAGCAGCCAGGACTGAGTCTCTCATTCGTCTGTATGTATGTGCATTCATCATCTTAGCAAATGTTTACTGGGGCTCCCTGACAGTTTTCTAGAACCTGGCAATATGCTCAGAAATGAATAGACAACTGTCCCTGTCCTCATAAACCTGGGTCCATGTGGTGGAGAAGAGCACTGTGCCCGTTCCAGACTGCTACCATTCTACCACGTGTCGTGTCTGAGTGGCACTGTGAATCCTGTTTGAGAATCTGGTTGTAATATGGCCAAGATGTTCATCTGCTACAAGCAACTGTGGCTGGGGTTGAATAGGGCATTCAGGGGCCCATCCATGTGAGGGAAGAGGTCTCAGAGTAGGTAAGCAGGGAAGACATCCCAAAATATTTCCACTACGTGAATGAGCAAATACATAATCGAGGAGATGAGTAGATGGATTCACTCATTCGTTTATTGATAACTATGTATTGAGCACTTGCTTTGGGTCCATTGCCATCATAATTTCTGGAGATGCAGCAGTGAACAACAAAAACGATCACAGAGCTCATGTTCAAGTGGGGGTGCAGGTAGGCAGATGAACCTGCTGTGACCTGAGCAGTGTCCTGTTCGAACTACTTAACTTTACACTTCCAGGCCACGTGCATTATTGGGGCCGCCCTTCACCTTTGATCCAAGGTGGGGACTGACCAGCAGAAGCCTCATACCACTCCAGCTCTGTTCCCTGGTCCTCTCGGATCCCCTCCTACTGGCACAGCAGGGGCCTGGGAGACCCTGTTTCAGCACAGCAGCATGCCTTCTTTCTGATTCTTGGTGCCCATGCCTGTCAGCTTCCCGAAAATCCCACTCCTGGGCACTGCCATTAGTTTCCTTTGGGGAACCAAATGTGTTCTGCATTTCCATTCTTCTCTCTAGGCCATTTTGGTGTCCACTGGTCTGTCAGCCTTCCAGTCACCAGTTGGGGCTGCCAGCTGTCCCTGAGCATGTGTGTTCAGAGCCAGTAGGAACTCTTGTAGAGGGCATGGTGCCCACGGTGGCAGAGGTGACAATCCTGTGTAGGCAAATACCCTGTGCCCACCTGGCCTCCAGGCTTTGGCCACTCCATTCAGGCAGTGATGCCCTGGAGTTGTCCTCACCTGGTTGACCCTGGGAACTGTAGCCACAAAGCAGTTTCCTCAGAGGGAGACACAAAGACAGTAGGTGGACAGGTAAGAATGTGGCTACAGCCCTGGCCGGTTTGGCTCAGCGGTTAGAGCCTCAGCCTGCAGACCAGAGAGACCCGGGTTCGGTTCCCATCAAGGGCACGTACCTTGGTTGTCGTTTGTCCCCGGCCCTGATTGGGGTCGTGTGGGTGGCAACCAGTCGATGTGTCTCTCTCACATCGATGTTTCTCTCTCTCTCTTCCCCACTCTCTCTCTCCTGCTCTATCTGAAGATAAATGCAAAAATGTCCTCTGGTGAGGATTTAAAAAAAAAAAAGAATGTGGCTGCACAGGCCATCATCAGATGTGGCTGGCATGGCAGGCAAGCCTGTTTCAGAGGGAGGTCACAGGGGTGAGGGTGGGGGAATGGGGCCGTTTGGGTTATTTGAATCCCAAAGATGTTAGTTCCCCTTTCCATAGTCCCTGTCGGATTTCATCCCTACTTAATGCAGTGAGTTTGTACCTTCAACGTCCTTATCCTTCATAGACATTAATAGTATTTTAAATTCATATGAATTAGAGTAAGTGCAACGGTGGCCCTTGGTCTGTGCCAGGCACAATTCTAACATTATAATAACTCACTTGAGTGCTGTAATTATCATCATCTTCCCCAACTTATAGGTGAGGAGCTCGAGTTGTACAGTGGGCTGGGAGTCACGGCAGAGCTGGGATATGAACCCAGCTAGCTCGGGAACAGAGCCCATATGCTTAACTGGCCACCTTGTCACTTGTCATCTGGCTGGAAAGATTAGCTTCAATCTGGATTCAACATGTGGAATTCAATTCCCAGTTAGCCAATAACAGAGATTTTAAATACATGAAAATCTCAGGTAATGTTATAAAAGTGGGGGGCTGCAGTATCTCTCAGGCCAGCCGAAGTTGAGAGATGAGTCACACCATGAGTAATATTAGTTATGTAAATAGCATTACCCTCTTACTGAGTCTACGTATCATCTATGCCATCAGTGTATGGAAAAGTCACTGGAGGAATTTTTATTGGTTCCTTCTGTCAAATCTTAGCTCAGAAAGGTGACAATCACATCAATAAAAGTCACAATTTCTCCAAATCAACAAATAATCCAGAAGTCATTAGTACCACAATTTGTATGAACAAACAGGCTTTGGCTGTCTCTCTGTGGCTGATATAAACAGTTCCTATTTTGGGCTCCACTCTGCTGATAATCACTTGGCCTCCTTCTCTGAAAAAGAGAAGCCTTGAGTTTCTGCAACATCCAACGAACTGAGGTTTGTTCAACCCACAAAAGATGGGTGAGCCCCTCTCCATGCAGCGCCTCACCTTGCTGTGCGCCCTTCCCCTTAGGGACTCGTGCTAACAGAGCTGGCTCGGTAGCACTGTCTGACACCCAACCTGCAAGCTGCTCCTTTCTCCGTCTGTCCACACCCCTGAGGCAGGCATCGCTCTGTGTCAGGCTCTGTGCTGGGTATGAAGACAGAAAGGGGATGATATCCTCAGCCCCAAGGAGCTCACAGGGCAGGGGATTAGGGAATGAGAGCTGGCAGGTAAAGAGATTCTCTTTAATGGTGCAACTCAAATGCGAGCACTGCTTACCTGGGACCATCCTGGAAACCTTCTTGCTCATATGTGCCAGTAACTTGTCAGGGTTTTAGCACTGCAATCACCACTTTGAAATATCCTATAGTCTCAGGCCAACCAAGCTGGTTGGTCTCCCACACCTGAGAATACTCCCAGACACCCTGTGGGTGAGCCTCTCTTCCTGTGACCTGATACCTTCTTTACATTCCTGTCTATTGTCCCCACAGGCTGTGAACCCCCACAGGCAGGGGGATCCATGAGACTGATGTCTGTGTTCCCAGGCAAGCTCAGGGCCAGGCAGAGAGGGTGGAACTGAGCAGACATGGGCAGGGAAGCATCTAGAAGTTCTGTTCTGTGAGCCTGGAGCAGAGAGACTCAGGAAGGAACAGCCATTGTCCTCAAAGTGCCAGGCATCCCAAATAGCCCACAGGTCTGCCTAAGGAAGGAGGATCTGACAGGCCGAGAGCACCAGCACAGGGGATGAGGAGCCTCAGCCTGCGGGGTACTCTGGGCTCTGCCCCGCGGCCACATGCTTCTCACACAACAAGGCTTTGTCCTGCAGGCTGCTGAGGTGACCAAGCTCTGAGAGCCCCTGCCCTCCTTGCCCTCCCTTCCCCTGTCCCGCTCCCTTTTACCTCACGGTTGTGCCCGAACAGCAAGTGGGAAGGAGGGGACGGGAACTGCTGGAAAGCCCTGAGCAGCCACTGCCTGTGCAGGTAGAGCTGGGCTGCCTTGAGCAGCAGCAGGACCAGACAGAGCAGGGAGACCACCTGCAGGAGCCCAGAGCTACTGCCCAGGAGTCCCATGGGACTCAGCGCGGAGACACTCATGGTGCAGTGCCTGGATTGCTGACTGTCTCTGACCACCTCAGGCTAGTCTGGAAGTTTTGTCCCACCCACCTGTGGGGAGGGGGAGAGGGGAGGGCACAGCTTAGAGTTTAGCCACCAGAGTTGATTAACTGTGGAGGATCTACCTTGAGGAACACAAGAAAACTTTTTTCAGCTGACAGTGTACATTTCAAAATCTCACTCATCAGTATCCTGACAAATATGCAATGAGCACCTCCATGGGCCAGCCAGCATGCTAGGTGATAGGACACAGCAGCAGGCAAAACAAACATGAACTCTGAGTTCTAGGAATCACAGTCCTGATCACCAATGTTCAGTAGGTATGGTTATTTTATTATTATTTCATTTCAGAGATAGAAACTAGTCACAGATAGGTAAAGTGACCAGCAAAAAACAACCACTGAGAGTTTGAGCTGGAATTAGAATCCTTCGCTGTTGTCTCCAAAATTGCCTGCCTACTGGCCCCTGAAGGTCTCCCCAGCACTTGTCCCAGTCACTACTCAGTGGTGATCCAAGGGGAATGTGTGCGTGGACAGAGCACTGACCTTGGACTCAGGAGGTTCAGCGCCAGGTCTGTCCCACTACATAGGAAGTCAGCAACTGATACTTTCTGAGCCTCAGTTTCTCCTTTTGTAGGTGGGATAATACTTTTTCCTAAGAAGGGCATAGGAATGCTCATTCATTCATTTATTCAGCAGATGTTTCTTGAGTGCACAATCTAGCAGGTAAAGTCAGAAATCACTTAGTACAATAAAACATGAGAAGGCCTTTACTGGAGGAATGAATGGTTGGCTCAGTCCACCCAGGAAGGGAGAAAACTAAAAGAAGAAAATGGGGTCCTAAAGGATGAATAGGAGCTCATCACCTGGAGAGTGCTAGAGAGAGGGATGGGCACTGAAAAATCATGGAGATCATATATAAAAGAGAAAGGGACAGGGCTAAGTTAATCTCTTATCCTCACTGTTTTCATGATTCTCTCCCCCAATACCAAATCCAAGGCCCATAATTCAGGTAGTAAAATAAAATTCTGTAGTAGGCAGCATTCCAAGGGGCTCCATTTCCACCTGACCTGTTCCTTCACACATCTAAACTCTTACTCCCAACACCCTCCTCCACTGCCCTATCTCATGACAGGAGACTCATCACACAACCAGGTTCTTTTCTTTCTCTCCTAAATCCTGGACTCCTGTCCAAACCCAAGGGCCAGTGCATGTAACCTTTTACACCCATTCCTTCCAACCTTCCCCCAGTTCTGTGGTTATTTTCCATCCCTCTGGCTCCACCCCCAGGGACTCTTGGACCCTGACTTTCCCTTACTTGGCTCAGCACCAGCTTTTCACCATCAGCATGAAGGGCAGTAGTGGAGAGACTTTGGAGTCAGAAAGCCTGGGTTTGAATTTTGGTTGTAAATCTTTCTTTCTCTCCCTGAATCCTCAGTTTCTTCTATTTATTTGGGCTCATAATGCTTGGTGATGTCTAACATTTATTGTGAGCACTTACTATGTTCTAGGCAGAGAGCAAAGAATATATGTTTTCTCCCACAACAACACTACAAAACAGATTTTTAAAAAATCCCCCAACTCTAGGTGAGAAAACTAAGGCACAGAGAGGTTAGTTGCCTGTCACACAGTTGGTAAGGGATAGAGCCAGGATTCAAACCCTGGTCATCTGGCCTCAGAGCTTTGCTGTTAACCATTAACATAAAGAGATTTCAGTCCATACGTGGCCCCCAAATTTCCCAGGAGGCATGTCTTGTTTGCTCAGTTTTACCCTGTGTTTCCAAGTAGCAGATTAGTGTCTCATTACCTCCACATATTGGCGTAAACGTAAGCCTTACTATCCAGGGCATTTTTGTGGGAAAGTGTTGGGCAAACCATGTGGCCAGATGAGAAAAGCTTGTAACAAAGTGATCCAAGCAGAATGTACAACTCTCTGTAGAGTATGAGCTTAACTCTTAGAAAGTTGTGCCTTGGTCAATATTTATTAACTAGTAAATATCTTTCCCTTCATTTGATATTCAGACACTCCAGCCAAGGTGTCCATGAACGTGGTAAATAGGCATTCTATGTCCTTATGCTTCTCTAGCCTGGAGCAGAGGACTGTGCCTACTGATGGTGCCCAGTAAATGCTGATTTGATGAAGGAAGGAAGGAGGAAAATCTTGGACTGGTTAGGCCACCATCTTAAACAGACTACATTCAGTTCTGGGTTCCATATTTTAAAAGGACATTAATATTTTTATTCCTGGATGCTTTCTGGTTCAGCTTAGAGGTAACAGAAAGGCAGAGGGGGTGGTGTGCAGTCAATCCCCAAGGCAGCAGCTTAAAGCATTACTCATGTGGGTCATTGTCCCAGGAACTTCTCGTTTTATAGGTTTGATAAAATTGGGTTTGATGCTGACACAACTTATCCTATCTTGTTTACTTTGCTCCTCTACAAAGACTGTATCTACCAGGAAAAAGCCTTTTAAGCATAAATATTTGCTTGTTTTTTCCATCCAAGGGAACACACAAAACTATCGTGTTTATTTTCAGCTGGGGACATTCTGTGTCACCACCTCCTACCTGAAATGAAACAGAAAATTTTGAGAAAGTACTCAGTACCCTGCATAGTGCTGGCATGCAGCTAAGCTTCTAAAATGTTTCCTCAATATTTGCCTAATGTTTATAATTTCCAAAGCACAATCACAACTGCTCCTCAATTCACCAGGTGTTATTAACCTTATTTTACAGACAAGAAAACTAAGGCCCAAAAATGTTCATTGACTTTATCAAGGTCACAGAGCAAATAAATGTTAGTTACGACCAACACCTCAAATTTCTAACTTCAGATTTCCTACAACTTGACTATCACTTATTTTGGATAATACTTACTATGTGCTCACATGGTGCCTGCCAAGTGCTTTCATATATTATCTACTTTCATCCTTACAATAACCCTGTCATAGTGACATAGCACACACCACCCTCTGGATGATCTCTCCCTCCTCATCTCAAGCCACTGTCCCACCATGAGGCAGCTCCTGGAAGACACTACACTCTTTCCCACCCCAGAGCCTTGGTACTTGTTCCCTCAAACTGGAATGCTCTTCCCTTATTCCTCACACGGCCAGCTCCTTATCATCCCTCAGGCTGCACCTTAAATGTCATCTCCAACAAGAGGCCATCTGGACCACTCTTACCCAAGCAGGTCCTCCCTGTCAGTCTCTCTTGCAGCACAGTGTTTACATCCTTCTTAGCACTTACTATTGTCTGAACCATTTTACTAAATTGTTTACTTGTTTCTTGTCATCTTCCCCATAGAATGGAAGAGCAGGACAATGTCTGTCTCATTCCCTTGAGGTGTCTAGATAGTGCCCTGCACTTAGTAGGTCCTAAATAAAATTGTGTTGAATGATTTAACAGAGGTGGAATTGAGGTGTTTTGTTTTTTTGCACAACAAGCTGGTATCATCTTTCTAATAAAAGCTTTAATGCTGAAAGAAATGTTTCTGGCTGCAGTGCAGTAGAGGGTTGGTGGCAGGCACAGGATGGAAGCAGGCTGGCTAGTTTGGGGTTGTTGAGCTAACCCAGGTGCAATGAGAGTGTTGCTTAAACTTAGAACATTGCAGCTGAGGCTGGAAAGGAGACTGAGACCAGAGATGGATAGGACTGGGAGAGGGGATGCAGGAGGAGGGCAGCCTCAGGGACATAGGGCCTGCAGGTGACATCGGGTTCCTGCGTGGCCTGGCCTCCTGTCACCATTATAGATCTAGCAGATGAGGAGCCTGGACAAGGTGGTGTCCTGGGCCCACCAGTTTCCCTATACACACCCACTCTGGTTTGGACAATTCCTTGGCTGCCTGAACATCTATGAGCCTGACTCTGCCAAAGCTGTATACAGCCAAGTGGGTGAGCATTCTTGGGAGAGGGGGGCACCTCCTGAGAACAAAGGGTTCAGGACACCATGTGGGGAGGAGTCCTCGGCCTGCACTCAAAGTCTGGGCAGCTGATGTCCACATCCTATTTATCAGTGTCTCCTTTGAGAATCCCACAGTCTCTGCTTGACCCGATCTTCTCTTTCTTCTGCGGATCTGAAGGCCCCACATGTTCATGACTTTCTCCTCCAGTAAATTGGTGAATGGGCACCTGCCCCCTCTCCTTCCCATTCCAGATCTTTGGTGCTGGGAATCCTTTTCTGCCCTGTTCTACTCAGTCAGTTTTCCCAACAACTGACTAGCTGGCCCCCATGTGCCCCTCCTAAGCTTAGCTGCTCAGGGGGGAGATAGGGAAGGAGGCTGGAGAACTTCCAGCTGGGTCAATGAGCACCTCCTTCTGGGTGTGTCTTTTTTCCTACACAGGAATATATTATACTGCTTCTATTTTTCTGGTAGAACCCTGACTAATATACATTTTGCTACCAAAGTTGTTTCTAGAGGAACAGAATCTTAAGGATGAGTTTTCTGAATTTGTTCTGGATTTTCTGGAATTGGTTCTCTAATATGATTAGCTGGAAAGGCCTTATTGATTATATTACCAATGGTAAAGAGGGCATGGTAGTCCAGGGCATGATGCAACAATAGAGATACATAAAATATCACCAGTGGATACTACTAATCAAATACCTACAGAAGGCAAGGTTCTGGTGACCATGTTTTTGATACCTTAGAATATTTTAGTCAAACTAAGGAGTATAATAAGATTGACTGGTTGTTCCAGTTGTACTAGAGAAGGTGAAGAAAGAAAAGGATGAGGTTAGGGGTTTCAAATTCCCAGCCTAAACTACATTTAAATAACCTGAAAGCTTCTATGTCTGCCCCGAAAGAAACCTTTATATCCCGTGGCCACAGGCCTCAGCTGGGTTGAGATTTCTGAAAACTAAATCCAGAATCTCATCTTACCAGTGTTTGAATAACAATGCAAATTGAATTTCCAATCTTGCAGGGTGTCGTCTGCTAAACTGGAACATTGATTGAGAAGGCATGAGAGCCTGAAAATTGGAATAGGGGCATATGGGAAGATCCCAATGAAGCTGGAGACATCAAACCCCTACATTCTGTTGAGTCTTCTATGGCAAATGCTGAGTATATATCTATTCCGATGATGTATTCCAGAAACAGAGAAAGAACCTCAGGATAGGTTTGGGTATACAGCACCAGCTAGGTGACAATAACTTGTAGGGCTGAGGTAAGTTTCTCCAGGAGGCGGTATATGATATAAATCAATGTCTAATAAATGGTACAGTTTCTTCCATTTGCTATTTTTCACCTGTTTAGAATCAAGGGATGGAAATGGGAGTAGCACCACTCATTATCACCCCTGTGGTACTATTGTCACGTGTTTGCTTCTTGTCCCTGCAAACTTATGCTCTGTTGGCTTAGAGATCTTAGTTCCAAAGGGAGAGATGCTTTCACTGGGAGACATAATAATGATTACATTAAACTAGTAGGTAAAACTGCCACCTGGCCATTTTAGGCTCCTCATGCCTCTGAATCAAAAGCAGTTACTGGACTTCCGGTCAAGATGGCGGCGTAGGTAAACGCGGTATCGCCTCCTCCCACAACCACATCAAAGTTACAACTAAACTACAACACAGCCATCATTCAGAACCACCTGAAATCGTGCTGAATGGAAGTCCTACAACTACGAAATTAAAGCAGCCGCCACATCGAGACTGGTAGGAGGGGCGGAGGCACTGACGGGCTGGTCCCACACCCGTGTGTAGAGGATAAAAATCAGGAGGACACCTCGGCTGGGAAGGTCCTCCCTGAGGAGTGAGG
The DNA here is from genome assembly GCA_030848825.1 of Tadarida brasiliensis. Classification (NCBI taxonomy): domain Eukaryota; kingdom Metazoa; phylum Chordata; class Mammalia; order Chiroptera; family Molossidae; genus Tadarida; species Tadarida brasiliensis. The sequence continues at coordinate 34,726,762 of CM061264.1, forward strand.
GGTTCCCGTCCCACACCAGGCACCCAGCTCAGGGTCCCAGTGCCAGGAAGAAAGACCCCATAACTTCTGGCTGGAAAAACCAGCAGGAACTGAGGTTGAGGGAAGCTGAGGCTGCTGGAGCCCCAGGGAGCTCCTCTTAAAGGGCCCGCGCAGGGACTTACTCGGACTTGTTTCCTCTGAGCTCAGAGGGGAGACAGCTTGAGGGGCAGCAGAGAATAGGCAAGAAATGAGCTGTTTGGCTTCGGGACAAGGGCTGGAGGGGCACCTTTCTCCTGGACAGACAGACGTGCTGGCAGAGGCCATTGTTCCTTTGGTGAGCCCTTCCCCCACAGGGCAGGCAGACTGCTGCCATATCTGGGACTCCAGCAACCTGGCTCACACTGTTGGCCCCGCCCTGGTGATTCCCTGAGGCCCCGCCCCACCCAACTTTCAGGCCCACGCAAGCTGTTTCCAAAGGCTTTACCATAGGATTGGCCTGTCTTGAATCCTGCTTCAGAGTTTCCTAAAACGTCTCTAACAAGCAGCATCTGGTCTCAGCGAGCCCCATACCTCTCGTTAAGTGGCCCCAGGCCTGGCACTAGAAGCAGCCAGCCTTGGTTCACAACTTGGCTTTTCCTGGACATCTCCAAGCCCAGCACAAGAAGCAGCCACCTGCAGATCATTTTGTAGCTTATGCCAGGTGGCCCTGGATAGAACACAGGCAGTGGTTGACCTTGCCCCAGAGCCAGCACACCCAGTGGACAGCTTCAGACCACATCAAAATGCCACCACCCAACCACCTCCACAAGTGACACACTCAATGAGTATTTTTAAAATTTTGTTATAAATATGTGTGTGTGTGTGTGTGTGCGCACATGAGTGTATCAGATCATTTTTCTTCCTCCTCTTTTTCCCTTCACATCTAACATAAACTGTATTAATAAAAATCAACTTTATATCATAGCATTTAAGTTACAGAAGAGTGAACATCACCCAGTGACTTTGTATTGTCTTCGGGGGACAGGGTTAGTGCCAGTCAATGACGCGCAAGTAGTTGGCAGAAGTACAACTTTATTATAATCTTTATTTATAGATTAAGTATGGTTTAAGGGGATGTGTATGGATGCCAAGCTGACAAGGGGTGGACATCTAGTTTTATGTGTCAGTTTGGATAGGCTATATTACCCAGTTATTCAATTAAACACAAGACTAGATGTTGCTGTGCTGTGAAGATTTTGTAGATGTGGTTAACATCTACAATCAATTGAATTTAAGAATATTTCCTTGATGATCTAGGAATGTCTAATCCACTCACTGAAAGGCCTTAAGAGGAAAGTTCTGGAAGCTAGAAAATGTAAGAAATGAGATTCTTCCTTAGAGCATCTGCAACACCTTAGTTGTGGCCCAGTGAAACCCATTTCAGATTTCTGATCTTTTAAGCTATAAGAGTATAAATATGTGTTGTCGTAATCCATTAAATTTGTTGTAATTTTCTATAACATCAAAAGAATACCAATACAGGGACAGATAGGCAGGCAGAAAGTAAAAAGACAGGAAGAGGGCAGACAGGTTAGAGGCAGGCGAATAAGAGTTAGGTAGAAAGTCAGAGATACATGTAGGTAGAAACAGGGACTAGACAAGCAAGTAGGAAATCTGGAAAAGAGTGAGACAGAGAAGAACAGTCTGATGAGCAGGAGGAAAGGGACAGAAGCTGATAACAGAAAGATAGCACGAGAAGTAAGAGGTCCTCAGAGCTTGTCCTTGTCCCATCAAGGGTTAGAGAAGCTTTTTGAGATGCAAGTGGATCCCATTCCTGGATTTCAACACAATTCCTGGTATGGATATGGGGGCCTGAGAGGGATTCAGTGCCCCCTCAAAGTGGAGCAGGTTCAGGGCCATGGCTACTTTCAGCTTGTTCATGGCAAACTGTTTCCCAATGCAGTTCCTGGGCCAGGGAGGGAAAATGACATGAGAAATAGTCTTAAACCCTGTTTTGAGCTGGGCAGGCATTGGCCACTGAGCCCTTGCCGGAAACAACACATTCTGATATGAGTTAATCCAATGCCTGTCCTTTTAGTTCACATACACTACTACCCCACAAGCCTTGCTTCACATTCTTCCCCTTTGACAAAGTCTATGTCTCTTCCAGAAGTAGCTCCAAACTCCTACTTCTGTTCTCAGTAGGCATGAAATCCTGTTAGGAGACAATCAGTGCCCTAAGCCACCGAATCAAGTCAAGTGAATCAATACAAAATTAATTATTAATTTGTTCACTCCTTCCACAAGCAGTTTCAGGTTTCACAATGTGGAGGCTAGGTCAGGGCATAATATGAAATGGGGTGGGCCACACTCTTAGGCCCTCACCATCTAGGGGGACACACTGGGACCTTTACCCGAAGGAGGAGAGATAGGATTGTGTAAGGAAGTCAGAATGACAATAGGGAAACTTCCTGGAGGGGATACAGGTTAACCACTCTCAACCTGTTGTATCATTGTCCTCCCAATGAATGGTTCAGACTCCTTCCTCTTCCTCTTTGTCAGCTGTACCTCTTCCTCCACAGACCCTGAGGCACAGGGTTTTACTCAAGGACATATCACTGTCCAGTGCCCAGGGTAGTGCAAGGAACATGGAACATTCAACAATCTGTTCAATGTGTGAATAGTGAGTGAAAGAAAGAATGAATGAATATTTGTCTTTTTTTTTTTTTTTATCCTCACCTGAGGACATTTTTTCATTTTTTGTTCAGACAGAGTAGGAGGGAGAGAGAGGAAGAGAGAGAGAGAGAAACATCGACGTGAAAGGGCCACATCAAGTGGCTGCCACCCGCACGACCAACCAGGGCCGGGGACAAACTGCAACCAAGGTACATGCCCTTAGCGGGAACCGAACCCGGGTCTCTCCGGACTGCAGGCCGACGCTCTAACCGCTGAGCCAAACCGGCCAGGGCTGAATATTTGTCTTGAGTAGAGGTATTTGTCTCATGACTGTGAACTCTTGAATTCAGGGACAGTCCCTTTCATCTCTGTGTTCCCATCTCCTAACACAGGATTTGGCACACAGAGACAATCTTAATAATTTTATATTTGATTGAAGTTAATATAATTTAAAAACTGAAATGGAATAAAATGAGAGTAAATATGAGTTCTGGCCTAAAGATTCAGCTGCCTAGCACTCTTCTGTCCTCTAGTGGGAGTCATATGACTTGCAGCCAAGCTCTATGAGGAAGGACTCACTTCTGGGAGACACCAAATCCTAGAGCTAATTTCTAGAAGAACAATTTGCTTAAAGCCTGTTCTGTGAAAGTTGATTCACCATTAGAGGAATTCAAAGAATTATTGATTCAGAAAATCTATATAGGATGAAAAGCAAGAATTGGAGGTTCATATTTGGAGCAACTCAAGTTATAACTCACATTAATCAAGTGCCTATTCATTAGATGTTGGGGACTATGCATTAACTCATTCAATCTTCACAACAACCAATGAGGGCACTCATATGCCCATTGTTCATATGAGGCTCCTGAGCTTCAGAGAGGCTGAGTAACTTGCCTATGATCACACAGCTAGGATGTGGTAGGGCTGAAATTCAAACCAAAGGTGAGCCAAGGGGAGGCCTTCAACCATGGCAGGGTTCTCAGATCAGGTCATCAGCTCTTCTCTGCCATCAACCTGAGGACTCCTCAGAGACTGGACCATCGGACCCATGACAGTAGATTTTCTGATCTTCCTCATTTGCCTACACCCCATAAGAAAGAAACCACATCTACCCTTACCCCTCTTTGATTGTCTCTGCAGCTCTCATATCTTAGGGAATTCGAACTTTAGAACTAAATTAATAGGCCACATTCAAAGGCTAGTATTTGTTTATTGAGCTTTGACTCTGTTCAAGTTCTGTGCCAAGCATTATATATTCCTCATCCAAACTCCAAACTACAAAGTAAGCGTCCACTTAATGATGAAAAAATAAGACCAGAGAGGCTCAGAACTGCTCTAGGACACATGGACCTGATCGACCATGGGTTCTTGCAGAGTGCCTAGGTTGGTGAGTGTGGTGAAGTTCAGACCTCTGGGCAAGGAGCGTCCGTCAGGGAAGGTGATGGGCTTGCTGAGCTCTCTGCCTACACTTGGTACAGGCGGATAGAGTTGCAGTGCCTCCTTGATGCACATGGTAGTGTAGGGCATCTGATCCAGGTGACCCCTGAAATGAATGAAGCCCAACGTGAGGGCAGGCAGGGCCCAGGCAGACCAGGGTTTCTGGTCTAGCTGAGTGGGCAGGGCTCTTCCAATTCTTGAGCACTCACCAGGGGATGGAGGCACCATTCCACAGGAGACTCTGGATCTCCTTACAGCACCTCTGCTGATGCTTGGGGTGCACAGCCAGAGCATAGAGCATCCAGGAGATGCCACTGGCTGTGGTGTCATGGCCCTCGAACATGAACTTGTCCACTTCAGCACGGAGGTCCTTGTCAGGCAAGATGCTCCCATTCTTCATCTGGGGAAGGCAGGCAAGAGTTCAGTATTTGCCCCATCCTGTGTACTTCTGGCCCCTCCTACACACTCACTCTGGCAAAGAGGAGGATGTCCAGGAAATCCAAGTGCCTCTTTCTCCTGACCTTGTCCAGCTCTCCATCCTCCAGCAGATGCACCTTCCTCTTCTTGATCACCCGGTCTGTCCCAGAACAGTGGTTCCCAGGCAGAGCTGAGAGCTCTGGGTGCCCAGAAAGAGCAATCTACAGTGGCTCCATCTGCCCCCCTACCCTGCTCCAATCAGGTGCCAGTGAATCAGGATGAGTGTGGGAGTGGGTGTGCACATCAGGGGTGAGAGCTCTAGCAACATCTGATTGCAAGTCAGGGCTCCCCTCAACAGCACACCCACGGAGTAGGCTCTGCTTGGAGGGGGTGACATCACCAATGTGGTGACACATGTAAACCCCTGCACAACCCATGCACCCTAACATCTCAATTCCAAAACTCTGCAAAAGGGAAGTACCCAGTGTAGGTGTTTTCCAGCTTCTGAAGGGCAGCAGGGGTCAGACCCTTCCTGAGGGTCAGGAGCAGTCCCTTTGAGATGTACCTGATGAAGAAGGGGAGCAGCCCAGGAGGTGAAGTCCAACCTGTTGTTGATGGGCAAGCTGGCAGGTCCAGAGGCTCCAGTGGCCATCAGGAGTCAGCCTGTAGATTATGTCATTCTGGTAGAAGAAATTCTTCACTCAAGAATAAAAGATTGGACTTCCGGTCATGATGGTGGCATAGGTAAACGCGGTATCACCTCTTCCCACAACTACATAAAATTACAACTACAACACAACCATCATTCAGAACCACCTGAAATCGAGCTGAATGTAAGTCCTACAACTACGAAATTAAAGAAGCAGCCACATGGAGACTGGTAGGCGGGGCGGAGGCACGGATGGGCTAGTCCCACACCCACGTGTGGTAGATAAAAATTAGGAGGACACCTCGGCTGGGAAGGTCCTTCCTGAGGAGTGAGGGGTCCCTGTCCCACACCAGGCATGCAGCTCAGGGTTCCAGTGCCTGGAAGAGAAGTCCCCATAACTTTTGGCTGGAAAAACCAGCGGGAACTGAGGCTGAAGGAGGATGCGGCTGCTGGAGCCACAGGCAGCTCCTCTTAAAGGGCCCAGGCACCGGACTTACTTGGACTTGCTCCCTCTAAGCTCGGAGGAGAGGCAGCTTGAGGAGCACCAGAGACATACAGGGAAGAACTGAGCTCGGGACAAGGGCTAGAGAGGCAGCTTTCTCCTGGACAGACATGCTGGCAGAGGCCTTTGTTTCTTTGGTGAGCTCTTCCCTGGGGCGGCTGACTGCTGCCAAATCTGGGATTCCAGCAACCTGGTTCACACTGTTTGCCCGCCCCTGGTGATTCCCTGAGGCCCTGCCCCACCCAAGCTGTTTCCAAAGGCTTTACCATAGGATTGGCCTGTCTTGGATCCTGCTTCAGAGTTTCCTAAAATCTCTCAAACAAGCAGCCTCTGGTCTCAGTGAGCCCCATACCGCTCGTTAAGTGGCCCCAGGCCTGGCACTAGAAGCAGCCAGGCTTGGTTCACAACTTGGCTTTTCCTGGGCAACTCCAAGCCCAGCACAAGAAGCAGCCATCGACAGATCACTCTGTAGCTTATGCTGGGCGACTCCAGATAGAACACAGCAGTGGCTGACCTTGCCCCAGAGTCAGCACACCCAGTGGACAGCTTCAGACCATATGGAAACACCACACCCAACCACCTCCACAAGTGACACACTCAATGAGTGGACTCAGTGGGCACCAGAGCCCTGATGAAGTAAGTCTTGCTCTGTGTGGTGGGTCTCTACACAGCTGATCCTCCAAAGTAGTCAGGGACCAGTGGTCAGTGGGCACAGCCAGTCCTTGCAGCTGATCAGCCTGAGTAAATCCCTCCCCTTGACATGCCAACAGCAATCAAGACTCAATTGCAACAGAAGGGTGTACAGTCCACACGAGGGGTGCACCTCGAGGGCCCAGCTGGGGTGGTCATGAAGGCTGTGCCACTGGATCCTACAGGGCACCTACAACAATAAGCCACCCTACAAAGCCCAGGAGACATAGCAACTCTACCTAATACATAGAAACAATCACAGGGAAGCAGCCAAAATGAGGAAACAAAGAAACATGTCCCAAATGAAAGAAAAGAACAAAACTCCAGGAAAAGAATTAAACAAAATGGAGGTAAGCAATCAATCAGATGCAGAGTTCAAAACACTGGTTATAAGGTTGCTCAAGGAACTTGGTGAGACATTCAAGAACTTAGTGAGACCTTCAAGGAACTTTAGGAGACCTCCAAGGAACTTAGTGAGAACATCAACAACATAAAAAAGGACCAGTCAGAAATTAAGGATGCACTTACTGAAATAAAGAATAATTTACAGGGACTCAATAAAGCCAAGAAGCAAACCATTGATTTGGCATATAAGGAAGTAAGAAACACCCAATAAGAACAGCAAAAAGAAAAAAGAATCCAAAAAAATGAGGATACTGTAAAGAGCCTCTGGGACAACATCAAGCGTGCCAACATTCGCATCATAGGGGTGCCTGAAGGAGAAGAGAGAGAGCAAGAAATTGAAACCCTATTTGATACAATAATGACAGAAAACTTCTCTAACTTGGTGAAGGACACAGACATATAAGTCCAGGAAGCACAGAGAGTCCCAAACAAGATGAACCCAAAGAGATCCATACCAAGACATATCATCATCAAAATGCCAAAGGTTAAATACAAAGAGAGAATCTTTGATTTTTTTGTTTTGTTTTGTTTTTATCCTCACCCGAGGACATTTTTTCATTTTTTGTTCAGATAGAGTGGGAGGGAGAGAGAGGAAGAGAGAGAGAGAGAAACATCGACGTGAAAGGGACACATCGAGTGGCTGCCACCCGCACAACCAACCAGGGCCAGGGACAAACTGCAACCGAGGCACATGCCCTTAGCAGGAACCGAACCCAGGTCTCTCCGGACCGCAGGCCGATGCTCTAACCGCTGAGCCAAACTGGCCAGGGCCAAAGAGAGAATCTTAAAAACAGCAAGAGATAAGCAGTTTGTTACCTACAAAGGAGCTCCCATAAGCTGATTTCTCAAAAGATACTTTGCAGGCCAGAAAGGAGTGGCAAAAGATATTCAAGATGATGAAAATCAACAACCTGCAACAAAGATTACTCTCTCCTGCAAAGCTATCATTTAGAATCAATGGACATATCAAGAGTTTCCCAGACAGGAAAAAGCTAAAGTTCATCAACACCAAACCAGTATTATATGAAATGTTGAAGGGTCTTCTTGAAGAAGAAGAAGAACAAAAATATGAACAATAAAATGGCAATTAGCCCGGGGCCGGTTTGGCTCAGCGGTTGGAGCGTCGGCCTGCGGACCAGAGAGTCCCGGGTTCGGGCAATTAATACATATCTATCAACAATTGAATTTACAAACAAAATGAGCAAGCAGAACAGAAACAGACTCATAGATACAGAGAACTTTTTGTTGCTTGCCAGATAGGTGGGGGCTGGGGGGATGGATGAAAAAGATGAAGAAATTAAGAAGTACAAATTGGTTGTTAGACTGATGAATCTCAAAGGGAAGGAGGGAGGGAGGGCAGGATGAGATAAACCAAAGAACTTCTATGCATATATGCATAACCAATGGACACCGACAATAATGTGGGGAAGGCAGGAGGGGGGAAGGATTGGGGAGGAGTGGGTCAATGGGGAAAAAAGCAGAGGGGGGGGACATCTGTAATACATTCAACAATAAAGATGAGTTTTTAAAAAAAGAATAAAAGATTTTTCACATCCCCAGATGTAGAATTGGGAGTTCCTGATTGGAGAAGATATAGACAGACTAAGGAATTGGGAGGTCTGTGGCCTAGGTGAAGTGGGGCTCTAGGTGGGAACTTCACAACACTGAGGACAGTTAACACTACGGCATTCATCGCTCTGTCTCACAGCCCTTGAGACCCTCAGTCCTTTATGAGTGATATAAGCAATCGGGCTTCCCCCTGTGCCAGGGATCAGGGATCTGTGGCTGAGTCAAGGTTTGGTCTAGACTGGAATTTGTCTGTGGTCAGGACCTCTCGACAGACTCTTGCTTTTTGTGCTGGTGTCTGAACTGCCTCTCCAGTAAGTCCATATCAGCTGGTTAAAAACAGAAACCTTGCAGCTGAAGCATTATCACTGATCTGTCTGTCTGGATGCCGCCCTGCTGGCTGAAGGCACACTTCATGACGGTGTCCAGGGTCATCAAGGAGATGTGTTCAGCCCTGGCTGGTTTTTCTCAGTGGTTAGAGCATCGGCCCGTGGACAAATGAGTCGCGGGTTTGATTCCTGTCAAGGACACATACCTCAGTTGTGGTTCGTCCTGGCCCTGGTTGAGGTCGTGTGGAAGGGAACGAGATGTGTCCCTCTCATGTCGATGTTTCTCTCAGTCTCCCTTTCTCTCCCTCTCTCTCCCACTCTATCTGAAGATAAATAGAAAAATATCCTCAGGTGAGGATTTAAAAAAAAAAAAAAAGGAGACATGTTCAAAGATCTCCAGATAGGAGTCCTGGCTGATGAGCTCCTCCCATTTGTCCTGTGGTGAGAGGGGGGACATTGAGCTCACTCTACTCCCTCAGAGGACTGCTGCTGACAAAGCTAAGCTCTCATTCTGTCTCTCTAGAGACCTCACTGTCCAGAACAGATGCATTATAATACATTATGACTATAAAGTAAATGTTAGTAAAGTGAGAAGTGTATTCTCAAAATCTTTGATTATATAATTAAACACATTCTCTCAGAATAGTCTGAATTAGTTTTGAATTTTAGGAATAAACTATGATGGTAACCACCTTTTGGCAGACCAGAAAACATTGTTACTCAGGGGACAAAGAGGGAATCTCCTCTGTCCTGGGGACAGGTGCACTCCAACTCTAGGTAGCAAATGTGCCAAGACAAGAGGAAACCTAAGTGACCAGTACTAGGGCTCCTAAGAAAGAGACATCAGGGACTTTCTTTTCATTCATCAAATGTTAGCTGAGCATAGCTGGTGATATCAGAGACCTGATGGCAGAATCTGGTTCTGTAAGTGCAGACATAACCTCCTTTTTCTTCTGTGAAGTGGCTCAGTTTATTGCTGAAGCCCTAGGCCCTGGCCAGAGCCCACTTAAGTGACATTTTGGTATGTTCACCTGCCATCAAAGCTGCCACTGCCATGCCAGTTACTGGCAGTTTTCACTGTTGTCCAGGGGAGTGGCCATTGCTCTAGACATGGAGAAGGGAGGCGAGCAGCACCTGTTTCTACCATGGCCCTGCTTTCCCTTGGCAATGACCAAAGTAGTGTGGATCCAAGCTGGTGCCCAGGTATTTCCTGTTCTTTGACTTTGGGAAACTGTTAAAGAAATACCTGCAAGAAGAAAAGTTGTCTTGGGGGGGAAAAAAAAAAAGGTTTGTTGAGCTATATGTTAGCCAGAAAAAGGATCAGGTCCTGGTGCAGGAAGTTTAAACCATTGGTAACAGGGCTGGATAGAGAAGGCAACATGTTAACCATTGGAGTTGATGGGCTTTAACAATTTTTTTTAAAGATCTTTTTTATTTTTATTCTAGGGAGAGAGAGAAACCAAATTGAGCCTGGTAGGATCTGCATAAGCGCAAGAGGGCTGGCTGGATGCCCACGGACAGCTGCTGAGGGCTGTCTTAGCTGTGAACAGTAACCCTCTGAGAGGTCAGGAGTTAAAACCCCAAGCTGACTCCCTAGCACAGAGTTTGTATAACAGGGAAAGGCACCCACGTAATACCTGGCTGAGAAAATCACCAGAGCAGAGGTTTTGTCTGGCAGGGAGAGGTGCAGGGACACCAGCATTTCCCTGAAGGGCTAGTGCACTAAATTACAGCTACAGCCACTCACTTTGGGCTCTGACAGAGGAAAGGTGGACTGGACTGGAACTGTGTGAAGAGAGTTGGGGTTTGTGGCACTGGAGAGAGAGCTGGGAAGGAGGCCATCAGGAGTGCTATGCTGAATCATTCCCTCATAAGACAGTAGCCATATTACTCAAAGAGCCCCTTCCCAGAGTCCAGGGAAGAAGCAACTGCCCCTCCCTCAGGGATTTAAAACCATCTGGCCAGAGAAGGGCAACCTGAGGCTCATTAACAGCCAGAGACTACCAGCCAGCCAGTAGGCAGAAAAAAGCCTCTAATGGCTTTGAGCTTTGGACCTGGCTCTTAGTGTTGGGGGTCGTGGCTCTGGGGACTGAGCTATGAAGGCTGAGACCTGAGTTCCTATGCTGAGCCCCTCCCCCATGGCTTCAGTAACCATCTCTGTCAAATAGCTCCATCAGAGCGGTTTTAGCCTGGGGGAGAAGCAACTGCCTCTCCCTTGGGAATTTAACACCACCCTGACAGAGAAGTGCAACCTGAGGCTCATTAACAGTCAGAGGCTACCTGCCAGACAGTTGGTAGACAAAGGCCTCTGAAAGTTTGAGCTTTGGACCTAGCTCTCAGTGTTGGGGGTCATGGCTCTGAGGACTGAGTTGTGAAGGCAGAGGCCTGGACCTCTGCGCTGAGCCAGTAACCCACACTGCAGAAACCACTGTCTTATCAAAGCAACTTTAACCCAGGGGAAAGCAACTGCCCCACTTGCTGGAAATTCTCTTACCCTGTCCACTTGAGGGATTTTTTTGTTCAGTTGAGGGTTACAACCTGAGGCTCATTAAATAACTGAGACTAATAGTCAATCTGCAGGCAAAAACTCTAGGATAATTGAATCTTTGCTTGGCCTGTGACTCTACCAAGGAAAGTATGATTAGACATTGGTGTTTAACGTGGTCCCTTCCATAGTCATCCAAACCCAGTAGAGGGAGCCACAATCAGTGGAACACTGACACCCACAGGAAAATTTTGGCAGGCTCCAAAACCCACTGAGACAGCCAAAATGGTGAAACAAAGAAACAAATCCCAAATGAAAGAACAAGAGAATTCTACAGAAGAAGAGATAAATGAAATGGAATTAAACAAGTTATCAGAGGTAGAGCTCAGAGTAATGATTATGAGGAAGCTCAATAGCATGAGTAAAGATATAGAAACAATGAAAATCAACCAATTGGAAATGAAAAATAACCAAGTGGAAATGAAGAATAACATAGCAGAAATAAAGAACATATTGGAAGAAATAACCAGCAGAGTAGAAGAAGCTGAGGATCAGATCAGTGAATTAGAAAACAGCGTAGAAAAAAATCACCCAATCAGAGAACCAAAATGAAAAAAACAATTAAAAAACAGGAGGCCCAGCTGGTGTGGCTCAGTGGTTGAGTGTTGACCCATGCACCAAGAGGTCGCTGGTTTGATTCCTAGTTAGGGCACATGCCCAGGTTGTGGGCCAAATCCCCAGTGGGGGGCATGCAGGAGGTGGCAAATGTTCTCTCTCATCAAAGTTTCTAACTCTCTCTCCCTCTACCTTTCTCTCTCTCTAAAATCAATAAAGAAAAAAAATAATAAAACAACAACAACAACAACAAAAACACCAGGAGGACAGTTTAAGAGAACTGTGGGACAATATGAAATGTAACAACATCTGCATCATAGGGATTCCAGAAGAAGAAGAAAATGAGCAAGGGTTAGAGAATATATTTGAAGAAATAGTGGCAGAACTATTCCCTAACTTGGTGAAGGAATAAGGCACACAAGTTCAGGAAGAACAGAGAGTCCCAAGTAAGAAGAACCCAAAGAGACCCACATCAAGACACATCATCATAATTAAAATGCCCAAAATTAAAGACAAAAAGAGAATCTTAAAGACCACAAGAGAAAAGCAACAGGAACCTACAAAGGAGCCCCCATAAGGCTATCAGCTGATTTCTCAATAGAAACACTACAGGCCAGAGGAAATTGCATGAAGTATTCAAGATAATAAAAAACAAGGATCTGAATCCAAGACTACTCTATCCAGCAAGGCTATCATTCAAAATAGAAGTTGAAATAAAGACCTTCTCAGACAAAAAAAAAAAAAAAAAAAAAGGCTAAGTGTATATATTAGCACCAAACCAGCACTGCAAGAAATGTTAAAAGGACTGCTATAATAAGCAGAAGAAATAAGGGAGAAACATAACCATAATAAATAAAAATGGCAGTAAATAAGTACATATCAATAATAACCTTAAATATAAATGGATTAATTTCTCCAATCAAAAGACATAGAGTAGCTGAATGGATAAGAAAGCATGACTCATATATATGTTGGTTAAAAGAGACCCACCTCACAAAAAAAGACACAGGTTGAAAGTGATGGGATGGAAAAAATTTTCCAAGCAAATTGAAAGGAAAAAAAAATCTGGGGTAGCAATACTCATATATGATAAAAATAGACTTCAAAATGAAGGCCATAACTAGAGACAAAGAAGTCCACTATATAATATTGAAAGGATCATATCCAACAGGAGGATATAACCTTGGTAAACATATATGCACCCAATATAGGAGCACCAAAATATATTTTTAAAATTCTGGAGGACTTCAAAGGAGAAATGGAGAGCAATACACTCATAGGAGGGGTCTTCAACACCCCACTGACATCACTGGATAGACCCTCTTGACAAAAAATTAACAAGGAAACAGAGTCTCTAAATGATGCACTAGATCAAATGGATTTAATAGATATTTATAGAGAATTACATCCCAAAACTGCAGAATTTACATTCTTCTTAAGTGCACATGGGACATTCTCAAAGATAGACCATATGTTAGGACACAAACTAAGTCTCTACAAGTTCAAGAAGATTGAAATGATACCAAGCATCTTCTCAGATCACAATGGCATGAAACTAGAAATAAATTACACTAAAAACACTCAAAACATTCAAACACATGGAGGCTAAATAGCATGTTATTAAACAATAAATGAGTTACCAAGGAGATCAAGGAAGAAAATAAAAACTTCCTGGAAACCAATAAAAATGAACACACAACAACACAAAATCTATGGGACGCAGTGAAAACAATCCAGAGAAGGAAGTTCATAGCACTACAGGCCTACCTCAAGAAACAAGAAAAATTTCTAATAGACTATCTAACCCTACAGCTTAAAGAACTAGAAAGTATTAAAAATGGAACTGCCATTTGACCCAGTGATCCCACTTCTTGGAATATATTATAAGAAGCCCAAAACACCAATCAAGAAGAATATATGCACCCCTATGTTCATAGCAGCGCTATTTATAATAGCTAAGATCTGGAAACAGCCCAAGTGCCCACCAGTAGATGAGTGGATAAAAAAAGCTGTGGTACATTTACACAATGGAATACTATGCAGCTGTAAGAAAAAGAGATCTCTTAACCTTTGAGACGACATGAAGGGACCTGGAGATTATTATGCTAAGCGAAATAAGCCAGTCAGAGTAAACAAATACCACATGATCTCATTTATTTGTGGAACATAATGAACAAAATAAGCTATCGACCAAAAGAGATTCAGAATCATGGAAGTAGAGAGCAGACTGACAAACCTCAGAGGGATGGGTGGTTGCAGAGGGTGGGAAGAGATAAACCAAAGAACTTATATGCATATACGTACAACCAATCCACACAGACCCTAGGCTGGGGAAGGCAGGAGGGGAGTGGGAGCGGAGAGAAGGTCAATGGGGAAAAAAGGAGAACATCTGTAATACTTTCAACAATAAAAATTAATAATAATAATTTTAAAAGGTCTTTTTAATTTTTATTTGAGGGAGCGAGAGAGAAAAACATCAATTGGTTGCCTCCTGCACATACCCCAACTGGAATCGAACCTGCAACCTGAGTATGTGCCCTGACTGAGAATCAAACCTGCCACCTTCTGGTGTATGGGACGACGCTCCAACCAAATGAGCCACACCAGACAGGGATTGACGGGCTTTTTTAATACATCAAGTAGGGTAAAGAAAGATGTGAGTTGTTTTGAAAAAGTTTACATTAGCTACCAATTAAGGGAGTGGGGGAAAGTGAAGTGGGGCTAGTTCTGGGATACATGCATAAGGAAGAAATGTTGCTCCTTTGGATGGTGTGGACAACAGGACAGAAAGTTCATGAGTAAGCAAGAAGCATAGGTTCCTAAGGGCCGGTGGCGCTTAGTTATTCTCTTTAGGTAATTGCAGAAATATCCACTTGTAAGTTAATTCTGTTTCAAAATACACTCAGGAATGTAATTAGTCTTTGTTGCTTTTGTCCAGCAGTTGTTAATGAATTAACCTCTCTTGTCTCAACCTTTCCCCTCTGGCCTGCTGTAATTAATTTAGGACATCTCAGAATTTTCTCCTTTTCAGGAGAAACCATAAGGCTTCGGGTGTAAGCCCTAGCGTGTGTGGTTCAGTTGGTTGGAACATCATCCCATATACCGAAAGGTTGTGATTTGGATTCCCATTCAGGGCACATACCTAGGTTATGGTTTCCATCCCAGGTCAGGGCACATACAGAGGCAACCAACTGATGTTCTCTTTTACATCAATGTTTCTGTTTCTCCCTTCCTCTCTCTCTAAAATCAATAAGCATATCCTTGGGTGAGGAATAAAAATTAAGAAAAAGACCTCTGGTCTGAAAGGTAAGGAAGGGCATTACAGGAAACTGAAGGGGACCAAACAAGGCAGGCAGTGCCCAGGAGCAGCTGTGGTGCAGACATCTGGCTGCCATCCCTTCCTGGTCATTGTCAGCTGGCATTTTTCTCAAGCAACCTCCCACATGCCTCCCATCCCCAAGTGTCTCTGTTCTCATAGTCACTGTGGGCTCAGCAAGGCAGAGTCAGTGTCCCAGAAGCACAACACTCAGAGGACTAGGATGGTGAATCAGCCAGAAATATAGGCTCTATCCTCAGTGCCAGAGAAACACAGAAGTCTGTCTTCCTACAATTTGTGGGGCTTAGTCATCCCATGATCCAGGATAGGCAACAATTAAAGGTGCCAAACTCAAGTCATGGTGGATAAAAAACTGTCTTTTAGATCTGTGAAAAAATTTGTATAACCTATTATCTCAATCTGGTTGAGGAAGGAAGGAAGGAAGGAAGGAAGGAAGGAAGGAAGGAAGGAAGGAAGGAAGGAAGGAAGGAAAGAAGGAAGGAAGGAAGGAAGGAAGGAAAGAAAGAAGGAAAGAAGGAAGGAAGGAAGGAAGAAAGAAAGGGAACAGGGAGAGAAAGAAAAAAAGAATGGGAAGAAGGAAGAAAAAAAGGGAGAGAGGGAAGGAGGGAGGAAGGAAAATGGAAGTTAGAAAGAAAAGAAAAAAGAAATCAGGTGACACATAGCTGTTTAAGCATTCAGTTTATGTAAATATTGTTTGCCCTAGGCTGGTTTGTGGGCTAAGAATGTGGTTGTTAGAGGGGTCAGATAATGATGACAGAACTGTCTGTTCTAGAATTTCGTGACCCAAGGTCATGTACCCAAGAGAGAAGAGCTGCTCCTGCCAGGGATTCTTGATTCTGGTATAGCTCTCACCTGATCTTCCCAGGATCACCTTCATGTAGTCAGGGTCGAGTCTGACCTTGGTCCTCACAGCCTGAGAGGACAGACACACAGATTTTTTTGGTGGTAGGGTAACCAGCTAGAAGGTCTGACCTATAACCACGGCAGCAACATGACTTGAGAGGAGGGATCACAATTGAAATTGGTTTCAAAAGTAGAGTCAGTAGTTTGTTAGGCAGAACAGGAAGAGAAAGGACCTGTCCACACATCAGAGAAGTTACCAGTAGCCCCTCAGGGAGTAAGCCCTCAGGGACCATAGTGTCAGTTAACCCCATGAGACACCACCAGGCTCATTAGAAAGTCTGAGTCAGACCCTGTATAGAGCCTAAGTTTCTTTCTTTTTTTTTCGTTATTAACTTTAGAGAGAGAGGAAGGGAGAGGGAGAGAGAGATAGAAACATCGATGAGAGAGAACATCGATTGGCCGCCTCCTGCATGCCCCCCACTGGGGATTAGGCCTACAACCTAGGCATGTGCCCTGATTGGGAATCAAACCGGCAATCTCTTGGTGCATGGGTCGATGCTCAACCATTGAGCCACACTGTTTGGGCGAGCCTAAGTTTCTTTAAAAATACCAAGCACATATAGGAAACATCCATACTAGAGTGGGGTGGGGAAAGAGCAAATACTTTTGAGCCCCAAGATAAAGAGAATTGACTTAGGGGCTTCCACCCTGAATTTCAAAATATGGACTAATGATAGGCCTTTGGAACAGGGAGTGACCCTGTTCCACCCTGGAATCTGGAACATTCGGATCTATCCTTATCACTCCCCACTAACTTTCTGTACTGGGTCTTGATCCACACCCTGACCATGACTTCCTCATCTGGGCCCAGGTATTATTAGTATCCTTTGCACCTTCTCAGGTGGGTCTCTGACTTATGTAACTTAGCCCCTGTTGGAGACATTGAACTTTTTCTGATTTCTCAGTTCAGTCCATTTTAGACTGGCTGGTCGTCTGATCTCCACTCTCTCCTTCCCTACATCCTCCTTCTTTGGCAGCTCCTTCCCTACATCCTCCTTCTTTGGCAGCTCCTGCATGCCCTCCAACCAGTTCTGTGAAAATTCTGGCCAGAAAAGTCTGGCACAAATATGAAACAGTATGCTGTTGACCATAAACAAATAGAAGGCCAGCTATTTCTCCACAAAAATGGGTTTATTCAGGAACAACAAAGAATCATAATTTTGGACACATGGTCTAATGATTAATCATGTTCAAGTGCCAAGAGACAAAGGAAAGGAAGGTCTGTTACAGAGAACAGGATGTTGGGAGAGCCACTATAAACAAAGAGTTCTTGTTGGGCTCCATGATGCATATATTGCATAGAGCTCTGCCTTCTGGCCTCCTGACTTCCTTTTAAATGAAGTTTCTGTTTATCAATTTTTACAATCCACATGCCAGTCCCATTGCAACGACTGCCAAGCACCCAGGCTGGGACTAGGGACATGATTTAGTCTCACTGTCACATTTGACTCACCTTGGGCTTCTCTGTGTCTCCATGTCCTTATCTGTGAAATGAATCTTATGTTGCCCTGCATTTCAGAGTGGTCGGGAAGATCAAGGGAGGGTCTATTTCTGAAAGTGATGTATTTCTGTCAGCTTTTATTATTTCTACTTCCTTGTGTTCCTGGTGTGGGTTATTGTTTTTTAAGTAATTTTTTATTTTTCAGTTATAGTTGACATACAATACTATGTTAGTTTCAGGTGTGCAACCCAGTGATTAAACATTTATATAACTTACAAAGTGATAACCCCAATAAATCTGGTACCTATATGGCAGCATACATAAGTTATTACAGTATTATTGACTATATTCCCTATGCTATACTTTATATCCCCATGACTATTCAGTAACTATTAAGTACCAATCTGTACTTAATCCCTTCACCATTTTCACCTAGCCCCAATCCCTCTCCCATCTGGCAACCATCAAAATGTTCTCTGTATCTAGAAGTCTATTTCTGTTCTGCTTGTTTGTTTATTTTGTTTTTTTATTCCACATAGAATTAAAATCGTGTGACATTTGTTTTTCTCTGTCTGACTTATTTCAGTCAGCATAATACCTTCCGGGACCATCCATGTGGTTGCAGATGGCAAGATTCCATTCTTCTTTATGGCTGGGTCATATTCCATTGTATATAGGCACCACTTCTTCTTTACCCATTCATTTATTGTTGGACACTTGAATTGCTTCCATATCTTTGCTATTGTAAATAACACTGCAATGAACATATGGATATATATGTCTTTTTGATGTAGTATTTTGGATTTCTTTGGATTAATACTCAGAAGTGGAATTGCTGGGTCTTTCTTTGCCTCTTATTATAGCCTTTGTTTTAAAGTCTATTTTGTCTGGTATAACTATTGCTACCCCAGCTTTTTTTTTTTTGGTTTTCATTTTCATGAAATACCTTTTTTCTTCCTTTTACTTTCAGTCTGTGTGTATCTTTCATTCTGAGGTGTGTCTTTTGCAGACAGCATGTGTAAAGGCCTTATTTTGTTATCCCTTCAGTCACCATATGTCTTTTGATTAGAGCATTTAATACATATTTATTTATTTATTTTCATGTTTTATTTATTTTTATTTTAAACTTATCTTTATTGTTGAACGTATTACAGATGTCCTTCCTTTTTCCCCTATTGTCCCCATCCTCCCTGCTCCTGCCCCACTCCTGCCTTCCCCACACTATTGTCTGTGTCCATTGGTTATGCATATATGCATAGAATTTCTTTGATTTATCTCTTCCCACCCCTCCTCCCCACTTCCTTTTGAGGTTTGTCAGTCTAACAACCAATTTGTACTTGTTAATCCCTTCACCTTTTTCACCCAACTCCCAATCCCCCTCCCATCTGGCAACCAACAAAAAGTGCTCTGTATCTATGAGTCTGTTTCTGTTCTGCTTGTTCATTTTGTTGTAGATTCAATTGTTGATAGATATGTATTTATTGCCATTTTATTGTTCATATTTTTTATCTTCTTTTTGTTCAAGAAGACCCTTCAACATTTCTTATAATACTGGTTTGGTGGTGATGAACTCCTTTAGCTCTTTCTTGTCTGGGAAACTCTTTGTCTGCCCTTCGATTCTAAATGATAGTCTTTCTGGATAATCTTGGTTGTATGTCCTTGCTTTTCATTACTTCGAATATTTCATGCCAATCCCTTCTGGCCTGCAATGTTTCTGCTAAGAAATCAGCTGACAGTCTTAGAGGAACTGCCTTATAGGTAGCTAATTGCTTTTTTTCTTGCTACTTTTAAGATACTCTCTTTGTCTTTAACCTTTGGCATTTTAACCTCTCTTACTCTTCAAGAAATGGGAGGGAAGAGAAAGAGAGCCCTTAACTTCCTTCCACTCTCAAATCCCCATCTGGGTAACATCCTAATTCTCCTCTTTTTCATAGCCAAGAGTTTTCCATCATTATGTTTTCAAATAGGTTTTCAATGCCTTACTCTCTCTCCCTCTTTTCTTTCTGGCACCCCCATGATGCCAATATTGATATGCTTGAAGTTGTTAGAGACTCCTGAACTATCCTCAATTTTTTGGATTCTTTTTTCTTTTTGCTATTCAAATTGGGTATTTTCTGCTTCCTTATCTTCCAAATTGCTGATTTGACCCTCTGCTTTGTCTGCTTTACTATTGATTTCCTATAATGTATTCTTCATTTCAGTTAGTGTATTCTTCATTTCTGACTGGTTCTTTTTTATGTTTTCTATCTTCATTTTGGGGGGTTTCCTATCTCTTGTTTGAAGTTCTTGCTAAGTTCATCTACTCTTCCCCTAAGTTCATTGAGCATTCTTATAATTTTGCATCTGGTAGATTGCTTTTCACCATTCTGTTTAGTTTTTTTTCCTCAAGTTTTGTTCTGGTCTTTCATTTAGGACACGTTTCCTTGTGTCCTTATTTTGGCTGCCTTCCTTTGTTTGTTTCTATGTATTAGCTTGAGCTGCTATGTCTTCCAGTTTTGGTAGAGTGGCCTTATGTAGCAGATGTTTTGTAGAGCCCAGTGGAACACTCCTCCTAGTCACCTGAGCTGGGTGCTCCAGATGCACCTTTTGTGTTCACCCTCCTGTTGTAGTTGAGCCTTGATTGCTGTTGGCATGTCAATGGAAGGGATATACACCCAGGCCAATCAACTGGGAGCACTGGCCACAATCATATTGGAGGATCTGCTGGCAGGGCTGACCTCACAGAGCAGGACTTGCTTCAGGAGGGTTCTGGTGCCTGATGAGTCCACACCTTGAGTGTGTTGTTCCTGGAGGTAGTTGGTGATGCTGAGGCAGCATCTGTAGATTTCCACTGGGTACGCTGGCTTTGGGGCCTCCCAGAAGGTGCAGGCCAAGTTAGCCACAGACTGTGCCCTGCCTAGGGCCACCTAGCATGAACTACAAAGTGATCTTCAGATGGCTGGTACCTATGCTGGGTTTGGAGGTGTCCAGGAGAGGCCAAGCTTTGAACCAAGGACAGCTGCCACTATTGTGATTCCTGGGGCCACTTAGCAAGAGATACAGGGCATTGTGAGGCCAGATGCTGCTTGTTTAGGGTTTGTGCACCTTTGAGAGATTTTAGGAAGGTCATAGCATGAGCTAAGACAGGCTGTTTTATATGGAAAAGTCACTGGTGGCCCTGTAAGTTGGGTCGAGTGGGGTCTCAGAGAATCACTAGGGCAGGGCGAACAGTGCTAGACTCAGATATGGCACCTGTCTGCTAGCTCTGTGGGGGAGGGCTCAGCAAAAGAACAATGGCCTCTGTCAGAACCCCTGTCTGTGAGAAAACTTCCCCTCAAGCCCTCACCCTGAAGCCAGACAATCTGGTTCCTTCCTTTATGTCCCTGGAGCCTTTCTAATTGCTGCATAAGTTCTGGAGCTCAGAGCAAGGGAGTCCAAGTAAGTCTGTGCGTGAGCCTTTTAAGAGGAATGCCTAGGACTCCAGAAGTTGTCTGTCTCACTTAGCCACAATCCTCACTGATTTTCACAGTCTAAGGTTATGGGGGCATCTCTTCCTAGCACTGGAGCCCCAGGCTGGGATGCCTGGTGTGGGGAAGGGACCTCTCGCTCCACAGCGGGCACATCCGCAGCTGAGATATCCCTCCTAATTTTTTTTTTAAACCCTCACCCAAGGATATTTTTTCCATTGATTTTCAAAAAGTGTAGAAGGGAGGGAGAGAGAGAGGTTGAGAGAGAGAAAGAGAAACATCTACTTGAGAGAGACACATTGATTGGTTGTCTCACGCACGCATCCCGACCAGGGCGGGGGATCAAATCTGCAACCCAGGTATGTACCCTTGACCAGGAGTCGAACTTGGGACCCTTTGGTCCCCAGGCCGATGCTCTAACCACTGAGCCACACTGGCCAGGGTTCCCTCCTAATTTTTAACCAACATGGGTGCATATAGGACCAGCTTGCTCTGCATCTCTGCACTTCCCACCAGTCTCAAAGTGACTTCTTCCACATGTCCTTAGTTATAGCACTTCAGCTAGACTTCAGGCAGTTCTCAGTGATGATTGTTCTGTAGTTTAGTTGTAATTTGATGTGGTTGTGGGAGGATTCAAGTACTGCATCTTGACGGGAAGCTGCCTGGTGTGGATTTAAAAAAAAAATTACATGAATCTAAAAGTCCAATTTTCTCCAAAGTAAGTCAATTTGTCTGAATCAAAAAGTAATTTAAGTCTTGTACTTAATCTTGATACCTAACTCATTTCTGCACATTTGAACATCCTTCTTTCTGTTAAAAAGATTGTGACTATGTTTTTTAGTTCTTTAGCAGCACATAAAGTAATTTCCAGCTTTCAGCTTTATTCTAGGGGAAAGACCACCCCACCATTTTCTCAACTGTGGGTGTTGTAGCTGATTCATTCAGAGTTTTTGAAAATGTAGGGATTAAGGCATTTAAGAAGAAATTTGAATCATATTCACTCAATATGTATTCATTAGGTGGGAAATATGTGTAGATAGTAAGCTGCATGACAATGTCTCTAGCTCTTGGCATATTTGTTTATTGGTGGAATAGATTTATTTAGTACACATTATTTCTTTAGTGTACAATTGTTTATGACTGAATGGATGTGCCACATAACCCCTTATTTCACTCCCCTGGGTCTCCCTGTCTCAGGCCCTCGTTTCTCTGATAATTACAATATTGAAAACCGTGTGCACCCACTGCTTTAGCGCAGTGCTCGGTGTTGTGTGTTTGTTGCCTCATTCAATTCTCACAATAACTGGCAGTGGTAGGTGCTATTGTCATTCCCATTTTTCGCAATTGGGAGAACTGAGGCTTAAAGAAGTTGCCATTTGCTTAAATACCACATGAGTCCAGGAGTTACGCTCCATTTACAGAAGCAGCACATTGCAGGAAGCTGGTCAGCAGTTTGATTTGTAAGTAGATCCAAAACAAAGCGGGATAATTTTTGCAGACATTACTCTACACTTCCCTCTCTCCTGCTCCCATTTATTGGCTCAGTGATTTCTTGTCTTGGGAAGGTTAAAGCAGGGGAGGGGCAGGGCAGAAAGGCTAATTCTCCCACAGGCTGAGCGTATCCAGATTGATATGCTCTGAACTCAGAGCAGAGTTTTGGAGAAAAGAGTTATAAACATCATTTGTGTTGTGCAGTTGACAGAGAGATTACTTAGCAATTATAATATTTCAAAAACTAAACTGCAGATGCTGACATACTTGCATTTCTTCCTCCAACCCAGTTATTTCAAGTGGATGAAAATGTATTGTAAAATAAATTTTAAGGTTAAAAAAAAATCAAGTGACCCATCAGAACTATTACTAATAAAAGTAATTCTTTGAATAAAATCAGTAAAAATAAAATAGAAAAATCAATACTTCTGCAAATATGCTAAGGCCATTATCATAAATACAATATGCATGCAAGTTTTACAAAACAGTTTCTTCACTAATTTTATTTTGATAATCCCCACCTTTGCTGCTATAGTAGAATGTCTTTCTCCATATTAAAAAAAAAAATTCTAAGTAACACAATGGAATAACCACGATTAATACAGCTAGTGCTATTAACCATGGAAGTTAAACAACTAAAAAAAAAAAAAAAAATGGAAGTAGTAATACATTTATAATTTGGCTAATGTCAAATCACAAAGAAGAATATTTTAAGTTTATTAAGAATTTTTAAATGTGCTTCTAAAGACAAAGCAGTTTCTTTACTTTATTCTTTGTCAAGTTTTACTTTAAAGTTTTCAGATTTCGTATTTGTTTACAAAGGGTTTTGGATTATCAGAATAGATACCATTTTATTAATAAAATTATGTGGTATTTACATATAGAAAAATAAGCTCTTTTGTTGTCCACAGAAAAATTTGGGTCCTGTTTTACAAAAATGTAGGAACTTGGGTATATTTTCTAATTTTGAGTGAGGTCCAGAATTCGTTTTGTTGGAGTAGGTTACTCTGCTCTAAGCTTCAGGAGTTTAAGTAACTTAAGGAAATATGTATAGTGGGCATGTGGAAGGCTAATTAGAACTGCATTATCTGAATTTGGAAATATTGAACTCTTCAAAATGCATAATTCAGGTGGATTTTCCTTTTCATTTTTAAATGTTAACATTTAGTCAATAATGAATGTAGATTAATATTATAAGATTTTGGTAAATGTATGAGTCACTATGTGTGTCTGTGTAATGAGAACTGGCAGAAGAGGGGTCTTATAATACCTTGGCGGCCCCATGTGATACAGAGAACACCTAGGTCAAGTTACTTAGCTTCCTTAGGCTTGAATTTATTCATCTATGATGTGGTAATGCCTACTTGGGAGAATGGAGAAAAATATATGTATATGGGTTCAATATGATTTTGATGTTATTATTGTTCCAGATAAGTCTAGCTTAGCAGAGGCTGTTATGCCCAATAGTTATGTTCTTACTGATGTGCAGATACAAATATTATTTTTTGAATTGCACCCAATTCAAACAAATGTGAGAGATTGCTGGAGGCATTTGTTTAATGTACTATTGAGAATTTATTTAACTCAACATTATACAAGTTGAGGAAAAGAGTGAAGAAATAAAATGAAGTCACTATACTCAAGCTACTAAATTACCAAAATCAAATAGGTCAAGGCATGAGGAAATGAGTCTACTTTTACTTTAGTTTGCCTGGGAACTTAAAGTTTTGAACTCTATAAAATGTATATGTATATGTATATGTACATCATCTATATCTATATCCATATCTTCTATAGATAACCCTGTGAAGGGCTAAGGAAAGAATGTTGATATCTCCAGACCACCTGACATCCATTATTTAGAAAATCAGACATCTGAAAGATTATCACCTCAGACCAATCAGAGGCTAAGAATGCAGGGCTGATTCTTCCCCAAAATGTACTTTTTACTGTAAGAACTCTCAGATTTTTTTTCTTCTTTGGAACACTTCTATTTGCAATTCTGGTTTGCAAACCCTAAGACACTTGAATTAATCTTCATCACATTTCTAGCCAAAGCCTCCTGATTCATTTATGCTCCATCAACAAAGTGTATTACCGATCAGATGACTTCAATGTGCTCTTAAATTCAACTATTTTCAGTTAGTATATTTATACTAAAAAGAGAAAGGCTGGATTTTGAAGTTGTAAAGTTGAGTAAATACAATTCAAAACTGTCTATAAAAGGAAGATTTCTGAATGGTATTTACATTTTGTGCTATTCTCTGTTGTGGTATGAAATACCACAAAATGTGAAACTCTACATCTTCCCCAACCTTTCCTTCTTCCTTCTACATCAAGGCCAGTGACTGCACTACAGATTCCAACTTCTCTTACTCTTCAAGAAATGGGAGAGAAGAGAAAGAGAGCCCTTAACTTCCTCTACTCTCAAATTCCCACCTGGATAACATCCTAACTCTCCTCTTTTTCACAGCCAAAGTTTTCAGAGTTGTTAATCTTTCTCCACAGTCTCAATTAATTGCCATCACATTCACTTCTCAAATCCCTTTATTTTGGTTTCTGTATCTATCATTTCAACAGCTCTTTCTATGGTTACAACTGACTTCCATGACACTGATTCCAGTGAACACATTTCAAACCTGATCCTTGTCTCAAGGGCACACGACATTCATCTTTTATTTCAAATGTCTCACTGTTCTCTGTTTGTATTCCACAGCACTTGGTGCTCCTGGTTCCTCTCATACCTCTCTGCTTATCCTGCTCCTCGTCTGGAGGCTTACACTTCTTTACCCAGTTTTTAAAATATGGAAAATACTTAAGGTAACAGGGCAGCACAATTAGACACATTCAGAGGTTTCCTGGATTCACTTGTCGTGTCATCCAAAGGAACTGGGGAAATCAACACATCTGGTGTGGCTCAGAGGTGACAAGGAGGAAAGGAGAAAGGACCTTTGGATTCTTAGTCTGGAGAGAAGGGGCTAAGGGCAATCTGCTTTTCTTTTTTGGATTTAATTTCCTTATTCATGAGATAGAATGCGTTCTAGATAATCCATACGGATCCTTGCAATTGTAGCATTTATCCATTATACTGTGTCTCTTTGCTTACCTATTTATCCCTTCCACCAGATTGTGAACTGTCCCGAGGAAAGGCGTACCCTTAATCCTTCTTTGTTTCCTGGCATTGCCCAGCACTGGCCAGTGTACTGGAGGCAGCAGTGAGAGTGGGGACTGACTCTATGCCTCCTTCCTGAGCATTGCCATTCTCTTACCTCCAGGCCATTGAAGAAAATGATGGTATAATGTGTTCTTAAACCTCCGCATGGAACCTGCCATGTAAATTTCACCAGTTTCTCAATATTTTTACAACTTGCTTGCCAAATGCCCTCAGCATTATTGTACAAACCATAAGATTCTGAGATACTGTCAAATGACTTATAGCTGAGGGATGGAGGTAAGCAAGAGGTGGGAAGGTCTAGGGAGGAGGGAACTGAAACAAGGTGTGGCGCTAAATGGAACATTCAAGGCACCAGTACTTGGTCACCATTGGATTCTGTCGTAACTATTCATCTGCCAAGTAAACCCTGCCAGGCTCCCAAGACTGGGGTAGATGCCTGGGGAGTGGAAGGCAGTGACAGTGAGGACAATAGGAAGTTGTAACAGAGATTGGGTTTACTGTTCACAGCTATAAATCCAACATCTAGCACGTGCTTATCTTAGTTTAGAATGAATGAATGAATGAATGAATGAATGAATGAATGAATGAATTGTGGACAATACCCATAAAGAAGGCTGGGAGTGGGCCCTGGACGGTTTGGCTCAGCGGTTAGAGCATCGGCCTGCAGTCCAGAGAGACCCGGGTTCGGTTCCCGCTGAGGGCACGTATCTCGGTTCCAGTTTGTCTCTGGCCCTGGTTGGGTCGTGTGGGAGGCAGCCACTCAATGTGTACCTTTCACGTCGATGTTTCGTTCTCTCTCTTCCTCTCTCTCCCTCCTATTCTATCTGAACAAAAAATGGAAAAATGTCCTTGAGTGAGGATTAAAAAAAAAAAAAAGAAGGCTGGGAGTGGGAGACTATAGTTTGGGAAGTTGGGTCTGTTGGATCCTACTTCACCACCAACTAGGTAAAAAAACAACAACTCATTACTTTCTAACTACTTTACTACATTTACTATTATGTATGCTCATGAGGTTATTTAAGTCTCTTGTGTCCACCGCTTGCTTCATAGGCATGGAACCTGAGAGGGCACACAGGACCTTGGACTCAGAAGGGTGTGTGTTTGGTTTAATGCTCTGCTGTCGTCATCTTGTTAATACATTTTTAACAATTTACTGTTAAATTCATTTTGCACCCTGACCCACAAATTATGTTGCAGACCCTGATCACATCTGTATGGTGGAACTACTATACAATGGTATGCTACTAGGCATCTCTTCCCAATTCAGGGTTCAGGGTCCTCTGTTGGCAGCTTGAAGTAGGACATGCTGGACATCCTCAAACACTAGAAATCATAGGGAGCACCAGCTGTAAAACATTTACCAGCACATCACAGGACAGGCCACACTATACAAATTTAATGATCATACGCGCCCACCCTCAGCCCACAGACCCGTGTGGTTTTGATAGAATTTCAGAGTGGAAAGAAGGTCTTTTTGCATAGCAGTTTACCATTTATTTGTGGCAATGAAGTAAAATGATGACTTCAACCTTGGCATTATTTCAAAACTGAAATTCAAATTTCCCTTGATTGATAACTGTCACGCTTGAAATATGACAGTCCGGGAGGGTATCAGAAGTCGTCATGAATGAAGATTTGCATCGGTTGATAAAGGGTTAGAAATCCGGGCACTTGCGACTTGCGCCTGCCTCCTCTGGCCAAGCCCGAGTTGCCGCTCCCACCGCTCTTTCTCCTTCCCCGGCAAGGACGGAGCTTCTCGGAGGGCTCGGCGACGGCGACGCAGTGGGCTGGGTGACCCTCCCAAGCGCCGGGCTTCAGAAAGCTCACCCTCTCCCGGGTCCCTGGAGACTGCCGGCAACCCGCAGCGCAGAGTGATGGAGTCTTCCTGGCTGGAGACGCGCTGGGCGAGGCCCTTTTACCTGGCGATCGTGTTCTTTCTGACCCTGGGGCTGCTGCAGGCCGTCAAGCTCTACCTGCGGAGGCAGCAGCTGCTGCGAGATCTGCGCGCCTTCCCCGGGCCACCCCCACACTGGCTAACCGGGAACCAGAAGGTAGACATAAGGGAGGGGCGAAGGAGGATGCTGGAAACTAGGCAGGCAGAGAGGAGACTGCTTCCTTCCCTTCCTCCCATCCTTCCACCCTGCACAGACCTCTCTGTCCCAGCCTTTGGCTCTCCGCATCTTTTAATTATTCTAGCCTTGCTCCCTCAAAGCCCTACAGGACAAGGGAAACTCCCTGGAGCCACTAGAGAGGAAGCGTTGGCGGCTGGGAGGGGGCTATTTCAAAAGACTGAATCTGGGAAAAGAAAGCGTGGTGTAACTCAGGTCTGTCTCTGCTTCACCAATCTCTTGCATTTATGTACTGCATTTTAAAAAGCCTTCCACGTGTATTGTTAAAAAATGTTTTTAGAAAGTATTATCCTAAATAATATTTATTAATTGCAGACAATGTGCAAAATTGGGCACAATAGTTGCCAAACATTAGGCCATTCCAAATAGAGAAAATTAACTTTCTTTTCCTAAGATTCTTGTGAAGCAGAAGGCAACCCAGCCAATCACTCAAAATCTATTGACTGATTTAACTTTGTAAGGCAGACGAAGGCTTTTGGTCTCTCCTGTTATCTAAATCCACCCCTACCCCTGATTCTTGTTTCATTAAAAACATAAACTACTAATTCCTCTAAATGCATTATTTTCTAAAATCATATAGAAAACAAAAAACGAGTTACAAACCACTATTACAATAATACTAGGTTTTATAATTGCCCGTGCATTTACCTTTATTGAGATCTTTATTTCTTCATATGGCTTTGGGTTACTTACCAGTGTCCTTTCATTTCTCCTTTGAGCATTTCTTACAGGGCAGTTCTAGTGATAAAAACTCCCTCAGCTTTTGCCTATCTGGGAATGTCTAAATTTCTTCCTCAATTTTGAAGAACAGTTTTGCTGGATATAGGGCTCTTGGTTAACAGTTCTTCTTTTTTTTTTTAATCCTTTTTTATTATTTTGTTTTCTGTTTTTTAATCCTCACTTGAGGATATTTTTCCATTTATCTTCAGATAGAGTGGGAGGGAGGGAGGGAGAGAGAGAGAGAGAGAGAGAGAGAGAGAGAGAGAGAAACATCAATGTGAGAGAGACACATCAATTGGCTGTCTCCCACACGACCCCAACCAGGGCCGGGGACTGAACCGTGACCGAGGTACGTGCCTTTGACTAGAATCGAAGCTGTGACTCTTTGGTCCTCAGACTGACACTCCTACCACTGAGCCAAAGTGGCCAGGGCAGTTAACCGTTCTTGCTGTTGAGTGTGTGTGTGTGTGTGTGTGTGTGTGTGTGTGTGTTTAGCAATTTGAATATATCAGCCCACTGTCTTCTGCTCTTCAAAGTTTTGACGGGAAATCTGCTGATAATTTTATTGAGAATCCCTTGTATGTAAAGAGTCACTTCTCTCTTGCTGCTTTCAAGGTTCTCTTTTTGTCTTTGTCTTTCAAAAGTTTGATTATAATGTGTCCCAGGGTGGGTCTCTTTGAGTTCATCTCACTTGGAGTTCGAGCTTCTTAGATGTCTATATTCATGTATTTCATCAAATTTGGGAAGTTTTTAACCATTATCTCTTCAAATATCCCTCTGTCTTTTTCTCTCTCTCTCTCTTCTCCTTCTGAGACTGTGTGTTGGTTGGCTTGATGGTGTGCCATAGGTCCCTTAAGCTCTATTCACTTCACTCATTTTTCTTTCTGTTTCTCAGGCTCAATAATTCCCATTATTCTATCTTCATGTTCATTGATTTTTTTACTTTCTGATTATATCTGCTTTTGAATCACTCTAGTGAGATTTTCATCTCCAATATTGTACTTTTTTTTTTTTTTATCCTCACCCGAGGACATTTTTTCACTTTTTGTTCAGATAGAGTGGGAGGGAGAGAGAGGAAGAGAGAGAGAGAGAAACATCGACGCGAAAGGGACACATCGAGCAGCCGCCACCCGCACGACCAACCAGGGCCGGGGACAAACTGCAACCGAGGTACATGCCCTTAGCGGGAACCGAACCCGGGTCTCTCCGGACCGCAGGCCGACGCTCTAACCGCTGAGTCAAACCGGCCAGGGCTCCAATATTGTACTTTTAATCTCCAGCATTTTTAGGTTTTCTATCTTTTTATTGATATTTGTGTTTTGTTCATATATCACTTTTTAAAATTTTCTTCACATCTTTCTTTAGTTCTTTAACATCTGTAACAGTTGTTTTGAAGTCTTTGTCTGGTAGTACTGTCCATGGGTCTTTTTCAGGGGCAGTTTCTGTTTATTTAATTTTTTCCTTTGAATAAGCCATATTTTCTTGTTCTTGTTGTTTTGTTTTGTTTTTCTCTCTCCCTTCCCCAAGGTTTTCTGGAGGAGGGGGGTAGTTTTGTTTTGTTTTGTTTTGTTTTTTTGTTGTTGTTGTAAGCTCTCTGTATGATAATGTCTTCTCAGATCTTTTCTCAGCCTGTGCTTTTCCTTGGACATATGTGGCCACTTTCTAATTTTCCTTATATATACAATTGCTTTTGAATGTCCTAGTTTTTAATGTCTGGTTCTCAAACAAGAAAAAAGAGAACACTGACTAGAAGAGAAAGGCATTGTTTTTTTAAAATTCCCTAGAAGTCATTTCAGTTGGTGAGAGCAAGGGGGCTTGCAACAATGGAGAGAGGTGCAACAAAAATGAACATTAACCCCTTTGTGTGCCCCTTTGTGGTCAGAAGAAGTAATCAATAATGAGAACACTAATCCCCAATATTTGTAGGACAGAGTGCTTCTCCCCCACTCCCCCTCGCTGTGTCCAAGCTGTTCCAGAAACACCTGCAACTGCTTGTTATGGGACTGGGGGTGAGGAATGGGTAGCTGCTACTGTGTGAAGAGCTGAAATGGACAAAAATTAACTGCAATATACAGTCCAAGCCTTCCCCCTGGAAGTTGCAAGCCTTTAATAGATTCCGGAGTTACAAAATAGGTACATCAGACAAGTTTTGCCAGTGTAATGGTTGTCTAGGTGGGGAGACAGATTACTGGTGCTCCCTAGTCTGCCATCTTTCCAGAATTATCCCACCTATCTGTATATTGAGCCTTATTATGTGACCCTTTTCTCTCCCTCTCTCTAACAGCTTGAAAATCTTCACTTTGCCTCTGGTGTTCTGAAATTTAATTATGATGTACTTAGGCATGGCACTTAGGATTTTTTGTTTGTTTTTTGTTTTGTTTTGTTTTTTCAGTTATTATCCCTGATGCTTTGGTCAGCAATCTTTTTGATTGGAAACTCCTATTCATCAGTTCTTGGAAATTTTTATGTACAATATTTGTCTTAGTTTAGATTTTCCCAGAATAAGACCCTAAGACAAGGGTTCAAGAACAAGTATTTTAAAATCCTAAAACTTAGTAGCTTAAGACAACAAAGAAGTCCAATTTATCTATTTTTTTCTTTTGTTGTTTGTGCTTTTGTTGTCATATCCAAGAAGCCATTGCCAAATTCAAGGTTAAATTCTTATGAATTCTCCTAAGAGTTTTATAGTTTTAGCTCTTTCATTTAGATCTCTGATCCATTTTGAGTTTTGTATGTTGTGTGAGGTAAAGATTCAACTTCATTCTTTGGCATGTGGATATCCAGTTATCTCAGCACCATTTGTTGAAAAAACCATTCTTTCCCCCATTAAATTGTTTTGGCACCTGAGTAGGAAAAACCAAGTCCTCCTTCCGTGTATCTATTGCACTCTCACTTGGTGCATATAATAGGCACTTAATAAAGTCATCTGTTTATTTTTTGCAAATGAATGAATATTAGCATGATTGGCAAACATCGTTCATGGTGTTGGTGGGTGCTTGTCACCGGCTTGAATGTCAGAATGAGAGCTAGATAGAGCCTACAGGATCTAGTTTCAATAGTCTCAATCTTTTAGGGACCCTAAACTATCCAGGGGGCACTTAATGGATTAGAGGTGCCAGCTGGTAATAGAGGAAATTAGGAGCCAAAGTTTTCCACCTCTTCTGTGGGTAAGAACAAACAATCACGTGGCAAATTCTGTGGTTTTGGTCACACAAGTAAGAACTTGCCAGCCTTAGGGTTTTCTGCAGGTCAGGACCCCTCGTGATCATGCTCAAGTGTGTAGCTGAGCACACCCAGACACACACATGCAGGTCTCCCTGCCTCCCCCACCCAACTTGATATAGGAAGTGGATACAAATGAATCTTATTGTCAGTGATTTAGTGGAATTATTTAAATGAACCATTAGTAAGTAGTCTACTTATCAGGCAAAAAGTTCATTTCTAATGGTAGTATTTGTACTCTGATTTATAAATGTTGGTAGCAGAGAGGGTTTTTAAAACAATCTTTTTTTTTTTTTTTTTTAGTTTTGCATGTGAGATTATTTTTCTTGTTGTAATACAAAAACAATTATTTGCTTCTTGCTTTCACAGCACAGAGTGCCATATTCTTGGGCATCAGGAGCCTAGGTGGCAATTTTAGCAGACATTGGAAATAAATGGATTTTTTATTTATCCTCACCCGAGAACATTTTTCCATCTTTTGTTCAGATAGAGTGGGAGGGAGAGAGAGAGAGAGAAACATCGACGTGAAAGGGACACATCGAGT
This sequence comes from Tadarida brasiliensis, assembly GCA_030848825.1. Taxonomy (NCBI): domain Eukaryota; kingdom Metazoa; phylum Chordata; class Mammalia; order Chiroptera; family Molossidae; genus Tadarida; species Tadarida brasiliensis. The sequence goes on from CM061264.1 coordinate 34,758,899, forward strand.
GGCTGCCTCCCGCACGACCAACTAGGGCCGGGGACAAATTGCAACCAAGGTACGTGCCCCTAGCAGGAACCGAACCCAGGTCTCTATGGACCGCAGGCCGACGCTCTAACCGCTGAGCCAAACCGGCCAGGGCAATAAACGGATTCTTTTAAAAGCAAGAGTTTGTATCTAGGAAAAGTGGTAGCATATTTTAGATCCATTCCTTACATCATATCTGCACACAGCTGACACACAGTTATCTGAACTAGAATGAGAAGATAGATTACATGCATCAAGCCACAGGAAATCCTATATTTTATCTTAGGCAGTAATTTTTTAAAATTAATTAATTAATTTTTTATTAATTTGTTTTTGTTACAGATATTTCTCCTTTTTCCCCCATTGACACCCTCCTCCCCATCCCCCCCCCATCCCCAGGCCTGTTGTCCATGTCCATTGGTCATGCATACATGCATATAAATTCTATGGTTTATCTCTTCCCCCCAACCCCCACCCCGTCCTCTGAGGCTTGTCAGTCTGTACCCCACCTCTATGTCTCTGGGTCAATTTTGTTCATCAGTTTGTTTAGTTCGTTATATTCCACAAATAAGTGAGATCATGTGATATTTGTTTTTCTCTGCTTGGCTTGTTTTGCTTAGGATAACACTCTCCAGGTCCTTCCATGTCGTCTCAAAGGATAAGAGATCTTTCTTTCTTACAGCTTCATAGTATTCCATTGTGTATATGTACCACAGCTTTTTTATTCACTCATCTACTGATGGACACTTGGGCTGTTTCCAGATCTTAGCTATTGTAAATAGCACTGCTATGAACATAGGGGTACATATATTCTTTCTGATTGATGTTTCAGGTTTCTTAGGGTATATTCCTAGAAGTGGGATCACTAGGTCAAATAGCAGTTCAATTTTTAACTTTTTGAGGTAACACCATAGTGTTTTCCACAGTGGCTGCACCAGTCTGCATTCCCACCAGCAGTGTACTAGAGTCCCCTTTTCTCCACACCCTCGCCAGCACTTGTTGTTTGATGATTTGTTGATGGCAGCCATTCTGACAGGTGTGAGGTGATACCTCATAGTTGTTTTAGGCAGTAATTTTGACTCCGTCTTTTTTGAAACCTTTCACTAGTGTGGACTCCGGTCAAACATGATGAGTCTTTCACCACAGACTGAGCATCTGGGCTGACTTCACGGTAGATAAGAATCACTGGCGAAATGTAATGTTGTCGGTTGTCGGCACTGGGGAGAGATCAGATCGGCAGTGATGCAGTTATCTCAGACATCCTGCTTTCCTATCTTTCTGCTGGTCCGCAGGGCAGAATAGTCTTGGCTTGGCAGTTTACTTACCGTGAGGAGGTGATACTTAAATAAGGGCCGCCCAGGGGCAGGTGGAGCACATGGGAAGAGATGATGGGAGCTGAGAGTTTTTGCATTTGAGTTTGCTTCACGCTTCACACACCTGTATAAATGAGCCTGCTACTGTTACATGGTGAAATAATTGGGTTTTCTTTGTAGATGGAGTTGGCAGGTTTGGGGAGGGAAACATTTACTATTACGTCATTATAAAAAAATCACTCATCAGTAATTAGAGAGAGAAAAAGAGAGGGAATGATGAGCTAGATGGTGGCTCATGTTCAACCTGATAACAGTTAACTGTCCACATAGGGGAAAGCACCCTTTCAGCTTCCAGACGACTCTCCTAATCCAAGTATGGGACCTTGGCTGGTGAGGCAGGGTATGTGACTCGGCTCCCTTCACCCTCTCAGTTGGAAAAACAGCCACAGTGTACGTCATTTGACAGTGACTTGGTCTGGGGATACAACGTATATTTATTTTGAAAAGATAAATACACTATCCTTGTTTAGAATATTATACTCCAAGCTTAGAAATCCCAAGAAAAGCATGTCCACCCACTTCCAGAGAAAGGGTCAGGCCCCTCTCAGGCCTTGAACTCAGCTCAGGTTTCTAAGAGGGGATGAGTCTAGACTGGTTGGCATCTCTAATTTCCTTCACTTTTTTCACTGCAGTTATTTGGGAATGATAATCTGGAGAAACTTAACAAGGTTGTTGAAAAATACCCGTGTGCCTTTCCTGCCTGGATTGGGCCTTTTGAGGTATTTTTCTATATCTATGACCCGGACTATGCAAAGACATTTCTGAGCAGAACAGGTAAGAAAAGGAATGAATCTCAGGACCCTCATCCTCCTAGGACTGATATGCACGACCCCCAGGCAGGATTCTAAAGGAATTCTGAAGCAAAGATTAGTACTGGGCCTTTAAGAGACATGGCAGGACTGTGGAGAGATTTTCCACCAATCCTAAAGGGGATTCCCACGTCCCCCAGTCCCTGTCTAGTTCAGACCTCCATGGGCCCTTTTAGGTCATTGAATCTTAAAGCCCAGCTGACACCACCAGATCACCAGGGGCTTTCTTTGCCTCTTTTGGTTTTGTGACTTCAGAGTCAGCAACACTCCCCCGCCCGGGCCCGTTTCTTGACTGTAAGTCTTCGGAGGGATTCAGAAGTAGCTCTGCTGAGCTGGTTCGGGGTGTAAACCTGAATGCTAGATCATTGCTTTACTCAGTCAAACCTCTTCACTGGGGTCCAAATTTTGTTTTTGTTTTTTGCATATATTTCTCAACTGTGTTCCCTTTGGGGACCCGAGTCCTCTGACTCCTCCATCCAGTTCTTTTTCAAGGCTTCCATGGTACATTATCTCATAGCATAAAATTAAAATATCCAGTGTTTGCTTCATCAACTTTGTAAATTAAGGTCTGCTATTCAATCTTTCTTCCCTGTGCCATTGTCTCCATTACTCTGAGCAAAATCTAATAAAAGAAAACAGCCTTTCCCATGTTTCCCATTTCCCCAGTTCTCTCGAATTGGTCTCATGTTCACCTCTTAAAGGACAAGAGCTGTAAAACACCTCCACGTTAGAGTTCATGAGAACCCCAAGTGGCATTTGTACCTTGCTGACTGGTGTTTCCTCAACCCCTGCTATAATAGGTAATTTGCTTTCCAATAAACATATGATATGTATCCCAACTCCTAATCTGGAAACGCTGTAACCTGCAAGTAACCTCTGTGTCTGATGTAAGAAGTGTAAATGAGGAAAGAGTACGGGTTTGTGTACCCGTCTGCCTCATGGGGCTTGCTGTTCTCTGATTTCTGAACCAAGAGTTTTGCCATCTCCTCTAACCCCCACACCTGCAAGGGCTGCAAGGAGTGAGCCTCGGGCTCCCTTTTGCTGACTGTTTGTGGTTAATGCGGGAAAATGAGAGAACCTTCATCAACTTTGATAATTTTCCTCTAATTCTGTTCTGTGTTTCCTCTGCTTGACTCTGCAGATCCCAAGTCCAAGTACTTGCAGAAGTTCTTAGTTCCACTACTGGGTATGTATGTGACCCACTCTCTTGCCAGGAGTCCCCTTTCTACAGTAGAGCATTCCAAAAGAACTCAAATTGAAATTCAAAATCATTAGGAGTATGGTGGATCTGCGCTGTAAGTTATCTGGGGGGGCTCACAAGGGAGTGCCAAGGTCAACGCAGCACAATCCTAGGAACCCTCTCTGTTCATTTCTCTCCCCCAAATCTCATTCTCAAGGCAGCATATGGGTGTATCTGTCCCATCTCTGTCTTTCAAACGGCAGCCTTACCATCCATATTCTTTATTTTATCCTTTCTTCTCTCTTGTTTTCTTGGCTCCTTCCCTTTCTTTTTGGAGTTCCTCTATTTCCGTATGCAAATCAGTAAAATTTTGCTCCAAAGTACAGTTTGGAAATATTCCATGAGCAGATAAATTAAGCCTTTTAGTCATGTAGTTGGTATTTATGGTAGACAAGAAAGGAATTAGATGAAAGAATATAAGTTTTCGATTTAGAGCGACTTGGGTTTGAATACTGCCCCCCACTGACTAGTTGAGTGTGGTCTTGGGAAAGTCAGTTAATCTCTCTAAGCCTCTGTTTCCTCGTCTTTGTAAATGAGGAAGAGAGTTTTATCTCTGGACTGTTGTGAGGACTAAATGAAACACGTATTTTCAGCATTGCAAGCCTGGTATGTTGAAAGCCCTCAATGAATGATGGCAATTATATATTAATAAGCTTTAAGTTTTTTTTAAAGCCAAATTTTTAATGATCTCTCTGGTAACAGAAGATTGAGAGGCATTAGCCTTAATGAGTGTTTTCAGTTTGTATCATTTATGGGTGTTAGGCACAGATGAGGGCTCAGGGAGGAGATAACTGGGTACGTAGTGGACACTCTTGTCCAGTTCCTTGTGAACTTGGTGTTCACAGTATAGTTTATGGATTGGTTTGGAGAGAAGATGAATATTTGCTGTGTTTCTGTCAACTAGAGACCAGGCTAGGTGCCTTATACATACACCTACATTTAATCTGCACAGCAACACAGTGAAGCAGATATTTATCATCACTCTTGATCATTGAGAAAACCAAGCCTCAGGAAGGTTAAGTGACTTAATTATTACACAGGTAGTAACTGACAATTTCAGGATGAGCACTCTCATAAGGCTCCATAAAGTAGGGTTTTTCTGACAATGCTAAATACATTCATCCCAGATGTAAGCATCAAAACTTACCTTAACCTTAATATTTGAGCACTGCTTTGATACTCCATTATGTCATGACTGTATCACGGTCACTCCATGGTGTCTGTCCCTCACCTCTGCTTCACCATCGCTTCTAATAAAATGCTTTTGTGCCATTTATGTCTCAAGAAGAAGGACTACTGACTCTAAATGGATCCAAGTGGAGCCAGCACCGGCACATAGTAACTCCTGCATTCAATTTTAACACCCTGAAATCCTATGTCAACGTGATGGCGCAGTCTGTGAACACAATGCTGGTAAGTGAAGGGATGAAAGTGTTCTGATGTGTTGCAAATACTTCCAAAGGGAACAGATTAGACATATGTTTAATGGGTAGTGAAAGGCCAAGGGGGATAATTTCTAGAAATTAACCAATGTACAAATACCCACTAAGGAACAGGTGTCTGTGTAAACCTTTGCTGTGTATTTTTGAGTGATAAAAAAAAAAAGATGCAGATTCGGTTGTCTGTCTTAGATATAGAGATCCTATAGCAGTAAATCAAAGTAGTAAGATTCAAATGGTAAATGCTGTAGGTGACAGGTAAGGAAACCCAGAGTAGCTATAATTGCTTCACATTCAGAAGAGACTCAGATTTATCATGAAATATGAGCTGGACTTGAATATGTGAATAATATGGATAAGGGAATTTAGGCAGAGTGAGTTAGTGTGAACAAACGTTTGGAGGTTAGAATGGACTTACTTGATGGTCATAAATGACCTGGCAATTGATAAGTGTCTTGCAGAGGACACTTACATTACAGTCACAGATGTGAGTTTCCTCTTGCAGATAACGGAGGATCGTTAGGAGCTGACCTACACCCTTCTAAAGGGGCAGAAGGAGGTTGCAGAACAATGATCCTATTGGCAGTCCCTGATTTATAAATGGGTTCTATTCCAAAACTCCACGTGTGCATAATAAATTTTTTAATTGTACTTATTTAAAAATCAGACTAGTAATGAGCTAAAACAGTTTCATCATGAACACTTCCAACACCACAAACAAAGCCAAAGTTTTCTTCCACCTTCCTCTGCAAGCCTATCCCTTTCCACAAGAGAGAACCGTTGATTGGCTAGGTTGTCAGCCAAGCTCACCGAAGTGGATTTAAACCTCAAGTCTGCTAGGACTGTGGTGAAAGTAAGTAGCAATGTGAGTTGCTGAGACAGAGAGCTTGAGGTGCAGGTGAGCGTCGGAGGGAGTGTGCTCTTCTGATTCTGGTACTGGGCAGCTTTCCACACAATTGCGTATCAGCCAGTGGTGGCATTTGAGTTTATCGCCATTTCAATAAGCCACTTCTGTGTCCCTCGGTTCCCTGAGATCTCTCTCACAGCTCTTCCCTCTGCTGAAATGTGCCGAAGTGCCTCCAACTTCGAGCCTCTCCTTGGCTCTCATTTCTTCTAAACTCACTTCTGTACTCAGTAAAACTTACCTAATTCAGGGTGGAAGCAATTGATCAAATAGTTGACACTTAGGTAAAAGCTTTAAAAACATCTCTTTGTCTTTTTTGTGTGTGGTCTCCAAATTCTTAGCACATAGCTGTAGGCACAGGTGCTCAATAAATGTCAGTTGATCAGAACTTAAACACTTAGATTTATTTTATTTTTACTTTTAATGTTCCAAGTTTATTTTAAGTGTGATTATGGTGGTTGGAAGTAGTGATGGGGTGGGCTGTCTAACAGTTTGGGGACTGAAAATTGTGGAGGAAGCCCTGGGGAGAGACTCCCTCTAATTATGGATCTTGTATCAGAGATGATCTGTTTTACTGGAACTCTGATCTGTTTTAAAACAGAGTTTTGGTAATCGTTGAAAGACAAATGATATTTAATTCAGCCATTTACTGGATATCTGGTTTGCTCCATGCTCTTTCTCACCCAGCTGGGTACATTTTCCCCCCTTCCTGATGCCAAGTAAACAGTTTATTGATTTGTATGAATTTCGGCTCCTGCTAGGTCGGGGTTGTCTCCATTACATCATAAGGGCAGGGTCAGATAAAGGCATTTTGTTGGTCATGTTGTTGATCTTGACTTCCTGTGCCAGGGGAAATGGGAGAAGACTTGTGGCACTCAGGAGACAGTTGTGGAGGTCTTTGGGGACATCACCTTGATGAGCCTGGACACACTCATGAAATGTACTTTTAGCCAGGAGACCAACTGCCAAATAAACAGGTTAGTGACAGAAGGGCAAAAAGACATTTGTTTGCCATTATCTAAGTCACTTATTGACATATTATCCCCACTTTCTCTCTAGCACCCGTAATCGTTATATCAAAGTGTTGTCCGAATGCCTCGAAATCATCACTAACTGCATGTACAGTTTCTTATGTCACTATGACATACTTTTCAAATTCAGCCCTCAGAACCGCCGCTTACGGAAGTTGGCCAACATTATACATCAGTACACAGGTATTTCCTGGGTTTGGGTTGCCCGCGTGCATACATTGTCATAACTGTACTGTGTCTGTGGAGAGGAGTAGGCCTCAGTGTGAAAAGAGAAAGCTTTCTTGTTCTTAACAGAGCTTTTATATGGACACTGCTCAAATGAAATGCAAGTCCTTTACTACATCCATAGTAGTGGTCTTATGAAAAGTTTTCAATGCATTATATAATTTTTATTATGCACAATTTTTATTAATACTAATATAATATAACAAATGGGCACTTAATTTTAAAGCATAAATGGCATTTGGCTAGTCATACCATGATCGCAGTAATAATGACAAGCAAAAAATATTCATGCAGCATAGGAATGAACAGGGGAACAGAGTACATGTGGACACATATTCAAAGAAGGGGGAATGGTGAGTTGTCCAACGGTATAAAGTTTTAGTTATGGGAGATGAATAAATTCTAGAGAGCTACTCTACAATACAGAGCCTATAGTTAACAATACTGCATCGTGCACTTAAAAATGTGTCAAATGGGTAACTCTCTGGTTAAGTGTTCTTTTTGTTCTTTTTTTGTGGTTCATACTTTTTTTAATACTTAATTTATTAAATTTTTTATTACAGATGGCCCTCCTTTTTCTCCCTTTGCCATCCTCCTCCCTGCTCCCACACTCCCCACTTCACCATTTTGTTGTCTTTGTCTACTGGTTATGCATATATGCATATAAGTTCTTTGGTTTATCTCTTCCTGCCCCCCCATTCCCCTTCCCTCTGAGGTTTGTCAGCCTGTTCCCTACTTCCATGTCTCTGGATCTATTTCGTTCATCAGCCCACCCTGTTCATTATATTCCACAAATAAGTGATACTTGTCTTTCTCTGATTGGCTTATTTTGCTTAGCATAATACTTTCCAGGTCCCTCCATGTCATCTCAAATGGTAAGAGATCTTTCTTTCTTACAGCTGCATAGTATTCCATTGTGTAAATGTACCACAGCTTTTTTATCCACTCATCTACTGATGGGCACTTGGGCTGTTTCCAGATCTTAGCTATTTAAATAGCACGTTAAGCATTCTTACCAGAATAAAATAAAGTTAAAAAAAAAAACTTGTTTCAAAATAAGTAATTTTAATAAAACATAAACATAGAAGTTGAAATAGATTAAATGTTCTAAGCAATTCAACATTACTTTCAATGAATATAATAATAGAGAATGTTTATCAAGCAGTTAATTAATCCTTCTTTAACTCCACCAATTACTAGCAGTGTGACTTTGGGCAAGTTATTTATGGCTTTGTCTAATTTTCATCCATAAAATGGGGATAAAAAAGGATCTGACTCATAGGTTTGTGGTGATGATTAAGTATGTTTATATATGTAAAGCACTTCAGACAGTTCCTGGAACTGAATCAATGTTAATATAAAATATATTTGCCCCCTAGGAAATTTGCAAGATACACCTACACATACATACTCACACATATATATACACGTATGAAAGTAGATATTGTTAGGAGGACACTCAGATAAGTAGACTAGAAACAATTTAAGACACAAGTACGCATTATGCATAGCAGTTCTCAAATCTGTTCCCATCATGGCCCACACAGAAAATGTTAATATTTATATGCTTATTGGAGTAAACAGGAGTGGATTTTGTGGCATCTACATAGGACTCAGTGAAAAAATTCTTTACATTTTTTTACATTAAATAATTATGATAAAAAACAAAATTCAAAGTATTAGGGAAAAGATTAAATGCTAAATTTAAAATTTCTTTCAATTACAGTTGACATTCAATATTATATTAGTTTCAGATATAAAGCATAGTGGTTACACATTTCTATAACTTACAAAGTAATCCCCTCAATAAATCTAGTACCCATATGACACCATACATAGCATAGTATTACAGTGTTATTGACTATATTCCCTATGCTATACTTTACATTCCCTTGACTATTTTGTAACTATCAATTTGTAATTCTTTTTGTTTATCTTTATTGTTGAATGTATTACAGATGTTCCTCATTTTTCCCCCATTGACCCTTCCTCCCCATTCCCGCCCCCCTCCTGCCTTTCCCCACACTGTTGTCTGTGTCCATTGGTTATGCATATATACATATAAGTTCTTTGGTTTATTTCTTCCCACCCTCTAACCCCCCTTCCCTTTGAGGCTTGTCAGTCTAACAACCAATTTGTACTTCTTAATCCCTTCACCTTTTTCACCCATTCCCTCAACCCCCCTCCCATCTGGCAACCAACAAAATTTCTCGGTATCTATGAGAATGTTTCTGTTCTGCTTGTTCATTTTGTTTGTAGATTCAATTGTCTATAGATATGTATTTATTACCATTTTGTTTGTTCATATTTTTTATCTTTTTCTTCAAGAAGACCCTTCAACATTTCATATAATAATGGTTTGGTGGTGATGAACTCCTTTAGCTTTTCCTTGTCTGGGAAATTCTTTATATGGCCATTGATTCTAAATGACAGCTCTGCAGGATAGAGTAATCTTGGTTGTAGGTTCTTGCTTTTCATCACTCTGAATATTTCTTGCCACTCCCTTCTGGCCTACAAAGTTTCTTTTGAGAAATCAGCTGACAGTCTTATGGGAACTCCCTTGTAGGTGACTAACTGCTTTTCTTTTTTTTTTTTTTTTAATCCTCATCCGAGGACATTTTTCCGTTTTTTGTTCCTAACTGCTTTTCTCTTGCTGCTTTTAAGATTCTCTCTTTGTCTTGAACCTTTTGCATTTTGATGATGATGTGTCTTGGTGTGGGCCTCTTGGGGTTCATCTTGTTTGGCACTCTCTGTGCTTCCTGGACTTGTATGTCTGTTTCCTTCACCAAGTTAGGGAAGTTTTCTGCCATTATTGTTTCAAATAGATTTTTGATTTCTTGTTCTCTCTTCTCCTTCTGGCACCCCCAAGATGCGAATGTTGGCATGCTTGAAGTTGTCCCAGAGGCTCCTTACACTGTCCTCATTTTTTTGGATTCTTTTTTCTTTTTGCTGTTCTGATTGGGTGTGTTTTGCTTCCTTATATTCCAAATTGATGGTTTGCTTCTTGGCTTTACCTACTCTACTATTGAATCTGTGTAAATTATTCTTTATTTCAGTTAGTGCCTCCTTCATTTCTGACTGTGCATCCTTCATTTCTGACTGGTCCTTTTTTATGCTCTTGAGGCCCTCACTAAGTTCACTGAGGTTCTCACTAAGTCCATTGAGCATCCTTATAAGCAGTGTTTTGAACTCAGCATCTGTTAGATTGCTTATCTCCATTTCGCTTAATTCTTTTCCTGGAGTTTTGTTCTGTTCTTTCATTTGGGACCTGTTTCTTTGTCTCCTCATTTTGGCTGCCTTCCTGTGTTTGTTTCTATGTATTACTTAGTGAGAGGTATGGGGCTAGCTGAGAACAGATGCTGCTTGTTTGAAAGAATTTAGGAAAAGCTGAAGCAGGATCCAAGACAGGCCAATCCTATGGTAAAGCAATTGGCAACAGCTTGGGTGGGCCTGAAAGTTGGGTGGGGCGGGGCCTCAGGGAATCACCAGGGCGGGGCAAACAGTGTGAGCCAGGTTGCTGGAGTCCCAGATATGGCGGCCTTCTGCCAGCCCGGGGAAGGGCTCACCAAAGGAATAAAGGCCTCTGACAGCATGTCTGTCCAGGAGAAAGCTGCCTCTCCAGCCATCGCTCCAACACCAAACAACTCAGTTCTTCCCCATATGACTCTGGTGCCTTTCAAGCTGCCTCCCCCACGCTGGAGCCTGGAGGGTGCAAGTCTGAGTAAGTCCGTGCGCGGGCCCTTTAAGAGGAGCTGCTAGGGGCTCCAGCCTCCTCAGTTCCCGCTGGTTTTCCAGCCAGAAGTTCTGGGGGCTTCTCTTCCTGGCACTGGAACCCTAAGCTGGGCGCCTGGTGTGGGACGGGGACCCCTCAGTCCTCAGAGAGGACCTTCCCAGCCGAGGTGTCCTCCTAATTTTTATCCGCCACACACGGGTGTGGGACCAGCTCGTCGTGCCTCCGCCCCTCCTACCAGTCTCCATGTGGCTTCTTCTTTAATTCCGTAGTTGTAGGACTTCCGTTCAGCTTGATTTCAGGCGGTTTTGAATGATGGTTGTTTGTAGTTTAGTTGTAACTTTGATGTGGTTGTGGGAGGACGCGATACCGCGTTTACCTACGCCGCCATCTTGACCGGAAGTCTCAATTTGTAATTCTTAATCCCTTCACCATTTTCACCCAGCCCCCTTCCCCCTTCCATCTGGCAACCATCAAATGTTCTCTGGCCCTGACTGGTTTAGCTCAGTGGTTACAGCATCAGCCGAAGGACTGAAGGGTCACGGGTTCAATTCCTGTTCAAAGGCACGTACCTGGATTGCATGTTCAATCCCCGACCCCAGTCGGGGTCATGCGGGAGGCAACCAATCGATGTGTCTCTCACATCTCTGTTTATCTCTTTTGTCTCCCTCTGTCCCTTCCACTCTATCTAAAAATCAATGGAAAAATATCCTCAGATGAGGATTAACAACAACAAAAATGTTTTCTGTATCTATGAGTCTATTTCTGTTCTGCTTGTTCATTTATTTTGTTTTGTAGTTCCACATAGAAGTAGAATCAATGATATTTGTCTTTCTCTGTCTGATTTATTTTACTTAGCATAATATCCTCTAGGTTCATCCATGTTGTCACAAATGGTGAGATTTCATTCTTTTTTATGGCCAAGTAATATTCTATTTTACGTATAGAATATTATGTAATATCATGTACCACCTCTTCTTTATCCAGACTTCCATACCTTGGTTATTGTAAATAAAGCTTCAATGAACATAGAGGTACATATATCTTTTCAAATTAGTATTTTGGATTTCTTCAGATAAATATTCAGAAGTGGAAATTCTGGATCATATGATGGTTCTATTTTAATTTTTTGAGGAACCTCCATACTGTTTTCATCAATTTGCAATCCTATCAACAGTGCACAAAGGTTCATTTTTCTCCACATCTTTGTCAACACTCGTTTGTTCATTTATTGATGATAGCCATTCTGATAAGTGTGAAGTGATATCTCATTATTATTTTAATTTGCATTTTTTGATGATTAGTGGCATTGAGCATCTTTTTTTTTGTTGTTGTTCAGATAGAGTAGAAGGGAGAGAGAGAGAAACATCGACGTGAAAGGGCCACGTTGAGTGGCTGCCACCCTCACGACCAACCAGGGCCGGGGACAAACTGCAACCTAGATACATGCCCTTAGCGGGAACCAAACCCAGGTCTCTCCGGACCGCAGGCCAACGTTGAGCATCTTTTAATATGTGTATTGGCCATCTGTATATCCTCTTTGGAGAAATGTCTATGCAGGTCCTTTGCTTATTTTTAATTGGATTTTATTGTTGTTGAGTGGTATAAGTTCTTTATAAATTTTGGATAATAACCCTTTATAAGATGTATCATTGGCAAATATCTTCTTACATTCATTAAGTTCTCTTTCATTTTGTTTATGGTTTCCTTTGCTGTGCAAAATCTTTTCAGTTTGATGTAGTCCCATTTGTTTATTTTTTCTTTTGTTTCTTTTGCCTAAGAAGAGTAATCAGAAATAATATTACTAAGAACAATGTCAGAGAGTTTACTGCCTATGTTTTCTCCTAGGGCCTAGGCAGTAATATAACTATAACCTTATAGTATAGTTTGATATCAGGTAGCATGATATCGCCCAACTTTGTTCTTTCTCAAAATTGCTGTGACTATTCGGGGTCTTTTGTGGTTCCATATAAATTTTTGGGTTTTTTGTTCTAGTTTTGTAAAAAAAAAAAAAAAAAAAAAAAGCCATTGGTATTTTGATAGAGATTGTATTGAATTTATAGATTGCTTTGGGTAATATGGACATTTTAACGATGCCAATTCTTCCTGTCCATGAGCACAATATATGCTTCCATTTATTTGTATCTTCTTCAATATTTTATAATTTTCGGAGTACAGATATTTTACCTCCTTGTTTAAATTTATCCCTACGTATTTTTTTATGCAGTTCTGAATGCAATTGTTTTCTTAATTTCTTTTTCATATGGTTCATTATTGATATATAACAATGCAACCAATTTCTGAATATTATTTTTTTTATCCTGTTGCTTTACTGAATTCATTTATCAGTTCTAATAGTTTTGGGTGGACTCTTAAGGATTTTCTATGTATGGTATCATATCATCTACAAATAATGACAGTTTTACTTCTTCCTTTCCAATTTGGGTGCCTTTTATTTATTTTTCTTGTCTGATTGCTGTAGTTAGGACTTCCAATACTATGTTGAATAGAAGTGGCAAAAGTAGACATCCTTGTCTTGTTTCTGATTTTAAGGAAATGCTTTTAGCTTTTCACTGTTGAGTATGATGTTAGCTATGGGTTTGTCATATATGGCCTTTATTATGTTAAGGTATGTTTCCTCTGTTCCCAGGAATGAATCCCACTTTATCATGGTGTATGATCCATTCACTGTATTGCTGAATTCAGTTTGCTAATATTTTGTTGAGGATTTTTGCATCTATGTTCATCAGGGATATTGGCCTATAATTTTCTCTTTTGTAAAGTCTTTGTCTGGCTTTGGAATCAGGGTAATGCTGGCCTCATAAAATGAGTTTTGAAGCCTTCCCTCCTCTTCAATTATTTGGAGTAATTTGAGAAAGATAGGTGTTAGTTTGTCTTTGAATGTTTGGTAAAATTCACCTGTGAAGCCATTTGATCCAGGACTTTTGTTAGGAGATTTTTGATTACTGCTTTGAGTTCATTAGTTGTAATCAATCTGTTCAGAGTTTCTCCTTGTTCAATCTTGGAAGAGTGTATGTTTCTAGGAATGTATCCATTTCCTCCAGGTTGTCCATTTTGTTGGCATATAATTGTTCATAGTATTTTCTTATAACCCTTTATATTTCTGTGGTGTCGGTTGTTATCTTTTATTTCTGATTTTATTTATTTGGGTTCTCTCTCTTTCTTGATGAGTCTGGTTAAAGATTTATAAATTTTGTTTATTTTTTCAAAGAATTAGCTCTTTGTTGGCCTGTGGACCAATGAGTCGTGGGTTTGATTCCAGTCAAGGGAACATATCTTGGTTGTGGTTTGTCCCTGGCCCTGGTGGGGTCATGCAGGAGGCAACAAGTCGATGTGGCTCTATCACATCAATGTTTCTCTCTGTCTCTCTCTCCCCTTCCCTCCCACTCTATCTGATAAGTAGAAAAATATCCTCGGGTGAGGAATAAAAAATAAAAACAAAGAATCAGCTCTTGGTTTCATTGATCTTTTGTATTGTATTTCAGATTCTACTTTATTTATTTCCACTCTGAACTTTATAATTTTTTTCCTTCTACTCACTTTGGGCTTTGTTGTTATTTTTCTAGTTTCTTTAAGTGTAAGGTTGAATTGTTTATTTGAGATTTTTCTTGTTTCTTAAGAAAAATCTATATTGCTATGAATTTCCCTCTTAGGACTGCATTGGCTGTGTCCCATAGATTTAGGGTCATTGAGTTATCATTTTCATTTGCCTCAAGGTATCTTTTGATTTATTCCTTGGTCTCATTGTTAAACTATTCATTGTTTAGTAGCACGTTAGTTAGCCTCCATGTATTGGTGTGTTTTTTAGCTTTCTTCTTGTAATTGATTTCTAGTTTCATGCCATTGTGATCAGAGAAAATGCTCAATATGTTTTCAACCTTCTTAAACTTATTGGGACTTGTTCTGTGGCCTAAAATGTGGTCTATCCTGGAAAATATTTCATGTGCACTGGAAAGAATGTATATTCTGCTGTTTTGTGGCGAAATATTCTAAAAATATCAAGTTAAATCCATCTGGTCCAATGTGTCATTTACAGCCGCTATTTCCTTGTTGATTTTCTATCTGAATGATCTATCCATTGATGTCAATGGGGTGTTAAAGTCTCCTACTATAACTGTGTTACTTTTGATCTCTCCCTTTATATCCGTCATTATTTGCTTTATATTTAGTTGCTCCAGCATTGGGTGCATAAATGTTTGCAAGGGTTATATACCCTTGTTGGATTGATCCTTTATCAATATGAAATGTCCTTCTTTGTCTCTTGTTATAGCCTTTGTTTTAAAGTCTATTTTGTCTGGCCCAGCCAGAGTGGCTCAGTTGGTTGAGCATCATCCTGTGCATCAAAAGGTTGTTGGTTTGATTTCTGGTCAGGACACATACCTGGGCTGTGGGTTCAATCCCTGGTTGGGGCACATATGGAAGGTAACCGATTGATGTTTCTCTCTCACTTTCTCTCTCTCTCTCTCTCTTTCTCCCTCCCCCCCCTCCTTCCCTTCCTGTCTCTAAGCATGTCCTCCAGTGAGGATTTTTTTAAAGTCTATTTTGTCTTATATAAGTATTGCTATCTCAGCTTTTTTTGTTTGTTTGTTTCCATATGCATGAAATATCTTTTTCTATCCCTTTACTTTCAGATTCTGTGTGTTTTTCAATCTGAAGTGCATCTCTTGGAGGCAGCATATATGGATCTTGTTGCTTATCCATTCAGCTACCCCATGTCTTTTGGTTGGAGCATTTATCCATTTACATTTAAAGTAATTATTGAGCCCTGGCCGGTTTTGCTCAGTGGTTAGAGCATCAGTCCGTGGTCCAGGGAGACCTGGGTTTGGTTCCCGCTAAGGGCACGTACCCTGGTTGCAGTTTGTCCTCGGCCCTGGCTGGGGTTGTGTGGGTGGCAGCCGCTCGATGTGTCTCTCTCACATCGATGTTTCTCTCTCTCTCTTCCTCCCTCTCTGCCTCCCACTCTATCTGAAGATAAATGCAAAAATGTCCTCGGGTGAGGAGTTAAAAAAAAAAAAAGTAAAGTAATTATTGATAGGTACATATTTATTGACATTTTATTCTTTATAACTATGTTTCTCTTTTTTTTTTCTTTTTCTTAAAGAAGACCCTTTAACATTTCTTAAAATACTGGTTTGGTGGTAATAAACTCCTTTAGCTTTTTCTTGTCTGGGAAGCTCTTTGTTTCATCTTCCATTTTAAAAGATAGCCTTACTGGATAGAGTAGTCTTGGTTGTATGTCCTTGTTTTTTATCACTTTGAATATGTTATGCCAATTCCTTCTGGCCTGAAGTGTTTCTGTTGAAAAATTAGCCGACAGCCTTATGGGAGCTCCTTTGTATGTAACTATCTTTCTCTTGCTGCTCTTAAGATTCTCTCTTTGTCTTTAACCTTTGTCATTTTAATTGTAATGTGTCTTGGTGTGGGCCTCTTTTAAGTTCATCTTTTTTTTTTTTTTTTTTTGGTATACTTTTTTTTCTTTATTGATTTTTAGAGAGAGATTTGGAAGGGAGAGGGAGAGAGAGATAGAAACTGATGAGAGAGAACATCAATTAGCTGCCTCCTGCATGCCCCCCACTGGGGATTGGGCCCACAACCTGGGCATGTGCCCTAACTGAGAACCAAACTGGCGACTTCTTGGTGCATGGTTGATGCTCAACCACTGAGCCACACCGGCTGGGCTTGAGTTAATCTTAATTGAGACTCTCTGTGCTTCCTGGACAGGTGGTCTTTTTCCTCAATCAAGTTAGGGACGTTTTTAGCCATTATTTTTTCAAATAGGTTCTCAATCCCTTGTTCTCTTTCTTCTCCTTCTAGTACCCCTATGATATTAATGTTGTATGCTTTATGTTGTCCCAGAGGTCCCTTAGAGTTTCCTTTTTCTTTTTTTTAACTTTATTTTTAAGATAGAACTATCTATCATCTATCTATCTATCTATCTATCTATCTATCTATCTATCTATCTATCTAATTATTCTCTTAAAGTTTTTTGTGTTTATTTATTTATTTTTCCATCACCATTTATTCCCCCTATACCCTCTTCCACATCCACCCACCTCCCCTCCCCTTGGCAATTAACACATTGTTGTCCATGTCCATGAGTTCTTTCTATTTTTTTTTTTTTGCTTAATCCCTCCACTCCCTTCCCCACTCAGTGCTCCCCCTGCTCTCTCTGAGTCTGTCTTTATTTTGCTTGTTAGTTTCTTTCTTTCTTTATTTTTTTTCTTTATTGATTTTAGAGAGAGAGGAAGAGAGAGGTAGAGAGAGATGGAAACATCAATGAGAGAGAACATCGATTGGTCGCCTCCTGCATGCCCCCCACTGGGGATTTAGCCCACAACTTGGGCATGTGTCCAGGAATCAAACCGGTGACCTCTTGATGTGTGGGTCGATGCTCAACCACTGAGCCACACTGGCCAGGCACTTGTTAGTTTCTTTCATTCATTAGATTCCACACGTGAGTGAAATTATATGATACTTATCTTTCTCTGACTAGCTTATTTCACTTAGCATAATATTCTCCAGGTCCATCCATGCTATTGCAAAGGGTAAAATGTCCTTCTTTTTTAATGAACAAGTGGTATTCCATTGTGTAAATGTACCACAGCTTTTTTATTATCCACTCATCTACTGATGAACACTTTGTTGCTCTATTTGGGTGTTTTCTGTTAGTTGTCCTCTAAATTGCTGATTTCTTTTTTCTTTTACTTCATTTTTATTGTTGACACTATTATTCTCTGCTTCATCTAACCTGCTGTTGATTTTTTCTAGTGTATTATTTATTTCAGATATTGTATTCTTTATATCTGACTAGTTCTGTTTTATGGTTTCTGTGTCTTTTTTTTTTTTTTAATCCTGACCCAAGGATATTTTTTCCAATATCTTCAGATAGAGTGGGAGAGGGAGGAAAGGGGGAAGAGAGAGAGGGGGGGGGGGAGAAACATTGATGTGAGAGAGACACATCGATTGACTACTTCCCACACAACCCCAACCACGGCTAGGGATGAACTGCAACTGAGGTACGTGCCCTTGGCTAGAATTGAACCTGTGACTCTTTGGTCTGCGGGCTGATGCTCTAACCACTGAACCAAACCGGCCAGGGCTCTGTGTCTTTTTTTTTTTTTTTCTGTGTCTTTTTTAATTCTTGCTATCTCTTTAAATTCTCACTGAGATCCTCCATTCTTCTCCTAAGTTCCTTGAGCATCCTTATAACTATTGTTTTGAATTCTGCATCTGGTAGCTTAGTTGCCTCCATTTCATTTAGTTATTTTTCTGGGAATTTCTCTTGTTTTTTCATTTGGGGCATGTTTCTTTGTCTCCCCATTTTGTCTGCCTTTTTGTGTTTGTGTCTGTGTATTAGGTAGATCTGCTATGTCTCCCAATCTTGTTATCGTGATCTTATGTAGTAGGTGTCTGGTGGGGTTCCAATGGTGCATTCTTCCTGATCACCTGAGCTAGGTGCTCCAGAAATCTCTTGTATGGGTTATTTGAGCCCTCCTATTGTAATTGAGTCTTGGATGCTGTTGGCCTATTCATGTCCGTCCCGATTCTTAATTACCACATGTAGGTGTGGGATGAGCTCATTTTGTGTCTTCACCCTCCTACCAGTCTCAACATGACTTCTTTATATTGTTGATTATAGGAGTTCTATTCAGGTGGTTCTCAAGGGTGGTTGTTCTATAATTTAGTTGTAATTTTGAGGTGATCATGGAAAAGATGAGCACAGCATTTACTTACTCTGCCATCTTGACTGGAAGCCTCTGTCTTTGGAACTTTGATAAAAAATTGTCATTTGATGGGAAAATAAATGTCTGCAAAATTAAATCTATTTAAATAGGTATACCCACTCTAACCTCAGGAAATTAGGCAAGATCTGAACTTATGGGCCATGGCTTGCTCTATAATTTATTTTACTCTGATTTACTTTGTTGTCACTTTAATAATGGGGAATTATTATTCTACCACAGAGCAGATAATCCAGGAGAGAAGGAAATCCCTCAAGGATGAGAAGGAGCAGGGTAAAACTGAGAAGAAGTATCAGGATTTTCTGGATATTTTGCTTTCTGCCCAGGTAAATCTTTCAAATTTCTGAGCCTGCTCATATATCTAGTTAATTGTGTGGGTAGGTAGATGAATGAAAGGAGAGGAGACAAAAGCAAAATTGATCAACTAAATTTAATAATACTTTTGAGTTGATGAGTTGGCTCCATACAATTTGAGGTAAATATAGAATTCTACAATTTTGTCACTAGAGAAACTCCGATAAGACTAAATTTTTTACTAATTTGATAGGATTTGGTCACTATCGTAAAGATACATGATAGTTCAGGAAAGAAGATGGGCCATAGGGTAAGCTGATAAAATACTGATGATGAGGTGCTGGAAAATCTGGATGAATCTGGCAGGATGATTGGAGGAACTCTTTGCAAGGCCTGCTTTCCTTATCTAACTTTGGTCCTCCTTTATACTCCGGGCAAAGAGTGACTCATAGTATATATTTGTTGAACTGGATTAAAATGGAAACTCACATTGGAAATGCTAATTTTATCCTTAAAATCATTATTTTAATTAGGGCTGCAAACATCTATAAACTGAAATTGCATAAAGATATCTCTATTGTACTTTCTAGGCTAAAAATGGCAACAGCTTCTCAGATATTGACCTGTATTGCGAGGTGAACACATTCATGATTGCAGGGATAGACACCGTAGGAGGGAACCTTTCCTGGCTCCTCTACCACCTGGCTCAGAACCCTGAGCATCAAGAAAGATGCCGGGAGGAGATCAGGGGCATCCTGGGGGATGGGTCTTCCATCACCTGGTAAGATCTGCATCCCTAAACAATTCATCCTAGTTTTCCTCCTGGGATTTTGCTTTACTCTTTCTTCTTCTGGCACCTTGGTTACTAGTGCTTCAAAAGATGTGTATGTGGCCCTGGCCAGTTTTTGCTCAGTGGTTAGATCATCGGCCTGTGGACTGAAGGGTTGAGGGTTCAGTTCCTGGTCAAGGGCACATACCTCGGTTGCAAGTTTGATCCCTGGCCCCGGTGGGGATTTTTCAGGAGGCAACCAATCGATGTGTCTCTCTCACATTGATGTTTCTCTTTCTCTTTCTCTTTCGTTCTCTCTCTCTCTCTCTCTCTCTCTCTCTCTCTCTCTCTCTCTCTCCTTCCCTCCCTTCCACTCTATCTCAAAATCAATGGAAAAATATCCTCAGGTGAGGATTAACAACAAAAGAAAGATGTGTATGTGGAAGCAGAAGAGGCAGGCTACCATTCTGCTCTGTCTAGAGAACCCTAAGTTATCCCTTTGCCTTCTTCAAAAGAGGTTCACACATCTATAAGTTGTCTATTTCATTGTTTTTCTAATCAGTAGTGTGTAAAATGTCTTATTTCTTTCTTTCACCCAGTTTCTGGTGCACTGGAAATGGGGACTTGATCCATAGACTTACATTTAGAGCTTGAGTGATGGGACTCAAGTGGGGTTCCTCTTCTGAAAGAGCTGAGTGAGCATCTAAGCCATTTAAATCTCATTGTATACTTTCTCTCTAGTCTCCTTGTTTACTCCTCAGGTTTGGCTTTGGATTTAGAACATAGTACTAATGATGCACACTGAAGTTGAGTTTAGCAAATATGAACTGAGGACATTTTAAGTACTGAGGCACTAAAACTAAATGCAAGATTTGGTGTGGGTCCTACCATCAATGAGCTCACACCCTAGTACAGGAGACAGGGCCCCCATACAGATAATTGCAGAACAGCATGATAAGGGTGAGAGATATGTGTTGGTAACCACAGAAACTTAGAAGGCAGGTGCCTAAGCTAGCATGGGGATCTCAAGGAGACTTCCTGGGAGATCTGATGCTTAAGTTACCTCTTATAGGATGGTTAGGAGTTAGCCAGGTGGGAAATTTCCCCTTCATTTTGTTAGACTTTGAGCAAAATGTTCATAAAGTCCAGGTTATGAATTTTTCCTCTTAAACATGCTGTTTGCCAAGAACACACGAGTCCCTGATATAAACTACATTCTTCATCCTAGCTAGATGTTTCACATGTCATTGTTTTGCTGGTCAGAGGAGCAGAGAGATAGAAATGCTAAGGGCAATGCAGCCCCATGGTTAGGGGGAAAACATCGTATTTCAAATACAAAGTTCAGCTCAACTAGAACATTTGTAAAGGAAAATTTGAATTTACATGGGTTTAGTAGAGATGTCACTTTTTATAAGAAAATAATAGTCATTTCCTACTATAAATTAAAAGTCTGATCTATATAGCACAAAATGCTGTGTTGATTAGTCATTTTTTATTCATTCGTTGTATTTGGAAACACTACATACTATCTCCCAACAATAATTACATATTTTAACGTTGATTATGGTAGATATATCTACAACTCAAACAGTGATCTTTCTCATTCTTGTTTGGTTTATGTAAAATGTGAAAACAATAAAGAAATCTTTGCCAGGTGAGAAAACAAAGTGCAGAGGATCTTGTTACTAACATTTATTTTAATGAGAGTAGTGGCAATAATATTATAGGGAATAAATATGTTTTTATTCTATAATATGGCCTTACAGTTATACTTAATGAAATTTGAACATAGCATTCTGAGAATTAATAATTTCCTTTAGACAGATAATAAAACCACACTGCAAAAAGCAGTTTCTGGAAAAGCTGACGAGTTGTTCAGTGTCTTCGTCTGGCTCTTTATCAGCCCATTTCTGCTTTGGGTTAAAATTCCCCTCTTCTTTTCGCACCAGGGCTGAGATGGACAACATTATTTTTCTTAAATATACAAAGTTCCAGACTAAGCACATGACTCTTTTTATTCTGGGCTCAAGGAAGAAAGAGTTAAAATTTCACGTTACTGAAAGGCTAAAGCCTACATTCAAAATAAGTAATCGGAAAAGCAAATAGAAATACAATAAAGCAAACAGAATAAATACTATTTGCATTCATTTTATTGAACCAACCTGACTGGCTAGGGTGCAAATTAAAACTTCATTCTTCTCCTGCCAGCACTTCAAACTTGCTCTGTGGGGTAGAGTCTTCTGGTGTGAAATCTGGAGTGAATATCACATATTCTGATTGATTTAAATAACAAGAACAGTTTCATTCCAGTAATTAAGCTGTCTGACCCAGTAGTATATTAAAAACTTCACATTCTTACCCACGTGGAGCATCTCCCTCCATCCCAGTTCAGTACTCCTTTGGGTCTGGAAGCCAGCAGTGGGTCAGTGGCTTGTGGTTGGCTTCCTCTTATTGACCAGCTCCTCCCCTCCCCTGCTGGTCCCAGGAGGGAGAGAGGGTAAAGAGAAAGTGTCTGGTACTGTTGTGATCTTGCCCTCTGAGCCTGGTGAATATTCAAATGCTTCCTTTGATTCTCAATAGGTGCATTTGTGGGTTTCTTGGCGATTCTCTCACAGAGACTTTACAATGGTGATCCATGGGACAGGGGAATTCTTGTCCTTAGGATTCCCTTCAAGTTGGTTCCAGAGCTCTCCCTCCGGCCAGTTCATTGGCCCACAGGACACATGGAAGCATTCTTGCTTTGTCCCTATTGCTCTCCCAAGTCTCTCTCTCTGTCTGTTCGGAGTCATGGCTTTTTCTATCAGTCCTGTGTCCCCAAACTCCAGGGAGCGCGTTTCAGATCACCTCACTGATCCTCTTGAAGCCCCTCTGCTTAGCATGGGAGGGAACACCCTCCTCCACTCTCCACAGCACTCCAGCGTCCCAACAATGCTCTTTAAAGGAGTTGTTTTTGTTTTGTTTTTTTTCCTATCAACACTCTTGAGCCTCCTCTCTTCAACCCTTAGCCATTCCTTATGCATTCTTGATTTGTATAATGAGCTAAGGTTGCAAGACTGGTTTTCAGAAGTCCTTTACTCCTATGTTAGCACCTCCCTGTGTAATGAGGACATTTGGCACCTGCTTGGTTCTTCTTCCTCTGGAAAGGCGTTCCATTTTAAAATTCTGTTTCATAACCAGTTGGAACCATAGCTTTCACCTGAGGATATATTTACCAAGAACAAACATCAAGTAGAAAACAAATCAATATTTACAAACTGGATATGGTGTCTGAGTTCCTTTCCCTCCTTCCCTTGTATTCACAGGGACCAGCTGGGTGAGATGTCATACACCACAATGTGTATCAAGGAGTCTCTCCGATTGTGCCCTACAGTCACAGCCATTTCCAGAGAACTCAGCAAGCCCATGACCTTCCCAGATGGACGCTCCTTGCCTGCAGGTCTGTGCACTCTTTTCTTAAGCAGTTCCTAGAGCCTGTGCAATCCTAGGGACCACAATAAAAGACCAGTGGGTTTCTCAACTCTTGGAGAAGTCAAAAGACAATCCTAAAGATACCTGGCTTAAGGTTGGGTACCTATTCGGTGAGAGCTCAGTGAGCATTGCCTTGATCAGATGTGGGTTTCAGCGGCTTTCCCAAAGGCATATAACCATTTGCAGCAAAACTATGCCTAGAACCTATGTCGCCAGAATCCGAACCCAGGGTTTCTTCCATTATGGCACATTGTTTTTAAGATAATCCTTGTTTGGCTGAGTTTGAGACCCAGGTGAGACTTCGTGGGAGGTGAACACTATTACCTTTATCTAGAAGACGCAAGGAAAGTTTTCAGCTTCATCATCATAATATTACCCTAATAAGTGAACAGCACTTGATATTTTACATAGAGCCTTCAAACATTTTATCTCATTTTCCCCTTGGAACATGATCTTAGCAAACATTTGTAGTGCTTTGCAGTTAAAAGCACTTTCAAATACTTTTTGTGTAGCCAAACACCCCCGGGGGGACCGCAGTGTGCAGTGAGCAGAGCCAGAGCTCACGCTGTATCCCATGCGCAGAGCCCAGGGCTCTTCAGAACAACACAGGCTTCTGAGCAGGGTGAGTGGGAGGCAGAGGGGGCACACAAGACACCCTTCACGTATCTGCTTCATTGTTCTATTTATTCTTGCCCTTGGAAACAAGCCGACAACCTGTCACTTACTATGACATTATTGACAGATCAAGAATTAATTTACCAGAATTATTTCTGGTCACCAAATAATCCTAAATTCTCTCTCCTCTGTCTTTTTTTAAAATTCCCAAATTATGCCTGACTGGTGTGGCTCAGTGGTTGAGCGTCGACCCATGAACCAAGAGGTCACTGGTTCGATTCCCAGTCAGAGCACATGCCCAGGTTGTGGGCCAAATCCCCAGTGGGGGGCATGCAAGAGGCAGCCAATCGATGTTCTCTCTCATCGATGTTTCTCTCTCTCTCCCTCTCCCTTTCACTCTCTCTAAAATCAATAAAGAAAAAAAAAATTCCCAAACTACATGAGTATTTGCCCAAATTCCCCACCCTCTGTATAGGAACAGCACCAACAGAAACTTGTCACTGGGTTTGCATGATGGAATTATAGTTCTGTTCTTATGTCCCCACACTGTCTCCAGTGGGTGCTTTACAGTCCATTAATAGATATACAGTAGTCCCTCCTTATCCATGGTTCCATTTTCCCTGGTTCAGTTACCTGCAGTCACCTGGGGTCTGAAATCCTTATTTTACTTAATAACAGCCCCCAAAGCACACGAGCCATGATGCCAGCAATTCAGATATGCCGAAGAAAAGCTGTAAGTGCTTTTTTTAAAGAGAAAAGGTGAAAATTCTTGTATGCTGATTTTGCGATGATCTATTTGTGAAATTGTGAAGAAGGAAAAAGAAATTTGTGCTAGTTTTTCTGTCACACCTCACACTGCGAAAGTTATGGCCACAGTGCATGATCAGTGCTTAGTTAAGATGGAGAAGGCATTAGATTTGTGGGTGGAAGACATGAACAGAAAACGTTTGATTGACGGCAACATATTGCACCAGGAAGTATTGAGCCTATATGAAGACTTCAGCAAGGTGTCCACTGAAATGAGTGACATGTAGCTATTTACTGCAAGTAAGGGAGCATTACACAGAGTCAGGAAGAGGTTTGGCATTTCATTATCTCACATCATCTCAAGAAGTGTGAGTACAGTACAATAAGATATTTTGAGAGAGAGATCACATTCACATAACTTCTATTATGGTATATTGTTGTAATTGTCCTATTTTATTATTAGTTGTTGTTATTCTCTTACTGTGCCTAATTTATAAATTAAACTTCATCATAGGTATGTATATATAAAAACATAGTATATGTAGGGTTTGGTACTATCCGCAGTTTCAGGGTTTCACTGGGGGTCTTGGAATGTGCCCCCATGGTTAAGGAGAGACTACTGCATAAGTAATTTCCAAACGTAACAGAAAACATAAGCATGTTTTGACATGATACCAATTGCTCTTTAAGAAAGAATCATGTATTAAGTAGATCATTGCTTTGAAAACTAAAGTGCCACCAAGCCTCATCATCCCATGGGTCCTTCACCGCGGGCACCAGCTCTTGCCCTTCTAGCAGAAAAGTCTTACTGAAGAGTGGTATAGCAGTAGCCCACTGCTTGCTTTTTTCCCCTGCAATCTCATTTATCTCCTTCCTTTTTCAGGAATGACCGTGGTTCTCAATATTTGGGGTCTTCACCACAACCCTGCCGTCTGGGAAAACCCCATGGTATGACTGTCTTTACATGTAAATACTTCAAAGAACTAATGCTATGCAATTCACTTTCTGTTAGCTCTGCAAGGAAGTGGCAAACGATACAGCAAACAAAAATAAACATAAAAATCAAAAACGTAAAACTTTTCCACTAAAGGAAAATTGTCCTTTCCCTCTATTCCTACTTTATCTTTGCTTTGAATGAACAAATTGGCATAATGTCACACAGGCTGCTTTAAATAGCCACAGCCATTTATTTAACAGGCTCTCCCAAGCACTTCTCCAGATACCTGCAAGAGTGTAGATGGTCAGTAGTAATTCAGGCAACTCATCCTCCCTTTTGCTGGATGTAACAATAAGGATTCTTGGCAGGAAATCAATGGTGCCCTCAAGTTGGGCAGTTCGACAAGAATTTATGAAGGAACTATTGATGAAAGTATGGGTTAGGGTTTCGGAAAAGCGAAATGGAGCAAATAACTGCCGAAGGGCTTACCACTTTCCAGCCTGATGAGACACAGGACAGAGGGTTACAAACCCGGAGAGAGAGAGCTCCTGGGAAAGGCCATCAGACAGGAGCTGTGGCTGTCAGCAGACATGCAGCAGCCCTTAGTAGGCAGGGGCCCAGGGAAGAGATACCCCGGATGCTCTCTCCTCCCACCCTCCAGATCTCCTATCAATGCCTTTTCTTGGCCAAACCCTCAGGACAGCATGTGGGTCAACTTTTTAGAGCCCAGAGCAGGGAGGAGAGAGGCAAAAAGATGTGTAGCATACCTAAGTTCCTTGATTCAATGTTCTCAGAACTAAACACAACATGTATGAGTGCCTCCTTTTACAGAAGCTGCTAGGGTTAAAGATTGGTTACATGCAATGGCAAGTTGGTCCGCATATCCCAGTGACAATGATCACATGATCGTTTTGACCTGACTTCTAAGAAGGTGCTCTCTTACCTCCCAGGGAAAATAATAGCACTGGCCATACTAGTTCTGCTTTTCCCTTACTTAGTCTGGGTGACAGACTAGTCAATTGGGAAGCCAGACAAGGTCATACATAGGTCTAGAGTTGCACTGCCCAGCGTGGTAGCCATGTGGTACTGAGCACTTGGAATGTGGTTAGTCAAAACGGAGATGTGCTGGAAAAAATTCACACCGGATTTTGAACATGTACCGAAAAATGTGAAATATTTCTTCAATAATTATTTATATTGAGTAGATGTTGGAATGATAATACTGTCTGTTAAATAAATTCTATTATTAAAATTCATTTCACCCTTTAAAATGTGACTACTAGAACATTTGAAATTATATATGTGGTCCAGAGTATATTTCTGTTGATCAGTGCTAAGTAGTAGCTTAAGAAATGAGTTAATGCGGTTGCAGTTTGTCCCCGGCCCTGGTTGGTTGTGCGGGTGGCAGCCACTCTATGTGGCCCTTTCACGTCGATGTTTCTCTCTCTCTCTCTTCCTCTCTCTCCCTCCTACTAAAAAAAAAAAAAAATGAGTTAATGGTGTTGGGGGGTGCCATCTCATTTCAGGTCTTTGATCCCTTGAGGTTCTCTCGGGAGAATTATAATAAGAGACACACCCACTCCTACTTACCATTCTCAGCTGGACCAAGGTGAGGACAACTTGAAGCTGTTGAAAATATACAAAAATGTTTACTTGGGAACAGTGTCTTCCCTTTAGCACCTCAGCTCTATCAATTCTCCCGTGGAACCCCATCTTCTCACCTGACCTTGAGGTGATCTTGGTGCCCAGCTGAGCCTCTGAGAGGGCCAGTTAGTTCCACAAAGGGCAACGCCCCACTCTAGCACATCCTCTGGAGCCCCGCCTCAGAAAGCTACCCCATGACTCAAGCTGCGGCTCGTAGGTCAGGGCAGTCTACCCCAGTGCAGGTGGGCTACATTTATTTTTTTCTAAAAATAGAAAAAGATTTTTTTTCATTTCAGCCTTATTGAGGTATAATTGACATATAAAATTGTAAGATCTTTAAAGTGTACATTGTGATGATTTCACATGTACATTGTGAAAAGATTCATCCTCATTTAGTTAATTAACACGTCCTTCACTTCATGTGTTTATCTGTGTGTGTGTGAATATACACTACTGTATAATTGTAACTCACTTTCTTAGCACATTACAATGATACAACACAGTGTTATCAACTACAGTCACTGTGTTTTCCATCAGGTCCTCACAGGAGAAACAATTTTCTGAGCAGCTCCAAGTGCCATCTTGTGTAGGGAGGGCATGGCGTTGGGGCCCCCCAGCTCACATTCTTGCAGGAGACCGTGTAAACCCAAAGTGAAAAACTTGTACGGCATTTAGAATGAAAATGGTGCTTTACTGAGAACATCAAACTTGTTATTCAAGCATTTGTTCAAGTACCTCTGATTTTTCTCGGTGTCTGCAGGAACTGCATCGGGCAGCACTTTGCCATGATTGAGCTAAAGGTGGCCATCGCCTTGATTCTGCTCCGCTTCGAGCTGATTCCAGACCCCACCAGGCCTCTTACCCTCAAATCCAAGATTTTGCTCAAACCCAAGAATGGGCTCCACTTGTACCTGAAAAAAATCTCCTAATGTTAGAGCCCAGGGTACAATGATTATAAATATTTTGTTTTAAAGTTAAATTACAACTAATCATCCAAGAACATGGAGAGGAATCAAAGTATGGTGGGAGGGTTATGGGTAGGTGGGATGGGGGTCTCTGTGGAGCTGCATATTATCCAAAAATATTCCAGGGTGTCACCTAGATCTGTTTCTGTACGACTTTGGGAGATTTTCAGATCTTTACTATTTGATTTTGGCTACTATTAATGCTGTATACCAAGAAGTTTGCTAGGTGACTTGCATACATGTTGTTGTTTTTTGAAATAGTTTTCAGAATTATACAGTAATAGGTGAATGTATTCTCACTATAAAAGATTTCCAACACTAGAAAAAGCACGTAGAGTAAAAAGTAAAAAACAGAGTAGCTTGGTGTGCATTCTTTCAGACTTTTTCCTATACATTTCATATGTACATAGGTATGTATGTATTCTTATAGATGGGGTCATATCTATATTGTTCTTGCTTTTTTTCACTTAATAAAAATACATCTCATTCACAATCCTGGCTCATGATATTTTGTAGTATGGCTATACCATAATTTATTTAACTATTTTCCTACTTTTGGATATTTAACTTATTTGCAATTTAAAAAACATGCTTATAGGACATTTGTGTTTATTTTTGTTTTATTCTCCATGATTTATACATTATCTATGGTTATCTATGGAGTTGTCTTTTTCTTATTGATTCATATGAGTTCTTTATATATTGTGGATAATAATCCTTGATTGTAACTTTCTTTCTATTTTTTCCCATTCTTTTCCTTTTTAAAATGGTACTTATGGTGTCAGTTACCATATAGAACTTCTAACTTTTCATGAAATAAGATATATAAACTTTTCTCTTTTTTTAAATGTTTTTATTGATTTTTTTTTAGAGAGAGAGGAAGGGACAGAGAGAGAAGGAAACATCTATGTGACAGAGAAACATCAATAAGCTGCCTTCTGCATGCCCCCCACTAGGGATTGAGCCCGAAACCTGGGCATGTGCCCTGACTGGGAACTGAACCAGGACCTCTCAGTCCATGGGACAATGCTCAATCCACTGAGCCACACCAGCCGGGCTATAAAGTTTTCTTTATGGTTTCTGGGTTTTGAGTTTTGGCTAACAAAGCCTTCATTTGGAATATTTTCAAGATAATTTTATGTATTTTCTTGGTGCTAACAACTCTTGTGAAGCCTGAATGGGAATTTCTTAAGGATTTTCAGGATCACTTATTTGACATTTAAGTGCTTACTACGTGTCAGATATTTTGACACTCATTGGAGATTCAGTGGGTTAATAGACATGTTCCCTGCCCTCATGGAGTTGGTATTCTAAACTGGAAGATGGGGTAACAGATAGTTAGGAATTGTAGGAAGTGCCACAAAGGAAATGAGTGGGCTGAGCTAGACAGTAATCAGGGGGAACTTATTTGAATTGAGTCATCTAGAAAATCCTCTTTAAGAAGATGACATATAAGTTGAGACCTGAAAGATGGTAATGGAAGCTACCCTGCTTTTTCTCATGGGCCTCCTAGCAGCAAAACGATGGCACTTCGAAAGAGCAGGGGTGAAGCCATGTGTCACTGCTACACGTCCAAGGGGGAACGATGGGCTGGGAAGCAGGGGGTCAAGGGTGAGGTCCGTTTTGCGCACACTGAATGGAGGTGCCCGGCCAGTCTCAGCAGAACAGATGTCCAGGAGGCAGTGAAAACCCAGAGAAAGACCGGAGCTGGAGAAGGTGTCACCAGGCCACTTTATGATGCCACACTCAATGCTGCTATGAATAGTTTGAACAAATATCTTTGTAAACTTGTTTGAATGTTTTGTAAGATAAATCTTAGAAGTAGAATGGCTAGATTCAAGTTCATGAGGGCCCTGCCCTGAATCTTCAATAGAGGATATGAAATCACTGGTGTACAGGTTAGACCCCTCTGTGTTCCCGAGGCAGGTCAGACTTACCCCTCTCCTCTCAACACAAAAAACATGTTTATCAAATAATAAAGTTCCTTAGGGAAAATTAAGAGTCAACAATCTTGTGTTTATGTTGTCACCTAATCAGATGCCCCCAAATATTTTTTCATTGATGGTGGCAGTGAAAATGGTTACCATTATTTAGCAGGCACTTTGCCTTTGTACTCTCATTCAATTTCCACAGCACCCAATGAGGTGGGAGCTACTCATCATTCACTGAAATATTTAAATGAATGGTATCCTAGTTTATATATTGTTGAACATTTTGTTTGCTTTAAATATTTTTGTAGCAATTTCACTTGTAATTACAGATATAGATTACTATATACCAATATCCAGATTTCATTTATGGATACAGATGTATATACACACAGAAACACCCATACATGTACACACACACACACACACACACACACACCCCATTATGAATTATATTGTATCCCAGGAATGCAATAATTATTAAAAATTAATTATCAGATTAAAGGACAAAAAACAAAAATGATATTAATATATGCTAGAACACACTGGATAAGAATCAACATTTCATCTTGATTTCAAAACACTTTAGGAACTAGTGGTTGGAGAAATTTTTCTACATTTTATCATTTAGAACCCTAGAAACCTATGGCCTTCATATTTATCAGTGACTATCTGAAAGCGTGCACCCCACAGTCAGGATTGTGGCAAGGATGGTCTGGGTACCACCAAAGGCTTTAAGAAAAGAAAGAGACACATTTAAAAGGAAGAACAAAACTGTCATTATTAAAGCCAAGAGGGAGTGACTGAAATTAAAGGGGGCTAAAAATATATGTGTCCTTTGAAGGGCAGGAGGGTCAAGAGACCCAATAATTTTAGACTTTGTCAAACATGCAAAATAAAAATTTCAAGCCCAGCCACTAAAGAACAGAAATCAGCCCTGGCCGGTTTGGCTCAGCGGTTAGAGCGTCGGCCTGCGGTCCAGAGAGACCCGGGTTCGGTTCCCGCTAAGGGCACGTACCTCGGTTGCAGTTTGTCCTCGGTCCTGGTTGGGTCGTGCGGGTGGCAGCCACTCGATGTGTCCCTTTCACGTCGATGTTTCTCTCTCTCTCTCTCTCTCTTCCTCTCTCTACTTCCCACTCTATCTGAACAAAAAATGAAAAAATGTCCTCGGGTGAGGATAAAAAAACAAAACAGAAATCAAATGTATAAATTCTAAATCTGTAGAGGAAAGTATAGAATGTAAAAAGGTAGAATATTTTTTAAAAACTCAATACATTCCCCCCAAAAAATGCTGGAAAGGAGGAAAAAAGAGCACAGGCAAGGAGGCCAAACAAAGCACACAGTGAGATGGCAGGGACATCTGAAAATACAGTGATGGTCACCAAGTGAGAATACAAAGGACTTGTGAGTTGAGACACAGAGGCTTTCAGAGTGCACTTTTATTTTTATTTTTTCTTTAATCCTTACTCAAGGATATTTTTCTATTTATCTTCAGACAGAGTGGGAGGGAGGGAGAGAGAGAGAAACATCGACATGAGAGGGACACATCGACTGGTTGCCTCCCGCACGACCCCGACCAGGGCCGGGGAGGAACCACAACGGACGTGCGTGCCCTTGATCAGAATCGAACCCGTGACTCTTTGGTCCTCAGGCTGACGCTCTAACCGCTGAGCCAAACTGGCCAGGGCAGAGTACACTTTTAGAATATAAGATATTCTTAAATCATAAGGCCATGGAATTATCTAAAGTAAAAGGATGGTAAATATATGACAGGAAATTGGAGTGGCTATATTGATATTATAAAATGGATTAAGTAAAAACAAAAACATTATCGTGGGGAGGAAAAGGCACTGCACTTAAAAGAAAAATATTCAACACACCAGGGAGCTATAAAAATTCTAAACATATTTCTAAAACCTCAAAATGTAAATTAAAAATTGATAAAACTACAGGGACATATTAAAAAATCCACAAGTTTTGGTGGGACCCCGTAATGCATTTGACCAGATATTAATGGACTTATATTTATAATTATAATACAGTAAATATACACAAGATTCAATCTAACATAATTTACCTTTTTGATTTAATGAATATATAGAACTCAACATCCAAAAATTAGAACGACTCATACTTGTGAAGATTCAACAACATTTACAAAAATTGAGCACAAACACCATATAGCAATTCTCAAAATATTTCAAAGAATTAATTGAATATAAACTATATTCTCAGACAACAATACAACTAATTCAGAAACCAAGAGGAAAGGTAATGCGCACCTAGCCCCCGCTCTCGGTGCAGCCGCCGTCCTAGATTACAGCGAACAGTCCTAATAGCCAGGTCCAGCACGCCTGCAACACCCTTGGATTAGCAATCAGTTTATGGTAACCCCGCTAGACCCTCATTTACGTCCGATGGACATGTTCTTTCAGCTGATATTTCACAAGCTTCACTGAGTATCAAAAGAGAACACGAATAAAAGGAAAATGTAAATCTACTTTTGACACGTACAAAATATACATGTCATTATCCGAAGGGGAACTCACACCCACTGGGATGACTACTATTTATAAAGTCAACAGAAAATAAGTGTTGTTAAGGATATGGAGAAGTTGGAACCCTTGTGCACTGTTGGTGGGAATGTAAGATGGTACAGCTACTGTGGAAAAGACTATGGTATTTCCTCGAAAAACTTAGAAATAGGATGACCATACTATGCAGCAATCCCCCTTCTGGGTACGCATCTGAAAGAACTGAAAGTAGACTCTCGGAGAGCTCTTTGCACGTCCATATTCATAGCAGCACTATTCACAATAGCCAAGAGGTGGAAGCACCCCAAATGTCCACTGACAGATGAATGGATAAATAAAATATGGTGAATACATATTCCATGTATATTACATGGAATGATCAATGTAATAATGAGGTAGAATTAGAGACATCATTATGAATTCATGTTTGATTTAATGTAAACACAGATGGTTACATATAAAAGTATTTATAGATATATATATATATACCTAAGTTAGCATACAAACACATATCTTTGCTCTGTCGGCTAAGAGGGCCTAAAAGAAATGACAACCCAGTAGCAATGATTACACCTAGCACTCAGATCTTCGTTTCCAATACCCTTCTCCAATCAAAGGAACCAAGGATCCTTGGAGAAATTGTTGACTCTAGAACTGGGGCAGGATACACACAAGATTTGCTTGGAGTATCTTACAGTACTGGAAAGTAAATTAAAAAAACAAAAAACAGGCCCTGGCCGGTTTGGCTCAGAGATTAGAGCATCGGCCCTAGGACTGAAGAGTCACAGGTTCGATTTCAGTCAAGGGCACGTACCTGGGTTGCAGGTTCGATCCCTGGCCCTGGTTGGGGTCGTGTGGGAGGCAACCAATCAATGTGTCCTTCTCACATTGATGTTTCTCTCTCTCTCCACCCCCTCCCTCCCTTCCACTCTTTCTAAAAAAAAAAAAAATCAATGGAAAAATATACTCAGCTGAGGATTAACAACAAAAAAGAAGCATCAGAGCCGGCTGAAAGAGCTCTCAATAGCTGGAGCCAGAACAATTTGAACAAGATAAATAAGGCAGTATTGCATCATAACCCAAAGTATATACATTCCTATAAGTTCATACTGATATAAATAAATGATTGAATAAATGAATAAATAGGGAAAAGAGACAGATCCCCCATGCAGAAGAATTTCAAATAATTTATGTAGATTCTCTGCCTCAAGGAAGAGAAGTGTAACTGCCCACTCCTTAGGTGTGGGCTGTGCCTAATAACTTCCCCACAATAAAATTATAAACACAATTTCATTTACAATAGCAGCCAAAAGCATAAAATACGTAGGAATAAATTTTACAAAAACATGTTCAAGCCTATAGATCCAAACTATAAAACCTTGCTAAACAATTCTAGAACTTCCATTTCACTCTTTTTTATAGATTAAATTATTTGATGAAGTTCTCCAACATTTCCTCTATATTCTAAAACACATTAATCATAGATTGCCTTTTTCTTGTTTTATTTTGCTTTTTGGTCAATTAGGCTGTTTCTTGGCACTCTGGTCAGGTTTTTATTAAGAGCTGTCCATGGAGAACAATGAATGAGTGGCAGAGGCTCTGGTTTGTGTTATCTTCAGTGAAAGAGTTGGGTTGTCTTCTGGAAGCCACATAGAACACGGGCAGAGCTTCACGCGGCAACTGAGAGGAAGTAGGTAAGTAATTTCCTTTTAGTTGCTTGCAGGTTGCTTTGCTTTATAGTAGTTGTAATTATAATGTACATTTACTTTGTACCATCTACTACAGAGTCCAAAGAGCTCTGAAAGGCACCCATAAAGGGTTGAGGCTCCGGGACATGTAAAGAAGAGCCAATAGAGATGAGCATATGCAGAATGTGCTTTTCATTTCTCTTTCCAAGAAAATGGGAGTGACGAATTACCCAGGACCCATATCCTAAATTCTTTGAACACCTTTCCTGATGACCCTGGACACTACTATGAAGTGTGTCTTCAGTCACCAAGGCAGTGCCAGGTAGACAGGTCAGTGACTAAAAGACAGGTAGTGAACTCATTCACCATGACCTATTTCACCCATGAGCATGCTATTCCACTTTTTCTCTTCCGATATCTCCAGAGCTCTCCTAGAAGCAAAGTTCAACAAGACCAAACTCATCCACCTTGGTCAACACACTTGCCTGCATCACAATGAAATGCTTTACAAATTCAGCCATCAGAAGTTCCGTTTAAATAAATGTTGCCAGGTGGCCCATGAGCACACAGGTTTTTCTTGGGCTTTGCATTGCCTGAGACGTCTATAAAACAACTAGTTGCTTAAGACACAAACCCTGGTGGTGGATGCTTCCTCTGTGGTGGTTGGACAATATGTAACATACAGGAAGTCCTCAAGAAACAGCCCTGGCCGGTTTGGCTCAGCGGTTAGAGCGTCGGCCTGCGGTCCAGAGAGACCCCGGTTCGGTTCCCGCTAAGGGCACGTACCTCGGTTGCAGTTTGTCCCCAGCCCTGGTTAGTCGTGCGGGAGATAGCCACTCGATGTGTCCCTTTCACGTCGATGTTTCTCTCTCTCTCTCTCTCTTCCTCTCTCTCTCCCTCCCACTCTATCTGAACAAAAAATGGAAAAATGTCCTCGGGTGAGGATAAAAAAAAAGAAATAAATGGAAGCTAAATTTGATGCAGGGCAGGGCCAGTTCTAGAATCCCAAACAACTAACTTCCAGTCAGGGCTCTCTCTACCAAGGCCACCACCACATCTCCCAAGGGATCCCACCAACAGCCACTCCACTCAGTCTCCCAGCCTGGACAGACTCTCCCTTGCACCAGAAAAGGCAGATTGCTGGTCCAACATCTATCTTCCCAGGGACTGTGTAAGCTCTGCCATCTGGTGGCTGTTCAAGATATTGCAAGTAATAGGAAAAAGAAAGAATAGAAACCAATGTTTGGCAAAAAGATAATGTTATACTTTGTAAAAAACTTGTAGAAAGCGTTTGGCCTCAAAGCAAACTGGAATCCACTGCCCCCTTCACTGTTTACACTGTGGTGTAACTGAGTGAATAGAAAAGTATTCAACCCTTAGGGAAACCAATAGTGAGCATGTACATTACAAGAGCCACAAAAATGCTCATGTTCTTTGACAGAGTCATCCTACTCCCGGGAGTTTGTCCTAAGGAAGGGTCATTACTTCAGAGATTTAATGGAAAGGACACAGTAACTAGGGCCATCCAGATAGAGGCAGTGTCAGAGAACAGAAGTGCTTGGGGAATGGCCAGGAACCAGCCCTTTCAGCCCGACCCCAGACTGAACTGGGACATCAGGAACTGGGGTGGATGGAGAAAAGGAGGATAGGGAGCGCAGTCATTCAGGAGGATGGTGGGGTTTCAGGGACAATAGGCTGAGGCTGTATTTTCCAGGAAAGTGGGAGCTCATTGGACTCAGCTGATCTGTCAACCACCCAGCCCAGCCGGCCAGCTTACAGACGAATTCCAGACCCTACTTGGTAAAAAGGACTTTTGAAAAGAGGTATAAATATTTTTAATACCCTCAACTGGGCCAGGTGACAGGAGTGAGCCTAGGGTAGAATAGCTGGTGGGCAATTGTAATGAGCCATGGTTGGCAGGCAGGTGGCTGTGCATGGTGGCCCTGGGTCTCCAGGATGCCAGGTCTTTATGCTGGACTCTCACCAAAAATATGAAATAGATCTTTTCTATAAATGTTCATTTAAGGAAAAGAAAATTGAGACCCAGAGAGGTTAAGTGGTTTGCCCAAGGTTGCACAACTGATTTAAGTGGCTGAACTGGGACTGGTTGACATGTATTCATTCATTCAAAAACACCAAGCAGTCCGGCTGGTGTGGCTCAGCGACTGAGCATCGACCCATGCACCGGAAGGTTGCTGGTTTGATTCCCGGTCAGGACACATGCCCAGGTTGTGGGCCCGATCCCCAGTGGGAGTCTGCAGGGGGCAGCCAATCGATGTTCTCTCTCATCGATGTTTCTATCTCTCCCTGTTCCTTCCTCTCTCTCTCAAATCAATAAAAGAAAATAAACAAACAAACAAAAAACAACACACACACACACACACCAAGCATTTGTTCTATGGAGGGACTATGCCAGATACCCTGGGGATGTCCTGCCCTCCGGGAGTTCACAAACATGGAGCATAGCCCACCCAGTGGGTGTGACAGGGAAAGCGGTGCCAGAGAACCATGCTGAAGGAGGTGCGGCTGCAGAAGGAAAAATCATGAGCCCTCAACATGAACAACACTGAGATGCGAAACAGCCTGGAAGGGGAGGGAGCAGAGACTGGGGTAGGTGGAGTCCCAGGGAGCCTCCTGTGTGGCCACCTAGTGACTGCTCAAGATACTGCTGGCAAAGCTGAAAGGAAGTGATGGCTGTTGCTAACACTCACTGAACATTTACTACACGCTTTCTGAACACATCTAACTCACTGACTCTTCACCACAAACTACATGATCGCCATCATTTCGTCCTTGGCCCTGAGTGGTTGGCAGGGTGGAAGTTGCCTAGGAAAGTCTGGCTTCCAGCGCATGTCCACAGCCACGGAGCTGCACTTGCTCGGAGTGCGGTTCCTCTCGCAGGCGTGCAGGGCTGGGTCCCGCGTGGCTCTGTGCTTGGAAAGGTCTCTCCAGCGGCAGTGTGGATGGTGGTCTGCGTGTTCAGCAGGAGTGAAAACAAAACATCCCCAGGCAAGATGGAGACTGGAAGCAGGGGAGCTGGGGGCAGGGGTAAAGGAGGGGCATTCAGCGTGAACCCATGCCTGGCCTGGGTGGATGGGTGGTGATGCCACTAACAGGGACAAGGACTTAGGTTGGTGAAAGACCGGGAATTCCATTTTGGACCTGAGGTGCTTGAGGAGTTGAGCAGGAGGCCACTGGGTACTGGAGGGACGGGCTGAAGGTGCTGATTTCGAGCTGATACTCAAAGGAAGTAATGTAAATAATGGAGTGGATGAGGTCCCCATATCATTCTTTGAACAAGTATTTACTAGGGAACACCTATATTTCCAGCTTGCGCTGGACACACAGACACTATGATAAACAGGACAGATGGCGTCTGTGTCCCACGGAATTCAGAGTTCACAGTGTCGTGCAGAGAGCAATGCCATGACCAATGTGGGAGCCGGGTGAGCTGAGCGCAGGTGGTCGGCAACAGCTCCTCGGAAAAAATGGCTCCTATCCTACTATGTTGAAAGCAGAGGATCAAATAAGCCATTGTATCTTGTAACAAGAAGACAGGACTATAGTGCCCGTGGTGAGAGCAGTCTGCAGAGTGTCAGGCATGGAAGACGTGGAGGAGTGAGTGGGAAGGATGGCGACAGAAACAGCAAATGGCAACCGCTTCCCTTAGACACTTGAAGGGATTTCTCTCCACCTGCCCGGGTGCAGCTTTCCGAATGGACTGGAAGAGCTGCATGGGCAAACATTCTGTTTTCGTCTTCAGCTCCCCATTTCACACACACGCACACCCTGCAAAGAGCCCGGTGCTGGAGTAGAATTAGCCATGGATTTAAAGTCAAAAGACCGGGGCCAACGCCACTAACTGGCTGTGTGACTTTGAGCAAGTCACCTCCCTCTCTGAGTCTGCATTTTCTCCTCAAGACAATGGGTCCAGTTATACAACCTGATAGGATCACAATGCTGCTTCCGTCAGAAAGCATCCTACAAGCCCTTCAGCTGTCCTGTAGAAACCACCACCACGACCGTCACTGTGCTTGGGTGTGGAGGAAGTCCCTTCCCAGTCTCTTGTTTCAGTTCATTAGCTCTTGGGCTGTGGAAGATGTTTTCATCAGCTTCTCCCCACCCCTCTCTCCTCCTTTTTCCTCTGCCCACTGAAGCTCCCTCCCCTCCCTGACCCTTTCCCCACTTTGCCAGCACAGTCCTCACCACTCCCATCCCACACCCCCAAGCCTACAGCCAGAACTGGTTAACGGTCACGTTATTCATTTGCAAAGTCCACGTACAGAACTGTACTGGCCTCAGCAATGCAGAACAAACCTGTGCAACCAGCCCCGTTGTGGTGTCTCCGAGGTCCAGGAGAGCAGCTGGGCCGGCCTCTTCTGTACCCACCAGCCATGCAGACCTCTAGCCTACCTCTCACCCGGACTTGTTACGTGACTTGGGCAGGTGCCACCCCTCCTTGGCTTCAGATTCCACAGAGCAAAATGGGATGGGTTTAAGGATCCTGATAGCTCTTATATACTGTGGTCTTGCGTCCAATTCAGTTCATCCTGTAATAACAATAGAAATAGCCCTGGCCGGTTTGGCTCAGCGGTTAGAGCGCCGGCCTGCAGTCCAGAGAGACCCGGGTTCGGTTCCCGCTAAGGGCATGTACCTCGGTTGCAATTTGTCCCCGGCCATGGTTGGTCGTGAGGGAGGCAGCCACTCGATGTGTCCCTTTCAGTCGATGTTTCTCTCTCTCTCTCTCTTCCTCTCTCTCCCTCCCACTCTATCTGAACAAAAAATGGAAAAATGTCCTCGGGTGAGGATAAAAAAAAAGAAAAGAAAAAAAAAGAAATAAAAAGCAATAGCTAAGCCATTAAGAGTGTCGGCCCACAGACGGAAGGGTTGTGGGTTTGATTCCTGGCCCCAGCTGAGGTCGTGCAGAACGCAACCATCGATGTGTCTCTCATATTGAAGTTTTTCTGTCTCTCTCTCCTCCCCCT
Organism: Tadarida brasiliensis; assembly: GCA_030848825.1. Classification (NCBI taxonomy): domain Eukaryota; kingdom Metazoa; phylum Chordata; class Mammalia; order Chiroptera; family Molossidae; genus Tadarida; species Tadarida brasiliensis. The sequence continues at coordinate 34,798,005 of CM061264.1, forward strand.
TCCCTTCCAGTCTATCTAAAAATCAAAGGAAAAATATCCTCGGGTGAGGATTAACAACAACAACAAAAGTAATAGCTAATATTTATTGTGCACTAACTGTGCTAGGCAATATTCTATGTATTTTTTAAATCCTCACCAAGGACATGTTTTTATTGGTGTTTTTTAGAGAGAGAGAAGAAGGGGGGGTGAGAGAAACATTGATGTGAGAAAGAAACATCAATGTGAGAGAGAAACATCGATTGGTTGCCTCCTGTACAAACCCCAACAGGGGATCGAATTTGAAACCTAGGTATGTGCCCTGACAGGGAATCGAACCTGCAGCCTTTGGGTGTATAGGACGATGCTCCAACCAACTTAGCCACCCAGCCAGGACCTATTTTATGTATTTTATGTGCATTGTTTCTTTTAATTGTCACAACATCTCTTATTAGATAGCCACCATTTACTGCCCCCAATTTACAGATGAGTAAACCAGAGCTCTGGAAGTGGAGTTGATTTATCCAGGGTCACAAATACTGTGTCAGGGCGGAGCTGTATCTGGGCTGCCTGACCCAGACCTGGGCTCTAAACCTCCTACTTGAGGGCAAAATCTCTGGCTCAATTAATAACTGCTCAACTAAACTTCAGACCTGAACTGTGACGCAACTGTCCTCCATCTCCTGTAGATGTCCCACAAGCTCCTACATGCCGCATGCCCACAAATGCACTGTCACCCCCCCCCACACACACACACACACACACACACACACACTCCTGCTTGTCTTCTGGCACCTGCCATTCTCAGTGCTATTCACTAGCCTATACTGGGCCTTTGTGAGAATCAGAAAAAAGCACCCCTCCCTGCAAGTTGACATAGGCCCGAGCCAGCTTGCGGGGCCTGCTTAGTGGAGGCACAGTCTGCAAAACCCAGTGCAGTGTCCCTGGCTCCACCATCTCCCACTTTGCTCAGGGCAATATGGGACTCACCCTCCTTGATCTCTCTCTCTCTCTCTCTCTCTCTCTCTCTCTCTTTCTCTCTGTCTCCTGCTTCTCTAGCGGGGGCTCAGGTCTGCAGCAAACATGGTCCCAGAAATGTGGTCAATTCTTTATCCTCTGAAATAATACCCCACGGCAGAAGCCACTGGGCTCCCAGACAATTTCTGAGAGAAAGGGCCACGAGGAGGGTGCACTGGAGGCCTAGGTGCCCCTGAAGCCCATGGGAAGAGCTAGGAGCTGGCACAACCGTAGGGGTCCCTAGGGACAAGCTATGGGAAGATCTCTGGTCCCAGTGTTTAAGGGACAAGAGCGGCACCTGAAGCTCAGGTTCACAGGCTCTGCTGACTCTGCTCTTGGCGTTGAGTGTGCAGCGACCAGATGGCAGCCAAGGTTACAGGCAGACAGAGAGCACCTTCCCAAAACAAAACAAGCAAACAAACAAACAAAAAACAAACTGAAGACCAGATGGAGCAGCGATGTTCAGGAGGGCTTGTCACGGATCCCACGACCTTCAGCCAGAGGGAAAGTGAGTGCATGCGTGTGGGTGTGCCCATGTGTGTACGCATCTGTGTGGGGTTGAGGGCTATGAGCAGACTTACAGCTGGACAGACAGCTGAGGTTTAGTCCCTTCCTCTGAGTCTCTTCACCAAGCCTAGGGCTTCCCTTCCCCTGAGTCCAACCCTGTCCTGGGTGCTAGTGACACAGAGAGGGAAGTGACCCCATGCTTGCCCTAGAGGAACAATCAGACCTGGGCTGGAACTGGACACAGACAAGTAAACAGACAACAAGTTGGGGTGAGTGCAGGGAAGGCTGGGGTAGCCCAGAGCAAGCACCTAACCCAGGGGTGGAGGAGGAGCTTCCCACAGGAAGTGACATCTAAGCAGAACCTAGAGGATCTTCTGGCGAATCTGTGCGACAATAACATACATTATCTCTTTCCTCTCTCCGCAGCCCTGCGGGGGAGACGTGATAGCACCAATTTGTCTGGCAAGTGAACGAAATGTCTAAAGGGTCCCACACGCAGTGAGTAACAGAGCTGGACTTTGAACAAAAGTCTGCAAGATTCTCAAGCTCAAACTCTTGGCCACTGTGTGTTCTTCCAGGGACTGAAAACTGGGAGAAGAGATGAGGGAGTTGTCCAGGCCCCAGGTCAGATCTGGGGGCGGGGGGCAGGTGCTTCCTGCCCTGGTCCAGAGCAAGTCTGACAGTTCCAGCCATCTTATTCACCTGTGAGGTTGGTCCAAGGGGACAGGGCAGAGTGTGTGTGACTTGGGTTACACCCCCTCCCAGTGACACTCTGCACCCCACACCTCACGGCTTCCCTGGGCTGGAGAAGACTGCCCAGCAGTAGTCCGGATCTGATGGCTCCTTGAAGCACAATAAGCAAGCAACATTTCTGCTCATGATACCCTGCGCATGAGGGAGGTGATCTTGAAAATCATTTGGATCACCGGGCACTCTGGCCTATATATAGCAGGTGACACTGAAGATAGAACTCCAGGCTGGGAGTTCCTCTCCAAATCTGAGCTGCAATCTGCCTTCAAATCTGCAGTTCCTGGGTGGAGCCTTCAGTGCCTGAACGTGGGTGTAATTTTCTGTGTCACCCTGTGAAATTCACACGTTTTAGGCAGGGGAGGAAAAAGAAAGGTGCAAGTCCTGTTCCAGGAAGTAGGAGGAGCAAGAATGTCCTGTAGCAGCGAGAGAATCCTCCGGTCCTAGAGCCAGGGCCTGAGCGACCTGAGCGTTCTGCCCAGAGAGCAGGTGGAGGGATGGGGGAGATGCTGCGGCACAGAGACGTGAGGCTCCAACGAGGGCAGGGGACTTTCCCCGCCACCGGCCACAGCAGGGCAGCTTGGGCAGGTGCGGAGACGCAGGGTGGGGGTGGGGGCAACTGGAGAACCAGCTGGAAATACAGAAAGGATGCAAGGGGAGAGGGGGCACGGTGAGCACTGGGCTCAGGTGGAGGGAGAAGGGGGAGACGGGACAGAGACAGGGAGATGGAGATAAAAAACAAAGGCCCAGAGACGCACTGAGAAAGAGACAGAAACAGAGGGACTGAGATCGGAGATCGATAGCGGCTGGGAGCGCCGAGGAGACACGGTCTGGGTGGGGAGGGAGCGGGAAGGCGTGAAGGAGCGCCGGCCATTTGGGGTTTCCCCGCACGCACGCCAGTCCCCCGCCCGGCCGCCGGGGCCGCCCCCTCGTCTGTCACTCCGGGGGCTCCGAATCCCTTCCCCGCAGGCCGGGGGCGGGGAGCGCACCTCCCGCCCCGCCCCAGCCCAGAGGCTCCCCCTCTGGACCCCGTGAGCGCCGCCCCCTCGGGACTGGCTGTGCTGCCCCGATAGATAGTGGGGGGCCCAGCTGGTGCGTTATCAGCCTCCTCCAGGAGCAAGCCCGAGCCACTCAGCGGCTGCCTGTCTGAGATTAGGCCCCCGGAGGGTCATTAAGCGCCGCCCTGGCCCCGGCCCAGCCTCCTTCCCTCCCTCATCTGGCCGGTCGGGCAGGTGGGAACTAGCGATAAGGATTGGGGGCTCCTGCGGTTCTGGGGCCCACCAGTCCCATGCCCCCTGCCCCTGTCAGGGCTGGAACAAGGGGCTGGGGATGGGGGCGGTCAGTACCAGCCCAACACCTGCAAGGACCCCTAGAGTTCCCGCCATCCTGGTCCTGCCAGCATGGGGAGGGGGCTGGAGAGTCCCAGGCTGAGTGCTGGGGACCAGCCCCAGGAACCAGGGCAGGTCCCTGCTCACCCATCCCACCTGGTAAACCCTAACAGGTGAGAGGGGCTGGCTTCGCTGGCTGCAGGGAGACCGGGTAGTGGCTCTGCCTTTGGGCCCTAGCAGGTGGGTAGGGGCCAGACTCAAACCTGCCCCACCCCACCCCACCCCTCAGGGACACCTTGGGGGCAGCAGTGGAAGGGAGTGTAGCTTCACGCAAGGAGAATCAGATCCAGGCAGCCAAAAGGTCCAGACCAGGAGGCTGAAGAGGAAGAAGGGGTATTTGTGGCCTCTAGGAACCTCCACCTCTCCTTCAGTAAGTGAGGGGCTGGGCTGGTCCGTCCCCTAGCTCTTCCCTCTGGTCTAGTCAAGAAAGACTTCCCAGAGGAAGAGGAACTTCGGCTGGGCCAAGAAAAAAGGAATATGCAGAGTTTAAACGGGCAGAGGTGGGTGAGAAGGCATCAGCCCCCGGGATGCGGGCCCGAAGCACAAGCAGCATTTCTGCTCATGGTACTCTGAGCGTGAGTGAAGCAGCCTTGAAAATTATCTCAATCACCACATGAGCAAAAACCTGGAGTGGGAATCACAAGGGCTGCAACCTCGATGCACTGAACTGAAGCTTAGAGAGGAGAGGACCTGCCCAAGTTCACACAGCAGGGAAAGGGTAGACCCGGGGCACAGACCCTGCCATCCCTCTGCTCGGGGCTCTTCCTGCTTCTGCAGGCTGCAAACTAGACCCGTGAGGAGAGAAGGAGCATTCTGATTTCAGATGGGTCTCCCTAGGGGTATTTCAGTGAAGCCTTAGAAGAGCAGAGTAATGGCTGTCATGGTGAAGTGAGGGGGCTGTGACAGGTTTGGACAGGTGGCAGAGGGAGATCTTAGGGACAAGGTGGACTGCCCTACTCCTCTGCATCTGGGAGTACTCCCAGGTGAGTCTAGCTCAGGTTGTCACTCCAGACAGAAAGACAGAGGCTGTTCCCATAAGAATGACAGTCACTGAGGTGAGGGGCCTCCAGGGTCAGCCAGAGATGGAGTCATACCTCCTCACTCTCCTTTCTGCTTCATTCCCACTGGGACCCTGACTTCACCCCCACCCAGGACTGGGAATCGGTGGCATCAGTGAGGACGTTTCTGCTCTGGTTCTGTGGTGAGACTGGCCAAACCCGCCACAGAGGGGAAGCCGAGTTCAGAGGACAGTGACTTTCCCAAAGTCACACAGAAAGTTGGTGGAGGACCGGGGACTGCAATCTGGGCTTCCTAAGTCCTAGCCCAAGACTCTTTCCTGGTGCTTCCTGTGCCCAAAACCTACCCAGAGAGGCGATGCGGAGGGGCACAGAGCTGAATGGGTGAGAGAAGTGGACCCACCGCGATGCAGGCAGCATGGAGGCCAGGGGGAGGGGGCTGGTGCTGCCTGGAATAAGGGTGAAGTGGGTGAGCGCCCTGGCCCCTGGGGCCTCCCCGGGAGGGCTTCCCGGGTAACCCTCCACAGCCACCAGAGCAGCTTGGGAAGGTGATTGTCATGATCAGAAAGCAACGTACGGGCTGTCTGGGAGCCTGGGGGCTATTTCTGAGCCCTGGGAACCTCAGCCTCAGAGGTATAAAACATCTTTATTCACAGAAGTAAGGCCACTTCCACCGTGAGGGAAGGGAGTGTGCGGCAGTATGGGAGGTGCTGAGCTATCTCCTTCAGAAGGTTCTTTTGATTTGAATTGAGTGGGAGACCCCCCCCCAGAAGACCCCAGAGCCCCAGCCGAGCCCCAGGTAGACACAGTCTGAGTTCCCACGTTGGCTGGGACAATTCAAGGGAGGGTGGCGCAGTGTGAGGTTGAAAAAATCGGCCCCTTAATGTAGATTCCTGCTCAGAGGAGTGGCACTGATTACAGAAGCCCAGGATCAGCGCTGGGGCCACAGGCAAGCGGGGTCACATGGGGGTGCTCCGGACCCTGCCCTCCTCCTCGGGGACATTCTCATAGGCATTCTCATGCTCGTTGGACCTGAAAGAGGATGACAGGGGTCATTACACCTTCCATCCCATGCCCTTCTCCCTGCCCCATCCTGCACTAGTGAGAACAGTATCTTTCAGAGTAAACATCTGCGTCCCAGAAGGGGTTCCCCTGACCACATCTGGTCTTGTGCACCTGAGACTGGAAGTCTCTCATCACCACTTCCCTGAACCCCACCTTCTTCCTCCATTGAGCCCCTCCACACAGGCACCGCTGAGCGCCCCCATCGAAGCCATTTCCCCACTGAGCTCTTCCCACACGAAGTCCCCCCACTCATCCCTTTAGAGTCCCTTTCCCTCGCTCAGCCCCTTTTCACCACTGCGTGCCTCCCTGAGTCCCAACCCACCCACTGGGCCCCTTTCCCCACCAGGCCCCGTCCTCTTCCTGGGCCTTCTCCCCGAACCACGGGCTTCATTTTCCCAGGGAGCCCTGCAGTCCTCATAAAGTCCCCGTTGCTCACCAGTTTCCCCTCACTGCACCCTCTCTTCCTGAGCCCTTCCTCACATGAGCCCCGTCCTTCCCCCCCCTCTGTCCCCCAGCAGAAGCCCTTGGTCCTGAGGTCCCCTCACCTGAAGCCGGCTGCCATGGAGGAGTACTTTCCTTCCGTTCCTACCAGGATCCCATCTTCCTTGTTTCCGACGGTCATGACCATGTTCACGGGCTCCCTGGGGACAGGGCTCATCAGGAGGGCTCTCTGGATCCCTTCCCTTTTTGTTCCCCTTCTCCCCAAGTCCAGTGAGGCCCTGCTCTGGGCTCGGGCTCTGGCCCAGATTTGCACAGGGCTTTCCCGGGCAGAGGGGCAGCCGTGGTCACCAGCCACTGAAGACAGAGCTGGAGTCAGCGGAGAAAGGAAGCACCTCCAGGGAAAAGCTCCTGGCCCCCTATTTAAGTTTAAATCCACTGAGTGTGGCCTCTGTCCCCACCTCCCCGGAAACTGCTTTCAGAGGGTCACAGAGAGCCTTACCGCTGCTCATCTTTCCTGGGACATCCCACAGGCTCCTCAGACTTAATGCGCCCCAGGTTAAACTCAGCAGTTGCCCCAGATCTGCCTTTGTGTTCTATGTCTCAGGGAGTGGTCCTGTCAGAAGCCTGGATGTTTCCCTGCCCTTCCTCCCTCTTACCGGCTGCTGTCTCCCTCCCTCAACCAGGAGGTCCGACTCCTAGGCAGCAGACAGCCTAGACCTGACTCCTCTCTGCATCCCCTTGTCCCCTCCGCCATCCAGACTCTCCGGTCTGCAGGCTCAGCCTCTGCATCGCTCTCCTCGCCTGCGGGCCAGGGGCAGCCAGTGCTCCTGCACCACACCTCATCCAGACCTGCTGCCCACCCTGCACTAATTCCTGCCGCGTGGGAAAGCCCACAGTTTGGGGCACTGCTGTACAGAGGCTGCTTGGCCTGGGCCCTGCCTTCCTCACAGCTCCTCTTGGGCCTCTCCATCCCTCTCTCCAGCCATGACAGGCTGTGTTCCCTCAGCGGGCGGGCAGGGCTGCCGCTGCAGGGAGGCAGCAGGCCACGAGTGGGAGCTCTGGGGGCAGCTGCAGCCTTGCCCCGGGTTGGCGAGTGCAGAGTGGGCCAGATTTCAGCCCACCCCTCTCCCCCAGTGCCCTGCCCCTCACTCAGGACCCCAGAGGCACTCTTCCCTGACTCCAGTCTCCATCCTGTGCCACCCTATCCTGGGACTGGCTCCTCCTCACTCTTCAGGCTTTGGGATAAAGGGACAATGGGAGGCCTTCTTCCCCATCTCCCCCAGGCCTGGCCTGCGCTGGCACTCTGCACTCCGAGCACCAGTACCTTCACTGTGATGGCTGCCTTCCTGTCTGCCTTCCCTCCTGGTGGGGAGCCTGTGAGCACAGGGGCTGTCTGTCCCACTGCCCTCTGCACCCCCCCCCCTTGTCCCAGCAGCTGACCCTGAGGAAGGATGGAACCTTCCTCTCCAGAGGCTTTCACAGTCCCCACCATAGGCCAGGCGGCTGTCCCAACTATGCGGCTAGAAACACTGAGGCTCCAAGAAGAGGACCTCACAGTGAGTGAGCACCAGAGCGAGGGGGCCATCAGAGGCGGCTCTGGGAGCCAGTCCGCTGGCGCTCTAGCCCGAGACGTGGGGCCTCGGTGTCCCTTCCACACAGTGAGAGGTTGCTGCTGATGGAGCCGGAGCCATGGTCCTGGGGCCACCCTGCCTGCAGTGGCTCAGCCCCCAGCTCCCCCAGGAGGCACTCACGGCTCTTCTTGGCACCAGAAGTGGTTGACAGCAAAGGCGATTGCAACGAGGACCAGGAACACGGCCATAGCGATGAGGCCCTGCATCCAGGGCTGCAGGTTCCCCAGGCCTGGAAAGAGGGGAGTCAGGGGTGCTACAGGAGTCTGGGCCGCTGTGGGGCTGCAAGTGCAGAGCGGGGAGGGGGCACCCCAAGGGCTGCAACCTGTGTTAGAGGGCATCAGCCAGCTGCCAGGACCCGAAGAGACATTCTGGGTTGGCGGAGTGGGAAGGAGTACCCATCTGACCTTCCACTGAGCTTAAGAAAGGAAAGGAGGTTTGGAGGAAAGAAGATAGGAGTTCAAAGAAGGAATGAGGAGCAGAGGAGGGAACAGGCCTCAGAATACTGTGTCTGAGATCCAGACAGCCCAGAGCGCCCCCCCATCATGGGTCACATGCAGGGCCCCCCAGGGAGTGACTGGGCCCCAGGGACCAAAGGGCAGCCCCCTGGACAGCCAGCCTACGCCCTGCCAGCCAGGGGTGGCTTCCCTCCTCCTCCCAGGCTCCCAGCATGCTGGGGCAGCCCAGAGCTGATAGGACTGGGCTGGCATCTGGAAGATCCTGTTCTGTAACAAGAGGGATCTCTAGTGCTAGGTAGGGCGTGGGAAAGAGAGACAGGCCGGGCTACTCAGGTACAGGTGCTGGGGTGCTCAGAAAGAGGGGTGAGACAGGACGTCTTTGGAAGGCAAGACAGAGGTGCTCTCCTCTGGGTCTTGGGGGTCAGGAAGGAAGCTTCAATATCTGGCCCCGTTCAGCTCCTCCAGCTAGGTGCCCAGGGGGCTAGGCCAGAGACCAGGTCAGGGCCCCATCCATGCACTGTTTCTGCCTTGTGACCCTTAATGATTCTCAGAAGTCTCTGCCGTCAGCCACTGGCAGCCTCAAAGGGCTCTTATCTCCATGGGCATCACTGTGCTCCAGGAGCCTGCGGGAGCTGGGCCCTACAGAGGGCAGCAGCAGGTAGAAAGTTCTCAGGACGGGGCAGAGGCTAACAGGAGGCTTCAGCGGAGTCCTGCCTCCAGGCTGAAACACCTGCATCCGAGTGCCCGCCTGTATTCTGAGGGGCCAGGCTGGGCATGAAAAATCTCATCCTGCCTCACTCTCACTCAAAAGTCCTTCCTTGAGCCTACCCTAACGCGCCCTGCAGCAGTGAAGGCCCTTCCTCCTCTCAGAGCTCTCAGCCCGCAGGTATTGGGAAGGGGGGAGGATTCTTGCAACTCTCTAGCCCATGGCCAGGTCAGACTTTCTTCTCTCTTTGGGTAACAGAAGATTCACAGTGTGGTTATCCTGAGTTCCATACTTGCCAAAAAGTAATGTTTTGGACTCACTGTTTCCCTGAGAAACAATGGTTTAGACACACTGTTTCCTCAGGTTAGTGGTTGTTCAAGGATTGGGAGTTAGGGTTCAAGCCTGGGAGGCCCCTCTGCAGCCAGCTCCCTCTAGACATGTGGCTCTGGGGGGAGACACAGAGCCGAGGGCAGAGCCTGGGGTAGGAGACCAGTGACCTGAGCCCTGGCCCTATTCCTCTGCGGTGTGACCCTCACAAGTTACTCAACCCCTCTGATCTTCAGTTTGCAAGAGACAGAGTTGAAGCAGACATGTATGAGAGCGCGGGACACCTGCCAAGGAGGCGTACTCCGGAAGCACCTTTGTTGGCCCCCTCTGGACCCCAATCCCACCTGCAGAGTCCCCAGACCTTGGCTGCAGATGTAGCCTCACAGTGCAGGGCAGACACCAGATCTCGGGGTGTGGTACTTCACCGGTGCCAAACCCTTCCATACCCCTGACATGTCAGCCACCCTGGGAGGCAGGCAGGGCGGGTTTATTGTCCTCATTTTATGGATGGGAAAGCTGAGTCTCAGAGAGGGACAGTGATTCCCTCAAGGCCACACAAGACAGAGGCAGAGCTGGACAAAGAGCTCAGGTACACCATGGGGGCCACAATGGGGCACTGTCCCTGACCAAAGCCCAGGAAACTGAAACAGCGAGGACTTAGGCAAAGCCAAGAGCAAACCAGTGACAGCTCTGACCCTCCCCTAGCACAAGTGGCTCGGTCCCCACCCTCACCCTTATTGTAGACTGGACCCCTGTTCTCAGGACCCAGCTATCTCTAGGGAAATGCCTGCTCCTAGACTTGAGTCTCAACCCCTCTCCCAACCCCAGACGCAACATGTCGCCTGCTGCCTGCACTTCTCACTCCTGGAAACAAGTCACAGGCGGAGGTCTGGCTCCGAGGTCTCGGCCTTTGGAGGTTGCTCCATGACTCCAGTCTCTGCTCCCCTCTCCAAGCTACAGGTGTCGAGGGTAGTGATGGAGGCCAGAGGACACCCCCATCCACACCTGGGTTGCCAGCACCCAGCCCGCACCCAGCCCTCCACGCCACAACCACCTTGCGGGCCAGTCCTGTGCTCACCTTGCTGACAGCTGGTGGGTGGCACCGCCGTGAGCAGGCCCAGAAGGACCAGGCTGAGGGCTGACATGGCTGCGGGCAGCTTCCAGCCTTCCCTCCGGCTGCTGGTATCTGGGCTGTGGGTGTGTGCTGAGACGGGCCCCAGCTCAGTCTGGCCCTGCAGGAGAGGAGCTAGTAAGGAAGAAGGCGAGGGAGGAAGGAGGGAAGTGAAGAGAAACCGCCCTCCCTCCCATGGTAATGAGCTGCCAGGCCTGGCCTCCCTGGCCAGTGCCCAGCCCACAGGAGCTGGCATTTGAGGTCACCTTTCAGAGGCTGGCTAAGGAAGTGGGTCTGCGGACCTGGGGATGTGGGGAGAGTCGGGGCCTCACCTCCAAGCCCAAGGCCTCCCCAGAGTTTTCACATCAGCTCCCCCTTCTTAGCAGTGAGGCTGGGCTCTGGGAAGAGAGTGATACATTATTCTTCTGCCTTGAATGAGCCCACTGGGTGGGGCCTCTTGGAAGGCAGACAGAAGGATTAAGAAATGTGCTGGCTGGCTGGGGAGAGGAGGGTAAACCCCAGAGGCGAGGGGAAGGTCAAAGCTGCACTGTCCCGCAGAGCCTGGCCTGCTTCCTGTTCTCCTCTCACCTAGGACACAGCCCTGGCTTCTGTCCCTCTGCCCCAGGCCCCTCTCAGTAGCTCTAAATCCACCCTCTCCCATGGGGGTCAGGACAGAGGGCTAAAAGTTCCCAGTCCCCAGCCTTCCCTACCCAGCCCAGCTGACCTGGCTCAGTTCAGCTCTTCCTCTTGGCCCCAGATGTGGTTCCTGGAATCTGGGTGGAGCCTCCCTGGGACAAGACCTGGGCTTGGTCGGAAGTCTCTATACATACCTCCACCCATCACAGGGAGACAAGTGGGGAACACAGCCCTGCTATGGAGGGAAAGGAAGGACACCTTCAGTGTCTGGGCTCTGAACCCCTGGGCCCTCAACCCTCAAGATCACGTGGAGCCCATTGGGCCCTCCAGCTCAGGAACTGAGAATGACCCAAGTACCTGTCCAGGGCCATGGCCAACGGTTATGCTGGGTCTCCTTGCCCTGCCACTCCCCAGGAGGATGGGAAGCCAGAGATGCTGAGTCCAGCTCCACAGACACCGAGAAAGAAGGAGCCAGCAGACTGGGGCAAAGTCTCAGAGATGGAGGGTCCCCAGAAGTCAGGACATGAGCTAGAAGCCCCTCCGCAGCTTCCTTGGCCAGAAGCCACCAACCTGCTGCTCACAGGCCCTCCTGGGCAGCTCTTTGTACTGCAGGACAGGTTCTGGGGGCAACACTCAGATACGATGCCTCGTCCCTGCTCCCCGTGTGTGAGAGTGGGTGTGCACATGGCAGTGCCACGGGCCCGTTGCCATCCAAAGATGGGGTGTCTCAAGGTGATCCAGGGGAACTTGGCTTGGAGTCGAGTGGCCCCTTTCCTACTTGTATGTCCTGTTCTGCCTCCCTGTCCCAGCTTGGTGTCCTCAGAATCTTCTGGCACAAAGTTGGTCTAGAGTAAGCACTATGCATGTTAATGAACAGCCACAGAATCACTGGCTGGAATGCAAGGAATGGGGTTGAATTTAACAAACACCCACAGTGCCTTCTTCAGGGGTTTTAAGCAGGGGGGTCACGTGGTGAGGTTTGCATGGGAGAAAACACCTCTGGAGAGACAGTGGAGAATGAAAGGGGAATGCAAGGACTGGACAAAGGGAGCCCACGGGGAGGCTGCCTCAACAGCCACACGTCCAGGGCTGGGGCCTGCTGCAGGAGAGTGGCAGCGGGAATAGACTTGAGCCCTTTTTAGGAGGCACAGTTGCCGGGACGTGGCTGCTGGGACGCGGTGACTAGCTGGGTGGGGAGAAACAGGGAGGAGCTGAGGGTGACCCCCTGGCTCTGGCTTGGGTAGCTGGTGCATGGCGGTGCCCAGGACAAGGCAGAGCAAGTTTCAGGATGTGCGGAGGAATGATGAGCTATAGGCTTAGAAGTATTGTGCTTGTGGTGCCTGCTGGCCCTCCAGAGGGAAGCTTCCAGATGGCAGCAGGATCCATGGAGCAGAGAGCGAGGTCTCGGAGCCATCTGTGACACAGCATCGGCACTGAGGCATAGGAGTGCGTGGTCCCCCAGGCTGTGTGTGTGTGTGTGTGTGTGTGTGTGTGTGAGAGAGAGAGAGAGAGAGAGAGAGAGAGAGAGAGAGAGAGAGAGGAGGGGAAAGGAAGGGAGGGGAGCAGTGAGGGGCTAGGACACAGCCCCAACACATAACGGTCTTTCACCGAAGAGAGTCAGGATGGAGCAGGATGAAGAAGCCCAAGAAGAGGGGGTGTCCCAGAAACCCAGAAAGGAGACATCCTAGAAGACATGGGCAGGAAGTCACTGCTGTGAGCCGGGGCCAGCCCATGACTCACAAGAGCAGCCCAGCCTCCCCCACCCCTCACCAGAGCATCACCCCCACGTCCTTAAAAAACCTGGGGCAGGACTAGGGTTCCCTGGGCTATGCTTTGGGGGTGGTGGGGGAGCAGGATAAGCAGGAAGGACATCAGGTGACCCACAGGAGAAAAACACACCTCCCAGGTCAAAGTCCCAAGCTTTTGAGCAAAACAAGTTGTTCCGGAAAGGGGGTGTGGGTGGACACTGGTTTGAGGCTGGTCCCTGCTCTCTGGGTGTCCTCATCCCGCTGAGGGGGTCATCTCCTCAGCTGTATGGACACAGCCCTAGGCCCCCATGGCAACAACTTGGGCCCCGCTCCTGGCCTGGCTTGGAGACAAGATCTGGACTCAGGCCTCAGCAGCCCTATGGGGCTGGACCATGTCCTCATCTCTGAGCTGCTATTCCATCAATGCTCAATTCCTTCCTCCTGTTCCCAGCCCAGCTCTGCCATCTCGAGTCATGAGGCTCCCTTAGACAGGCCCTCCAACCAGCTAAACCTTGTGTGCTTAGCCTTCAGAAAAGCCCAAGTGGGCCTAGACTGTTCCCGGAGTCACCTTCCTCCCCTCATGCTGCCTGCCATTGCAGTTATTGCCAGCAGGTGGCAGAGTCCAGCTCTAATCCCAGACTGGTTGGGGGTGGGGGTGGGGTACTCACAGCTGAAGATTCTGCAAGGTCCCCTCCCTCCAGCCCCTCACTTCCACCCCCTTTCAGGAGTGGTTTGGAGGAAGGGCGAGTGGACACTAACAAGCAAAATGTCAGCGATGCTGCGAACAGTGCACATGGCATGCCCAGGGCTGTGCCGTAGGGAATTGCAGAGGACTAAATTGTTCAGGAAGGCGTCCTGGAGGAGGTGGTGCTGGGAAAAAAGTTAGCTGAATTGTTGGACTAAGTGGAAAGACAGCTCCAGGAGGGCATCCAGGCAGACAGCTCATCCTGAGAGAAAGCAGGGAGATACATTCAAGAAGGGTGTTCAGAGTACAGAAATAAAAGCTTTTTTCACTTATTCTTGTAATATTTTGTATCGTTAATGTCTTTGCTACAAGCCTAAGGGCGCCTGGAGACTTTGTTTTATTCATTCAAACAGATCCTGCTTAAACCCCTCAACGGCTTCCAGTAGCTCTTAAGATCATGTGCAAACCCCTTAGCATGGGAGCTTTAACCTGCCACCCTCCTCTCCAGCTCATCTGGCCCCAGTGCCTCCTGTCAGTCCTAACGGTAGCCCAGCTGTTCCTGCATCAGGCCACTCCACACCTGCTCTTCCCTCTGCCTGCACCAGTCTTCCATTTCCATTGGCCTGGCAGATGCTAACAGATCCTCCAAGTTTTGCCTTAAACGTTAACTTTCTCCAAGGGGCTTTCTTTGACCTCCCCTTCCCCCTACCTGAAATTACTTCTGTGAGTTCTCCTTGCTCTTTCTTTACAGCCATTTACAGCACAAATTGCACTTACATATTGAATTATGTGTTTACTCATTTAATGTCTGTCTCCCCAGAGGGAAGGCATCATATCCTGTCACCAGGTACAGAGTGCCGTGCCTGAGCACACACCCAGAAAAAACTTAATGAAAGTAAGTCTCAGTATATCCAGTGCCCACCGCTGGCCTGACAGCTAGCAGAAGCTCAGAGGATGATTGTTGAATGGATAAAGCATTTTGGCTCTAGTTGGGTCCTTCTTTTTCTCTGTCCTCTAGCTGTGGGGACAGAGACTAGGTCTGACTCATCTCTGTATGTCGTCATAGCTCAGAGAAGTTGAAGCTGTCCAGTCCTAGAATGACAGTGAGCTCCCCATCCCTAGAGGTATGCAGGCAGAAGCAAAGAGCCAGGTCATGCAACAGGGGCATCTGCATAAGGGGTCTGGCCCTTCCAGCCCTGGAAGCCTGTGATTCTGTGACTCCGTGAACAGATTATGGGAGATTTTCATTGTAATCAGGTTCTGAGGAAGTGGGCCGATGAGGACTGCGCCTCCTCTTAGGCTCAGCATTCCATTCACCTGGCTCCCCTTCACGTAGCAGTCCCTTCCCAGGGGCCCAGGGGCACAACTCAGGGCTTCATGAATTTGCATGGGGAATACATCACATCTGTCATTCACTAACCTCTGACTAAAAGTTCCCATTTTCTTCCATTAGGAACGAAGGCAACAAACCACAGTGCCTCTGTGACATTTTCAAATCACCATCCAGTCGTGGCAGATATCTGGCGATAGCATTTATGCTCATACTGTGGAAGTATAACAGTCATTGCACTGTGCACTAGATCTTATTATTTAATACAGTATAAAGATACACATAACTTACTATGTTACAAACATATTTTTAATTTTTTGATAACTGAATTTCAATATAATTTATTTCCTTTGCAGTGCTGCACATTTTATTGTATGCATTTAAAAACATCACTCTGGCCCTGGGCAGTGCGGCTCAGTGGTTGAGCGTCGTCCTGTGCACCCACAGGTTACTGTTTCCAGTCCCGGTCAGGGCACATGCCCGGGTGGAGGGTTCAGTCCCCAGTTGGAGTGCATGTGGGAGGCAACCAATCGATGTTTCTCTCTCATATTGACATTTCTCTCTCTAAAATAAATAAAATTATTTAAAAAATAAAAATTTTATTTAAAAAAATAAAAATAAAAACATCACTCTGTGAAGGGGTCCATAGGCTTCCCCAGAAATGGAGTGCGGGCAGGGCAGGGGGTGCTAGTTTACAGTGAAGGCTCCTCTAAGAGGCATTTGAGCAGAGAGCTAAGAGTGAGAAATCAAGACTGCCCAAGGCACAAAAAGGGTTAAGAAGTCCTTACCCACCTGGGAGCCTGGGGCAGGTTGGCTCAAAGCAATGCCACAGGTCCTCAAGGTCAGACCTGGAGGAAGATTAGCCCTCTCTAGACAGAAGTGTTCTGGGCCTGAGAGCTGGGAGCTCTGTTCAGATTGAATGGGTGCTCACCCCCATAGACAGTCCATGCCTGAGAGCTAGAAGGGGCAGAGAGAACCCCTCTGAGCCAACCAGCCAAGCCAAGGAATGTACTGGCTGTGACTCCTGGGTCCTAGGCGACTCCACCGGGCCAGTGAGATTTATGACCAGGACCGCCCAGTGGGGGAAGATCACTCACAGTCCTCCTGCTGCCCATTCACTCTGCCCAGAAACCAAAGGGCTGGCCCTGCGCCAGGAGCCCCGCCTGCCGGCAGAGGCCCCAAGGCCACATCTTTACCAGTGGTTCCAGCACAGCCCTGCTGTCCTGCCCAAGGCTGCAGGCCGCCAGTGGAACCAAGCTGGGATGCTGGCTTCCAGAATCAGTCTCCCCTGGCTTGAGGGTTCATCCTGAGTAGCGTGACCTTGCTCCTCATTTTTCAGTTGGGGAAACTGTGACCTGGAAAGAGTCACTAACTGAAGGTCACACAGTAGGTTAGTAGGAGAGATAGGGCTAAACCCGAGGCATCCCTTTGTCTAGCTCAGGGCTCAGTCCCTCTGTCAAGCACCTACTTGCTGGGCAGTTTCCCAAAAAGCGTTCTGGCCTCTCACTCATTCACTTGACACACATTTAGTGTCTACCAGGGACTGGGAACACAGGAGTGAACAAGACAGAGCTTACGTTGTACAGTTATCTAATTATAGTTGCACCAAATGTTTCAAAGGAAATGAAAGGGTGCTAAAAGTATATAAATGGAGATCCATCTAGGCTATTTTTGTCTAGGAAATAAAAAAGATAGTAGTAAGTCTAGAGTTTATTCATTCATTTGACAAATGTATATTGAATACCTCCTGTGGACCAGGCACTGTTGGAGACGCCAGGAATACAGCCATAAACAAAACAAAGTCCCTGCCCTCACAGAGCTTACATTCTAGCAGGGTGCACTAGGAAACAAACAAGTAGATCAAACGGGTCATATGGCAATATGGAAAAGACAAGACGGGATCATGAGAATGGGGTGCAGGCAGGGCAGGGGGTGCTAGTTTACAGTGAAGGCTCCTCTAAGAGGCATTTGAGCAGAGAGCTAAGAGTAAGAAATCAAGATGCTCAGCTGTCAGAGAGGAGAGGATTGCAGTCAAGGAGAACAAATAGCAAGTGCAAAGGCCCTGAGGAAGGAGCATGAAGGGCCTGTCAGTGAGACTATGGGAAGAGGGCAGGAAGGGAATGTGTTTTGAGGGTAAAGCCGACAAAATTTGGAATGTGAGAGAGAAAAAGACGCCAAGGGTGGTTTCAAAGTTTTGAGTCTGCTCAGCTAGAGCAGACTGAGATAAGGAAGGTTCAGGAAGGACAGGCATTTTGTTCAGGAGGGGCAGGAATCACAAGTTAGGTTTGGAGATGGGTATGTGAGTCTGGGATTAAGAGGTGAGGTCCAGGCTGGAGAATTACATTTGGGAGAAATCAGGCAATGGTGGAGGGGCTCCCCCAGGACACAGAGAGAGCTGAAGTGCTGGGCTTGGGAGAGAGCAGGTGGGAGGGAGTGCAGGCAGGGCGATCGGCCTGGCTGGAGAGCAGAGGGTGGTCAGAAAGGGGTCTGGAGGGCCTGCAGGACCTGTGAAGAGGTTTGGTCTTTACCTTACAGATAATGTGGAGCCATCACAGGGTTTTAGGCAAGGATGTAACGTGGGCATTCTTGTGTTTCAGCAACATCTCTCCAACCACAGCTTACAGAATAGGTTAGACAAGGCAGTGAGCACCGAGTGGGCTGTTTTATCGGGTGAGGGTGAGGGTGGAGAGGGGCCCCATAAGAGAGACAGTGTGGCTGGGACTAGAAGGGTGCATGGAGAGAAGTGGGGGGATCAAAGGGCAATTTAAGGGGTACAACCAGCAGGCTAAGGATGTGGGGAGCGAGGGACTCAGAAGAGTAAATGGGGTACCTAGTCCCCATCTTGGACAAAGCTTGGATGTTGGTGCTATTTTTTTTTCATCAATTTATTGTGTTCATTAGATTCTACATATAAGTGAGATCATGAGGTATTTGTCTTTCTCTGACTGGCTTATTTAGCTTAGCATAATACTCCAGGTCCATCCATGCTGTTGCAAAAGGTACGAGTTCCTTCCTTTTTACAGCCGCATAGCATTCTATTGTGTAAATGTACCATAGCTTTTGTATCCACTCATCTACTGATGGGCACCTGGGCTGTTAGCTATTGTAAATAGTGCTGCTGTGAACACAGGGGTACATATATTCTTCCTGATTGGTGTATCAGGCTTCTAGGATATATTCCCAGAAGTGGGATCACTGGATCAAAAGGCAGTTCCATTTTTAAGTTTTTGAGGAAACTCCATACTGTTTTCCAGTGGCTGCACCAGTATGCATTCCCACTAACAGTGTACTTTTCTCCAAGTCCTCACCAGCACTTGTTGTGTGTTGATTTGCTGATGGCAGCCATTCTGACAGGTGTGAAGCGATATTTCATTGTGGTTTTAATTTGCATCTCTCTGAGAATTAGTGATGTTGACATATGTCCATTGGCCATCGTTATGTCCTCTTTGGAGAAGTGTCTATTCAGGTCCTTTGCCCATTTTTTAATTGGATTGTTTGTCTTCCTGCTGTGGAGTTGTGGTGCAATTTTTAAACTGGAGAATACTAGCAGAGCAGCAGGTTGGCGGGGAGGAGAGAGCATGTATTCATTCACTTAACAAAACTTTCTGAAATGTCTGTTCTGGGCCCAGCACCATTCAAAGCACTGCAGCTCCACAGCCCTGCCCTGGGGAACTCACAGGCTAGTGGACGAGGCGAGCACCGAGCAACGAGCCCACGACGGGTTGTGGTGCAGATGGGCTGAGTTCACAGACACAGCTCGGTCTGTCTGGCATTCCTGGAAGACGTATGAGCTGGAAACAGAGGCTTAGGATTCAATGGTTTGTGGATGGCAACTAAAGACTAGGATGCTACAGCCTGGGATAGGGAAGGATGAGAAGTCAGGCCAGGACCCAGCCCTAAGCAATGCTTACTTAAACGGACTGGGGGTGGGTCTCCATCTGAACTGAAGGGAAAATGAAGAAGCAGCACATGTTGTCTTTACATCACTATGATCAAACTACAAACATCAGGCATATATCACACGTCAGGGCCTTTGGAGTCATGTAACTGATTTTATTTTATCCTAACTACAATTATTTTCCTCCCTTGTTACCAATTTTTGTCATTAGTCTCTTAAATATTTGGAGAAGCTGCTATTTTCAGCCTGAAAAGGAACAGGCTTGGCAAGGCTTCTGTCTCCAAATATTTGTAGGGCCGTCCCAGATCAGAGAGAGAAATTGTGCTCTGTGTCCTCTGAGCACGGAGCTGGAGAAGGAGAGGAGTCACAGAGAGGCTAGAGTTGGTTTAGTGAGAGAAAGTCCTGTCTGGAAGAGCTGACGTGATGGCAGACACGACCCTGAAAGGTGTGAGCTCCCCACCACTAGAGGAATGCAAGTAGGAGCTACAAGCTTGCAGAAGCTACAAGCTTGTACAGCACAACAAGGGTAGGGGTGGGGTGCATGGTCTTAATGCTGGATTCTGGGGCTCAGGGAGGGGTGATCTGGGGTCAAGATCCTCACCTACCACTAGCTGTGTGACCTGAGCAAGTCTCTTCATTTCTCTGAGCCTCTGTTCCCAGTAATGCTGTGCCACACAGGCCGGGGGATAATTAGGACATATGCAGGATAATGCATCTGAATGACTTGTAGTCAAGAAAACTTGGTAAGTGTTCGGATCACCTAAACAGAGCATCACACGTTTGGGCCACACTGCCCTGTCGCAAACCAGTGCTCTTCCCAAGCAGAAGCCCCAGCAGGGCAATGACAGGCCTTACAGGCCAGATACTGGCCAACATGGTCACTAAACCCAGTCTAGAAGAAGCTACACCCAAAACATGTGACCATTTCACACTTGAAGCTTTTGTCTGAAAGGTCAGACTTTGACCTTCAAAATAAAAATGACTTTAAAAGGCTAGAGATGCAGGCAAAACTTACACAAAATACAAATAATTTCACAATTGGAAAAAAATGTAGATTTTTTTTTCTAAATGAACATCAAAAATGTTCATTGGTGAACTGCACTGAGTTCGTGATTTTTTGTTGTTGTTCTTCTGTTCTTTCCAGAATTTCTATAATAAGGAATGTTTGAGGGTGAGGGTGGGTTTACAAAATTTTTGGTTTAAAAATAAACAAAATAAATGTTCATAAAAGGCAAAATCAGATCACTATTTCACATATTTATTGGTGCTCTGAAATAGCCCAAAAGTGAACGAAGAGCCTCTCTTTGCCAAAGAATCTGTTCCTGGCCAGGCAGGGCCACGAGGGCTCCATGGCAGAGCCCAGTGTGCCTGTCTCTGCCCCCGTCACGCTCCTGTGGAGAGGCCTCCCGGCTGCCAGGACACGCGCAAGAAGCACCTGGGTCTGCCTTCCTGCTCCCTCCATGGTGACAGAGAGACAGGTAACTTTAGTAATGCTACCACTTCTTGAAGGAATGCTTACTCTGCGCCAGACCCTGCTGGGTGCTTTGGATTCACAGCTCATTTGATCCTCACAACAGTATGAGCTGAGTACGAGATCCTCATTTTACCAACACAGACACTGAGGCTCAGAGAAATTCAACTCAGTAAGCAGATCCAGGATTTGAATCCACATCTGTTTGATTCTAAAGCTTTTAAGTATTACATTATACTTCCTCCTCACATTAAAAAGTATGAATTACGCCCAGCCGGTGTGGCTCAATGGACTGAGTGTCGTCCCATGGACTGAGAGGTCCCGGTTTGATTCCCAGTCAGGGCACATGCCCAGGTTTCAGGCTTGATCCCCGATAGGGGGTGTGCAGGAGGCAGCTAATTGATGTTTCTCTCTCACATTGATGTTTCTATCTCTCTCCTTTCTTTTCTCTCTAAAAAAATCAATAAAAACATATTAAAATTTTTAAAAAAAGAAAGATCATCATTTTAAAAAAAAAGTATGAACTACTAAAAAGCAATGGGTATGGTGGAAAAGGTATACAATTAAGATTCCAAGGAAGGAGCCATTAAACTCCTCTGGGGGAAGAAAAGATCAGGGAAGACTTCCAGGAAGAGGTGACATCTGTATTGAACTCTGAAAGATGACTAAGAATTTATCAGAATGTAGCACACAACCTGACAGAGTGGATTTTCAGTAGATATTTTTAATTAAATCAACTAATAAAGATTTTAACTGACTATAGATGAAACAACATGATGTTTGGAGTTTGCTTAATAAATATCCATTTCAAGAATAGAGAGTGTGGGGAGAAATGGAGATTTAGATGAAATAAGATTATCCAAGTGAACGATTGTTGAAGTTGATGATGGATTCATGTCATTTATTACATATTCTCTCTCTCTCTCTCTCTCTCTCCATATATATATATAAAAGTAAGCTTACAGTTGTGAGTACACCAAACACAGTTTATTCTTATATTATTATGTATTAATTATTGTATTATTTTCTATAGAAACAACTGTAAACCTACTTTTGCATATATATATTACAGTGAAGATAATGACTCATTTGTGTCCATTTTCCCTGAGGTTCTGATGAAATAATTCAATACTATTTACTAAGCACGTCCTCTGTGCACCCCCTCATACTGGACATGATGGAGCCACCAGTGGCCAGTGACACATTGTCTCAGTATGGACCAGCACAGACAAAAGGGAGGTGAGGCCAGGACTCAGATACGGGCAGATGGTGAGCAGCCCCCAGATATGGTCCCAGGGCCGTGTGAGCTCAGAGATGGGAGTGCGCCGTCCACGGGGGGCGCCAGCGGCTGCAGCGCCTGAGGTCCCGGTGAGCACCCGGAACTGCAGCGGAGGGTGCAGGGAAGGCACCTCAGGTATGCAAGGGCTCAGAGGTGAGAAAGTAAGAGATGATGGACGTGGACTACTCAGGGAGCTCGGCAGTCCCTTAAGACAGGATGTCCGCGGGAGAATAGGGCAGCATTTTTCATTCTGACTTTAAACTAGTGTGATCACTCTTGCTTCCCTTTCCCTCCCCAGTCTCTGTCCACACACCCCCCGAACATTGAGAGCCAACAAAGTGAGTGATGGCAGGCTACTCATGGCCCCTTGGGTCTGAGGAGGGCCCCTTGTCTCTCTCTGAGGACCCTCCAGCAAGGACAAGTGCAGGACAAAAGCATCCCTCCCCCTCCTGGCCTGCCACTGCCCTCATTAGCATCATACAGAAAACCTGCCAGCCTCACTGCAGCCCGGCAACTGGACAGACCAGCCCAGCTTTGGCAGAGCCCCAACTGAGCAGATGTGGACCCTGAAGGGTCCTGTGGCCAACCCTGTCCCCCTCCCCGCAAAAATAACCAAGCCAGGCAACCACCACCCTGTCTCGCCTGCCCCATAAGCCTCTCCTTACATTGCAGCACAGCCTGCTGCTGGCCGCAAGGCCAAAGGGAGGTGGAGAAGCTATGATCCCCGAATGACAGCTCCTAGGATGATACAATCTGAGGATCTTAGAGACCTCAACTTTCCCTTGTCATTAAGCCCACAGAGTCAAATCTTAGCATCACAGACCAGGACAATCAGGACCTCGTTTAGACTGCTGCGTTAGAACAGCGCCTTTGGCCTTTGCCGAACAGGGCAAGGCAGGTAGTGCATCAGAGCTATGAGACCCCAGGCCATCCTGGGAGAGATTGCCTGGGGGCTTGGGGTTGGGAATGCCTGTGTCTGTCTGGATCCCACCTATTCAGGGGTAATGGAGAGGGGGCGTGAGAGTGATGAGGAAGCCTGATAGTCCATTGAACGCGAAGCTCCCAGGGGACAGCTGGAGAGAGGGGCGGAGCACACTGAGCAGGAGCCATGGCCAGCCTGTGTGGGAACAGCCAGAGGGCAGAAGGCCTGGCCCCCGGAGATCTGGCAGAGCCTGGGACCCAGGAGCACCACACGTCCCAGGCCGCAGAGGGTGAGCTGGGAAGGGCTGAGGACCCTGGGTTCCGGGGGTCTCAGCTGGCTGAGCTGACACGAGGCATGGGGTGGGAAAAGGTTTTCCTCCCTGGTCCCGTCGCTCCACTGGGTCTCAGAGAGGCAGGGGTCTTGAAGGGGGCGGGGGACTTAGTTATGGGATGGCAAGGGGGTGGGAGCCAGGCAGGAGGAAGGGATGTTATCTTCAGATCGCCATTTGCATAATAGTCTGAGTCAGGCAAGATTGTGTCTTCTCCAAGAATCAGGGAACACAAAATACCAAATAGCCTAACCCCCCTCCCACAATGTATGGGGGCCCTCCTCTGACTGTCCCTCAGAACGGTCCATCCTCACGGCTGGGACTGTGTGGTCCTAGTCTGTAGTGATCCGGGCAGTGTTCAGGGCTTCCGTCCCCATAGGTGACGGAACTGGCTCCCGCTTGACCTTGAGCAAATCACTTACCATCTCTGACCTCAGTGTTTCCTCACCTGTAAAATGGGAGTGACTGTCCCCTGGCACTGGGTTCTCGGGAGACGCGGAATGAGACCGCAGAACTGAAAGTGCAGCCCTCTGGGATAATCTACAGACACTGAGTGCAGTGAGGCTGACCTGTGGTGACCCACATCCTCTTCCCCGGCTTCCTGGGCCTGGCTCTGCCATACTCTGCTCTTCACTGAGGATCAACTAACATCTCTTCACTCCGAAAGATCAGAGCCTGCACCCCTCTTCCCCAGGGGGAGTGGCATTTTAATAGGTCTACATTTAAGTTAATTCAAGTTAAACAAAATGAAAATTTCAGTTCCTCAGTGGCACTAGCCACTTTTCAGGTGCTCAGTAGCTGCCTGAGGCTAGTGACTGCCAGTCTGGGCAGGGCAAATACAGCACGTGCCCACCATCGCAGAAAGTTCTACTGGGCAGCCTGGCTAAAGGCGTGAGGGTGCCAGTTTGGGGGTCAGGAGATCTAAGTTCTAGCTCCAGCTTAGCTCTTAGTTTATGCTGAGTTTAGACAAGTCTCTTTGCTTCTTGGAGCCTCAGTTTCCCCATCCATGCAGCCCATCCCTCACCCTGTGTAAGGCAGAGCACAGTCAATGCTTGATAAGGACATTTTCATTGATTCTGTCACCCTACGTGGACCTGGGGAAACAGGCGGAGGCTGAGGGACCCACCTGCCATCCCCAGGCTCCAGCAGCTCACGGAAATACCATAGAGCCCAGAGCTTGCCAGGCAAGCTTCCCTGAGTTTCAGTGTCTCAGTTGTCTCCAGGCAGCAAAGCTAGAGCCAGGAGGGCAGGTATCTTTCCGTGGGCTTACGCAGGCCTGAGTGTAGCCTGAAGATCCCAAACTCATCCTTCCCAAACCCAGAGAGAGGCCTGGGCAGGGCCTCGGGCCGAGGCAGCCGCAGAGGCTGGTCCAAAGCAATGGAGAGGCGTGGAGAGTCAGAAATGCGCAGGGGCTGGTCCAAAGCAAAGGAGAGGCGTGGAGAGTCAGAAATGCGCTATCAGCACTGCCCGTCCTCCCCACTTCCTCTCTTCGAACGGATCACATCCTGTTATTGTGTGGACAGAGAAGGCCAGGAGCTGGGGAGGGAGGCAGGGCTCGGACCCAGCGAGTGGGGAGGGAAAGGAGGAGCCAAAGAGAATGTCACAGTGGGCACTGGTGGCTGCAGCGGTCTTTCTGTGGCCCAGCTGCCTTTCCTGCTCAGTCCCACCTGTGCTCTGGCCTTTCCCTCCCGGAGCTGACAGGTCGACTGTCCTCACTGCCCGGGAGCCAGAACCCACACAGATTGCTCGTGGCCCTGGGCAGATGGCTGGACAAGCTGAGCTGCTGTCTCCCCCACAGCAGAGCACAGGCCTATCTGCTCTAAAAACACCACCTCTCCTGGGCGTTTCTTCTTCTCCCGAGGGGCAGTGAGCACTGGCTTTGGACTCAGACCAGAATTCAAATCCTGGGTCCCCTTGGTGAAGCCCCCATCCCTCATGAGGCCTCATTTCCTCCTCTGGACGATAAAGGGGACTCCCTGGGCGATCTCGACTTACTCCTTTCCTTACTCTGACTCAGTAAGGGCACTGTGCCCAGCAGGCTGGTCAGAGGTGCTTGCCTGGCTCACACGGCCACAGGGCCAGAGGGGGTGTGCTGGATATTGGGGAACAGTTCATTGCTTTGTAAGTAGAAAGGGGATAGTGCAGCTATGAGCAGACCAGATAAACAGCCTCCTTATCTTCATCACCCCCCACCTCACCCCACCCAGGTCCAGTACGATAACCAGGCTGCTGGTGTCTACCCTGAGAAAGCTCATACCCTGCCTCCCTACTCCCCCTACCAACAAAAGCAGCCCCAGGCCCTCTGCCACCCTGAGGGGCAGAGCTGTCCACCTGCCCCTTACCAGCGCAGGACCATGGAATTAAGTAAAGGGCTGGAGCAGGCATTTTTGCAGAAATGACCCTGTCTCCCACCCATCCACCTCCCCTCCACCCTTTCATTCCATGTTGCCCTCAAAACCAAGCTAGAATATGTCATACAGGAGAACCCTTTCATTCAGCAAACGTCAGAAAGGCCTTGGGCCAGGTCTGACGCAGGGCACCAGAGACGAAGAGACAAGTCAGACATGGTTTTGCCCTCAGGGAGCTTGTGTTTGAATCGGGAAGCAGACGAGTGGATAAACAGTGGACAGCACAGAGTGAAGGAAAGCCTTCGCGGACACAGAGGAGGTGGCTGACCCCGTAAAGTCTCCTGGATGCTGAGGACAAGTTAACCAAATGAAAGGAGGGTGGGAGCAGAGGATGCGTAATAACAAAAAGTGCAAAACTTGGACAGTTATAAAAAGAAAAAATTGCAGCCTGGAACAGAAAGGACAGTATAATAGGAGCCAAGAAAATGAAGGGCAGAGTGTTAAGAGGGAGTCTGGAAAGATCCGCAGGCCATTCAGGCACGGCCCCAGGGTGTGGTCCTTCCCTGCGGTGGGCACCAGTTGTTCTGGGAGGCAGGAAGCCTGGTCCTGCCCTGCCTGCCACTACTGTCATTGTTTATGGGACTTGTGGCCCTGGGAAGACTCCTTTCCTTTCTGAGCCTCCGTCTCCCCACGTGGAGATAGGGACACTAGCCCAGACGATCCCCAGGGCCTGGGCAGCCTGGGCATTCGATAGCGTCACAGTCTCTTCCTTGGTGCCACCGAGCTGATGGGCTCTTCCTGACCTCTCATTCGCTCCTGGGAAAGGACCTTCTAGAAATGGATGCTCCTCCCTTCCACCTTCCCATTCTCCATCTACGACAGCCAGGCTGCTGCCTCTACTTTCCACCCGACGCCGTTCTCACCAAAGTCGTCAGTGACCTCCACATCGCCAGATCCAGTCAACACTTGAGGCCTTTTCTCGCTTGACCTCTCAGAGGCGTTGGGCTTGGCTAACCCCACACGTTGTTTTCACCTCTGAAACACCTCCCAGCGTTCTCCCACCTCTCTCCCTGCTGCGTCAGCCTCTCTCTCTGTCTCTCTCTCATCCTTTCATCCTGCTGCTCCTCAGGTTTGTGAGCACAGGTCAGGCGCTGGGTCCAGGCCCCCCCCCCCACTACCCCCACCAAGATCCCACTGATCTCCCTGCCCCAGAGCTCCGTCTCACCATCCCAGCTGCCCAGGGACCTAGCCCTGGGCTAGAGAGAGACACACAGTCTTCTAAAAGCCAAAGAGCTTCCCTACAGGCCAGACTGTGATACCGGGCACGGTTGCCCTTTGGCCCTCGTAGCTACAGTTGGAAACACCCAAGACAGGGCAATCAAGATCCGAACCTGGCAGGATGAGATAAGCTCACCCAAAGGAGCCAGCATTAGCTGTGGCACCTTAAATTCCCTTCTTGACACATCTTTTCCCTTAATCACCTTCCAACTTACTATGTAATCAACATGTTTATGATGGCTGTGTGTGTACGTGTTTACTGTCTCCCTGCTAGAATGTAGGCAACACAAGCACAGGGATCTTCATTTTCTCCACTGCTGGATCCCCAGTACCTAGAACCATCCCCAGCTCATGGGAGGTTCTCAATAAATATTTGTTAAATGAACCTAAGAAAGGATTGGTGCTCCATTGGAAATGCCTGTCTAACCTCCTGAGGTCCTGAAGATCCAACAGCCCACGTGCAGAGGCCTCTCCAGAGAACCATGAGTCCCGCCTCTGAACAGCATTCCCATTCCTAAACCTCTATTCACTCCCCCCAAAGCCTCAGCCTCCATCCATGAGCCCCGTGAGACCTGCACTCCCCAATCCTCAAGAGCCAGGCACAAGAGCTCAGCCTCGACTGAGTCATCAGAGAACCTGGGAGCCTCCTTTGGTGAGACTTTAATCTGTCCTAAACCTATGATAAAAGCAACTGCCCAGCCACAGGAGCTGAACCCAACAGAGTGGAATATCTGTGGGGCAGCCCTGGGTGGAAAGTGTGGGTACACACTGCTGAGAAGAGGCCCCCTCTGTGAGGCCTGGCAGAGGGGAAGGAATGGAAACCCCACTGGGGAAGCCTCAGAAAGGGGTGGGAGTCCTCCTCAGAGGACAGCTGAGTCCTGGGGGCCCCCATTTCAAAGGAGACAGGTTCTTGCCACGCCTTTCTTTTTAACGTCCCGACTCTCAGATCTGGGGGTGCAACATGCAAGCACAGAGTCCAGTTCCCTTTGTAAAACTTTTATTTAGAAATCTTCCCAATATATCCTTATATATATACACACATCACCACCACATGGGTTTTGTCGCTAGAGTCACACGCCCACAGTGTTGGCCTCTGGGCTGTACAAAGGTCAGGTACCTGGAGCGGTTACTCCTCTTCTGCAGAAAAATGCAGAGACCAACGTAATTCATCAATTCATCACGTACAGTACAACATTGACGGAAAGTGCTGGGCCCGCCCACAGGAACGCTGCACTATGTACACGGGCAGGGGCAAGCCTTTGGCAGGGGCCACGTACCACTGGCATCACAAGTACGACCAGACCACCCCCAAAGGCAGAGATAGTTGTCGGCTGACTACAGATTCTGTGCCCTTGGTTTTGTTTTTGGAAAAGGATAAAGGTTGTACCATCTTATCGTTTGCCACTACAAATAAAAGAATATAAATTTTTCTTAAAAGATGGAAGTCCCTCCAGTCATTTTTGTTCTTGTGTTGTTGTTTTTTTAACCTTTCCATGTTTTCCCTTTTATACAGATATTATTCTTAGAATGTTGCTATTTCTTCATGGGCGAGGAGGAGGCAGAGGAAGGAGGGTGGGGGGTGGGGTTGGAAATGAAATAAAATATGGATCTGCTCTAGTTCTTACGAAGACTTGAAGCTTTGGGCTTCCCTACCCAGGCCCATTTTAGGTAGCTGCATTCCATTTTACATATTCTGCCCATGTTGCCATATTTCTTATCCATTCTCACTCCTGTACCTTGCCTTGGAATGAGACAGAAATGAGGTCAATCGTGAGAAATGAGAACAATCTAGATAACCCAGGCAAAAGTGGTTTAGAACCTAAATTACCCAGAGCTGTGTCGTTAGGCAGACTGCCCATGGCCCAGCTCCGGGACTCGAGTGGGAAATCCCACCGTAGGATTGCTACTGAGGGCAACAGTTCACGGTCTCAGAATGCTTCTCCTTCCCCGTGGATTCAGTCCGCACCACAGTCCTAGGAGGCGTGCAAGTCAGAGATGGATGAGCGACTGGCCCTCAGAGAGAGAACTCGTCTGGGTCACACACTGAGTCTGGGAGAAGAGGGAGCCAGAAGCTTGAGATCCTGACAGATGTGTGACCTGTCTCCAAAAACCCACCCACCATGCACACTGCGGCCCCAGGGCTGATGAATCCACCGGGAAGCACACACAGCCTTAGGGCAGGTGCTCCGTCTTCAGGCAGATTCCTCACAGGGGCTTCCAAGTGCTGGAAAGGAACTGATCCTAATGTTCATTAAAATACGATTTCGGGGGGCTGACATGGGATGGACAGAGTGCTACAAGGGTTAACCATAGTGCTCCCATTCCCGTGAACTGGACCTCACAACTTAAAAGGAAAGGGAGGGGAGCAGGGATCATCCCCTGTCTGCATATGGCTGTCCCAGGCCGGACTCGAGGACTCATCACAGAGCGGGCAAGCCCTGAGCTGAAACGCGACACCTGCGAGGGCCTCTCCAACAGCCCCGCCCTGGGTCTTCCACGTGGCCACGACAGGGCAGGGCCATAGCATCGTTCCCGTCTGACCTCAAAGGCAGAGCTGGTGGGAGACGACGGGAGTGACTGGAGGGTACAATGATAGGTACGTAGGACTTGTGTGCAGTTTGTTCCACGGCTTGAAATGCGGGTCGCAGGCAGGCCTAGCCTTATGAAACCATGCCCCACCACTTGGATCGACACAGGAGATCAACGAGGGGGCAGCGGTCCACTCTACAAAAGGACTTTTCACTTACAAAAGGACTCGCGGTAGTATTTCTTTAAAAGATGAAGGATAAGCATTTGATTTACAAAAATGTCATGTACAACTTTTGGAGGGGGGCACTCCTATTGCATTAAGCCAGCCTCCCATGCACACCCGTGATGACCGAAAGCTACACAGTCGAGGGTGTTGAAGATTCTGCTCAGCGAATGTGCATACATTCGAGTCTCGGCGAGGGCCTGGGCTCTGACTGGATTCCCCGTGTCCTGGAAGTGGGGCTGGATCCTGGGTCATATCAAGACCCAAAGATCCCACCAATCACTGAAGTCAAGAAAAAAATCCCAAGTGCCAGGGGGGGAAAATCCCAAATGCCAGGAATTCCTAGGACAGAGTGTGTGATTAATTCGGTTCAGAACACCAACCAGACCAGTAGCTAACAGACATCCTGCCGCAGGGAGGTCCCTCTGAGCATCTTGGAGAATGCACAGAGGGGGCTCCCATCTGCCCTCAGCACCAACGCATGCCCATCAGCACACTGGCATTTGCTCACGGCTGGAACAGTGACGTGGAGCGGAGAATACAGGCAGGTAGCTCTGAGACACTGCCGAGATCTGAAGCCCACATGCCCCCAATAGCGCTGAATTTCCTCTAATCATTTTTCCTTTCTCTGCCTTCACACAGAGCCCACAGGGCATGCTCATAGCTGCAGACTTGGTCCCCACAGCACAGGGATTGGGAAGGCAAATTTCAGTGGGGAGAAAGCAAAGCTTCGGTCCCCAGGGCAAAAAGTAAGGGCTACTGGGTTTTCTGCCCCTCTGGCCCAGCTAGTCGGGGCAGGTGGTCCACTGGCCGTCTTCTTCAACCAGGCCCTGCCGAAGGCACCTCGAGGCTTGTGACTCTGCAGCAGTTGGCAAGCTGAACGGACCAACATGGGCCTGGGTGAAGATGGGGCTCAAAAAACGGGCAGCTATCGGGTACCTATATATTTGGACAGAGTGGCTAAAAAGCCACCCCGGCCAACTTGGGAGGGGCTAAAGGCAAGGCAGAGGCTGCTGAACGCCTCAGGTGAGCGCTGACAACCCCAAGTCTCAGCAAAGACAGGGCTCCCGAGCTCCAGGCCAAAAGCAGTGCTGCTCAAGCCTCTTACTTGAGAAGTCTTAGGGATTCGGGGAAGGGGGAAGACCGTGCCGTCTTCATAACAAGTACCTACCACTTTGCTCCATTTTTCGTTCTCCCACTGAGGCAGGAAATGAGAAAGCCAGCCCCAGGGGCAGTTTGGGCTTCCCAAAGTTCAGGCATCAAGGAAAGCTCATCAAGTCCATTGCCCTACTTCAGAGCTGCCCAGTCTTCACCCACCTGCCCTGAAGCCCACAGTCCCAGTGGCCTGAGGGCACGCTCCTGGCTGGCCCACGCTGGTCCCAGACCCATCACCGAGGGCCCACTCCATCAGTGGCGGGCAGCATGGCAGGATGGAGGCTGTGGGCTGTGTGCTTGGGTGCAGGCTCCTCTGTGTAGCTGTCCGGGCTGGCTGCCCCATCCAGGGAGCTGCCGCAGCTAGAGTTGGGGGACAGTACATCCTGCAGGAGATCGTCTGGAGGTGCACCAGCCCCTCCCCCACCACCCCCTCCTCCAGCCCCCACCACGGGGTCCTTGGCTCGCTGGGTGCCCTCCTCCTCCTGGTCGTTGAGCAGCTTGGCCAGGAAGTTGATGTACTTCA
The DNA here is from genome assembly GCA_030848825.1 of Tadarida brasiliensis. Classification (NCBI taxonomy): domain Eukaryota; kingdom Metazoa; phylum Chordata; class Mammalia; order Chiroptera; family Molossidae; genus Tadarida; species Tadarida brasiliensis. The sequence continues at coordinate 34,828,745 of CM061264.1, forward strand.
TGGCCAGGCGGAGGATCTCATTCTTGCTGAGCTTCTTGTCTGGGGGGTGCGTGGGGATGAGCTTGCGGAGCTCAGCGAAGGCCCCGTTCACATTCTGCTGCCGCCATCGCTCCCGGCTGTTGGTGAAGATGCGCCTTACGACTTTGGTGTGGGGACCTGGAGGGCAAGAGGACAATGGTTAGGCGAATGGGTTGGAAATCTCCCAAGGATCGAGATTCTCCTGTGGAGAAGGAGAAAAACCATTCACTGGGAAACCTAGAAAATCTAGAATGCCTTCTGTCCTTTTACTTAGAAAACTCTTACTCATCCTTCAAGACCCAGTTCATCTGTTTCTTCTTGAGAACTCCTCTCAACCCCTCCAGAGAGATCCAACCAACCGCCATGGCCCTACAATCCCTAGATCTCTGTTACTCTTGATCATTCCTGTATATTTCTATGCTGGTCTCTCTCCTCTCTGGGCTGTGAGACATTTGAGGACAGGGACCACATATCATTCACTCACTCATTCCTTCACTCAATGCATAACTATGAAGGCAAACTCTGGGGCCAGACTTTCTGGGTTCAATTCCTGACTATTACTTACTAGATAGTGACTCTGAGCAAACTACTCAACTCTCTCTGCCTTAGCTTCATCATCTGTAAAATAGAGACAATACCAGCCACTCAAGTGTAAGATTATCACATGGATCTAACAACTAACACAGGCAAAGTACTTAAGACAATACCTGCCTCAGATGAAGCATTCATTCAATAATTGTTAGCTATTATTATCTGTGTATCAGTTATTTCCTAACAACCAGGCACTAAGGAATAATGGTGAACCACACAGAGTGACTGCCCGCCTGGAGCTTACATTTTAATGGGAATGACAGATGATGAACAGGTAGCGAACAGATAACAGACAGGAGGCTGACTATAAATAAAATGGAAAGGAGCTACTATGTTTAGCTGAGTTGGTTGGGGATGGCCTTTTGCAGGAGGTGACATCTATAAGGTAAGAACTTCAGGCTGAAGGAGAGCCAGTCAGGCATGGGAAGAGGGAACAGCACGTGCAAAGGCCCTGAGCTGAAAAATGGTTGAAGCCAGCCTGGCTGGATTAGTGTGGGTGAGATCAGAGTAGGCTGAGGCCAATCCCATAGGGACCTGTAGTAAGGTGTGGGGATTTTACTCTCAGGGTGATAGAAAACACAGAGTAAGGGTTTAGTAAATGTTTGCTGACTGATCATGCTGGCAGCTGGGGAAATGAAGGGGAGAGCAGAGACCAGAGGGAAAAGACTTACACTGCGGGCTCTCTCCCCCAGGAGAGTGGAGAGACCGCCACACACAGGCTCAGCCTGAGGCTCTAGGCAGGCATCTGAGGGCTGCCTCCGTCTTTCCATGTCTACACTGCACTGATTATAGACGGGACTAATGTTCACTGCCTTCAGGTACTAAGATTTGCAGAGCAGTGACAGACACTAGCGTGCATGTATGGTGTGTAAAGCACTATGTTATGTCACAGCCTGACCTGGGATTCCCAAAGCCGGGGAAGACAGAGGTGGGCCTGCTCGTGTTCCTGAGCTCCTGGGCTGGGGTGGTCGCTTCCCTCCCCAGCACAGAGCTGGGCTCCCACTGGAAGCTCTGCGCACTGGAGGAACTGCCAATACCGGCATATTTGTTTGTTCTCTTCCTATAACCCTTGGAACCAGAGCTCAGAATGTAGAAACTTGGGCAGGGGAGAAGAGGAAAAGAAAAGTCAAGACATCACCTAAGACCTACTCCTCATTTCACAGCTAAGGAACCAAGGCCAGGACAGAGGAGACCTTGCCTTCAAGGTCAGTCTATGACCCAGCTCATCTACGCCAACACTTTCTTCTGCTTGATCATCTCTCTCCTACATGTGTGCAAATGCACGCGCGCGCGCGCGCACACACACACACACACACACCATGTTTTCCTGGGGAGGATCACTCATCCCCTGCCTCTGAAGCTGTCTTTCCAAATCCCAACAGGCCCCAGGCCAGCTGACTCTTTGTCAAAGGCCAGACCCAGGCTGGGAAAAACACAGCACACCTGCTGGGCAGTCCTACCCTAGGTGCCTCAGAGGAAGTAACTTGCTGTTCTCTGCCTTCAGGCCAGGTGGAGGGGAGTCCCTCAGCTGTGACATAGGGAGAACCAGCCCCTGCTCCGTGACTAATGCTGGCTGATCTTGAGGTAGCTTCTGGGATTGGGGGGTGTCATTATGACTGCTGTCACAGCTAGAACTAGACAGGCTCCCTGAGCCAGGCCCTAAGAACACTTTACCCCACGGTACACTTTCAATAATGTGAGGAAGCTATTATTCTCCGCACTTTACGAATGAGGAAACTGAGGCCCAGAGAAGTTCAGCAACAGGAGCCACATCAAGTCCTGACTTTAGACCTTGCATTAGTTCCACTACTATGCACCCATTTAGGTTAACTTTCTGATGTCAAAGTCCATGGTCTATCCTGCACCTTCACCCTCATTTCTGTCTATTCTTCTCTGGCTCCTTCTGGAGAACTACCCACCTCTCCACACCTTCCTCTTTCCTGAATCTGTCCATCCTGCACGCCCTCTGTCTCTCTCTGGCCAGTCACTGAATAAGTGCTCAGCAAATATTGTTAACATTATGGGTAATGGCTTCCTTAACCCTCCTGCACTCCCCCCAAACCCTTGTCCCCTTCCCCTCTTTTTCCTGTCCTCTGTGCCTGGTTTCCATTGCTTCTGCCCTTTGTAGAAAATGCCTCTTCCCTGGGGAACTTGAGGACTGGTCCTGCCTACTTCCTGTTTGGTACACCCACGTTCCCTCTCTATTCTAGCAGCACTGATGCCCCTTCACCCTTCCCTCTTGGCCCTACATCCCTGTGACCCAGGCTTGTTGGGTCTTTTGAGGTCTGCTCCTTGCCCAGACTCCAGCCCCTTTCTCTCCAGAGACCACAGAGGGTTCCCCTCCAGAAGGTCCAGTTCAATACACATCCCTCCCACCTGCCCCTTGCATAAATCTGTGTTGGCTCCAAGGCCTCAGGTGCCCTTCCTTCAGGAGCCCTTCTTTCAGGAGCCCAGGCCCCAGCCAGGCTGAGCACTGGAAGCTCCAGGGATTTCATCCACATCCCTCAGCTCTGAAGAGCCTGCTCTCCTGCCCCTGGTGCTGGGCCCCGTCTGCTATATCAGGTCAACCTTGGGGAGAGGGAAAGGGTCTTCCAAATTTTCCACTCATTCAACCCTTCCCCCAACTGCAGGGCCAAAAACTACCCAGACAGTACATAACAGAAGAGCTAGGGTCCTTCTGGGGGAGCAAAGGGGCAGTGTAGACTCTATAATGCCAGGCAGGGAACTCCAAGTCTCAGCCCTGAGGGTGGAACAAGGAACAAGAGGGCCCCACATGTAGGGACTTGGAGGGAGACCCTTGAAGGTGTAATTCCAGGCAAGGAGCAGACTCAAGACTCCAAAGAGGTCTTGAAGGAAGAACAGGGGATCCCTAAGGGTTAGTGCTTGGTGTAGAAGCGCCTTGTGTTTCTGCCCTCCCCAGGATCCTTGCCAAGTGTAGGAATGGAGCCAGAGTGGGGACTGCAACTGGCCCATAGAGGTTTGTGCTGAATGCCATAATGTGTTTTCACCTCCATGTCCCTTTTTCTCTAGTCCCAGCTCAGCTACAAGATGAATTCCAGCAATTTGGGGTTCCAAGGTAGCCTGACCAGCCACATGAGACACCTAGGAGTAGTCCCCAAGATCTCTCCTTCAGGGGGCTCTAACCAGTACAAGGGGCAAATAACAAAGATGGAGGCAGATAGACTCACCATCAGTAATCTCCATCTCATAAGGGGAGGGTCTCCTCTTCACTCGGTTGTTGGTGGCAAACATAGGGAAGGCATCTGGCTCCCCAAAGAACCCACTGTGGGAAGGAGCAGGCAGATCACAAGATCATATGTAGGGTGGAGGTGAGAGAGAGGTTCCTTAGCAATCCTCCTGCATGTCCTTGAGCTCCCCACCCTCTGGAAAATAAGGGCAACCCTGGTCCCTTCACACCTGAATTGGGATAGAAGTAGCATGAAACACACACACACACACACACACACAAGCATACACAGAATGCTCCCACACACTCTGTGGTGAAACAAGCAAGGGGTGAAGGGTCACATACTATGCATCCCTACACACACACACACACACACACACAGAATCAGAGGTGAACATATGGAACAAACACAAGAATGAATACACACACACTCCACACATAGACATACTCCCCTCCCCCAATACAAGCACACAATCTACACACAACCTCCACTCTCACAGGTGCTCACACAGGCAGACATGGCCTTCACACTTGGTGGTGTGCAACTCCAGCACCACAAAAGGGCACATTGTTCCCTCCCCTCAACCTCCCTCCACTTTCACCCTGGCCCCATGGGGCCTGTGGACAGACAACAGACAGGAAACCCTGAGTCACCACCACTGGCATGCCCCCCCATCACCCACTTTGGACCCTCTATAGTTTCTTTCTGGAGTCTCCTGCAAACTCGGTGACTGTGCCACACTGTGTATCCCCACCCCAACTCGGCCTTCATTTCTTTACCTTCTCAGTGGCCTCAGTAGGGAAACAGGACACCCTCACACCAAAGGGTGGAAAGGCTTGGAGCCAGAGACCACAGCTAGGGGCAGAGGGGCTAGGAATAGGAGGAAGGGATCCACTCCCAAAACGGACCCCCAGCAGAGATTCAGATGTAAAGGAGGGGCCTGCTTCCAATCACCCTCAGATCCTTATCTCTTACCTGTCCCCAGGGGGCTGCAGCTTCCGGAAGAATTTCACAGTGGGGCACATTCAGACACACTCTTGCCTGGTACTCACATTCATGAGACTCCCTCCTGCCGTCCCCTACCTCCCAACCACACAGCACCCCGTGCTTCTGCTCATACCCAGTCATATCCCTGCACTCTCCCTTCTCGGCTTACCCACACCCCCGCGCTCTGCAGTCACAAGGCACCCCCATATTTGCGCGTGCGCGCACACACACGCGCGCGCGTGTGTTCCCACACACATGCTCACAGCAGGCTCCTTTCTCACTCGCACACGGGGCTTCTAGACTTTGACGCCCATTAATTTAAAACACCCCTCTCTCTTCTTGCGCTCCAGCCACGCATCCCCGAAGTGCAGACGCGGAGTCCCCGGGCCGTGACCGCCTGCCCGCCGCCCACTCTCCCGCGCCCTCCCGCCGGGCACTGACCTGCCGAGCGAGGCCAGCGGCTGGCTGAGGCTGTAGAGCAGCGTGCGGCCGGGGACGGCGGGGGCCGCCAGCGCGGGCGGGCTCAGCTGCACCATCCGGCCGTCGCCGGGCAGCTCCGCGGGGGCCGGAGCGGGCGCGGGCGCGGGCCCTGGAGGTCTGCACAGCTCGGTGGTCGGCACCCGATGGCGCGCTTCGGCCGCTGCCGTGTCGCGGCCCTTTAAGTCTCGCGCGGCGCCGCCCCCACCGGCGGGGCCGCCCCCCGGGCCCCCGCGCGCGCCCAGCTCGATCACAGGGGTCTCGGCTGGGGCCGCGCGGCTTGTCTCCTTGGCGACGCCGTTCAGCAGGACCAGGTGCGGGGGGGCCATGCGGGCCTCGGCCGCCTCCCGTCCCTCTAGCGGGGGGTCACTGCGTGCCGCCTCGCTCGGCGGCCGCTCCGTCATCCTACCGGCAGACAGACAAACACGCGGACGCCCGCTCTAACCACCGCCCCCAGTCCACCGACGTGGGGTGCGGTAAGGGGGTGAAGGCAGAAAGAGAAACTCACGCACCGAACGTGAGAAAAGGCGACAAACTCAGAGCCACGTGGACACACACTGGCCCTCGGGGCCTAAAGCCCTAGCGGGGCTGGGGAGGGAGGAAAGGGGGGTCTTTGGTTTGGGAGAAGAGGGGAGGGTACCTGGGAGACACAGAGACTGAGGGCCAAAAGGACAGAGATGGAGAAAGAGCACAGAGACATTGGAAGAAAAGGCATAGTCAACGAAGGAAAAACAGAAGGGGAAAAAGGAGGAAGGAAATGTAGAAGAGGCGAGAGAGAAATATCACCCCCCCCCCCCCCCCCGTCTCTCTTCTCAGGCCGCAAGGGAAGAGGAGGGAACAAATCCCCGACCGAGTTCCTCCCCCACCCCACCCCCTTCGTTTTGGCGGGGAATCTGTCCCTCCGCGGGCGGCAGGGTGCTTTAAGAACCTCTCAGCAATACCTCCTCCAGCCTCCAGCCACACACATACCTAGAAACCTGGTGGGGTGCAGTAGGACGTTTAGGGAATGGAGGCCACAGGACCTGGGGTCCACTCTGCTGGAGCTGCCAGAGAATTAACCCCAGGGAATCAGCACTCCCCTTTTCAACATATATTCACCCCCTGCGGGGTGCCTGTCTATACTAAGCAAATCCACGGTGTATTCTGTGTAGCTGCTGGAAACCCTAGCCTCCCTTTACTCCCACCAGGACTGGAGATGAGACATCAGGAAGGGAAGAAGATGATCTGGGCCCTACTTTCCTGCACACTCCACCCTCTTCTGCTCAGCTGTATTCAGAAGTGAGGTGGGGTCTGTTAGGGAGGCCTGACTGAGGCATGGAGCCTGCACATTCAGAAGGTGCCCCTGAAGTTATTGGGGTCTGGGCTCCCATCCACACACAGCACACACAGGAAGGGTGTCATAAAGACTCTTTAACTCTTCCAGCGCTCCCCCACCCCCTTTCTGCTTTGGTTTTGTGCTCTGAGAAATACCTCCTTATGCATTTAAAAGCACTGCACAATGGCTCAAGTAAACATCATTATTGACTTGGAGACTGGGCCATCCAGAGGACTGCTGCCTTGCCCAAAGTCACACGGATTTGTGACAGAGCAGGACCAGAACTCCCAATCTCACTCTGCCTACACTATACTCCATATATGCCCTCCCAGTTATACCCCACCAGGAGCCAAGGACACTCTTCTCCTCCACAACCATCCTCCACTGCCCCACAGAGCATTTGTTCAGCTTCTTCCATCACCTTGCTTTGATGCCAGTGGAGCCAGGCCCCATCAAGAACTAAAACAAACAAAAAAACCCAGGAGACTCTGGGCCTAGAGGTTGGGGATGCTTTTCAGTTGTTTTATATAAGAAATATATAATCAACTCGACAGGCTTCATAAGATGTTCAAAGTAAGATTTCTGTTCTCAGAATTATATAGTTGGGGTATTTTATAGCAGAAAACAAATACACAAAAATCCAATTCAGCCCCAAGCAGAGTCCATCTAACCATTCATGGCAGCCATTGAGCTTCCATTCTGCCACTGCACTCTGCTCAAGACCGGAGTCCGCCTGGGCACCATCCTCCTACCCCAGAAGAGAGACCATACTTTCTGAAATCTCCTGTGAAGCTTGGCTCAATTGCCACCAGATACTCAAGCAGATGGAGAATCGCCATTCAGACTGTGCTCCTTCCCTGTGTCCGTCGGCCCTGAGACCCAGCCCAGAAACAGCACAATTCCCTGAGACCTGGTGTATAAGCTGCAAAGGCAGAGTCCACAACGCTTCACTGGAAGCGAGTTTACGATTATGGCGGAAACAATAGATCTGTATCCACAGAATGAGACCGCCAAGACACTGCAGCCACTAGAAATGGACCCAAGGTATACCTGTAGGTCCTCCTGGCTCCCATGCAGCAGTGAAATGCACCAGAAATATACCATTTTGTGACAAAAGACACAAGCCCCAAGGTGCCGGCTCCCTACCTTACTGTCCCAATGCGTGGTGTGCTCAGTGACACGTGCTTCAGCCCAGTTTCTAACCAAATGACAAACGATGTGCACTGCAATCGCTGGACTGAGCTCAGGCTCTCCTTATAACACATTTATACCCTCTGATTAATTCCAGGGCTCCCCCGCTCATGGAGCAGATCCCAGAGGGACAAGGGAGAACATATTCCAGATGAGTTGACCCTGGCCCCCCAAATGCCCTCTCCAGATGCCTATAAATATCTATATCTCCCAGGCTCCCTGCAGAGAAACCCAAGATTGGTCCCCAGGGCCTGTGGCGGACCACTCCCTGCCCCTCCCCAGACCTCAGGAACACCCAGCGGGCACTTCTGCAACCCGTATCCCCCAGGCCAGGGGTCTATGCTCCAGAAGATGCCACAAGAGGACTCACAAGCAACTTTGGTTGTCAGTTTTCAGCGACTAAACCCCATCACTTGACTTCGTTTAAGATCACTAAAAAGAAAGCCTGAGTGATTTTTGTTTGTTTTTATTTGGGGAAGATGAAGGAAAGGGGAGAGGTTTCAAACTGAATAGCACTAGCAAGTCCGACCATTACAATTCATCTGTCTTTGTGCAGCCAAGACCCAGCTCGCAGCACCCAACACCGGATTTTCATCTCCTGTTGCCAACGGCCAGAACGTTTCCGTGTGCCTGAACAAGTCAGGGGATCCCGGGAGCTCCTGAGAAGGGGGGTGAGGGGAGGCACCGGGTCTCAGGCAGCTCCCAATTCCGAAACAGAATTTCTTATATGAAACCCTCCCTGGTGTCTGGGGCTAGAGCGACTGCCTTAGACTCGGCTTCCAGTCCTCACACTGCACCCACAACCGCATGACCCCCTGGGGGAGCCCCAAGCACACTCGAGGACCAACATTTCCAGTAAACAGAACCACTTTCCCCGTGCAGCTAGGGGAGCGGAGGGGAGTTCAGCGCGCCCCACCCTAGGCTTTAAGCGGCCGGGTCAGGGCCCACCCGAGCTGGGACTGCGCTAGCCAGGATGGCTGCGGCCTTCTTCCTGCTGCCGGATCTTCTGGCGCAGGCAGCCTGCACCACCCGGATATAGCCACCCCAAAGTCAGGAGCCTTGGGAAACGTCCACAGAACTGATGAGAACAGCCTGGGGGACTAACGTTCTGGTTTTATTAGTTGTACCAAAAAAAAAAAAAAAATTAGCTGTTTTTGCTGAGAGTCGAAAAAGGAAAGGGCCCTTCTGGACGCCACAGAGGCCACAGTCAGCAGCGGAGTTAGATCCCGGATTCCTGGTTCTGGGTTCGTTCTCCCCTCCTTCCCCTCCCCCCCTCCATCTGAGACTAGACTGTCCTCTGTCCCGAGCCTCCCCCACTCAGGCCGGAACCCAAGGCCTTCCTGGACACCATTTCCACAGATACCGTTCCCCCCAAACTCACCTGGGGCATATTTAGAGAGACCGGTCCCTCTGAACAGGATCTCCACTACTCCGCCGGAGAGGGGCGGGAGCCGAGGTCCAGGCGGCGGACGGGGGTCTGTGCTTCCCCCTCTCTCGCTGAGAGACCAGCAGTTAGGCCGCGGTGTGGTCCTGGGCGGTCTGCCGCGCCCAAATCGAGTTTCCAGGAAAGATGGGGGTGGAGAGAAAGAGGGAGGGCGAAAGGGAGGGAGAGAGAGAAATGGGGGTCAATGGCTGGGAATTACCTCACGTCCTCGACAACCAGCCCAGGGAATCGCGAACCGCTTTCCGCCCCCAACTTGCAGGTGTTTGAAGCCTCCCCCACCCCATAAAAAAAAAAGAACCTTACACCTAACCAATCAGGAATAACTATTTAGTCCAACCACAACAACAGCCCGGCTGCAGGCTGCCCGGAACATTTTCGGACCCTCCAACCGGGATGTCGGGTTCAGTGTGACCGAGCCTGTGTTCTGAGCACTAAGGTGTCTACGTGGTTGGCCCAGGAACCGGGTCAGGCTGGAGCTGCAGCCGCAGCGGCGGAGTGGTCCGAAGCCTGGCCTGAGTGGATGCGGGGTGCGGGGTGCGGGGTGCGGGGTGGGGGTGCAATGTGTGTCGGAAAACGGGAATCCAGTTTTCAGACCCTGGTCCTCGGGGCAGAATCTCTGAGTCCCCCATTCTCTCCATGACCCCCACCTGCCCACCTCCAGCCCAAAGTGAAACCAGAACCCAATTCAAACACTGCTTTCCTGCAGGAATGGGGTCCGAACCGTGCGGATCCGAGAGGAATTGGGGGGCGGTGGGGGAGTATTTGATCTACCCAGGACACGTTTTTTCTTCCTACTAAGAAAAACAAAAGGAAGGGAGGGAGGGAGGAAAGGAGGGAGAGAGGGGGAGAGAAGAAAGAAAAAGAAAGAAAGAAAGAAAGAAAGAAAGAAAGAAAGAAAGAAAGAAAGAAAGAAAGAAAGAAAGAAAGAAAGAAAGAAAGAAAGAAAGAAAGAGAGAGAGAAAGAAAGAGAGAGAGAAAGGAAGAAAGGAAAAAAAAGAAAACCTGGACGAAAAAGACTTTGGGCGATGAGCACACTATGCACTATGCAGATGATGTTTTGAATTGTACACTTGAAACCTGTACGGTTTTATTAACCAATGTCACCCCAATAAATTCAATTTTTAAAAAAGAAAGGAAACCTGCCGCCTCCCCTCAACCATCCCCACACAACGAACTCCGATTTTACGGTGAGCAGACCAGCAGAGACGGGGAGAATCCTAATAATTCCTCGCAGCAATAAACAAGGCAAAGGGAAGGAGGGCGAAAACAAACCCACTACTGCTTCCCAGGGTGTAGCGGTATCGAAATTTAGTTTGCTTCTCCCCCACCCCACCCCTCTTGGGAGGGTTTTGTTTAATTTGTTTTGCCTAAATCATCCAGTTTATGATCATACATGGAAGTTTTGGATTGACTGCATAGGCCTCCATCTTTTTGTCCGGCTCTGGTGGAAATATAGAAGCAATTCTTCCCTGCGGTTTCAATCCAATGCGGGAGATTTTCTTTCTCCTCTTCTAATCCACATGGGGGAGGGGTGGAAAGAAGGGGAATCCACACATTCTCAATGTTTTCGGGCGAGGTTAATTTTTGCTGTATGATCGAGTCCCTGTGTCTATCTCTCACCATCTTCTCTCCCTACCCTAAACCCAGCAACTTTAAACAAACAAACAAACAATCAGAGAGCTGCTAGGGGGGAAACCATGCGGCTTTGTTATGGATCCAAAGAAGCTACAAGGAAAAAGCCGCTTTGCTCCTGGACGATTGTTTTAATTAAAATAAGATGGTGATGATGGCATTAGAAACCACACACACACACACACACACACACACACACACACACACCTTTCTTCTGGAGCTAGGGCAGTATTGACCCCGTCCCTGGGAGCCCAGACCGGGGAACCGATGCGACGGGTACCCGACCCACGCGGGCATGTCGCTCACCGGAGAGGGGGTAGGAAAATGTTCCTTGGAGATGATCCCGAGGAGCCCCACCCGAGGCGCGAGGCCTGGAAAATGTACCCATTGTCTTTTCCGGGCCTCACCGGTGTACTCAAGCGGCCATACCCGCGAAACTGACCAGAAATGGACAAAGCCCGAACGCGAAGAGAACCCAAACCCGGGGCTACCCGCTGCAAGGCGCGGGCCTCCGCGAGCGCTGCTCTGCTTGAAGCCTGGAAGAGCCTCCCATTCATTAGCAAATCCCTGAATCACCGAGCAGCCACTGATCGGGCTCTGTCTGCCCAAGCCAACAGTGGCTTCCCAATACATCATAATTTGGAATAAAATGTGAAATCCCTCTCCCTGCCCCCATGCCGCCTCCTCAATTTGCTCCTCCATCTCCGGCTCCCCTTCCCCGCTACCCGCCAGCGATGTGCAAATGCACTTCTAAATGACACAAGCACACACACACACACAATCCAGGGGACAGGACCACACACGGTCCAGCCCCATAGAAGGGAAGCAGCATAAACACAACTCCACTCTGCCCCACAAACCGAGATGCTCAGGCCCGCACACTGTCCAACACGACACAACGAAATCAGTCAAGCGCAATATCTCATGGACACACAACCCCACCTAGTCAAGATCACACACGCCCAACACAACAACGAAACCACCCAGACAGAAGCGCAAAGGCCACACAACTCCACACACGGAACCAGACCCATGTCGAGAAGGCAAACTAACAATTATATACAACGATGAAAACGCAGGACCGCGAAGAATCCAAATCTACACACCCAAACAGCAAAGACACCATCCCACTCGAGCCCCACAACCGATCGCCAAGAAGACCACGCTTGGAAGAAGTCAACACTGCCCGCTGCTCACACACGCACTCTCACAATCCCACCGCATGCACACAACCACGAAGAAGAAATGAAAACCAACCACCGCCTCGCGCATTTCTGTATATTGCGTAAGGAAAAGGGGGAAGGAAGGAAGAGAGTCTCCGAGGCGGGAGGGGCGGCGGCGGCGAGCGCGACGGCGTCCGTGGAAAATGCCCCCCATCGAAAGAAACCGAGGGAAAAGGAGCGAAGAGCTCTTCTGCGGATGGGGAAAAAGAAGGAGGAAATTGATGGGGAATTCCTTGGGAGGCCGCAGGTTGCTTTCCCCCAGAAAAACGCCAGAATGCTCACGTTTTGCAGCTACGGGGGGACGCGTGTGGCCATTTTGAGGCCTGGTCTTTAGTGCGGAGGCCCTCCCCGCCCCCTGTCCCCCGCCCGCCCGCGCGCGCGCCGCACACGGCTCCTCCACTAACTCGCTCTAATCCCGCTCACGTTCCAGGCCTCGTTAGCATGGGCCGAGGCGCGCCGGGGCCGTGTGCGCCGCGGAGATAAGGCATTGCCGCGGGTCCGCTCGCCCTCGATAAGCACCTCGTCCATTATGGGCCAAATGATTCATTTTAATTTGGCAATTTCACTGGAGGGAGTGGGGACTGGTTGCTGGTAGCTGGGACGGGCTCCGGAATGCTCCGCGCGGAGTCGAGCGCACTGTCTAGGACCTAGCGAGTCCAGCCCCATTTCTGATCCCGAGGCCTCTTGGGGAAAATGGGCTCCCCACCACATCAGTCCCTCCCTGGCCTCCAAGCACCTTTCTTCAGTGACTCCCATCCCAGCACCCTGTCCCTGCCTCTGAGGACTAGGATACCAAAACCATCACTCCCAGCCCTTCCCTGCAACATCGTTTATTCTTTCTCCAGTGTCCTAGACACCCAGATTGCACTGGGCAGCTCCTCCCTGTTATCCCACCTCCTTCAGCCCTGGCTCTTTAGTGCTCTAAAATGGAGGCTGCTTGCCTGGGACGTCATGGACTGAGCTCACACCAGGGGCTCTATGGAGGCAGAACTGATATCAGTGGAGAAATTAAAATGTCCGTTCCACTGTGTTTCAGGCTGAGACCAGAGTCCAGAAACATCCCTCCTCCCATACTATTTTAAAGTTTAATCTTGCTACTGAAGCATTGTTCTAAGCACTCCACAAATATTAACTCATCTAGTTCCCATAAACAATCTTAAGAGGATTGGTGCTATTATTATCCTCAATTTACAAAGGAGGAACCGGGGGCACAGGGAATAAAAGCAATTTTCCCAATGTTACATATCCAGTGAGTGGTGGTATATGGGTTTGAAGCAAATTTAGCACCAGAGTCTTCTCTTGAGCCCAGCTGATGAAGAAGGGCAGGTGGAGCCTAGGCTTGGAGGAGGAGTCTAGGCTCAACTCATTGAAGAAACAAGATCTGTACTGTGGAGTAGAAATCTGGGTTCAGGGAGGGGCAGTCCACTGGGGATCGGCCCATGGAGAGTGTCTGGGTTCATTGTGTTACAGTGGAGTGGAAATTGCACAGGTTCAAGTCTTACAAGTCACTTAGCTCTGAACCGGTTTCCTCATCTGTAAAACGGGGAGATAATATCTACCTCACTGAATTGTGAGGATTAAACAAAATGATCTTTAAAAAGAGGTGGTGAGGACAATAATCTATGAAATCTCACCCAGCCCAGAACCCAGGATGACATCATATACACTTGTATGGGTTTCTGGCTGTTATTACAGAGAAAGAAATAAAGGCATGGAGAGATGTGACTTGGCCAAAGCTTACAGTGACCTACAGGAAAAGCCAAGACCCAAATTCCAGTATCCAGTTCCCAGTCCACAGCTCAACCCACAATGCCAGGCTGCTTTGTCCTTCCAGATTCTCTGGTTTTGAGCTCCTTTTGGGACCTGCGAACTAGGGAAAAGCCCTTTGACTGGTCACAGACTGAGTTCCAGTCAAGAACTGAGCCCGGAGTGTGACTGCAGTCTGAGTCCTGGCTCCTCATGGGCCATTGGGACAGCTCTCCATGAAGATACAGTGAGTTCAGTGCAGCCTGTCTGTCCCCTCTCTTCCTCTTGTGTTCTCTGGTGGAAGTCAGGGTGCCGTGTGGAAACAGGTAACTTTTACAGAATCCCCTGGAAGAAAGGCCATCCATTTCCTGAGAAAAAGAGTCTAATTCCACAAGAAATCCCCTGGCCCAGCTACATCAACTGTTCAGCAGGGACCCTGAAGAGGGGCCTCTGGGGTCTGGTCAGCCCCAGGTCTCACTCTCATCCAGGTTCCAGCCCTGCCTCATATACTGGTATCAAATCAAACTCTCCATCCACTGTGCCCTAGTTTCTGCTGGTCCTTCTTCTGCCTTATTGTCCTCCTCCTCCTCTCACATTCATCCTTCCAAACTCAACCTTTCTGCCACTTCCTGCCTGAAGCCTCCCTGCAAGGGATTGGCTTTCATCTCTCCCTCTTCAGGTCTCCATTGCCTTTGCCTGGCTGCATCACTTAGAAAGTGTTGGGGTCAGAGAATTCTGAGTTCAGAGCCCTGTTGGGCTGTGGCATTGTTGGCAAGACATTTCATGTCTCTGAGCCCCTGCAAAAAAGGGGCTGGCCACTCCCATAACAGAGAGCCCAGCCAGGGAATGCTTCCCTGAGAAATGATGCCTGGACTCAGATCTAAGCGTGGGATCTGACGGGTGGGTAGAAGAGTGAGCATCTAGAGCCTTCCAGGTGGGTCAAGGGCTAAAGCAGAAGGGCTTTGGGTTCATGAAAGGAACAGAAAAGAGTCTGGTATGGCTTGAGCAAGCCTATGGACAAGTCAAAGGATTTTGAGAGAATCATCTTGTTTATTTGGTTTGAGGGTAGATGTAGGGTCCTATAGAGGATCAGATTTGCATTTCTAGAATGTCTGTGGCTGCAAGGTGAAGAGGTCTGTGGGGGTGGGAAGGATGTGGGGAGACCAGTCTGGGAATGGAGTGGTCCAGGGAGCATGGACTGGGATGCTGGCAGAAGAGATGGCAAGAGGCAGATGAAGATGACTTGTTTGGGATACAAAACCCAGTTTGTAAGAATTAGGGGGGTGAGAGGAAGGAGAAATCCAGGAACCCTCAAGGTTTCTGATTCTCCTTTCCTTAGATGGTTGCCTGGAGGCCAAGGGACACAGGGAAGGATTCTGTATTTGGTTTTGAATTCCTTGCCTTTAGGTGCCTCTTGAGGCAACAAGAGGCTGTTGCCTTGACTTACAGGGTAATGACCCTGCCCAAGCGCTGTGGGGAAGAAACGGGACCGACAGGCTTTCTCAGCCCTGCCACAGACTGTGTCTGGGGAGGTGATGTCCACCATTCCCCTCTGTTCTCACCTGCCAGCTGGTCCTGACCTGTCCAGGGGGCTCGTGGTATCTACACCCTCCCTCTCCCCTGCTTCCGACCGTCGGTGGAAAAACGGAAACTGCGAGCGGAGTGGGGCTCCGCCCGAAATAGCATCTGGTGCCTGTCGGTCAGCGCGCTGTCCCAGAGTCCAGGAGCCGGTGACGCCGCTTGCGCCCGGCCAGGAAATACCAGCCCTCCTCCGCCCAGCCGCCCCAAGCAGGGGCCTTGGCAGGCAGGAAACCCGGAGCTCCTCGCTTGGGGGTGTCAAGGGGGAAGGGAGGTTGAGACCCAGACGGGTTGGTCTGGAGTCTGGTCCTGGAGGAGAGCAGCCTGGAGAGAACAGCCTCGCCAAGATTTGGGCCTGAGGCCTTGTCACCACTCTCTGACCTGTTCCCCACCCCCCACCCAAAGGTGGGTTCTTCTTAAACCCCAAATTCGAGGCTTTCAAGTGTTTCTGCCTACCCTGACTCTGGGTACTAGTGGACCTCTGAGCTCTCTCCCCTGAGCTTGTCCCCTGGAGGGCTGCGGAGAGCTGCACTCTGGCTGGTGGGCAGCCAGGTGTATTTTCCATAGGTACATTTATATAGCACTACTGTGCCAGGCGCTGACCCAACCACTTCATAAATATTAATTCACTGGATCCTGACAACAACCAGTGAGGTAGGGACTGCCCCCACCTCCATTTTATAGGTGGCCAACTGAAACAGAGAGGTTGGGCGGCTTGCCGAGAACACCCAGCTGGCTAAGGGGTGGGGCCAGACTTCGTACCCAGGGCACCTGGCTTCGGGCTCTGCTGCTGTGAGGGCAGCAGAACAAGCGCAATAGTCAGGTAGTCCCAGTTCCCATCCCTGCTCCCCACTTGCCAACGCTATGTTTCTAGGAAAGTTACTTTATCTCTGAGTTTCACTTTCCTCATCTACAGAAGGGGGGTGATAATTGTCCACACGTCATAGTGTTTTTAGGATTATTTTTAATTTGAGGAGATGTCTTTGTTTCCCCTTCCCCTTCCATATGACTATGTCTCCAGTTTGTCCCCATTCCTTGCCCTGGAAGAACCCTCTCCCCATTGGTAAGCAGGCCTGAGCCCAGAATTCTAAGCTTGAAATGTGGGGTCATCTCTGTGCTTCCAAACCCCAGCGCTGCCCTCATGATTCTCAAGGATGGAAAGGATTTCACTCTAATTCAGTGATTTTCAAAATGGACCATCAGCCTCATCTGAAACTTGTTAGAAAAGCCAATTTTTGGGCCCACGCAGGCCTCCAAATCGGAAACTCTGCAAGTGAGGCCCAGAAATATGATGTCCAGGGAGTTCTGATGGGCACAAAAATCTGAGGCTCATCGTGCTAGTTTATAACCCTCATCTGCAGCAACGGCCAGTGTAAATAATTGAATGTATTAAGAAAGCACTGTGCTTCCTAATGTTTTGAAGCCATGTCCCTTACCCACACTTCTTACAGGAGCATACGGAAGACCAAAGCTGCTCCCCAGATTTCTGGAATATAGTGCCTAAGCTCATCCATCCTTACAAGCAGAGAAGCCCAGGCAGCTCCGCCATCAATGGCTTTGCACCTGAAGCTGTCAGAAAAGGACAGAACAGGTTTGTGGCCCCCAGGCCCCTGCCTAGCAAACATTTTCTGGCTGTCACTCAGACAGGCCCTTGTGTACAGTTAACACTTGTGGGCAGGACCTTGGATCACTGAAGAGGACTATAGGTACTGAGCACCCGCAGTGTTGCCTGCTCCTCTCCCTGCTCTGTTCTGTCATTTCATCCTCCACACTAGTCCCGCCAGGCTGCTAGTGTGACCCCAACCTTAGAGATGAGGAAAAAGCCTCATCTCACCCAAGGTCACTCAGCTGGTCGGCACCCACATCGGCTTGGACCCAATGTCCTCTCCATTCCTGCTGGCTGTCATGAAATATTTGCTATGTTGAGAAAACTACTTCAAAGTCTTGGACACTTTGGATAGCACTGTGATATGTCCTGGTTTAAATTCCTTGTGACTCTATAGGAGGTAAACAAATACTCCAAATCTCATAAAAAGATGCTCAAACCCGCATTAGGAAATGCAAGCTAAAATTGTGGTAACTATGACACAAAAGACTGGCGATACCAAGTATTGCTGAGGATGTGGAGCAACTGGAATTCTCTTACATTGCTGAAGGGAATGCAGAAATGACTCAAGCACTTGGAAGAACTCTTTGGCAGTTCCTTACCAACATACACTTAATAGCCCTGGCTGGTTTGGCCTAGCTGTTAGGGCACTGGCCTGTGGACCAAAGATTGCGGGTTCAGTTCCCGTCAAGGGCACGTAACTCTGTTGCGGTTCGTCACTGGCCCTGGTTGGGGTCGTGCAGGTGGCAACCAGTTGATGTGTCTCTCTCATGTTGATGTTTCTCTCTCTTTCCCCCTCTCTCCCCCTGCCTCCCCCCGCACTCTATCTGAAAATAAATAGAAAAATATCCTCAGGTGAGGATTGAAAAAAAAAGAAGAAAGAAAACATACACTTAATAAACACACACTGACTTGGGAGAAATGAAAAATATATACCCACTAGAACTCTTGTACACAAATATTCATAGCAGCTTCATTCATAATAGCTAAAAACTAGAAATAATCCAAACATCCGTCAACAGGTGAATGGATAAACAAATTGTGGTACATTCATACAACAGAATACTATTTAGCAATAAAAAAGAACCAAACTACTGATACATGCAAGAATATGGAATAATCTCAAAAACATTATGCGCAGTGGAAAAGGCAAGACATAAGAATACGGAGAACTTCCAGCAGAAAAGAAGTTCCTGCCTCTGGCTCCTTCTCCTGCGTCCACTAAACATCCCTCCAACATGGTGCTGACCACCCGTATCTGGGTGTCTGTGTACTCCACCAAGCCCCTTGAAGACAGGGACTGGCTTATCGCACAGA
The DNA here is from genome assembly GCA_030848825.1 of Tadarida brasiliensis. Taxonomy (NCBI): domain Eukaryota; kingdom Metazoa; phylum Chordata; class Mammalia; order Chiroptera; family Molossidae; genus Tadarida; species Tadarida brasiliensis. The sequence goes on from CM061264.1 coordinate 34,847,058, forward strand.
GTAGGAGTACCACGAATGTATGTTGAACAAGAGTGACAGAGACAGACGTGGAGGAGGAAATTGAGAGAGAGGGACACCACCCAATAGGAACCTGGGCCATGAACTTAGAGGAAGCGGAACTGGTCAGCCCTCTTGGTCCTAGAAACCAGCCACAGAGAACATGTAAGTGTATCCTGTAAGGCCCCTCTCAGACAGAGAAATGCTTCCATGATAATACAAGCTATGAGCGGCAGTACCCTTCTGGGGCAGCCCCCCGGAAATGCAGGCCTTGATGGGGGTGGGGGCCCCTAAACTCTCCCTATCTCCACAGATACTCTCTGCGCTGGGTGGGGAGAGGAACAGGCAGGGGCCTTGGAGAGTCACAGAGCAGGTCCCTCTAGGGTGATTCTGGAGGTTTGGAGCAAGTCACTCATTCATCAGGAATGACTCAGCTATAGTCCTTGTACCTGCTTCCCCTCTAACCAGTCTGTGGCCTGGTATCACTTTACCAAGGTAGGAACATTGGGCTTTAGGGAACTGAAACACATCTCACCTCAAACCTCTTTCCCCGAGAGACAAAGAGGAGGAGAGAAAGGAGGAAAAGAGAACAGGGGCTTTGAGGCCAGACAGACCTGAGTTCAAATCCTGACTTCACTTTCCTACTGAGTCTCCATTTCCTCTCAGGGATCATCCTAGCATAATGCTCAGGTTAAGAGCAAGGGACAGAGTTTGAATCCCGGTTCTTCATATTGGCTGTGTGACCTAGGAGAAAATTACTTACCTCTCTGTTCCTATTTTTTACTCCATAAAATGGGGGAAGATAAATGTATCTACCTCATACAGTTGTTGTGAGGAATAAGTTAACAAATGTGCAGGGCTTAGAACATAGCAGGTGTGCTCAGTAAATTTTATAAGTGTTATCACTTCCCTGAGCTGTTACGATGATTAGATAAGAGAACAGATGTACAGTGCTTTTCTCCTATGAGCCTAATGACCCACCATGCAGCAAGCAAACAGTGCTGGCTCCATAATAGATCGTTTCTGATCTTCAAAAAGATCTCGAAGCATAATGTCATCTTCATTTCTCCCATCTTGTCCTCACTCTACTGTCCTGAACCGGGATCAGTTGTGAGTCTCGTCATCTGCCTTTGTCCTGAGTCTCTGTGGCTTTGAGTACTTCTCTGAGTGTTAGCATCTGAAAGTACACATTTGCTTCTGTTACTTCACAGGGTTCCTGTGCGGTCTAAATGAGATTCTGAGAAGAACTTTGAGGAATGCTAGATGAGTATGATTCTGCAGAGGTGTCTGCGCATGCATAAGTGCATTTTTACAAAGGCAGGGTCTAACAATGCCTTCTCTTTCTTCACTCTGCTCCCCAGGGTCCATCACAAGGCCCCAGACATAGCAGGCACATTCAGCAGACCTTGTCCCTGTGACTCTTCACTGGACAAGGGGATCATACATACTCCCTGCCCTTGAGGAGCTCCCAGCCACAGGTACGCGTAACCTACAAACTGGTTGTAATAAATCTGTAAGAGGACAAAGAGAGGTCCAAAGAGAGGGTTATGGAAGACTCTGAGGAGCTGTCTTACAGGATGGGGAGAGATTTGGGGTGGGGGTAGTCTTTAAGCTGTGTTTTGAAGGGTATACAAGGCTTTGAACCTATGGAGGGTTTGGAGGCAAAGGGAGTAATGTGAGCAAAGCAAGAAGTGTGTGTGTGTGTGTGTGTGTGTGTGTGTGTGTGTGTGTGCGCGCGCGTGCGCTGCCTTTTCTTTCCTTCATGGTATAAAGGGGAACAGAGTGGGCCTAGGTTTGACTGCTTGATACCTAACTGACTGACTTAAATGCCATGGCATATGGTCTATGCTCTGGGAAGCTAGAGTCCTGAGCTCCGGTCCCAGCTCTGTGCTTACTAAGCTGTGTGAACTTCGCAAGTCCCTCCTCTTCTTTGGGCCCCAGTGTCCTCATTCGTACAATGAGGACCAAGTGATTTTGAGGGCCCTGCAGCTTGGATGCCTGACGTCATTGTTTCCATTATGTGTTTAATTAGTCCCTCTTACCCTCCTGGTCCCAGACCTCCCGTGAAGAGACAGGACACAGGGCTCTCCCCTAATCTGTCCTTTTCCTGGAGCTCAGTCTCTGACCAGGAAGTGGGAAAGCAGGATTTCCTCTGAGGATGTTCTCTGTGACCCAGACAGTTCCGGTTTGGGAAGCAGAGAGGAGATAAGGAACATCACTCAGGCTTCCAACCCCTAAAGCCCCTTTCCGTGGGTTTGATGTTTTCTTCCACACTGGCCTTTGAACTCCTTAAAAACAGGGAATGTGTAGTTCAGAGCTGGAAAAGGCATGTTGGCATCCCTTTGAACAGATATTATTACTCAACATTTTGGTGGGAAAAAAGGAATTCTCTTTTTCTTTTTAAATTGTGAAATACATAAAGCATTATAAAAAGTAGGAAAATCCCCTTTTGCTCATCAGTACCTGTGGAAACCCTTCAAGGCCCAAATCTAATGATCTTTCACAGAAGCCTTTCCCTCCTCTGAACTCGTAAACCACTCCTTACGCCCTATTTCTGAATCATTGTTCATGTAATCACAGCATGTCAGATCTATGGCTAACCCTTCACCTAAAACACTGGGGAACTAAAGCCTAGTGATATGTGGTGGCTTGCCCAATGTCACAGAATTCGGGGCAGAGCGACGGGAGGAACCCAATTGTTGCTAACTTCTAATTCAGTGTTCTTTCTACTTGTATATTTTACTCCTTCATCTATCTTCGGTTTCCTGTTCCCAACCTCCCTCCTCCAATGCTGTACCTATTCATATCTCCATGCATTCCAACAAGCTGTTCCCTCTATCAGAACTATCACCTCTTCCCTTCTTCTTCTCTATTGCTCCCGCAAGATTCTGGAAAAATCTATAATGTTGTCAGAATAACTCTCTTCCTCCAAGCTTCTCTTAATCTAGTCTCCCATGTTATCTAGTTTTATTATAAGCACTGAACTCTCTGCATTGCTAATGTTTGCATATCTTTTCCCCATTAGAGTTCCTACAGGGCAAATCTGTCTTGTTCACCACCTTATGCTCAGCACCTAGCTCAGTGCCCAGCAGAACCAGCATTAGATCCCTGTTGAATGATTAGGAGTAAAAAAGGTGCTGGTGGGTCCCCGCCGGTGTGGCTCACTGGTTGACCACCGACCCATGCACCAAGAGGTCACTGGTTTGATCCCTGGTCAGGGCACATGCCCAGGTTGTGGGCAAATCCCCAGTGGGGGACGTGCGGGAGGTGGCCAATCAATGTTCTCTCTCATCGATGTTTCTCTCTCTCTCTCTCTCCCTCTCCATTCTTCTCTCTCTAAAGTCAATAAAGAAAAAAAAATTTTTTTTAAAAGGTGCTGGTGGGGATCAGAAGCATGGAGGGAGTGGCTGCTGCTGGGCTAGATGCTGTGGAAGGACACTAGCTTGTTAACTAAACGTGTGACCTTGGCTTAGTTATACCTCATTTGTGTCTGTCTCAGCATCTGCAAAAAGGGGTTAATGATGCTGCCACACGTCCTTCAGTCAGGTTCTGTAAGTAGTAATATGAGGAAATATGTGGGAAAGCACACTTGAAAAGTGTGAAGCAGTCTGCCAACCTAAGACATTATCATTAAATCTATTTTGCAGGCATAAAGGTCTCTCTCATCTAGGAGGCTAGCAAAGGTACTGCCCTTCTGAGCAATGTCTAGAAAACAAGGACACAGAAAAATCTTTTGTTCCTCCAATTTCCTGGAGCCCTTACAGTAGACTCAGGAGAAGGTTACCATGATGCAAATCATTGATGTGAACCCTTTAACATTAACATAAATAGTTGGGGTCACCTCCTTCAGAACTCTTGGGTAAAACAGTCATTTCTGGCCTTGGCTAAATGGCAAGGGGACTCTTTCTTGGGGGGAAATACAGCATGGCAGCTCGGAGGACAGTGTATATTTAAAGACAGTATTGACTGTAGTATTCAAAATCATTCATTCAGCTCAAGGTCTGTTTTTTGTAGGAAGCTCTTCCTGAATTCCTCAGGCCTGAGCTGTTTTCCCAGTGGCTTAATAAGAGCCAGAGCTCTGGGTTGGTCGTGCGGGAGGCAGCCACTCGATGTGTCCCTTTCACATCGATGTTTCTCTCTCTCTCTCTCTCTCCCCCTCTCTCTCCCTCCCACTCTATCTGAACAAAAAATGGAAAAATGTCCTCAGGTGAGGATAAAAAAAAAAAAGAGCCAGAGCTCTGGAGTTACCTTTGAGCTTGAATCTCTCTTAGCAACTTCCTTGGGTGTTATTTCCCTAAGGCTGTTCCTCATCTATGAGGATGACGGTCACCAGTTGGGGCCAGCCGGGTTTAAATGAACTAACGCAGACTAGGTGCCCTGCACAGCGCCAGGTTAGCACACAGTGAGTCTCAAAGATGGAAGTCCCCCCAAATGGAAGTTACACTGCTGTGGCTCCTCACCGTCTGCATCACTCGTTTCAGCTTTTCATCGTGTAGTTATGTGACTGTTTCCAGGGTGTATCCGTTTTCCCTAGTCTTTACAGCTGGCGAAGGGCAAGGCTCACGTCTCACATGTCTACGTCCACATCGGCAGGGCTCTAGCACAGGCAGGGCAGAGGACAAGTGAGCATGGAGTACCGAGCACCAAGGGGCTCAGAGGGCACATTAGGTGGGTGGGGGTGGGGGGATGGTGCCAGTTGGCACCAGGACGCAGGCTAGTGGGTATGCTTCTGGATGACAGAAGTTCCATCGTTTTCTTATCTCATTTGAAGTAGCACACCCGTATCTATCAACAGTGTGCCGGGGACTGGATGAAAGACAAAAATTCAGAGAAATGTCACTTGAGAGGCAATCATCTCCAAAGTCTTTTTTAATCCAATGTTCCCAGTACTAATGCTTTTTCCAAAGATGCCTAAATACTATCATGGCAATTAGTTTGCCAAGTAACTCCCCATAGTAAAACACTCTTCTTAGAGAACCTTCTAGAGTAGGCTTCAGTGATGGTCCCTCTTCTCTGGACATGTATTTAGTAGAAAGAGAGACATGTTTTGTTGAAGTAATTAATCTGCAGTCTATCTAAATTCATTCTCCACACTGCTTTAAGCATCATATCAGAGGCCTAAATTAGATGTGGTAAGAGAAGTGATAGAATTTGATTTTGCCTAAAAAGCCTCAGGTTCAGTTTTTATTGTTCAGATAGAGAGCTTCTTATTTGGTGTGGGCTCCCAGTGATAATGGTACAGTTAATGAGGCTGTCAGTTAATTCACTAACATTCCCTGTTTTTTTTTTTTTTTTTTCAATAATGTGCAATATAAATTGTACCTACACTCTCTTGGGTGAAATACTGCGGGCTAAAGTTAAACAGTGGCATTGACAATTCCATTAAAATTTTACTCCATTGAAGTCCATAAATGGACTTTTATGCTACTTATTAAAATAACTAAAGCCTCAAACAATGCCTGTGGAAACAAAGGGAAACAGAATCATCACTGCCATTGACTCATCTCAATTTTAACCTGAAAGAGCAATACTGAAGGAAAAGATGCACAGATGGGTCCCTGGCTCCAGTGGGGAACAGCAGAGAGCCACCATGTGGCTATGCTTGGACTTGCTAACTATAAATTGATTTATCAGATTATTACCTCAGGAAGCACCAGCTGGGTTGGAAAGTAGAGATCCAAAGTCTGTTTCTTTCCCGTTTATATATCAAGCTTTGATATAAGGCAATGACATCTTAATTTCAGTAGAAGAGCTTTCTCTCTCAAATGAATGAGGATTTCTTCATTTATATTCAGAAATTACAATTTAAAACAGTATTTAAAAAGGTGGTGGTGGGGGAAGCAACGATTGATACATTCAACAGCTTGAATAGATCTCAAGGACATTATGCTGAGTGAAAACCAACTTCAAAAAGTTATATACTACGATTCCATTTATATTAACATTCTCAAAATGACAAAATTCCAGTAATAGAGAACAGACCATTGGTTGTTAGGAGTTAGGATTGGAAGGAGGGTAGAACTAGAGTTTCTTTGGGGTGATGGAACCGTTCTTTCTGCATGTTGATTGTAGTGGCCATTATGCAAATCTGTAATAGTGATAACATTTCATAGAGTTATATACCAAAAGGTAAATCCACGAGTGCGTGTAGAAACTTGTGAAACCTGAAAGATCTGTTTCAGTTACTAATACTATACCCAATGTCAATTTCTTGATTTTAATAATTTACCATGGTTATGTAAGATATTATCATTGGGGGTTGTTGGGTGAAGGGTACCCCCAAACTCTACTATTTTTGTAACTTTCTGGGGTCTGGAAGTTTTTGGCGGTTTTTAAATTTTTTTTTTTCTTTATTGATCCCAGAGAGAGAGGGAGAGAGATAGAAACATCGATGAGAGAACATTGATTGGCTGCCTCCTGCATGCCCCCCAGTGGGGATGAGGCCCACAACCTGGGCATGTGCCCTGACTGGGAATCGAACCAGCGACCTCTTGGTGCATGGGTCAATGCTCAACCACTGAGACACACTGGCCAGGCAAGTTTTTTTTTTTTAAGTGGAGAATGATATGTTATAGCAGAGGACAAAGGAAAATAGTCAATCTAGACAATTTTATTAACTTTAATAGATATTTTAGTTCTATTAAAAAATTAAAACATTTGAAAAACTCACAAAGTTTATAAAACATACTCATACCCAATAATTATCTTATTCTGTGATAGTTAATGCTATATGTTGAACATGTGACATTACTTCAACCCATTATATTGCAAAAGTTTTACTTCCACAGAATTGAACAAATATGCATCTTAAGAGGACATATATACTCTTGAATAAAAAAAGACCTCAAATTGTTTTTTAAAAACAAAACTTTCCCCTTAAATTCAGTAAGGGTTGATTTAGCTAATTTAGTCAGGGTCATGATAACTTTATTTTACATTCTGTTAGGTGATACTGGGTGGATGCATAGATTCAACATGCTGGGAAAACAGACTTACTTTTCAAAGTGTACAGTATAAAGAGCAGTTCAGATCCAGAGTTGGATAGTGTCTGTTTACCTCAATTCGTTGAAACAACTGATCTCAAGGTTTATTTTTTAAAAGGTCTCAGTGCCACTGAAAGCTCTCTAACAAGAGAACTTAGCCCCCTACTAGCTAGCCATTCTTACAGCAATCAGGTCACTTGTCAGCTCTTTGCAATCAGCTGTTTAGAAAAGAAAAACTGGGTGACCCCTAGAATAATTAGGAATCCCCAAACTACCAAAAGGCTCTGGCTTCTCTAAGTATCTTCAGAAGACATCTTGTCCTCATATCAGGATGGCAGGGAGTTAAAATAATTTTGGCAACTGTCTGAGACGCTTTACATCTAAGAAGGTGCCTACAGAATTCATACTATTCATTTGCTTTAAAGTCTCAGAAGGTTTCAAACTTTCAGGGAAAAATGGAGTGTCCTTTTCATTTTCTTTCTCAGGATGTTGGGTAAATTCTGCTTTTCCAGTTCGGAGGTTCACTGCAGGACTTGATTTAAGGTTCTTTAATAAGAAAGCTGGGTTTTCATTCAACTGCTGTGCTGCTTTTGGCTGAACAACTTCATTTGTAATATTTCTCAATACTGGCATATCTGTGTGGGTGCCCAAGGATTCACAGTTATTACAATTAATTACTTCACAGGCATTCCTAGAAGGCTCCTTCTGACAATCAAGTTGCTCAGATATGGATGTGAGGTTTTGATTCAATAAATGTTCACTCTTGGTATCTGTGTTCTTCGGAGGCTCCTCTTCATCTTCACTATTGTCACTGCTTTGTATGAGTCCATATCTCTTCATGTATTTTTTGGTGGCAAATGACATGTTGTTTGGTGAAATTAAACTAAGCCCCACTGTACTTCTGTCTGTATTAATATGTAGAAGGCTAAAAGATGAGTCACAGTTATTTTGGTTCGATCGAGTGAGAGACAGTTGTGACAACTGATTTTCATTTAAATATTTCAGAGCTATGGCATTTGCCTCCATGCTCAAATCCACACTGTTAGGGCTTACGCCACTCATGCCAACATTAGCAAATGACATGTAGTTTAATCCAGAGATCACTGCTTCAGGGCTGATGCATGCCAACACACTGAAAGACACAATGGAGTAGGTCATCATTTATCTCATTCTGAGTACCAAATAGTGTTATTCTAAATATGTTCCATTCTATGAAAGTAACAAAAGGTCTTCGGCTTTAAGCCTCATGGTGCTTGTTATCTGACTGCTCAGACATCTGAGTCTTGATGATCCAGATACATTCAAGGGATAAATATGATAACCTAGAAGGTAATCCATGATTCACAGACTAAAAGTGGAACACAAATTAATTTTCCTAAATTTAAACATCAGTCATGGTTTTAAGACAAAATACAGGCCCCAAAATGTAAAAATCATTGGTAAAATATAAAACAAAAATAAAATAGAAAACACATTTGATAATATAACATTACAAACTCTGGTGAGTAGCTCAGAATATTAAATTTTTCGTAGTTGAAGAGATTCTATTTGTAATGAATAAAAAACATCAACCAGTCTCTGGATATGGACTATTGTATGTGTGTATGCACTGATTTTCTTTGGTTAGATATAACCTTCAACCCACTTTGGCTGCCGTTATCTCATTAATGTTAACTAATTGACTTGCCTTTCCCTTTATATAATATATACAATAATCGCTGCTAAGTTTTATGGATACCTTATTATGTGCCAGGCACTCTGCTGAACATTCATTATCTTATTTAACCCTCAAAGAAACCTTTATCAGAGAGGTCATCTGTATTATCTCAACTTCACCGTCCACTCCAATACCTCACATTTCCCTTCCCCTACTTGTTTTCTCCTTAGCACTTTGGCTATCTATATATACTTAACTCACATTTCTTATTTATTGTCTAAGTGCCTCATTAAAGCCCATGAATTTTTGTCTGTCTCTGTCCCCTACTGCAGTATCTCTTGGTGCCTAGTAGCAGGCACTCAATAAATATTTACCAAATAAATAAGTAGGTACTATTATTATATTTATTTTACAGTTGAGAAAACTGAGGAATAAAGATTTTTAACTAATTTCCTTAAGTTGAACAGCTAGTAATTGGCAAGCTAAGATCAGGTCTGCCTTACTTTCTGGGGCTCTATAACCACTGTTTCATTATACTGTATTCAGCAACTTGTATTTTGCTATCAGTTTTTCTGTTCCCTAAAATTAGAGTCCTTTGTGTACTACTTGTTTGTGGTCAACAGTATATTCTAGTCAAAGAATAAGCTATGACTTTTCATATCAGCTGTTTTATATGTGCCAGCCACTGTGTCCGTCCTTATCCCTACAAAACCCAAGTAACTATCAGGTATTTTCATTCTCATCATTAGTATTCCCTGAAACCAGTGATGTTATCACCAAGCAATGGGAAAGCATGCTTAATAATTCTGGTCTTTATAAGGAATTCTTCCTTAACCTTCTTGGTACTTAATGCTTTGGAGACTGTCTGAATAAGATGAAAGAGATACCACCAATTTATCTAGACATTATTCTTTTATGATGTATTATAGTGATAATATCCTCTGAATATACAGTCCTTTTCTACTTTCTTTGCTTTTTTCCTAAATTATAAGCAGTTTTCATATTAAATCAGAAAACTTGGGCATACTAAAAAATATATATCTGTAGATAATGTAAATCATTTGAAAAAGCAAATAAAAACTTCCAATTCAATAAGTTCATTATATACTAAAATGTGTTAATTTCAATGTTTAACATTAGAGACATTAAAATAGGATGGCCACTGTGAAGAAATATATTACCTAAAAACTACTCCCCAAAGGCAGCCATACCAAAATGTAAGGGTTCCACATAGATAGCAGGGTGATCTGTGCATTCCAACAAATGTTATATAGCCTCTATCTCACAAACGCTAGCCTCACTTTCCTCCACTGTTGGCAGGAATATAAACTGTTGCAACCATTTGGTGGGCAATGACAACATCTACCAAAACCTCATGTGCACATATCCTTTGGTCCTGCCTACCTGTATGAATTTATCCTTCGAAGATACATGTAAAACTACCTGTAGAATAATGTTCACTTAGCATTGTTTGAGATAAGAAAGAAGAGATTCAGACTAAAAGGCCATTACTAGAGGACTAGGGCTCACTATATTATAGTACATGGGTCCCACAGAATATTATACAGCTGTTTAAATGCATTAGAAAGAACTGTACGTGCCTATAAAGAAAAGTTAGCTATAAATGTTAAGCAAGAAAACCGAAATCACACCACTTATCACACATGTATATACTTGAAAATTTCTAGAAGAATATAAAACAGACAAGAGAAGTAACCTTGGAGGAGTCGGACTGAGAAGTTTAGGGAGTGGGGGGCTTTTGTATTTTATTTGATATTCTTGTGTATTATTTGATATATTTTTTAAAATCATGAGACTGTTACTTTTGTAACTAAAATAGGACAGCAAAAATAATTAACAGGAAACATGCTGACCTTAACAATATAATTTCCAGATTTTATCCTCTTTAAAAACAAATATGTGCTAAGGTCATCTTTGATGAAGAGGAATCTGAACAGAACATAAAAGTTGGAACTGGTGAGCAATAGGTAAGGCTCTTCTTGCCTTTTAGATGGCACAACTGCCTACTATTCAGAAGCTGGCACAGACGCTATCCCTCCAGGAAGACTTTTCAGACACCAGAATGAATAAAAGCTCATTCCTCTTTCCCCAAGACTCCCAGAGCATTTCATTGGCATCTTTACCCAGGAGACCTCCCACAATATCTCTGTAATTACTTATATAACCCTCTCTCCTACTAAAATGAAGAATATGATTTCTTATTCACCACACATATAGCAGGCCCTGAATAAATGATAAATCAATCGAACTGAGTGGCAAGCTTATACCTGTTCTCACGAGACTGCTGCAATACATCTAAAATTTATTCATCCTTTATTTAAAACAAATTTTAAAATTACCTGGCGTGATCCACTTTATGTGCATTTTTCTTCACTTTAGTGGGAGAATCAATTTTCACACCAAGGCTTCTTAGTTGCTTAAGGGTTGCATTAAAAACACAATCTTTGTCCACCAGTCCTGAGTCATGCTTTTTTTTCTTTGCATGGTAAATATTTTGTGTTCTGGTCTGTTCATGGCTGATAATTACTGCTTTGGTAGATGGTTGCTCAGTTTCTTTGGAGGAGTTATGTAATAGGTGGTTCACTTGACCCTGATGAAAAGAAAAAGAACATACTTGAAAAATCACTATTAACAATCTTAGGAAACAAAAATGTAAATAATAGCATAAGGCCACGGAAAAGCAAAATAATTATCTTCCCAAATTCTAAAGTATCAAGTACATCTGCATTATGGTATTTTTTTGTTTTTTTTTTAACAAAAGCAGCCCATCCTAATGAATGATTTCATCAGACCCTAGAGGAAACTTAGAATGTCTGTTCCTGGGTGGTGAACAAACAATACAATATACAGATTATATATCATAGGAATGTACACTGGAAACCTATATAACCTTACTAACCAATGTCACCCCAATAAATTTAATTAAAAAAATAAAATAAAAATAAAAATTATTCAAAGGGAGGGAATAATAAACTTTCATTTCCTTTCACCAGTATATCTCAAAACTAAATTCTCAACATTTGTGAACAGTTTCTGTCCTGATTTAAAAAAGCAAAGGAATGTCTGTTCAGAACTTGTTCATTCTAAACAACAGATTTAAAAATGTTTTCAGGATTTATAGTAAATTCTTTATAAACAGAAGTTTTAAACCATGCTTTCATTTGAAACAAATGGTAATGTTTCAGTTATACATTTCATAGATCTTTGTTACTTTCAGAATTTGACTCTTTCCTTTTCTTACTTTGAGTGAGAATGAATTTCTCTGTCCTCTGGCATTAAAGCCCATTTTATTCCCCGAGCACACAGTTGCTCACACCAGTCTAGGACCTAGCAGGTAAATAATAAATGTGTGTTTATTGGGGAAATATTAGGGCCCTGTGAAGTAAACTTAATTAAACTTCAATTTTAAATGAAGAAATCAAATGTTCCAAAGTCTACAATCTGGATGGAAGTGATAGCCAGGGATATGTGACCTTCGTGTCCCAGTTCACATTCTAACTTTTCCAAGACAACTATTTCCTCCAACCAGAATTACCGCTTTTTAATCTGTGCTGCCTTTGCTCACAGCACTTCTCCACCTGCCCTATAACTGTTTGTTACTGCTATCCTTGTGTTACTTCCCCTAGGTTGTCAAGAGCAGAGACTGTCATATTCATCTTTTATATTATTTACTTCGTTCACTTGCTTAGGCTAGGCTAAGTATTCAATAAAATGCTACTTACCTAAACTGGAATCAGTAAATATTATCATAAATATTCTGCTTTCTAATGTTCAAACTTCCTGCAAACTCTTGTTTTTTACAGTACTAACTTCAGTTTGAATTTGGCCTAATATCAACATTTATATTTTTAAAATAAGGTTTTATTTCCTAGCTATCTAAATTCCTGACAACTTGCAAACTTACAGTAAATTATTGAATTTAGGTTATCATAATTTATGAAAAGCTAAAAGAAATAAATGATACATCACTAATTTGCAGAAAATCTTTTTATATCAAGGTCCCAATCAGTTTAAAGATAGGAAAGTCTTGACTAGTATACCTTAGATTAAATAAGCGTCTCATAAGAGATGAAATGTTTTACATTTTCTTACCAATAAATCCTGGTATATTTTCTGGTTATCTGATGTTTGATGAGGCAAGGGTTGCATCACTTGCTCAATTTTTGGTTCCCCTGAAGTTACAGAGTTGTTACTAGCACCCTCTGTTGGTCCACTCTGTAAGCACATGCTTACACTCTCTGCCAGCAGGGAATTCGGAAAGAACACAGGCCCCTCAGGTTCTTTTCTCACAACTGGAGAAGAGCTGCTTGAAAGGATGCATATAATGTAAGTATTAGTTCTCAAGGTACCTTTAACATATATTTGAAGTGCAGTAACTCTGGAAGAAAGGGGTAAGACTCAAGCAGCATTCTGTTTTACATTTTTAGCTCTTAGTGATGAGAATCATATATAATATATGATGAGGCTGCATATAAGCCGGGTCATGATACCTTTTTTTTTTTTTTATCCTCACTTGAGGACACTTTTTGCATTCATCCTCAGATAGAGCGGGAGGGAGAGGGAGGAAGAGAGAGAGAGAGAAACATCGATGTGAGAGAGACACATTGAGTGGTTGCCACCCACACGACCCCAACCGGGCTGGGGACAGACTGCAAGCGAGGTACGTGCCCTTAGCGGGAACCACACCCGGGACTCTCTGGTCCGCGGGCCGACGCTCTAACCACTGAGCCAAACTGGCCAGGGCATGATACCTTTTTGAGTTAAGTTATTTATAACATATTCAGACAACTTTCTTGGAAAGTTGAAAAATCTGTTGATTTCTCCTGAACTTGATGCAACAAAAATTTTTAGAGTTTAAAGACAGTATTTTTTGATACTCTAAAAAATTTAAATATATTATTCATTTACTTCAAGTTTTAAAACATGGTTAAGATCCTTGTCAAATCAGAGTTCCTGAGATTACATTTATAATTACATTACATACTTGGTGGTATTGTTCTTTATGCTTTTATGTATTTTTCAAATTTTATACAATGAGTATTTATTACTTTCAAAATTAGAATACATATTTTAAAAATAACCATGGAGCCCTGGCCGGTTTGGCTCAGCGGTTAAGAGCATCAGCCTGCGGTCCAGAGAGACCCGGGTTCAGTTCCCGCTAAGGGCATGTACCTCGGTTGCGGTTTGTCCCCAGCCCTGGTTGGTCGTGCGGGTGGCGGCCACTCGATGTGCCCCTTTCACGTCGATGTTTCTCTCTCTCTCTCTCTTCCTCTCTCTCCCTCCCACTCTATCTGAACAAAAAATGAAAAAGTGTCCTCGGGTGAGGATAAAAAGAAATAAAATAACCATGGAAAGCACTATTTAAAAACATTTCTTGTAAGAATAATCTGTGGCTATTGTAGAAACTAGAGAAAAGTAATAATAAATATTAGCTGGCAGAAAGGGCCAGGCTCTGTTTCAAGTGCATCACCTCGTATAATCCTTACCGCAACGGCCTGAGGACCAAAGGGTCTCGGGTTCAATTCCCGGTCAAGGGCATGTACCTGGGTTGCAGGTTTGATCCCGGGCCCTTGTTGGTGCAGGAGGCAACCAACTGATGTCTCTCTCTCATATGAATGTTTCTTTTTTTCTTCTCTCTCTCTTTCCTTCACTCCCTCCCTCCCACTCTATCTAAAAATCAATGGAAAAATATCCTAAGGTGAGGATTAACAACAACAAAAAATTCTTACCTAAAAGAACTATGGGAGCCCTGGCCGGTTTGGCTCGGTGGTTGGAGCGTCGGCCTGTGGTCCAGAGAGACCCGGGTTCGGTTCCCGCTAGGGGCACGTACCTCGGTTGCAGTTTGTCCGCAGCCCTGGTTGGGTCGTGCGGGAGGCGGCCACTCGATGTGTCCCTTTCACATCAATGTTTCTCTCTCCCTCTCTCTTTCTCTCTCTCCCTCCCACTCTGTCTAAACAAAAAATGGGAAAATGTCCTCGGGTGAGGATTAAAAAAAAAAAAAAGACCTATGGGATAGATACTATATTTTATCCTTGACAGATGAGAAAACTGAGGCACAGAGGTTAGGTAGGTAACTGCTTAAAATTACACCAAGTATAAAGAAATAAAAGTCACAGGTACTTTAATACCTAGAGATAACTGCTATTAACATTTCAGAGTGTTTCCATTTATGCTTTTTCTCTGAAAAACTGTACCATATTATAGCTTTGGAAGCTGCTTTTAAAAACCTAATATTACATCATGAGTATCTTCCCATTTCATTAAATATTCTTAAAAAGTATTAATCTTTACATAATATTTTATTTTATAGATATAGTACTTAACCATACCTCTTCTTTAAAACTCAGCTTATTTTCAATTTTTTCAAAATCCTCACCTGAGGATATTTTTCCATTTATCTTCAGATAGAGTGGGAGGGAAGGAGAGAGAGAAAGAGAGAGAGAGAGAGTGAGAAACATCTGTGTGAGAGAGACATTGATTGGCTGCCTCTGCACGCCCCTGACCAGGGCCAGGGACCAAACTGCAACTGAGGTACACGCCCCCAACCGGAATTGAACCTGAGACTCTGGTCTGTGGGCCGACGATCTAACCGCTGAGCCAAACCAGCCAGGGCCATATTGTTTCATTTTAACTTGATATGAAGTACCAAGCACTCATTTGGTACATGATAATCTCAATAAATATTAGCTGAAATGAATTTTTGTAAAATACCAGTCAAGATATAATTCTAAGAAAAAAGTCAATACCAGTCAAGATATAATTCTAAGAAAAAAGTCAATAAATTT